>CM040621.1:52026322-52406644 GCA_022817965.1 Solanum lycopersicoides
GGAAGGACATAGGCCACTTCAAAGTGGGCCAGTGACTTGGGAGTTGTTCAAAAGGGCTTTCCTTGATCGGTTCTTCCCTAGAGAGATGAGAGAAACTAAGGTGGTGGAGTTTATCAATCTCCGCAGGAGAAATGAGTGTTCATGAGTACTCTTTGAAGTTCATTCAATTGGCTAAGTATGCTCCTTCCTTGGTCTCGATCCTAGAGACGAGATGAGTCGATTCGTGACAGGTGTGTCGGATGATTTGCAAGAAGAATGTCAATCGGCTATGCTTCATGATAACATGAATATTGGTCGTCTCATGGTGCATGCAAAAAGGATTGAGGAGGCTAGAGCAAAAAGGAAGGATAAGGATAAGGACTTAAGAAGGACAAGGTCTTTTGAGAGTGGAACTACTAAAGATAGGTTTGGAATTCAAGACAAGCCTAGATTTAAGAAGAGGTTCTCAAATCAAGTTCCATCCAAATTTCCCAAGACTAGGGATTCTAAGCCCCTAGACCAAAAGTTGCAAAGGGAAAGGGTGGAAACTCATCTAATGAGAAGCTACTTGTGCTAAGTGTGGAAAGGAACATTATGGTGAATGCTTGATCGGAACGGGGAATTGCTTTAGTTGTGGAAAGAGTGATCACAAGCTAGGACTGCCCTAACATAAGGAACCGAGAAAGGAATGTGCAAAAGCAAGCAAGTGAGGCTCCTAAGAAGAACCATTTTTATGCTCTTCGTTCGAGAGATGACCAAGAGGCCTCTCCCGATGTGGTGACTGGTATGTACAAATCTTTGCTATTGATGTGTATGCATTACTTGATCCGGGTGCTACTTTGTCTTTCGTTACTCCCTTAGTAGCTAAGAAGTTTAGTACTTTACCGATGATTTGCATGAACCTTTTGTAGTGTCTACTCCGGTGGGTGAGTCGGTTGTAGCAAAAAGAGTCTATCGAAATGTTCCTATTTCTATACCCATAGAGTTTCTCATGTTGATCTAGTTGAACTAGACATGCTTGATTTTGATGTCATTTTAGGTATGGATTGGTTGCATGCTAGTTTCGCTTCTATTGATTGTAGAACTAGAGTTGTGAGGTTTAGTTTCCCTAATGAACCCGTTATCGAGTGGAAGGGTGAAAATTCTCTTCCTAGAGGTCGTTTCATATCATGTCTAAAAGCGTGTAAAATATCTCAAAAGGGTGTCTTTATCATATTGTGAGAGTCCAAGAAGTCGATTCCGAAGTTCCTCCTATTGAGTCGGTCCCGTGGTGAGTGAATTTACGGAGGTCTTTCCTGATGACCTTCCGGCATTCCTCCAACGGAAATCGATTTCGGTATTGATTTGCTACCGGAAACAAACCCTATCTCTATTCCTCCTTATAGAATGGCTCCGGCCGAGTTAAAGGAGTTGAAGGCACAACTTAAAGATTTGCTAGACAAGGGCTTTATAAGGCCTAGCATTTCTCCATGGGGTGCTCCGGTTTTGTTCGTGAAAAAGAAGGATGGGTCCTTGAGAATGTGTATTGACTACCGCCAACTCAACAAGGTTACTATCAAGAACAAGTATCCTCTTCTCGGATTGATGATTTATTTGATCAACTCCAAGGAGCGAGTTACTTCTCCAAAATTGACTTGAGGTCAGGGTATCACCAGCTTAGGGTGAGAAATGAAGATATTCCAAAGACGGCCTTTCGGACTAGGTATGGGCATTATGAGTTCGTGGTTATGTCCTTTGGTCTCACAAATGCTCCGGCGGCGTTCATGGACCTAATGAATAGAGTGTTTCGAAGTTACCTTGATGCATTTGTTATTGTATTTATCGATGATATCTTGGTGTATTCGAAGAATGAGGTTGATCACATGAGTCATCTAAGGGTAGTATTGCAAACCCTTAAAGAGCATAAATTGTTCGCCAAGTATAGCAAGTGTGAGTTTTGGTTGAGGTCGGTAGCGTTTCTTGGGCACATCATCTCTAGTGAGGGAGTTGAGGTAGACCCAAGGAAAACTGATGCGGTAAGAAACTGGCCTAGACCTTGACCCCAACTGACATTAGGAGTTTCTTGGGTTTAGCAGGCTATTATCGAAGGTTTGTAGAAGGTTTTTCATCCATTGCATCTCCATTGACTTCATTAACTCAAAAGGGTAAAAAGTTTGAGTGGTCGGAGGCCTGCGAGAAGAGTTTCCAACTGTTGAAAGATAGGCTTACTTCAGCTCCGGTATTAACTTTACCGGAAGGTTCTAAAGGGTTCGTTGTGTATTGTGATGCATCCCGCATAGGTTTGGGGTGTGTGCTTATGCAAAATGGGAAGGTGATTGCCTATGCTTCACGGCAACTTAAGGTTCATGAGAGAAATTACCCCACTCATGACTTGAATTAGCGGCCGTAGTGTTTGCTTTAAAATGTGGAGACATTACTTGTATGGTGTTCATGTGGATGTTTTCACCGATCATAAGAGTCTTCAATATGTGTTTACTCAAAAAGAGTTGAATCTCCGACAAAGAAGGTGGTTGGAATTGTTGAAGGATTATGATATGAGTGTCCTATATCACCCGGCAAGGCCAATGTGGTGGCGGATGCTCTAAGCCGTTTGACTATGGGTAGTGTGTCTCATTTTGATGAAGACAAGAAAGAATTAGTGAAAGATGTTCATAGTTTGACTAGATTGGGTGTTCGTTTAGAGAGTTCTCTAAATGGAGGTGCCACGGTTCATCATAGCTCTGAATCATCATTGGTGGTTGAGGTGAAGTCCAAACAACACCTTGATCAACTATTGATGGAGTTGAAGGAATCTGTTCTTGGCAAGATGAATGAGTCTTTCTCCTTAGGAGGAGATGGTGTGTTGAGGTACCAAGGGAGGTTATGTGCCCCTGATGTTGATGGATTGAGGTATCGGATCCTTGAAGAAGCCCATGGATCCACTATTCCATCCATCCGGGTTCTACTAAGATGTATCATGACCTTCGAGAAATATATTGGTGGGAAGGTTTGAAGAAGGACATAGCAGAATTTGTTGCTAAGTGTCCAAACTGCCAACAAGTGAAGGCGGAACATCAAAAGCCGGGTGGCTTACTACAAGAGATCCAAATTCTTACTTGGAAGTGGGAAGACATTAATATGGACTTTGTGGTAGGGTTTCCTCGGACTCAAAAGTCACATGATTCTTTATGTGTGATTGTTGATAGATTGACTAAGTCCGCTCATTTTATTCCCGTCAAATCCACGTATTCGGCGGAGGATTATGCGAAGATCTTCATAGATGAGATTGTGTGTCTCCATGGTATTCCGTTATCCATCATTTCGGATGGGGGTGCACAATTCACATCTAGGTTTTGAAAGTCTTTTCAAAAAGGTTTGGGTACAAAAGTGAAATTGAGTACCGCCTTTCATCCTCAAGCGGATGGTCAAGCGGAACGCACAATTCAAACTCTTGAGGATATGCTTAGAGCTTGCATTATTGATTTTAAAGGGAGTTGGGATAAGCACTTGCCGTTGGTGGAGTTTGCTTATAATAATAGTGTCCATTCGTCCATCTCCATGGCTCCCTTTGAAGCCTTGTATGGTAGGAGGTGTAGGTCTCCTATAGGATGGTTTGAAGTTGGTGAACCAGCTTTTTGGTCCCGACTTGATTTATAGGACTTTGGAGAATGTGCATATCATAAGAATAGGTTGCAAACAGCCTATAGTCGACAAAAGTCCTATGCCGACAATAGGAGAAGAGATTTGGAGTTTGAAGAGGGTGACAAGGTGTATTTAAAAATCTCACCTATGAAAGGGGTGGTAAGATTTGGCAAGAAAGGGAAGTTGAGCCCTCGTTATGTGGGTCCTTATGAGATTTTAGAAAGGGTTGGTAAAGTTGCCTATCGCTTGAAACTACCTAACGATTTAGCTTCGGTTCATCCGGTTTTCCACGTCTCGATGTTGAAAAACTGTGTTGGGGATCCCGAGACTATTCTTCCTATTGAAGGTCTTGGAGTCAAGGATAACCTCTATTATGAGGAGGTTCCTATCCAAATCCTTGATAGGCAAGTGAAAAGGTTGAGGAACAAGGAGGTGGTTTCCGTAAAAGTGTTATGGAAGAACCACCTAGTTGAGGGTGCGACATGGGAGGCTGAGGCCGACATGAAAACCCGTTATCCTCATCTTTTTGATGTTTAAGGTTAGTATCTCTCTCTAATGATTTAAATACGTTAGATATTGTGAATCTTTGATGTTTTGGTGAAGCTTTGCAAAACTCCTAGTTTTGGAGACTTCTAAAATGGAGTCACTTGAAGGTGACATTAGATAAATTTGAAATTTGTCTTGCTTCTTGCATATTTGAGTCAAGTCGTGTATCGAGCATATTGATAAGATGAACTTTGTGCTAATTGACTTGTGAAATAAATGATTGAGCTCATGTATATGTGAAAAGGAGAAACCTCATGAGGAAATTGTGGAGCTTATGTATGATAAAATGATGTTTTGAAGTATTTTTATTGAAATAATATGATTCATGCTAATTGAATATTGTGAATTGGTAGAGCTGCTAGTCTTGAGTCTATTCCCTCATTTAAAGAGTGTTTGGTGTCATTCGGGGACGAATGTTCATAAGGGGGGTATAATGTAACATTTTGAAATTCCAAGGTCATGTTATAAAACTTAAATAGGCTCCTTAAGGTCTAAAACCATTGTTACTAGCCAAATTAGGCGTATATGTAGTCGTTGAAGCATTTTGGAACCAAAACGTTCATAACGTCTGGTAAGTTGGTTCATTAGAGGGCTAGAATGTCCTTTTAGTTTAACCAAGTTAAAGAGTCGGAATTTAGTAAAAATTTGTAACACATAGTGTGGAATGGTTTCATGTTGGAAAAGTCAGGGTACGACTCCCCGAGGATCAACTAAGGTCCCTCGAGGAGGACCCTTGAGACAGTAGGCCACGACGGACCCCATGACGGGGCGTCACAGGCGCGATGGGGCTCACAGGCGCGACGGGGCATCGAGTCCACCGTCATGCCAGCCTTAGCTGCTGGGAAGAAAGCCTCCGCTGCACAGTCTCTGACCAATGCGACGGTCGTGCAGGACGGAGGGGGGCCTGTCCGTCACGCCCACGACGGCTCGTCGGCGGGGAGTCGTCGTGGAGGGCCTGTAGTGTTTTCAGGGATTTAAGTTTTAGTTAATTATTTTATTAAGTGTCTTAGGGGTAATTAGGGAATTAAGAGAAGACTAATTAAGTGACTTAGACCCCACTATAAATACCCCAACCTTCATTAACCTAATGATAATTCTCCAAACAAAACTCTCTTCCTTCTCTCTACTTTCTCTCTCTATTGGAAGACTCCATTGGAGAATATCTTGGGAAGATCATTGGGACTGGTTTTAGCATGAAAGCACCATCAAAACGTCATCAAATCTTAAGGTATGGGATCTAATTCACCTTTGAGACTTCTTTCCTCAAAGGGCTCCTTCAAAGATTTCTAAAAGGCTGAGTTTCATATGGGTTTCATCAAATTTCGAATTTGAGTATATGAATTGAGTTGTTTAGGTATTATTTGAGTTATAATGAATAGATTATCATGTATTGCAACTTGATTATGATGAATTGATGTAGTTTGATCTAGATTGTGGGTGATGACCCCTAACCCTTAACCCTAGGTATGAGATTGATATGCATTTTGGGTTGGATTGAAGTAATTGATCTAGTTCTTGTTTAAATCATCTTTAATGATTGTTATTGCATCGATCATGAATCTATTGTGGTGAATTAAAGTTCTTCTTGCCTATTTCTTGAGTATCGAATCTAGGGTAAGAAGATAGACTTTGATATCATGTTACCAAGCTTTGATGTAGTATTGCATTATGGTATAGTGCTTCTCTTAAATTAGTTCTTATATTGACTATTGAATTACATTGATGTGATGACCCAAATTGGGTTAGTCTATGGGTTGATGGTAAGGCCCTTTTATTGGTGAACTATGGAGAAGTATTGGTAAGTCTTCATTATCCTAATCCTTGTTTCAAATGGCGATTAATTGTCATCAAGTGATAATGTGTGTTGAAGTATACCTTGCTTAAGGTGATAGGTTGGTATGATGATTGAATTGAAATGTTTAGGTTGGTTGTGAGGATGCCTAAGAATACATTATATAGGGAAGTTGTTATGTAAAGATGTGCCCTATTGTGATGAGATGTGTAAAGGCTAACTTCACCTATATGAATTGTTAATGAAAGGATTATTTCTCATACAATTCTTATTGAGCTATGATGATGAATATACAAGGGTTTGACCCTATTATCTAAACTAATTGAGAAGATCAATAAAGCATTAAAGACTTCTCTAAATGGGGACTTAGCTTAGCACCGAGCGAACTTGACAATGGGAGGTGATGACTTATCCATACAAGGAAAGAATCATCCTAAAGTTGCCCATGTGATGTTAACTCCCTTGTTTATGGGACATGTCATTTAAGGGATTCCCATGAGGAGCGGCCCACTTTACCTAATGGTATGAATAGGGATATCTACCTCTTAGTTCTTGAACTATGTTGCCACCATAGGATACTAGCTAGTGGATCCACCTAGATAGCTACGTTTATGTTAGGTTCTACTTTGGCCGGTAGACCACCTTCCATCGGTGTAAGGTTTCATGACACTGGATTCCACATTTGTTCATGTGGTCTATGTCGGTTAAGGCAAGGTTTCCCTAAACTAAAATGAATGAGTAAGATATAGACTAATCGAAGTAACTTGAAGGGGTTTGGCTATAGCTTAGGTAGGGGTATGGGACTCTACTTAAGCCTTGCACTAGTTTGCCTTGATGGGAGCTTTGAGAGGTCAATGTTATGTATGTAAAGTAGTGATGTAATGTAAATAACTTTTTACATTGAATAACATGCTTATGAGTATAAGGTTGTTGCTTTGGTTTAAGAAGAATGTTTTCATGAAATGGGAGAGTATGTTAGGTAAGGTTAATTGCTAATTGTAGTCTTGATAGGTTACTTGATTAAGTAAGAGTCATGGGAATTTACTTGATCAATGCACTTGTGACTTTATGAAGGTTATAGTTAGTATGCTTTGCTTTGCCTATGATTCACTTGTATATGTTTTATAATGATTTGTCTTAAATATCCCTTTCTAAGTATATTTGATTGGTAATTGTATACATGGTTCCATACTTAGTACATGTGGAGTACTAACCCCATTTCTTTCCCTTTTTCCCAAACATTTTAGGTTCGGGTCGTTGAACTTGCTCCGAATTGCTGGAAAGGAAGACTTGGATATCTTACCATCCAAGTGGTAGGTCCTCACTCTCCCGAGGGCGTTGCCGACATCTTACTTTTATATTTCTTAGTTACTCTAATTCTGTATTGACTCTATTATTCGTTTTAGACGATGTTGTATATAGCCTATATGTGGCTTCTTGTATTGATGTAGGGCTATGCCCAAGATTTATTGTCTTGATAGATGGTTTATGAGATGAGACGGCTTTTATGACTATTATTCTTTACTATATAAATGGGTGAAATAAAAGTAGAAGACTATGTAATCTTCGTATACGAACAAGTCTATGTATACTTGATATAAATACGATTATGTGTATGTAGAGGTCTATGTAAACCTTCGAGTAGTTATAGATAAAAAGTTTCAAATTCCTTCACATTTTTAATCGATGAATGCTATGACGAGGCTAAGAGGCTTGTCTTAGTCCTCGGAGAGGACGACGACGCCGGTTACGTCTAGGGGGTAAACCCGGATGTGACAGTCTCATACCACCACCTAAACTTCATTGAATTTCTCTAATGCTAGTAGGTATCCCATATGATGAGAATAGGCAATAACCGACATAGACCATGATAGATAGACATGGAATCCGGAGTTCTAACCTACTCCGATGACGGTTTTCCACTTGCCAATGGTAGAACTTGGACACATCCCATGTAGGCTCATGGTTAAGGAATATGAAGGGCGTGCTTTGTACTCTAGTCTCATTCTTTAACTAGAACTACTTCCCTTACCATACTCACTCGGTGCTAGCATTTGTTCTCATAGAGTAAATTACATTAAAGGTTCATATAAAGGGGTTCCATATCTAGTTCATAACCCAATCACATTTACCCTACCAAAGAGGCCACTAGGGCAACCTTACAATGGCGACAAGAAGCTCATAATGACATTCCTAAGGATTGATATGATGCCGTTCCAGCCAACCAACCTTAAGTCTATCATTCCTTTACTTGAAAGATACCATTAAGGCTTTCGACTTCAACATTCATAACCTTACCACTAGGTTCAAGGTTTCACATAAAGGACCCTCTTAACATCATTTAAGGTCTCATGTCATTCATACATACAAAACTAAGAGGCTTTAGCATCCTAAGTCAAGACATCTCATATTCACATTCATACATGCATCAAGTAAGGGACACAAGTCAACCAAGACAAGACACAACATACTTCACTTTAACACATATTATATGTCACATAGAATAACCATTATCATCTTTAAGTCATCCTATACACTACCATACCATCATCAATATGACCATCATACACTCATATAGTCAAGTAGGAATAATCATGCATCAACCCTAAGACTATACACATAAAGTCATATTCATAGTATAACATGATCACCTAAATAGAATCAATAGAAGAACACATATACTTTCACATTACTTATCATGTATATAGACATTATCCAACTTCACATAATCATCATAATACTTCAAGTAGTTACGGACAAGGCCATGATCATCATAATACATAAAGTAACGCCGACAAGGCCACATCAATTGCAAGTAAAGCACATAACAACGCCACCATTAGTGGACCATAACAATCACAAAATAATTGAAGTCTAATTAACATAAAATAAAGGGAATTAGGTCAGCTTACACCACTCCATCCTCAACACTTCAATCCAATGCTAAACCATCCAATTCAATACCATAAGGCTCTTACCATGGCCATGAACATGAATTCAATATAAAAACTATGATACTCAATGAAACTAGGTCAATTCAATATAGATTTATCAATCAAAGACAACCTAGATATCAATTCAATACAATTATTACAGCAATCAATAGCCCATAGAAAACTACACTAGAATTCATAAGCATGAGATCAATATTACTTAACCCATAAAGTAGTCAAAAACTAGGGTTCATCAATTACATGGGTTCATAGGTTAATTGAGTTAAAATCATCTAATTAACAACAATTCAATCAATATTCAATTCTTAAAAACCTTTAATACGAGAACCCATGCATAGATCATGAAATTGGATAATTCATCTTTGAAAACTTTAGAAAACATCTTTGAAAGTTGGGCTACTTGATGAATAGAGTTTCAAGGATCAAAAATCATACCTCAATGAAGATAATTCTTCAATTTGATGAAGAATATCCACTCAATTCCCCAATCCAAGCCCTTCTTTGAGTTTTGGCTCCAATGGAGTTCTAGGGAATTTCTAAGGGAATTTGGGTTTTGATTTTGAAGAATGAAATCTTCTAAGTGTTTTAGGCTTATAAACATGTTTAAAATACTCAAAAGACCCCTAAGTAACCTCCCAAATTCTTATTTGGATGTGGGGTGAATTTACCAATTCACCCGTTGAACTTAGAGTGAACCTGCACAGAGACAGACCCATCAATGGATGGACCATCGACGGCCTATCCCTTGACCAACGGACCATCCTGCTGGTCCGTGGTCTGGGATTGAGGCTGGTCTTTGGACTCTCCTTCACCAAGCCTAAGTTTACATCGACGAGACCTCACCCACGGGGCGTCGACTGACCCACCGGGCGTCGATTGCCTCCGTGGTTTGGGCTGTCTTGGGCAGTCTTGGCCACCAACATGGGTCCTTCCTCAAGGACCCTTGGATGGTCCTTGGGGATGTTTGCCCGGATGTTTCCAACCCAAAAATTCTCGTATACGAGTTTAGTACCTACCACATCAATTTCATCCAAAAATAACACGTAAAACTCAACGAAACATGCATAGACACAGAAGGTCATTTCAAGGCAAACCTTTCGAACGTCATGGACGTTCTTGGACGTTTGACCTCCAAACTTCATGAAACTTGACACACTGACTATATACACCATAATAACTCATATAATGACCTTATAACCTCATGAATCACACATAAACATATAAAACCACATATGAGGCACATAGGTCATTTAGTCATCGAACGTCTTAGTCATCCCTTGACGTTTCACTTCCAATTAACCTAAGCTCTTAGACACTGCCTCAATATCACATTATAGACCATTTTAGTACCTTATACAATCATGACAACCATGTTAGGCTCTGTCTTCACCTAAGTCATTTTTGTGATCTTACATTCTCCCCCACTTGGACAACATACGTCCTCGAATGCCACTTTCCACTCTACGAACACTTCCAAGAATAGAGATTCAATTAGCAACTCATGACCATACTATATACCAACTCATACAATACAAACATCTAAGAGGACATCAATTTCACATAATCAAGAGTTTCACAACACAATAATGTCACGACCGGAATCTAGACCCCAGACAAGACCGGCGTCGTTGACCTCTCAGAGGTCGCATACAAGCCTACATACGTCATTCTTACTTCATCTAGTTAATTTTAGCAGAAAATTTGAACTTTTTTTTTCTTATTTCATACTAAACATTTTAAACTTAACATCATAGGCGTTCATAAATCAACCATCTAATATAGAGATAATCAAATGAAAGAAACAGTTCGTAATTGCATTAAACGTATTTTTGCCAAAACGGCACCAATACAAAGTCTGAAATGAAAGTGGAAAGAAACACTAGTGGAACATGCTCCACTAGCTAAAGTCTAATCTAATCTAGATAACAACGGTAGACATCCTCGAAAGCATGAGGTCCTACCAAGTCCGGATGAAAGCTCCACGTCCGGATAGCTGCAATGTCAACTTGTAAACTTTAGCGTCCACCTGGCCCTGCACCTAAAAATATAGAGTTGTATGGGATTAGTACACACTTGTACTAAGTATGGGTATATGCAAGCAAACACCAAGGACATGCATGAGTAAGAATGGCTCTTTCCTAACAACGTGATTATGGAAAGTCAAGTCAGTGGACTTGCCAAATTGGGATTAGGAAAGTCATTGAGCTTTCCAAATTTGGATTAGGAAAGTCATGCCATGAGAGTAACATGCATCATCATACTTATCATATTGCACACAGCACATAACATCTTACACATAGCACATATCATATTGCATATTGAACATAACATCTTTTATAACATTCATTCATATGCCATGAGACCTTGGAATCATGGACTTGACATTAAGACTTTCCAAAATGAGGGCTCAACATATGGGACCTCAACTAGGGAGTCTTCATTAGCAAACACAGAGTCTGCTTCATTCATTCATACGTACTTTATTTCATTTCGTTCATAGGCTAGTGTGAACACCAGTTATACCTAGGATGTAGTTTAAGACTTTCATCGGGTTTGTTGTGCAATGATCAAGAATAACCTAGTGTCATTACTTGAGTCTAGCTCACCTCTTGATTATACTATCCTAACACCTTTGGTATCATTCATTTCATTATGTGCATCATTTGAGGTTGGCCTCATTCATTCATTGGGAACTTTAACTTTATTCGACATAGATCATGTGAGCATCATGAAATCCAGTGTCTCCCCCACACCGAAAAGAGGTGGAATCACCGGCCAAAGTGACCCAAAACATGCTAGCGTACATGGGAATTTAACCCCGCCAGATCCCTATATTGGCAGTATAGGTTCGAAGACTAGGAGATATAAGGAGACCCATACCCGGCATGCCGGACAGTCTCATCTCATGAGAGTTACGTGAACCTCCGCCCTTCCCGAAAGAAGGCATCACCGCTCATAGCTAGTCTATCGATGCTCAGTATAAAGTTCCATTACATTCAACTCATACGTCATGGAAGCTGGCTTCTAGTATGAGGACATCATAGCTCAATAGATGATTTCTCATCTCATCATTAGTATTAAGTGTGTTAATCTCAATACTTTCATTAGAGTGTTCACAGAGACTGGTCTCTTTATTAACTTTACACTCTCATAGGTTAGTACGTTTTGGTAACATTTACTTAGGCTCATTTGAGATTGTTCTCATCTTTTACATTAGCCTCATATCATGTTGTCACCACATTCATTAACATTAGCTCATTTGCTCTTCATAATTACTCACCCCATTTTACGTGAATGTTCATTCCATCATATGCCAATGCACTTGGCTATTTGTGTGTTTCACACTCTTACTTAACCCTTCTAGGGTTTCATCGTTTTATTACATAATAATCATTTCATCATATGCCAACGCTCTTGGACATTTAGTGTATTTCACATTCGTACTTAACCCTTCTAGGGTTACATCATTTCATTATTGCATCTTAGGTTCACTTATTTTTAAACGTATGTTAGACTTATGGGTCTATACATACAAGCCATGAGGCTTCATTCATAGTTCGTTAAGTGACTCATATCTTCCTAAGATTATGTAGTACAAGATTTATGCATCTTGTATATATGCCAAGATCTCGATTTCGATCTAAGTAGGTGGCACTATTCTTGAACATTTAATTCAAGTATGACTTATGTATTAATACGGAATTTGGGAAAGGAAACCCGGTTTCAAATCCCTTGGACAACACTTTACATTTTTCATTTATTTTATTTTTGGTCCAATGACATGGGGACCCTAGATCGAGCCCCAACATCAACGGTTCTTTTTAGTTCCTTTTCTTTAGAAACTCTCTCCCTTGGCCGAGGGGTTGTGGGTTCGAACCCCCACAACCCCCTTTTATTTTCCTATTTATTTTCCTTGTCTATTTCGCATTAACCATGACGTTGTGGGATCAAACCCCCACAGCCTCCCTTTATTTTTCTTTTACTCGTTTGGGACTGAGAGGTTGTGGGGTCGAACCCCCACAGCCTCCTTATTTTAATTTCTTTTAAATGTTGACTATTTCAGCGTTGGCAGTGAGGTTGTGGGATCGAACACCCACAGCCTCACTTTATTTTCTTTTTATTTCTCCCCTTTTCGCCTAGAGGTCGTGGGTTCGATTCCCACGCCTCACTTTTCTTTTTAATTTGCCTTCCTTAACTTATGATTGAGAGGTTGTGGGTTCGAACCCCACTCCTCTCATTTCTTAATTGTTTTTATTTGTACTTCACCTTACAGACAGTACTCGAGATTGAGTCCCCTGACCCCCATTCTTTTTTCACGTTTTTAAGGCAGATTCGCGGGTGAGGTCACAGGTTCGAATCCTGGTGGCCTCATCCCTTTACACTCAAATAAATTTCCAGATTTATTCATCATTATTTAGCCTAAACCAAACTTGTAAGTTTGCTGGAAATTTAGTCATTTTTTTAGCTTATTTTCACCAACATTTTCACTTGAAATCTTAGGGAAATTCATAGATCATTTAACACTTTTTGGGGTGCATTTTTCATAGATTCGTTTAGCCAAAAGATTTGTACTCAAATCAGCCACACTTTCATTTTAATGAACATCACGATTTACATAGGTTTATGCACGTAAAATGACAACCAAAACATTATCAAATTTGGAGCCTTAACCCGAGAACCTCATTCACTGTAACATACTTGCACACGCACACACTTGCACATAATTTCGAATACATGGTTGTCTTTCATACGATTTCAAGTACACAAACATAATCATATTCATCACGAAAACATAACATACATCTAAATCTACCAGCAATCATACCCAACCTAATTCATTGGGAGCTAGTGACAGGGGCATGCAAAAGGGGAAACAATCCTAGTTTTCGGATGAATAATATGAACCTTAAGGGGTCTCTTGGGAAAGGGACCAAGAGAGAAGAAAACCCATACCTTTTTGACGTCAAACCCTTGACTTGCTGCCCAAAAAATTCACCCAAGAACACGTCTAAGCCTCCTCAATGTCAACTCCACTCGAATGATAACCTCCCTTAGCCTAGTGTGCGATTAACGTTTGTTTTCTTGTGATTTCGTGTGAGTTCTTCAAGTGTGAAGAACTTGGTTTATTTTTCTGCTTTTGTATCTTATTTTGGCAGATAAATTTCGTGAGAAAGAAGAAGAGAGATTGAGCGTGAGAGTGGAGAGATAAACGTGAGAGAGTGGGAGTTGTAGGAGGCTTAGGAGTCTAGTTTTAGGACTTAGTCAATAGGGTTTTGTTTATTTAATAAAAATCTGATTTTTATTGTATTTTAAATCAGCTAATGAATAATAATTATTAATTATTTACATTAATTCAATAGATTAAATAAAAATTCCATTAATTCATTGCTTCCACCTAGGTTCGAACCCGGGTGGAGCAAGACTTCACTTCAAGAGCCCAATTTCGGCCCTCTCTCCCCAAATTGCCCCTCCATCTTATTAATTAAATAATTAATTATATATTTAGGGTAATTACGATACTAACCTTAGACAGGAAAAAGACCATTTTACCCCTAGACCCTTCAAACCTAAGATTTTCTCTTTTTAAGTCCGGTAAAGACTCCTTCGAGTAAATCTTCGTATTTGAGAGCCCTACATGGTTGGACCCAACCTTTCCAAGCTCAACTAACTCCCCAAGTTAGTTGGCTTGGATGTAGCAAGGGTTCCGAGGTCTGGTTCTACGCGCATCAATCCGTGTGAACCTGGTCTAATCGTAGGCATTCTTGACACATTAAGTATTACTTATCTTATCCATTTTTAGGGTTGTTACAAACAAGAAACTAGATTCAAATCTAGAACTCATCATGTTATAAAACTCACATGCTTCATTCAAAATAGCAAAAACTCATTTTATATTCAATATCATTCTCATATACATCAGTTATAACCACATTGCAACAATTTTAGACCAAAGAATGAATTAGTCAAAATATTAAAATTCTTACAATGAACTGGCATCCCCCTTTACAGTGATTTATGCAATTTTTTCGAAAATGTAACTTTTAGGAAATTCATGATGGAAATATGATAATATGCAATATAAAATCATATAAACACATTTTTTCACATAATCATAACTTCATCAAATTCACAATGCAAGGAATCAATGAAATTCAATTTCAACAAGACCCCTACACACAATGCAACATGCAATATACTTATATGGCTTTCTACTCTCAAGCTTGAGTTGAATAGAAGAGATGAAACAATCAATCAAAACTCCTTTACTCACCATAATCCCCCACATAGAAGGAACTCATACACTAAAGAGAAATACAAGAACTTACCATCATTCCTCATCCTCATCCGGCTTTTCTCCTCTAGTCCGGAGTGCATAGAAACGCCTCTTAGTTGGAGCATCTTCCTTTGGAACATTAGGAACAACTTGCTTACCCGCTCTTCCTCTATAATCAATGGTAGGAAAATCTCTCACCTTGTGTCCTTATTTACCACAACCAAAGCAACTCCCGGTACCCCTTAGGCATTTCCCATAGTTCCTCTTTCCACAAGTGACACACGTAGGTTTTCCATTTTGAGAACCACCTCCTATCTCCAATTTCACCTTAGCACTCCTAGGTTCTTCTTGGGCTTGAGCCCTCTTCTTGAACCTAGGTTGACCTTGATCACTTGAACCACTCCTCTTCAAATACCTAGCAATCCTTCCAAGTTTAGACTCCTCAATTGATTGCACATACACCATGAGTCTAGATAGGGTCATATCATCATGTAGCATGGCCGTACAGCATTCTTCCCTCACTAGATCGGAGACCCCGGTCACAAAATGACTCATCTCATCCCTCGAATTAGACACGAGGGATGGGACATATCTAGATAACATAGAGAACTTCAAAGAGTATTCCTCAACGCTCATATTGCTTGATTGAGATTTATAAAATCCTCTACCTTAACTTCTCTCCTCTAACGGGGAAAGTACTTTCAAAGAATAGCTTCCTTAAATTCTTTCCACTCAATAGGACCCGACTCAACCGGCCTATTATCCTTTCATTGAGTGTACCACACTTGATAAACATCCCTCAATTGATATGAAGCTAACTCCGCCTTTTCCCTAGATGTAACCCCCATAGCACTCAACACTTTGTACACACCATCAAGAAACTCTTGGGGATCCTCTCCCACCTTAGAGCCAAGAAAGATAGGAGGATTCATCCTCACAGAGTCTCTCAACCTAGATGTCATAGTGCTCTCCACAACATTCACCCTAGGCACCATATTCAAATTCGCTTGAGTAGTCACGGCTCGGGCCAAAGCAAGCAAAGCCTCTCTAATATCACTATTACTCAACTCGGGGGAACCACCGGAACATCATTACCTCCTTCCACAATAGGGACTTGAGCACCTTGACGAACTTGCTCAAATTGAGGAGGAATCTCCTCATGCACATCATTCTTCTCAACTCTCCTAGACGGTGTCCTCCTCGTATTCATCTTCCTAGAAACACAAGGAAAACAATAAGAAAATAGTACTTATAAGTTTTACTCTACGGCACGACATAGGACTAGAAAAGAAGGGAAACTCTATCGTCCTATAGCCTCTTGCCCATAGATGTGTCGCGTCTCACACCGATGTTCAAGACTCTACTAGACGTGACTTGATGAGACTTTTTGATTCCTAAGACTACTTTAATAAACTATTATCTTATACCAAGATTGTCACATCCCGAAATCACACCCAAGAAGTTAGGGCCAATCTCGGATTGGAACCAGCGTACTTGACCTCTCGGAGGTCTTATACAAGCCCTTTTCGTATCGTTCATAGAATAAACATAATGAAAAGTAGTGCGGAATTAAAACTTTTCACAAAACATTAGAATATCTTTAATAACATCTTTCATTAGAAATCATAGGAAATACTAAGTCTCAATCTCATCAAACTTAGACATGAGAATACTTGGGACACGACCCATACTTCAACATATAGAAATACTTAGTCTATTAGAATACTTCAAAGGAAATAAAAGACATCTATATATGCGCTCGAGTCAATTGAGGACATACTTCACTTTGCTTGAATGACTCTAATCCAAGCTCTCCTTCACGATCCTTCTCACCTTTCACCTACATCTTTAGAAATAACAAAATATATGGAATTAGTACAAACACTTGTACTAAGTATGGCATTATGCATAAAATCATGAAAACGGACATTTATTAGAAATATGCATCTTTTCATTTAAATATCATAATATAATCATAAGAATAACATTTATAAACTTAGAAACACATAATCATAATACAGTAAAATGCCTTCCCTTCCCTTTAGACACTTCCTAGCTTGTAGTTCCATCACTAAAAGCTATCTTAAGACTTACTTAAGTAAGACAAAGAGAGACCGCTCATACACCCTCTCTAGGCACACCTAAATGATACTTAAGACCACCTATAAATAAATCAACACATACTTACAAGAAATCAAACATAGATAATATGACATTCTCCTTCCAAAGGCTATCAAAAGACCTACTCAAGTAAATCAAGAAGATAACGTCCATGATTGACCTCTTCAAGATTACCTAAATAACCCTTAAGACTACCTAAGATTTAGATCATGTCTACATAATCAACATCTTCCCCAACTAGAGTCATTCTTAAGGCTATCTAGGTAAGATACGAAGTGGCCATTCGTATTCCCCCTTCACAACTTAACTAGACAACCCTTAACTACTCTAGGTAAGTACTTATTCATTTAACATGCTTTGTCAAATTAAGTCATTACATTCATTAGTTCATTTAAGACTCATTCATCACATAAAACATTCAAGTAATGGTCTTAGACAAGACCTATGGACTCTAACTAACACCTTCAAAGCCTATTGTGCAATGTCTAGATAGCGTCCATACCACCACCTAAGCTTCATAGAACTTCTCTAATACTAGTAGGTATCCTATATGATGAGAACAGGCAATTACCTACATAGACCATGATAGCTAGATATGGAATCCAGAGTTCTAACCTACTCCGATAAGGGTGTTCCAGTTGCCAATGGTAGAAATTGGACACATCCTATGTAGGCACATGGTTAAGGAATATGAAGGGCGTGCTTTGTACTCTAGTCTCATTCTTTAACTAGAACTACTTTCCTTACCATACTCACTCGGTGATAGCCTTTGTTCTCATAGAGTAAATCACATTAAAGGTTCATATAAAGGGGTTCCATATCTAGTTCATAACCCAATCACATTTACCCTGCCAAAGAGGTCCACTAGGGCTACCTTACAATGGTGACAAGAATCTCATAATGACATTCCTAAGGATTGATATGATGTCATTCCATCCAACCAACCTTAAGTCTATTATTCCTTTACTTGAAGGATACCATTACGGCTTTCGACTTCAACATTCATAACCTTACCACTAGTTTCAAGGTTTCACACAAAGGATCCTCTTTACATCATTTAAGGTCTCATGTAATTCATACATACAAGACTAAGAGGCTTTAGCATCCTAAGTCAATACATCTCATATTCACATTCATACATGCATCAAGTAAGGGACACAAGTCAATCAAGACAAGACACAACATACTTCACTTTAACACATATTACATGTCATTCTAAAAACACATAGAAATAACCATTATCATATTTAAGTCATCCTATACACTACTATATCATCATCAATAAGACTATCATAGACTCATATAGTCAAATAGGAATAACCATGAATCAACCCTAAGACTATACACATAAAGCCATATTCATAGTCTAACATGATCATCTAAATAGCATCAATAGAAGAACACATATACTTTAACATTACTTATCATGTAGATATACATTATACAACTTCAAATAATAATCATAATACTTCAAGTAGTTGCCGACAAGGCCATGATCATCATAATACATAAAGTAACGCCGACAAGGCCACATCAATTGCAAGTAAAGCACATAACACCGCCACCATAAGTGGACCATACTGATCAAAACATAATTGAATTCAAATTAACATAAAATAAAGGGAATTAGGGCAGCGTACCTGTCACGACCGGAATCTAGACCCCAGACGAGACAGGCGTCGTTGACCTCTCACAGGTCGCAGACAAGCCTACTTACATCATTCTTACTTCATCTAGGTTAATTTTAGCGGAAAAATTTGAAACTTTTTGTTTTTAACATACTTATAAAAACATTCTCATTAATACGTAATTGTTCACCATTAACCATCTAACATTAAGAGATAAGCAACTGAAAGAAATAGTTCAATTCTTATTAAGTGTATAATTGCCAAGATGGCACCAATACATAGTCTGAATAAAAATAGGAAAGAAACGCTAGTGGAACATGCTCCACTAGCTCAACTCTAAAACTAAGCTAGAATATAAAACAGTAGCATCCTCGAAAGCATGAGGACCTACCAAAACCGGATGAATGCTGGACGTCCGGATAACTGCAGCGATGATCCTGTAGCTCTATCGTCCACCTGTGCCTGCACCTAAAATAGTAGAATTTGTATAGGGTTAGTACACACTTGTACTAAGTATGGGTATATGCAAGCACACACCAAGGACATGCATGAGAAAGAATATCTCTTTCCTAACAACATGATTTTTGGAAGTCAAGTAAGTGGACTTGCCAAATTGAGATCAGAAAAGTTTCCAAATTTGGATTAGGAAAGTCAATTAGCTTTCCAAATTTGGATTAGGAAAGTCAGTGGGCTTTCCAGATTTGGAATAGGAAAGTTATGCCATGAGAATAACATACATCATCATACTTTTCACATTACATCATCATACTTTTCACACCGCACATAACATTTACACATAGCACATATCATATAGCATACAACACCTTTTGCATAGAGCACATAACTTCTTTATTGTCATTCATTCATATGCCATGAGACCTTGGAATCATGGACTTAACATTAAGACCTCCCAGAAATGAGGGCTCAACAGATGGGACCTCAACTAGGGAGTCTTCATTAGCAAACACAGAGTCTGCTTCGTTCATTCATACGTACTCCATTTCATTTCATTCATAGGCTAGTGTAAACACTAGTTATACCTAGGATGTAGTTTAAGACTTTCATTAGGTTCGTTGTGCAATGACCAAGAATGACCTAATGTCATTACCTAAATCTAACTCACCTTTTGATTATCCTATCCTAACTCCTTTGGTATCATTCATTTCATTATGTGCTTCATTTGAGGCTGGCCTCGTTCATTCATTGGGAACTTTAACTTTAACCGACATAGATCATGTGAGCATCATGAAATCCAGTGTCTCCCCCACACCGAAAAGAGGTGGAATCACCGGCCAAAGTGACCCAAAAACATGCTAGCGTACATGGGAATTTAACACCGCCAGATCCATATATTGGCAGTATAGGTTCGAAGACTAGGAGATATAAGGAGACCCATACCGGCAAGCCGGACAGTCTTATCTCATGAGAGTTACGTGAACCTCCGCCCTTTCCGAAAGAAGGCATCACCGCTCATAGCTAGTCTATCGGTGCTTAGTATAAAGTTCCATTACATTCATCTCATACGTCATGGAAGCTGGTTTCTAGTATGAGGACATCATATCTCATTAGATGATTTCTCATCTCATCATTTGTATTGAGTGTGTTAAGCTCAATACTCTCATTAGAGTGTTCATAGAGACTGGTCTCTTCATTATCTTACACTCTCATAGGTGAGTACGTATTGGTAACATTTACTTAGGCTCATTTGACATTGCTCTCATCATTTACATTAGCCTCATATCATGTTGTCGCCACATTCATCATCATTAGCACCTTTGCTTTTCATAGTTATTCACCTCTTATTACGTAAATGTTCATTTCATCATATGCCAATGCACTTGGCCATTTGGTGTGTTTCACACCCTTACTTAACCCTTCTAGGGTTTCATTATTTCATTGTTCATTTCATCATTTCATTGTTCATCTCATCATATGCCAATGCACTTGGCCATTTAGTGTATCTTAAACTCATACTTAACCCTTCTAGGGTTCATCATCTCATTTCATACATCTTAGGTTCACTTACTTTTGAACGTATGTTAGACTTATGTGTCTATACATACAAGCCATGAGGCTTCATTCATAGTTTGTCTAAGTGATTCATGTTTAGCCAAGATTATGTGGTACAAGACTTATGCATCTTGTAGATATGCCAAGATATTGATTTCGATCTTTAGAGGCAGCATTCACTAAATATTTACTTACGTATGACTTATGTGTCAATACGGAACTGGGAAAGGGAACCCAATTTCGAATCCCTTAGGCAACACTTAATCCTTTGTATTTTTCAGATTTGGGGGACCCTAGTTCGATCCCCATCAGCCCCATAATATTTCCTTTCTTTTTCTTCTCTATTTTTCGTCCAAGGCATGGAGGTTGTGGGATCAATCCCCCGCAAGCTCATTCTTTTTCTCTTAATTTATCTATTAACTTTCTCACCTATCCAAGAGGTTGTGGGTTCAATCCCCACTTCCACATTTATTTTCTCCTTTATTTTTCTCCTAACTCTCTCATCATTCAAGAGGTTGTGGGTTCAATCCCCACTCTCCACATTTATTTTTCTCCTTTATTTTTCTCCTAACTCTCTCATCCATTCAAGAGGTTGTGGGTTCAATCCCCACTCTCCACATTTATTTTTCTCCTTTATTTTTCTCCTAACTCTCTCATCCATTCAAGAGGTTGGGGGTTCAATCCCCACTCTCCACATTTATTTTTCTCCTTTATTTTTCTCCTAACTCTCTCATCCATTCAAGAGGTTGGGGGTTCAATCCCCACTCTCCACATTTATTTTATTTTTCTCCTAACTCTCTCATCCATTCAAGAGGTTGGGGGTTCAATCCCCACTCTCCACATTTAGTTTATTTTTCTCCTAACTCTCTCATCCATTCAAGAGGTTGGGGGTTCAATCCCCACTCTCCACATTTATTTTTTTCCTTTCATTTTTTTTTTGAAATTTTTATATAATTTACATTTGGTGAGGTCTTGGGTTCAATTCCCAATGACCTCACAATTTTTAAATATTTTTAAAACATAGCTATTTTTTCAATTCTTGGCCGAGACCACCAATTTCCAGCAAGATGGAAATTTGGTCTCTTCCAATCCATTTTCTCTCATTCTTATGTGGATTTTTGTAGCATTTTGAGTGTTATTTATTCAGCCACCTTAACCTTATATGAACATCACGTTTTTAACATTTTTATACACTCGAAACACAACATTTTAACACACAAATTTCAGGCAGCAAACATAGTAAATTTTCAGCACACACATGCTCAAAACAATCAACTTAATATACTTTTCCGGAATATACTTTTTATCCCTTACATGATTTCCGAATACACATTCAATACATAATCACGACCAGACCTAATATTATCTACCAGAAGACATACCAACGCATGCTTTGAAAATTTCAAAGGATCTAATGACAGGGGCATGCAACGGGGACAACCTTAGTTTCTCGATTGGAATTTAAACTGAACTTAGGGGTCTCTTGGGAAAGGGACCAAGAGAGAAGAAAACCCATACCTTAATTTTTTTGTTCAAACGTGAAGTTGCTGCCCAAAATCCTCTCCAAAAATCAGTCCAAGCTTCCTCAACGTCCACACCACTCGACAAACAACTTCTCTTTGCCTTAACGTTTTGGTTACTTTGTTTTTCTTAAAATTTCATGTGAGTTCTTCAAGTGTGAAGAACTCTTGATGTATTTTCAGTTCTTAACCTTAATTTGGCAGAGAATAAACGTGAAAAAAAAAAAATTTTAGCGTGGAGAGGTGATAGACGTGTTAGGAGAGTGTTAGTTTAGGTTTAGGAGTCTAATTCAAGACTTAGTCAAAATAAGGCATCTTAATTAATAAATAATTAATAATAAAAATCTGATTTTCCTTTTTATTAAATAGGCTAATTAATTAATTAATTTATCAATTAATTTATTCCAAGGTTTGGAGCAAGACTTCACTTCAAGAGCTCAATTTCGTCTCTCTCTCCCCAAATTGCCCTCCACTTTATTAATTAAATAATTAAATATGTATTTAGGGTAATTACGATATTACCCTTAGCCTGGCAAAAGACCATTTTACCCTTAGACCCTCAAAACTTAAAATTTCTTCTTTTTAAGTCCGGTAAATCTCCTTCGATTAATCTTCATTTTCGAGAGCCTTACTTGGTTGGTTCCAACCTTTCCAAGCTCAACTAACTCTTAGTTGGCTTGGTCGTAGTAAGGGTTCTGAGGTCTGGTTCTACGCGTATCAATCCGTGTGAACCTTGGTCTAATCGCAAGCATTCTTGACACCTTAAACATTTAGCTTATTCATTTTTTAGGGTTGTTACATTATCCCCCCCTTAGGAACATTCGTCCCCGAATGACACTACTCTTTACTAACAATAAGTATGTCATCTATAGAACGTACACATACGTAGGTACTTCAATACTTCCATGGGTGAATATCTGATTCACATCTTAACATGATGGTACACATCCTTGAAACCTACTAGTAGCTTCACAGTAATAGACTAAGGAATTCTTTCCTAAACTAGTCTCATCAAAGCATACATCATAAGTCAACATAAAAGTCATATAAATCAGCAACCAACATGATGACTTCAAACATATTAACCTTATACTAGGGCATAAACACCATACACAGTCAAATATATGAAAGGCTAATTAAGGCTACGCACCCGAGGCTTCATCAGAAGTGCCTTCCCCTGCACCCCTAGACTTGAGTGCGAAGAATCGTTGCCTCCTTGGAGCCTCTTCATTTGGGCCATTAGTCTGAACTCTCTCCTTCCCTTGTTCTTGACTTCTTCTATTCTGACAATCCTTCACCATGTGTCCCGGTTTTCCACAGCTGTAACAAGCGTTAGAGCCCATCATACACTCTCCTCCATGCTGTCTGCCACACTTCCTGCAAGGTTGCCTTTCCTTAGGTGTATATACTTCCTTGTTTCTCTTATCTCTGGACTCGGAATCCCTATCATAGAGACCACTGGATGAACTTGACTCCCTTTGGTGGGAGAGTCCCTTCTTAAACCTTGGCTGCTCACGGACGCCAAAGTTGTTTCTGTGGCCTCCGTGGCTGGGACCTGCCTGATCTTGAGGCCTAGGCCTCCTAACATCACGAATACCCTCTTTCTACGGCTGTCCTCCACCTGCTGTACATGCACCATCAACCTGGAAAGGTCCATATTATCATGGAGCATCGCAGACCGACATTCCTCCTCCAGGTCTCCATTGATTCCTGTGAGGAACCTACTCATTTCATCCTGCTGTTCGAAACCAGGGAAGTAGCATACCTGGATAATTCAACAAGCCTCAGTACTCTCCTCAATCTTGCTATTAAATACTAAGGAAAGTAATATACCTGGATAGCTTAACAAACTTCAGGGAATACTCCCTGACTGTCATGGATCCTTGTTTAAGGTTGATGAACTCTTCAACCTTGGCTTCCCTCATCTCCCTGGGAAAGAACCTCTCCAGAAATGTTGTCTTGAACAGCTCCCAAGTGACTGGCACTCCACCTAAGACACGGCTATCTTGCCACATCTTGCACCAAGTCTGTGCAACATCCTTGAGCTGATAGGAAGCCAGCTCAGCCTTCTCAATATCAGTGGCCCCCATAGCCACCAGGATCTTATGCACCTCATCTACAAACTCTTGAGGATCCTCCGATGTCTTAGCCCCTGTGAATATGGGAGGGTTCATCCTCGTGAAATCTCGCAGTCTGTCAGCCATGCTGCGAACCGGTGGGTTCTCCCTCTGAACATCCTGCCGGTTGACTTGGGCAGTCATAGCCTGAGCCTGCATCATGATGGCCTGTGCCATCTGGGCCAAAGATGCCCTCACCTCAGCATCGGTCAACCCAGCTGGGTTAACCAGCATGGCCACTCCTTCAGCTGGGGCCTGGGGTGGAACACGATTGCCCCCAGCAGCTGCCCCCTCCTCCTCTGACCAATAGCCCTCCTAGGGTTCATTCTCTGAAAAAAAACAGGGGTTGATGTTAGACACGCTCATAACACCAAGAACTCAGACATTAGGAAAAGCTCGATAAGATTAGAAGAAGGGAAATTTTCCTAAGCATCATGCAGTCTCTAATTCAGGATAGTGGTGCACTTCATTACCATGACTTAGAAACTACTCAATGTGGTTGATGTGAACTCATTATTCTCAGAATTTAAACTAGTGCTCTGATACCAACTTTGTCACGACTGGAATCTAGAGCCCAGACGAGACCGGTGTCGTTGACCTCTCAGAGGTCGCAGACAAGCCTACTTACGTCATTCTTACTTTACGTAGTTTAATTTTAGCGGAAAATTTGAAACTTTTTGTTTCTTAACATACTTATAAAACATTCTCATTAATACGTAATTGTTCACCATCAACCATCTAACATTAAGAGATAAGCAACTGAAAGAAATAGTTCAATTCTTATTAAGTGTATAATTGCCAAATGGCACCAATACATAGTCTGAATAAAAATAGGAAAGAAACGCTAGTGGAACATGCTCCACTAGCTCAACTCTAAAACTAAGCTAGAATATAAAACAGTAGCATCCTCGAAAGCATGAGGACCTACCAAAACCGGATGAATGCTGGACGTCCGGATAACTGCAGCGATGATCCTGTAGCTCTATCGTCCACCTGTGCCTGCACCTAAAATAGTAGAATTTGTATAGGGTTAGTACACACTTGTACTAAGTATGGGTATATGCAAGCACACACCAAGGACATGCATGAGAAAGAATAGCTCTTTCCTAACAACATGATTTTTGGAAGTCAAGTCAGTGGACTTGCCAAATTGAGATTAGAAAAGTTTCCAAATTTGGATTAGGAAAGTCAATTAGCTTTCCAAATTTGGATTAGGAAAGTCAGTGGGCTTTCCAGATTTGGAATAGGAAAGTTATGCCATGAGAATAACATACATCATCATACTTTTCACATTTGCACACAGCACATAACATTTACACATAGCACATATCATATAGCATACAACACCTTTTGCATGTAGCACATAACTTCTTTATTGTCATTCATTCATATGCCATGAGACCTTGGAATCATGGACTTAACATTAAGACCTCCAGAAATGAGGGCTCAACAGATGGGACCTCAACTAGGAGTCTTCATTAGCAAACACAGAGTCTGCTTCGTTCATTCATACGTACTCCATTTCATTTCATTCATAGGCTAGTGTAAACACAGTTATACCTAGGATGTAGTTTAAGACTTTCATTAGGTTCGTTGTGCAATGACCAAGAATGACCTAATGTCATTACTTGAATCTAACTCACCTTTTGATTATCCTATCCTAACACCTTTGGTATCATTCATTTCATTATGTGCTCATTTGAGGCTGGCCTCGTTCATTCATTGGGAACTTTAACTTTAACCGACATAGATCATGTGAGCATCATGAAATCCAGTGTCTCCCCCACACCGAAAAGAGGTGGAATCACCGGCCAAAGTGACCCAAAAACATGCTAGCGTACATGGGAATTTAACCCCGCCAGATCCCTATATTGGCAGTATAGGTTCGAAGACTAGGAGATATAAGGAGACCCATACCCGGCAAGCCGGACAGTCTCATCTCATGAGAGTTACGTGAACCTCCGCCCTTCCCGAAAGAAGGCATCACCGCTCATAGCTAGTCTATCGATGCTTAGTATAAAGTTCCATTACATTCATCTCATACGTCATGGAAGCTGGCTTCTAGTATGAGGACATCATAGCTCATTAGATGATTTCTCATCTCATCATTCGTATTGAGTGTGTTAAGCTCAATACTCTCATTAGAGTGTTCATAGAGACTGGTCTCTTCATTATCTTACACTCTCATAGGTGAGTACGTATTGGTAACATTTACTTAGGCTCATTTGAGATTGCTCTCATCATTTACATTAGCCTCATATCATGTTGTCGCCACATTCATCATCATTAGCACCTTTGCTTTTCATAGTTATTCACCTCTTATTACGTAAATGTTCATTTCATCATATGCCAATGCACTTGGCCATTTGGTGTGTTTCACACCCTTACTTAACCCTTCTAGGGTTTCATTATTTCATTGTTCATTTCATCATTTCATTGTTCATCTCATCATATGCCAATGCACTTGGCCATTTAGTGTATCTTAAACTCATACTTAACCCTTCTAGGGTTCATCATCTCATTTCATACATCTTAGGTTCACTTACTTTTGAACGTATGTTAGACTTATGTGTCTATACATACAAGCCATGAGGCTTCATTCATAGTTTGTCTAAGTGATTCATGTTTACCCAAGATTATGTGGTACAAGACTTATGCATCTTGTAGATATGCCAAGATATTGATTTCGATCTTTAGAGGCAGCATTCATTAAATATTTACTTACGTATGACTTATGTGTCAATACGAAACTGGGCAAGGGAACCCAATTTCGAATACCTTAGGCAACACTTAATCCTTTGTATTTTTCAGATTTGGGGGACCCTAGTTCGATCCCCATCAGCCCCATAATATTTCCTTTTTTTTTTCTTCTCTATTTTTCGTCCAAGGCATGGAGGTTGTGGGATCAATCCCCCACAAGCTCATTCTTTTTCTCTTAATTTATCTATTAACTTTCTCACCTATCCAAGAGGTTGTGGGTTCAATCCCCATTCAGCTCATTTTATATTTCTCCTTTATTTTCTCCTAACTCTCTCATCTATTCAAGAGGTTGTGGGTTCAATCCCCACTCTCCACATTTATTTTTCTCCTTTATTTTTCTCCTAACTCTCTCATCCATTCAAGAGGTTGTGGGTTCAATCCCCACTCTCCACATTTATTTTTCTCCTTTATTTTTCTCCTAACTCTCTCATCCATTCAGAGGTTGGGGTTCAATCCCCACTCTCCACATTTATTTTTCTCCTTTATTTTTCTCCTAACTCTCTCATCCATTCAAGAGGTTGGGGGTTCAATCCCCACTCTCCACATTTATTTTTTCCTTTATTTTTCTCCTAACTCTCTCATCCATTCAAGAGGTTGGGGTTCAATCCCCACTCTCCACATTTATTTTATTTTTCCTAACTCTCTCATCCATTCAAGAGGTTGGGGGTTCAATCCCCACTCTCCACATTTAGTTTATTTTTCTCCTAACTCTCTCATCCATTCAAGAGGTTGGGGGTTCAATCCCCACTCTCCACATTTATTTTTTCCTTTCATTTTTTTTTGAAATTTTTATATAATTTACATTTGGTGAGGTCTTGGGTTCAATTCCCAATGACCTCACAATTTTTAAATTTTTTTAAAACATAGCTATTTTTTTCAATTCTTGGCCGAGACCACCAATTTCCAGCAAGCTGGAAATTTGGTCTCTTCCAATCCATTTTCTCTCATTCTTATGTGGATTTTTGTAGTATTTTGAGTGTTATTTAGTCAGCCACCTTAACCTTATATGAACATCACGTTTTTAACATTTTTATACACTCGAAACACAACATTTTAACACACAAATTTCAGGCAGCAAACATAGTAAATTTTCAGCACACACATGCTCAAAACAATCAACTTAATATACTTTTCCGGAATATACTTTTTATCCCTTACATGATTTCCGAATACACATTCAATACATAATCACGACCAGACCTAATATTATCTACCAGAAGACATACCAACGCATGCTTTGAAAATTTCAAAGGATCTAATGACAGGGGCATGCAACGGGGACAACCTTAGTTTCTCGATTGGAATTTAAACTGAACTTAGGGTCTCTTGGGAAAGGGACCAAGAGAGAAGAAAACTCATACCTTAATTTTCTTGTTCAAACGTGAAGTTGCTGCCCAAAATCCTCTCCAAAAATCAGTCCAAGTTTCCTCAACGTCCACACCACTCGACAAACAACTTCTCTTTGCCTTAACGACTTTGTTTTTCTTAAAATTTCATGTGAGTTCTTCAAGTGTGAAGAACTCTTGATGTATTTTCAGTTCTTAACCTTAATTTGGCAGAGAATAAACGTGAAAGAGATTTGTTTGAGCGTGGAGAGGTGATAGACGTGTTAGGAGAGTGTTAGTTTAGGTTTAGGAGTCTAATTCAAGACTTAGTCAAAATAAGGCATCTTAATTAATAAATAATTAATAATAAAAATCTGGTTTTCCTTTTTATTAAATCAGCTAATAATTATTAATTAATTAAATTAATTTATCAATTTAAATAAAAATAAGTTAAATCATTGCTTCCACCTAGGTTCGAACTCGGGTGGAGCAAGACTTCACTTCAAGAGCTCAATTTCGGCTCTCTCTCCCCAAATTGCCCCTCCACTTTATTAATTAAATAATTAAATATGTATTTAGGGTAATTACGATATTATCCTTAGCCTGGCAAAAGACCATTTTACCCTTAGACCCTCAAAACTTATAATTTCTTTTTTTTAAGTCCGGTAAACACTCCTTCGATTGAATCTTCATTTTCGAGAGCCTTACTTGGTTGGTTCCAACCTTTCCAAGCTCAACTAACTCCCCAAGTTAGTTGGTTTGGTCGTAGTAAGGGTTCTGAGGTCTGATTCTACGCGTATCAATCCGTGTGAACCTTGGTCTAATCGCAAGCATTCTTGACACCTTAAACATTTAGCTTATTCATTTTTTTAGGGTTGTTACAGTACCACCACTCCATCCTCAACACTTCAATCTAATGCTAAACCATCCAATTCAATACCATAAGGCCCTTACCCATGGCCATGAACATCAATTCAATATAAAAACTATGATACTCAATGAAACTAGGTCTATTCAATATAGATTCATCAATGTAAGACAACCTAGATATCAATTCAATACAATTATTACAGCAATGAATAACCCATAGAAAACTACACTAGAATTCATAAGCATTAGATCAATATTACTTAACTCATAAAGTAGTCAAAAACTAGGGTTCATCAATTACATGAGTTCATAGGTAAATAGAGTTAATATCATCTAATTGACAACAATTCGATCAATATTCAATGCTTAAAATCATTTAATTCAAGAAGCCATGCATAGATTATGCAATTGGACAATTCATCTTTGAAAACTTTAGAAAACATCTTTGAAAGTTGGGCTCCTTGATGAATAGAGTTTCAAGGATAAAAAATCATACCTCAATGAAGATAATTCTTAAATTTGATGAATAATCTCCACTCAATTCTCCAATCCAAGCCCTTCCTTGAGTTTTGGCTCCAATGGAGTTCTAGGGAATTTCTAAGGGATTTTGGGTTTTGATTTTGAAGAATGAAATATTCTAAGTGTTTTAGGCTTATATACATGTTTAATATACCCAAAAGACCTAAGTAACCGTTCAAAGTCTTATTTAGACGTGGGGTGAATTTACCAATTCACCCCTTGAACTTATAGTGAACCTGCGCAGAGACAGATCGACGGCCCGTCCCTTGACCAACGGACCGTTCTGCTGGTCTGTGGTCTGGGAATGAGGCTGGTCTTTGGCCTCTGCTTCCCCACTCCTAAGTGTCTATCAATTTCATCCAAAATGAACACGTAAAACTCAATAAAACATGCATAGACACACAAGGTCGTTTCAAGGCAAACCTTTCGAACGTCATGGACGTTCTTGGACGTTTTACCTCCAAACTTCACGAAACTTGACACACTGCCTATATACACCATAATAAATCATATAGTGACCTTTAACCTTATGAATCACACATAAACACATAAAACCACATATGAGGCACATAGGTGACTTAGTCGTCGAACGTCTTAGTCATCCCTTGACGTTTCACTTCCAATTCATTTAAACTCTTAGACAATGCCTCAATACCAAATTATAGACCATTTTAGGACCTTAGACCATCATGACAACTATTTTAGTCTATAGCTTCACCTAAATAATTTTCGGGATCTTACAAAGTGAGAGTGCTCCGAATCTTTTCCCATGCAAGATAGCAAATATGAACAACTAGCATATGATGAATTTTCATCTCCCTTAACTGGAATAGGACTGATGAATTATTGTACGCATGTATTAAATGAGTCTTGTAATATCGCTATTCAATTAGATGTAAGTCTATGCATATGTATAATGTTCCACTACTATTTTGTAATAGTAATGTGGATGAACTAGGCCCATTTTCTATCTTGGTAACCTTAAATTCACCTCTTTTTTCCTTGTTGTTTTCAAGACTTAAATCGATACTAAATTAAGTACTTTGTGTAACAAAGGTTCATAAAGTTGTTCCTAGGTGCACCATTATAACTCGTTAGGGTTGAAGAGTTGAAATTTTTTTTACCTCATACACTTAGCAATCACTCTCTCATAACCACCTATATCACTCCTCTATAGCATCCTCATATCACCCCTACTCCTATGTTTAGGTAATTTTACATATCCCATCTCTTTCTAATGAGAAGATGTACGTACATATTCGGCCCGTGTAATTCAAGCTTCATGATCACATGCTTCCTATCTAACAAGTAACTTTTAATCAAAACTAGTAGCTTCATGTACTAAATCCCATTATGTACAACCGACTAATCACAACTTAGTTCTAGCCAATAAACTTTCCTTTTGTTCACTTTACCCTTTAGTCACATACTAATTCTCTATAGCCAACACATAGATCATAATAGGAACTACCATACATATATCATTTGCATAAATTGGCACACTTATCCCTAAAGTTTATAACCATGAAAAGGATATAAATGTTATTAATACTTATTCAAAGTTTTTCGCCTATACCATATAAAATATTAACAAATTCGGGATGATATATGGTGAGAATTTGGGCCTTGTCAACCAATTAGGGGTATCTCTAGGAACACTATTGCACATATATATTCAACGATCGGATTCTGTCGCTGCCTTCTTCCAATTAAAAGTAACTTATTCAAAAACATCAATTTTAAGTAAACGTGTAATGCCGAAAATTCTGTGAATAGCACAGACTAAGAACGAGGGTACTCTATAGGAATACATCCTATAAGTATGGAGGAAATATAGAACTCAAGAGTTGGTTACAATCTCCTAAGAAGATGTGCCTGGAATTGCTATACCTCATATATGTAACTAGGTAACCAATCATTTTTAAGCATGTAATATATATTTCTCAATTAAACAACTGTGACACAAATGGTAAAAATGCAACTTAAAATGTATATATCATAAAAGAATTTACATACCTTGTGGAGTGGGACGGTCGAATAAAATGAGCTCAATGTAGTCAATATTTTGGTAAATTAAGATCCTTTTTGTATGCTACATGTTGAAACTTTAGCTACCGTTAACCTTAAAGCCATATTAAGCATAATATGAATAACATGATCAGGTGCACGTGGAAATTGACTTCTTAACTTTGCTCTATCGCACGATCTAAATTATGAAGGAGGGTCACTTTTTCTAAATGTCCTAGCATCCCCCTAATCATAAATGTGGCACGCAACACATTCATATGTAAGGCTCTACTAGACACGACTTTGTAGACTCCCTAGGACGAACTGCTCTGATACCACTTTTTCCACACCCCCAACCCTAGGTGAGGCGGACAACTACCTTTGGAACACATGCTTTACAAGTGACCTATGAAGAAAAAGTAAACTACTATGCAAATTACTGATAAGGGACTAGCTGAACAACTACATGTGATAAGTGAAACTATGAATATAAATGATAGATTTACAATGTCTACAAACCCCTACTTGAATCCATGAATATACCACTATCAAATGCGCATAGTAAAGACTCGGCGAAGCCCTGAAATAACCTGGAGCTCACCAACAACCTCTGGGTATCATGTGCTTCTATTGGGGAGATATAATTTTGAGACATGTACCTGCAGCATGAAATGCAGCGTCCACAATAAGGGATGTCAGTACGAAAGAATGTATTGAATATGTAAGGCACAATACAACCATGTGTAAAATGAGAGCTCAAATGAAACCAAATACCTATAGATAAGGATTAGAGACAACTTTTGCTTGTACTTGTGGAATCATGCATGTTACGTTCTTTTCAATACTCTTCTTTACTTTATAATCTTTATAAGACATATGATACAAATGACCAGCTGATCAGCAGCAGAAGAGGATGACACATGCTAGTAATTTTAACCCATGGGCTGATGTCCTCATAATTCCATAAATTGGGATCGGCCCATGCTAGGCTTTTACCCCTGAGCTGCCACCCTCTTATACCAATTGGGATTGGACCATGCTAGGATTTCGCCCCTGAGCTACCACCCACATATATACATATTTCTTCACTTAGATTCTTTAATCTTTGAGATTGTTGTTTTGATGTTCATAACTCTTTTGAGATTGTTCTTTTGACGTTCATAACTCATTTTTTATTGTTGTTTTGGGGGTCATAATCCTTATTTAGATTTGGAACTACGGACCAGTAGTAGAAGACATATGAATATGGACTTACGATAATAAAAATGGCATGGGAAGCAAATATGACATGAACATGTATACTTAGGAGCTTATATAACTCATTAAGCATTTTGACATCTCAAATTGAAGCACATATCAAGTGAAGACATTTAACATTCAACCAAGAGATTTAAACTATATATGATAGTTTAATACTCACTAAATATTATCAAATACAAGGTATGCAGGAAAGTGAAACCAAGGGAGAATGTGCGCAGATTCGACTTAAGGATGACATATTCCAGGTAAGTACATATAAATGTACAATAGAGCAAGTAGTGATCTTGTGAGGAAACATTATAGTCTAACACAATGGGAGTAATAACCAAGGAAGAGAAACATATGAACATGTGACAAAATGACATATCTATTGACAATTAAAGTAAGTTGGCATGATATAGGCAGATTGTATATCCAACTTATAAACATATGTACCATGTGTAATCTAGGATCATTTTGATTTATATATGGGAAATCCGTGCCATGGATATTTTCAAGATGAAACAAGTTTAAAACTTGCATGCTAATACTTGGTAGAGTAAGCACGTACATTTAGTAACAAACTCATATTAGAGTACTCACTTCAATGCTCTGAGAGTAGGAACTGCAACTATGGATCAGTTCACTACCAAAGACACTTAGAAAGCTTAATATTTTGTTATGCAAGTATTGGATTCATGCCAAAGAAATAGAAAATTGAGTTGACTTACAAACCTTGCTATACAATTAAAGAAGTATGAGTTAATCTCATTCTCTTGATATTACTAATCTACAATAAAATACGTTGTAACACTAGCATTAGTAGCTAATCAATCAATTCGAGTTATTTGATCTCACCAAAATAGTAACTAAGCATTAAGCATTCAATTTATCTATTCAATGTTTTCCTTCATTCCCTTTCCCTTAAATCACGTCTATATATTGTACAACCCTCGTATCAGGTCCTCCTCTAAACTCCCTACAATATTTAAGTCCTTTAACGTTTCCATAACTTCCCGCACATCCAGTTATATCCCTTATCATAACATACAATAAACAATTCATAAACATAATAATGTAATAAAAACAATATGAATCATGGGTTTTGATCACCTGCACTTGAAGAGCTAACTTTACTTTGAAAATACTCAAACAGCTCATAACTTATTTGAAAGAGGACTCCCGTCCATGGCTATCCCAACATGCACTAATCACCAGAACATCCTCCCCAATATTATACCATGTAAAAGTAACAATTTCAAACTCACTAACACCAAGTGTCCTAATTAACTCAAGCAAAAGAAGGAGAAAACTGTAGTAGCTTACCTTGCTGGACAGAACTACCACGACTTGGATTCTTCAAGCTAAAGGTTGTCTTCCTTAACTTGTCTTACATTGTACCTTCCAATAGCTTGAACTCCCTAATATTCAAGAACCCTAATAGTATATAATGGTTATTGTATGAAGTTAAGAGGAGAAGATATAAAGCGCTAGAAACCAGTTTTTGGTCAAAGAAATGGTTGGAAAATTTGATATCAAAACCTTTTAAATGGACCTGCTTTTTCCGACTTCCTCACTCATTTTCGGCCATAATTTGTCAAGTAGGTGATCCACCAACTTGGACATTTCACTTGGTTCTTTTTGGACTTAATAACATTGGGCATGTTGCCACCTTTATTATACTTCATTTGCAGTCAATATGTGTCTTTAGTTTAGACAAAAAAGCTAACTAGGTGATGCACCTAGTTTTCCATTAAAATTATTACTTGTGGACTTGGAATGATTGGTCCGTGGTTGCCCATTTTCCCCTTATTCTTCTATTCTACTTGGGCCAGATTAATGCTAGTAGGTGTAGTGTACTTGGCCCAATAACATGGTCAAAAGAGTCTTAGTAGGTTAATGCACCTACTTGGTCCTTTGGGCTGGTCAATAAGTCAAAGTAGGTGATGCACCTACTTGTCACCTACTAGCTTAGTGAAGTCAAGCAAGCACCTCAACATTTTATTCCATTTCTAGACCTTAATAACTTTAACATAACTTAAAACTTATATACACTATGTCACTTCAAACTTTAGACACAAATACCACCTTATGATCTCTAGTTTAAATACTTCCATCGATTTTAAATTCATCGTGTCACATTAAAATATATGGAAAATTCACTTTAAATCTATTCTATTGTCACTAGTTGCATAGAAAACCGAGTCCATAACCATATCACAAGGAAATTTTTAAGTGTCCTGTAAATATACTAGTACACATAGAATTCATCCTCCCTCTCTTAATCATTCGTCCTCGAAAGATGGGTGAAGCTGATAGTTTGGTTGAATTGGAATTTTATTTAAGGACTTGCGACAGTTCCCATTATAAATAGGACACGTATAGTCAAGTCTAGCATGATTCTCAATATATATGGTTCATCAAATAATGCTATGACAAATTAAACCCCTTTAATTTCTTGACCATGTAATTAACTGAATATACACAAGTAGAACTCATACAAATAAGGACTTTAATATACATAAACATAAGACATGCAAATGACATATCAAATGAACAAATTGCAGTAGGATTCATGATCATATAAACCACATGATCTCGGATCCTTATGTTGGCGTTTAGAATGACGAGGGGTACTTAGGATCTCTACCATCTTATATTCCCAAGTATCTTATGTTATATTTTATTCCTTCCATGATACTTCAGTGGAGATTACACATTTTGAGCTTAGCTTCCGGTCCTTAACAATCAAGAATAAGCATAGTATCTCCCTTTTTTTTTGTATATGGAACAGACACATAAAATCATAGGCCTAACCTATCAGGGTCACTACTTTCCCTTCTCTTTTATCTCATGACGCTTTTCAGATGTGAGTATTATTAGAACGCGTAGCTATTTATATTAACTCTAAAGTTTTATGCTGCACCTTCGAATAGTCCATTATGCTAAGTTATTATTCTATGGTTGTGATTTTATTAACATATATGCCCAACTTTTTCTTGTCAAAATCCTCACTACATAATGATACAAGTAAACGTTTTCCAAAATTGTTCAAAACTCAAGTGAATAATCACAGAAGGGCATAGTGTACAAATAAATAGGTCACATTGGGTATGACACATAGGCAGATTAACACAAAAATGGAGCGCATAATATAGCACACATATGGTTCATACGGTAGCGTGTGAGCGAATGAACTATAAGGAATGTAAGAAAAGGACTAGATGAGCACATAATGCATGAGTACTAAAGCAACAAAATATACAATGTGTAAGCAAGTAGACAATATTAAATATAAGCTACGGAATCCAAATCACATATATTAAGTGTTTTATATCACAGGGATTGGTGAAGTACATGTCAATAAGTATACTTATGAAATATGAGCAAGTGAACACATGACACATGGCTAGAAAAGTTATAAGGCCTGTGCCTGCCATCCAATTCTTGACGCATGGCGAGATTACTCTAGCTCTCTATAAATGGAGGCTCGATAAGTGTCGTCACTTCATCAAATTCAAATCAAAGAAATTTAGTACTAGCACGTATGGCTATGGTACTGCAAACAGGCTTTCTGCAATTGCTGCCGAAATGGGGCAACTGCAAAATGAAATTCAAGAGCACCGTAGAGTGCTAAACTTCCTTTTGAGAAGTGTTAGAACAATGGATCCTGCAAGGAAAGAAGCGTGAATGTTTAAGCAAGTAGTCTACGAGGCATGTAATATACATAGAAATGGTTAATGATGCATACGACATGTAAACAAGTGATGAGTCATATAACCCACGAGCCATAATATTTCTCATTGCATATGATCAATTAGCATGAATTACCGACACAATATGGACAAGTGACATGTGGAAAGTAACCAGGGCAATGCATAACATGTAAGGTAAAGGTTTTATGAAAACATATAACAATAAACAAGGGTGCTCTAAAGCGGATAACAGTTTCATGTAAACATTCTATGACATCAGGTAACCTGTGAGAAGGTAATCCACAAAGGGAAACTAACATACAAATAGATAAGTTGTAGAACATGCATCATGTATAATTATATAACAAACCATATTTGTAAATTACGAGATATCCTATAGAACCACTCTACCATAATAAGGAAAACACATTGTCTTAAGCATTAAGTCACAAGTGGGATAGTTCTGCTCATATTCCTTACTCACCTCAAAGCGCATGCAATTGATTTCCCCATCTACTCTCTCCAATCTCCAATGGATTCTTATAGGTGTTCTACTATTGGGACTTGGCTTTTGTCTAGGTCAATATAAATACTGCAGTTAAGATAGAAAAAGAAAATCCTCAAAAAAAAATAACTCATCTTTTAGAGTAAGAGGCCGAGGTCAACTTTTCCTACATTACTAGCTTGAGTTATATCACACTCAATGTTTGGTGCCCTTTGAAGGTCGAAATAGAAAATAAATAGTGAAGCTTGAAAACACCATGAAAAATGAACTCTAATAACATGTAAATTTCAGGTACCTATAAACTTATATCATTATTCATAACATCTTAGAGTTCGTCGATTTGGGCTTAACTAGATAGGTATGGACATACTAATAGATTTCCTCCTTTTTTTTATAATAAGTGAGAGTGATCCAACTCTTTTCCCATGCAAGATAGCAAATAAGAACAACTAGCATATGATGAATTTTTCATCTCCCTTAACTGGACTAGCACTGATGAATTACTGTAGGCATATATTAAATGAACCCGATAATATCTCTATTCAATTTGATGTAACTCTATACATATGTATAATTCTCTTCTCCTAATTTTTACTAATGTTGTGAGTGAACTAGTCCCATCTGATATCTAGGTAACCTTAAATTCACCTATTTTTTCCTTATTGATATCAAGACTTGAATTGATACTAAATTGAATACTTTGTGTAACAAAGGTTCACAAAGTTGTTCCCAGGTGCACCATTATAACTCGTTAGGGTTGAAGAGTTTATAACATTTTCTTACCTCATACACTTAGCAATCACTCTCTCATAACCACTTATCTCACTCCTCCACATCATCCTTATATCAACCCTACTCCTATGTTAAGGTAATTTTACATATCCCATCTCTTTCTAACGAGAAGATGTACGTACAAATTCGGACCGTGTAATTCAAGCTTCATTCTCACATGCTTCCTATATAAAAGTTACTTTTAATCAAAACTAGTAACTTCATGTGCTAGATCACATTATATACAACCGACTAATCACAACTTAAGTCAACCAATTAACTTTTCTTTTAATAACCTTAACCTTTAATCAAATACTAATTTTCTATAGCCAACACAAAGATCATAATAGGAACTACCATACATATATCATTTGCAGCAATTGGCACACTTATACTTAAGTTTTATAACCATGAAAAGAATACAAATGATATTAGTACTTATTCGGAGTTGTTGGCCTATACCATATAAAATATTAACAAATTCGGGATGATATATGGCGAAAATTTTGGCCTTGTCAACCAATTAGGGGTATCTCTATGAACACTATTGCACTGATAAATTCAGCGATCGCATTATGCCACTGCCTTTTTCCAACTAAAAGTAACTGGTTCAAAAACACCAATTTTAAGTATATATGTCATGCCAAAAATTCTATGAATAGCACAAACTAAGAACGAGGGTACTCTATAGGAATAGATCCTATAAGTATGGAGGAAATATAGAACTCAAGATTTGGTTACAACCTCCTAAGAAGATGTGTCTGGAATTGCTATACCTCATATATGTAAATGGGTAACCAATCATTTTTAAGCATGTACTCTATCTTTCTCAATTAAACAACCGTGATACAAATGGTAAAAATGCAACTTAAAATGCATATATCATAAAAGAATTTACATACCTTGTGGAGTGGGACGGTCGAATAAAATGAGCTCAATGTAGTCAACATTTTGGTAACTTAAGATCCTTTTTGTATGCTACATGTTGAAACTTTAGCTACCACTAACCTTAAAACCATAGTAAGCATAATATGAATAACATGATCAGGTGCAAGTAGAAATTGACTTCTTAACTTTTCTATATAGCACGATCTAAATTATGAAGGAGGGTAACTTTTGCTAAATGTCCAAGCAGCCCCTTAATTATGAATGTGGCGCCCAACACATTCATATGTAAGGCGCTACTAGACACGACTTTGTAGACTCCCAAGGATGAACTGCTCTTATACCACTTTTGTCACACCCCAACCCTAGGTGAGGTGGACAAGTACCTTAGGAATACATGTTTTACAAGTGACCTATGAGGAGAAAGTAAACTACTATGCAAATTACTGATTAGGAGCTTCATATACAACACATTTTGACTAGTTGAAGCACTAAATGTGACAAGTGAAACTATGAATATAGATGATAGCTTTAAAATGTCTACAAAGCCTCTACTAGAATCCATGAATGTAACACTATCAATATACACATAGTAAAGAATCGGCAAAGCCCCAAATCAACCTGGAGCTCACCAGAAACTACTGAGTATCATGTGCTTCTATTGGGGAGATCTAATTTTGAGTACATGTACCTGTAGCATGAAATGCAGCTTCCCCAATAAGGGACGTCACTACGAAAGAATGTACTGAATATGTAAGGCATAATACAACCATTTGTAAAATAAGAGCTCAAGTGAAACCAAATTCCAATAGATAAGGATTAGAGACCACATTTGTTTGTACTTGTGGAATCATGCATGTTACGTTCTATACTTTATTTTTCCGTACTTTATAATCTTTATAAGATATATGATTCAAATGACCATCTGATCAGCGGTAGAAGAGGATGATTCATGCTAGGAATTTTAATCTCTGGGATGATATCCTCATAATTCTATAAATTGGGGTCGGCCCATGCTAGGATTTCGCCCTTGAGCTGCCACTCTCTTATACCAATTGGAATCGGCCCATGCTAGGCTTTTGCTCCTGAGCATCCACCCTCTTATACCAACTGGGATCGGCCCATGCTAGGCTTTCGCCCCTAACTTCCACCCACAATTATATAGATTGCTTCACTTAGATTCTTTAATCTTTGAGATTGTTCTTTTGATGTTCATAGCTCATTTTTATTGTTGTTTTGGTGGTCATAATCCCTGTTTAGATTTGGAACTACGGACCTACGGACCAGTAGTAGAAGACATATGAATATGGACTTACGATAATAACAATGGCATGGGAAGCAAATGTGACATGAAGGTGTAATACTTAGGAGCTTATATTACTCATTAAGCATTTTTACATCTTAAATTGAAGCACATATCAAGTTAAGACATTTAACATTCGGTCATGAGATTTCAACTATATATGATAGTCGAATACTCACCAACTATTATCAAATACAAGGTGTACATGAAGTGGAACCAAGGGAGAACATGGGCAGATTCGACTTAAGGACGGCATATTCCAGGGAAGTACATATAAACGTACAATAGAGCAAGTAGTGATCTTGTGAGGTAACATTATAGTCTAACACAATGGGAGTAATAACCAAGGAAGGAAACATATGAACATGTGACAAGATGACATATCTATAGACAATTGAAGCAAGTTGGGATGATATAGGCAGATTGTATATCCAACATATAAACATATGTACCATGTGTAATCTAGGATCTTTTTTATTTATATAAGGAAACTTTGTGCCAGGAGTATTTCGACGATGAAACAAGTTTAAACCTTGCATGCTAATACTTGGTAGAGTAAGCACGTACATTTAGTAACAAACTCATATTAGAGGACTAACTTTAATGCTCTAGGGAGTAGGAACTGCAACTATGAATTAGTTCACTACTAAGGGCACTTAGAAAGCTTACTTTTTTAAGGGAAAAGGACAGAAATGACATACTTTTAAGGCAAAATTACCATTTGTCACTTATAAGTTTATAATTACAGAAATCTCTCAAACTAATACAATAATATTACCGCTGATATATTAATTTGATGCGTGAGATACACTAATCAGATGTACATTTTATACATGATACACTAATCTGACATTTTGTACATGATACACTAATATGATGTATATTTTATATATGATACACTAATCTGATGCGCGAGATACATTAATCTGATCCGATGACACAGTAATCTGATGCGCGAAAATGAGGAATTTTGTGGATTTGTAAAACTAATAGGGGATAATGGTAATAAAAGAACTTAAAGGTTGGATTTCTGTCATTTTTCCTTTTTTTAATGCAAGTGTTGGATTCATGCCAAAGTAAGAGGAAATCAAATAGATTTACATACCTTGCTATACAATTCAAAAATTATGACTTAAGCTCCTTCTCTTCATATTATTAATCTACAATAAAATACATTGTAACACTAGCATTAGTAGCTAATCAATCAATTCGAGTTGTTTGATCTCACCAAAATAGTAACTAAGCATTAAGCATTCAATTTATCTATTCAATGTTTTCCTTCATTCCCTTTACCTTAAATCACGTCTATATATTTACAACCCTCGTATCAGGTCCTCCCCTAAACTCCCTGCAATATTTAAGTCCTTTAACGTTTCCATAACTTCCCGCACATCTAGTCATATCCCTTATCATAACATACAATAAATAATTCATAAAGATAATAATGTAATAAAAACAATATGAATCATGGGTTTTGATCACCTGCACTTGAAGAGCTAACTTTACTTTGAAAATACTCAAACAGCTCACAACTTATTTGAAAGAGGACTCCCGTCCATGGCTATCACAACATGCACTAATCACCAGAACATCCTCCCCAATATTATACCATGTAAAAGTAACAATTTCAAACTCACTAACACCAAGTGTCCTAATTAACTCAAGCAAAAGAAGGAGAAAATTGTAGTAGCTTACCTTGCTGGACAGAACTACCACGACTTGGATTTTTCAAGCTAAAGGTTGTCTTCCTTAACTTGTCTTACATTGTACCTTCCAATAGCTTGAACTCCCTAATATTCAAGAACCCTAATAGTATTTAATGGTTATTGTATGAAGTTAAGAGGAGAAGAGAGAAAGCGCTAGAAACCAGTTTTTTGTCAAAGAAATGGTTGGAAAAATCTGATATCAAAACCTTTTAAATGGACCTGTTTTTGCCGACTTTCTCACTCATTTTGGTCCATAATTTTTCAAGTAGGTGATCCACCTACTTGGACATTTCACTTGGGACTTTTTTTACTTAAGAACATTGGGCCTTTTTCCACCTTTATTGTACTTCATTTGCAGCCAACATGTGTCTTTAGTTTAGGGCACACATCTAAGTAGGTGATGCACCTAGTTTTCCATTAAAATTATTTCTTTTAGGCTTGGAACGATTGAGACTTGGTTTCCCATTTTCCCCTTATTCTTTTATTCTACTTGGGCCAGATTTTTGCTAGTAGGTGTAGTGTACTTGGCCCAATAACATGGTCAAAAAAGTCTTAGCAGATGATGCACCTTCTTGGTCCTTTGGGCTGGTCAATAAGTCAAATTAGGTGATGCACCTACTTGTCACCTACTAGCTTAGTGAAGTCAAGCAAGCATGTCACGACTGGAATCTAGACTCCAGACGAGACCGGCGTTGTTGACCTCTCAGAGGTCGCAGACAAGCCTACATACGTCATTCTTACTTCATCTAGGTTAATTTTAGCGGAAAATTTGAACTTTTTGTTTTCTTATTTCATGCTAAACATTTTAAACTTAACATCATGGGCGTTCACAAATCAACCATCTAAAATAGAGATAATCAAATGAAAGAAACAGTTCAATACTGTAATAAATGTATAATTGCCAAAATGGCACCAATACAATGTCTGAAATGAACGGAAAGAAACACTAGTGGAACATGCTCCACTAGCTAAAGCCTACATCTAATCTAGATAGTAACGGTAGACATCCTCGAAAGCATGAGGCCCTACCAAGTCCGGATGAAAGCTCCATGTCCGGATAGCTGCAACGTCAACCTGTAAGCTCTAGCGTCCACCTGTGCCTACACCTAAAAATATAGAGTTGTATGGAATTAGTACACACTTTTACTAAGTATGGGTACATGCAAGCACACACCAAGGACATGCATGAGGAAGAATAGCTCTTTCCTAACAACATGATTATGGAAAGTCAAGTCAGTGGACTTGCCAAATTTGGATTAGGAAAGTCAGTGGGCTTTCCAGATTTGGAATAGGAAAGTCATGCCATGAGAGTAACATGCATCATCATACTTATCATATTGCACACAACACATAACGTCTTACACATAACACATATCACATAGCATATAGCACACATCTTTTGTAACAATCATTCATATGCCATGAGACCTTGGAATCATGGACTTGACATTAAGACTTTCCAAAATGAGGGATCAACATATGGGACCTCAACTAGGGATTCTTCATTAGCAAACACAGAGTCTGCTTCATTCATTCATACGTACTTCATTTCATTTCGTTCATAGGCTAGTGAGAACACCAGTTATACCTAAGATGTAGTTTAAGACTTTCATCGGGTTTACTGTGCAATGATCAAGAATAACCTATTGTCATTACTTGAGTCTAGTTCACCTCTAGATTATCCTATCCTAACACCTTTGGTATCATTCATTTCATTATGTGCTTCATTTGAGGCTGGCCTCATTCATTCATTGGGAACTTTAACTTTAACCGACATAGATCATGTGAGCATCATGAAATCAAGTGTATCCCCCACACCAAAAAGAGGTGGAATCACCGGCCAAAGTGACCCAAAACATCTTAGCGTACATGGGAATTTAAGCCCGCCAGATCCCTATATTGGTAGTATAGGTTCGAAGACTAGGAGATATAAGGAGACCCATACCAGGCAGGCCGGACAGTCTCATCTCATGAGAGTTACGTGAACCTCCGCCCTTACCGAAAGAAGGCATCACCGCTCATAGCTAGTCTATCGGTGCTCAGTTTAAAGTTCCATTACATTCAACTCATACGTCATGGAAGCTGGCTTCTAGTATGAGGACATCATAGCTCAATAGATGATTTCTCATCTCATCATTAGTATTAAGTGTGTTAATCTCAATACTTTCATTAGAGTGTTCATAGAGACTGGTCTCTTCATTAACTTTACACTCTCATAGGAGAGTACGTTTTGGTAACAATTACTTAGGCTCATTTGAGATTGTTCTCATCTTTTACATTAGCCTCATATCATGTTGTCACCACATTCATTAACATTAGCACAATTGCTCTTCATAATTACTCACCCCACTTTACGTGAATGTTCATTTCATCATATGCCAATACACTTGGCCATTTGTGTGTTTCACACTCTTACTTAACCCTTCTAGGGTTTCATCATTTCATTACATAATAATCATTTCATCGTATGCCAATGCACTTGGACATTTAGTGTATTTTACACTTGTACTTAACCCTTCTAGGGTTACTTCATTTCATTACATACATCCTAGGTTCACTTATTTTTAAACGTATGTTAGACTTATGGGTCTATACATACAAGCCATGAGGCTTCATTCATAGTTCGTTAAGTGACTCATATCTTCCTAAGATTATGTAGTACAAGACTTATGTATCTTGTATGTATGCCAAGATCTCGATTTCGATCTAAGTAGGTGGCATTATTCTTGAACATTTAATTCACGTATGATTTATGTATCAATACGGAAATTTGGGCAAGGGAACCCAAGTTCGAATCCCTTGGACAATACTTACATTTTTCCTTGATTTTATTTTTAATCCACGTGACATTTTGACCCTAGATCGAGCCCCAACATCAACATTCTCTCTTTATTTTTCTCCTTGGATTCTCCTCTTATTTGGCTGAAGGGTTGTGGGATCGAACCCCCACAGCCCCTTTTATTTATTTTTTTCATTTAATTCTTCTTGTCCAATTCGCATAGACCATGAGGTTGTGGGATCAAACCCCCACAGCCTCTCTTTATTTTTTCTTTTATTCGCTTGGGACGGAGAGGTTGTGGGTTCGAACCCCCACAGCCTCCTTATTTTATTTTCATTTAAATGTTGGCTTGTCTATGCGTTGGCAGTGAGGTTGTGGGATCGAGCCCCCACAGCCTCACTTTATTTTCTTTTATTTTTCCCTTTCTACTTTACTCTCCTTCACAGCCTTGAGGTCGTGGGTTCGATTCCCACGCCTCACATTTCCTTTCTTTTATTTTTCTTTCACTTCACTCGTTGCCTGGAGGTCATGGGTTCGATTCCCACGCCTCCCATTTTATTTTATTAATTTTTGTACTCTACATTTTCAGCCAGCATACCCCATTTTGATTCCCCCTAATCCCATTTCTTTTCTTGCGATTTCAAGGCAGTACACAGGTGAGGTCACAGGTTCGAATCCTGGTGGCCTCATCCTTTTATTCTCAAATAAATTTCCAGATTTATTCCTCTACATTTAGCCTAAACTAAGCTTGTAAGTTGGCTGGAATTTTAGTCATTTTTTTAGCTTATTTTCACCAACATTTTCACTTGAAATCTTAGGGAAATTCATAGATCTTTTAACACATTTTTGGGGTGCATTTTCATAGGTTCGTTTAGCCAAAATATTGATACTCAAATCAGCCACACTTCCATTTTAATGAACATCACGATTTACATAGGTTTATGCACGTAAAATGACAACCAAAACATTATCAATTTGAAGCCTTAAGCCGAGGACTCCATTTACAGTAACATTTTTGCACATACACACACTTGCACAAAATTTTGAATACATGGTTGTCTTTCATACGATTTCAAGTACACAAACATAATCATATTCGTCACGAAAACATAACATACACCTAAATCTACCAGCAATCATACCCAACCTACGATTCATTGGGAGCTAGTGACAGGGGCATGCAAAAGGGGAAACAATCCTAGTTTTCGAATGAATAATATGAACCTTAAGGGGTCTCTTGGGAAAGGGACCAAGAGATAAGAAAACCCATACCTTTTTGACATTAAATCCTTGACTTGCTGCTCAAAAACTTCACCCAAGAACACGTCTAATCCTCCTCAATATCAACTCCACTCGAATGACAACTTCCCGTAGCCTAGTGTGCGATTAACGTTTCTTTTCTTGTGATTTCGTGTGAGTTCTTCAAGTGTGAAGAACTTGGTTTATTTTTCTGCTTTTGTATCTTATTTTGGCAGAGAATTTTCATGTGAAAGAATAAGAGAGATTGAGCGTGAGAGTTGAGAGATAGACGTGAGAGAGTGGGAGTTATATTAGGCTTATGAGTCTAGTTTAGGACTTAGTCAAATAAGGTTTAGTTAATTATTAAAAATCTGATTTTTATTTTATTTTAAATCAGATAATAAATAATAATTATTGATTAATTACATTAATTCAATAGCTTAAATAAAAATCACATTAATTCATTGCTTCCACCTAGATTCGAACCCGAGTGGAGCAAGACTTCACTTGAAGAGCTCAATTTCGGCTCTCTCTCCCCAAATTGCCCCTCCACCTTATTAATTAAATAATTAATTATATATTTAGGGTAATTACGATACTACCCTTAGCCAGGAAAAAAACCATTTTACCCCTAGACCCTTCAAACCTAAGATTTCCTCTTTTAAGTCCGGTAAAGACTCCTTCGAGTAAATCTTCGTATTCGAGAGCCCTACATGGTTGGACCCAACCTTTACAAGCTCATTTAACTCCCCAAGTCAGTTGGCTTGGCTATAGCAAGGGTTCCGAGGTCTGGTTCTACGCGCATCAATCCGTGTGAACCCTGGTCTAATCGTAGGCATTCTTGACACATTAAGCATTTCTTATCTTATCCATTTTTAGGGTTGTTACATTATCCCCCCCTTAGGAACATTCATCACCGAATGACACTACTACTATCTAGCGTAATGCTAGTAAGATCATAACATATTCACCATGCACAGTCAAGCAATAGCAACAAAAATGGAGTGATAAGGAAACTTAGACTTAAGAGTAGGGAGTCTAACCTCAAGAGCTAAAAAGATGAGGGTAACGGGATCTCATGTCGGCCTCAGCCTCCCACGTAGCACCCTCAACAAGATGATTTCTCCACAATACCTTCACTGTGGCAATCTCCTTGTTCCCCAGCTGCTTGATTTGTCTGTCTAAGATCTCAACAGGTACCTCCTCATAGGACAAGCCTTCATCAACCCCCAAACCTTCCACAGGTAGAATCCATGCTGGATCACCTAGGCACTTCTTTAACATGGATACATGAAAGACTGGATGGACAGAAGCTAGCTCCGCAGGCAATGCCAACTCATAGGCCACCTCACCCACACGTTGTAGGATCTCGTATGGCCCAACATACCTCGGACTCAACTTCCCCTTCCTGCCAAACCTTATCACCCCCTTCATAGGTGATATCTTCAGATAGACCTGGTCACTAACATCAAACTCTAAGGGCCATTTTCTGTTATCTGCATATGACTTCTGCCGACTGTACGCAGTAGCCAACCTGTCCCTAATCACTCTGACCTTCTCTAAGGCCTCATGAATGATCTCTGGACCCAAATTGGATGACTCTCCAACCTCGAACCACCCAATTGGATATCTACACCTCCTACCATACAGTCCCTCAAACGGTGCCATCCCAATGCTGGAGTGATAGATATTATTATACGAGAACTTTATCAAAGGCAGATGGTCATCCGAGATACCCCTGAAGTCAATCACACACGCTCTCAACATGTCCTCCAATGTCTGAATGGTGCGCTCTGCCTGCCCAGCAGTATGAGGATGAAAGGTAGTACTAAGCTTTACCTGCGTGCCCAAGCTCTTCTGGAAAGATCTCAAGAAATATGAAGTAAACTGAGATCCTCTATCTGAAATGATGGACAAAGGAATCTCATGTCATCTCACAATCTCATCAATGTAGAGTCTCGCATAATCCTTGTTTTATCAAAAAATAGGTACTTTTTATAAGTTTTTGACTTTTTAGAGTCGCCACTTAATTTTGAAGAAAAATCAAGAAAACTATGTTTTCAAAAGATTTAAACAGAAAAAAAATCTAGTGAAAATATTTAAAGGGGTTCGGGGATTCAAATTAATGTTTTAGGAAGGTGGTAGGCACCTAAAATGTCCGTCTAAAAAGGTTTTCCAACAACTAACATAGTTTGGCTAAAAGAAATTGTTTTAACTTGATTCGAAAAATGATTAGAATAGTAGAAAGTTTAAAGAAAAATATTACCTTACTTATCTAAGCGATTTATTCGCAAAAAATTATTGATTTTAGGTTGAAAAAACATTTAAGGCATTTTGCGGAGCTTCGGAGCTTTCAAACCTTAAAATAATGCCAAAATAAAACAAATAAAAAAAAATGGCGTGAAAAGAGAGAGAGGGAAAGAGATTTGTGTCCAAATCCGAGTTCTGTTCGCCTTGACCGGAATTTTTGACCCACCTGCTTTCGGGCCTTTGACCCATTTATCTTTGTACCTGTCCTAGCCTAGAAACAATAAATAATGAATGGGGAAAGTAAAGATGACAAGGGCTTAGGCCCATTACAAATAAAAATACAAAAAAAAAAGTTGGGGTCTTCTAATCCCAACTTCTTCAACTCTTCAACTCGCTTCGGATTTTGATTTCAAGATCTGTCCGTCGATTTTATGGCTTGACACGAAAAGATGAATTTTGAGCCTTACGGATCTCTCTTGAAATGCGAGAAAAGTGAGTTCATGGTAAACTCGGGCAGATTCACATGTAAACAAATAAGTAGAATACATTAGTAACAACTCATTTGACTTAATATAAGGAAATGATGCTATAATACATATGACAATACTGACTATATTAAGTAATTAAAAAAAATGATAATATAGAAGCTTATGTATAGCTACGACCCCTACACGGATGACTCTAATGGAAAATAACTAACACTGCAATTAACATTAGACCAAATTATAAAAATCTAACAATGATTATTTTTCTATCTTTTAGAAGTAGATGGATAAAACACTTTTTAAATAAAATAAATAAATAGCTCAATAAATAAATAAGCAGGCTTTAGTACACGGAAGAAAAAGAAAGAAAAAAAACTTTTTAATTATTTTGTTATGAACCAAACTTCTGTCAAACCTTTGTGCATCACGAAATATGGGAAAAGTCATAATAAGTACTTTAAGAGATCACACTAGCTTGAAATCAAAAATAAAAATAAAAATTTTAACAGACACGTAGCCTCGAAAGAGAAGGCCCTATGCTTTAATTAACTTATCCAAACACTGTGAAGATGAAACAAAGTTCTTATTAACAAATAAATGGTAGAGTAGTTAAGAAACACTATTTAACCTTGTTCGAGCATGAATCCATCGAACAATTACAAGGATAAAAGACAACATTTCGAACTATATACAAAGAAGAGTGGGATAAAATAAACTTCGAATAAACATATCACAAGTGGAAAATCAATGCGACCAAGAAAAGAAAAAAAATAAAAAATAAAAAAATAACTACAGAAACTAAAGGAACTCAAAATCTAGACGTCTTGATCCGTTCATCTCAACTTGAGGTGAAAGAACAAGGAAAATGACGTCAAACACTCAACCTTATCTCAAACTTGTGACAAAACGGAAGAGAACGACTTGACACAAATAAGACTGAATGAAATTACAGCCCTGAAAACTCGAAAAAGAAGAAGCAGTTACAATTTTAGGATATAATACAATTTCAAAATAGACATTGCCTACATATACATACTTAAATAATATTCTCGAATAGCTCGCTCTAAGAGATAAAAAAAACATAACCATACTCAAAACACCATAAATGCCATGAATGAAATTAACAACAAACAAATGGTAGTATATATATATATATATATATATATATATATATATATATTCAGCATAGAAAAAAAATCCCATGACATTTAAAGAAATTAGGCTTATTGAATATGAAGCAAACCGGCACATAATGCCAAATTAAAATATCACATGAACATTATCTGATCTCTAGTCATATTAGGCAATAAAACCGCAAAGACAATGAAATAATGAATAGAACTAAACTTATCGAAACAGACATGCGACAAGACTACATATTAACCATGTCAGCTGATTTGGGAACTGAGGCTCATATGATTAACAATATTTGACAGTAATCAAGTCAAGCAAACAACCAAACCCATGGATATGAGGTAAATAAACGCCGTCATTAAAGAAACTAGATTTCTCAACTCGCAAAGTTCTTTGTCTTATATTCGCACGAAAGATGCATTTGTACTTCAAACTAAACATATTATTCTCTAGTAACGAGACTACGGAAAACACACAAGAGATGGGCAAAGCGAAACGAGTAGGTCGAATATGCCATGAATGACCAAAGCTCTAATAGTAGCCTGCTGACTTAATGAAAACGAAATAGGAACACACATTTCATATAAAAACATATCAAGTCAACAATACACGACAGCCAACAACCACAAAGAAAAGCTTCAACACCTGAGTATCATTTTAAGACAGGAAACAAGGTGAAAAGAAATATCACGAAGGAAGTGAGGTTACCTTTCTCCGGGCAACGAGTTAGGACCGAAACGAGCAGGAACGACTAACGAACTTCCACGCCAGGCACGAAAAGCGCGCAACAGCCGAGATGTTTTTGTAAAAATTACCAAAATCCAAAACTATAGAGAAAAGAAGAAAAACAAACTCTTCCTCTGTTCCCCTGAATGTATTTCTGGAGTTAGATTACTGTATTTTTTTATTTCTTTTTTTTTCGATATCTTTGCTCAAAAAACAACTAAAACTCTAACCCCTTTTCTAAATCAGGATCGTCTCTCCCCAAAAAAAACCTCCTCTCAACAATGAATAGAGGGGTATATATGCTGAAAAATAAATTAGGGTTTTCGGAGGGGGAAAAGGGATGGATCGAGGGCAAAAATGAAAATCCAAGTCCCTTTTCAAAATTCGAAAACTTAACAAGGACGAAAGGGGTAGCTGTCTTGTACGAAAAAGTGACCAAATCCCTTGAAATCTGGCTTTGGCAGCAACGCGGACGGCTCGGATCGTCCCAATCATCCTTGAATGCAACGTGGCTTCATCCCGCGCTCTCAATGACGAAATTGCGTGTTTCTCCGCTGCTGGATACGTGCAGAACCAAGGACGACGATGAAAGGTAGAGCTACGGACTCGCCATTTTCCAGAATTGAACGGCACGCGATGGAGTCTTAATTTGGGATTTCTGGGATAAGCTATCGTACGCTCTGATTTGATTTTTTTCGCTTCTTTTGGAAGAAGACAAAGATATGGGCGGGTTAAAGAAGGAGAGGTGGGCTGGGTCTATTTGCTGAGGCGGCTGAAAAAGAAATGGGCCTAAACTTGGCCTTGAAAATGCAAGAAAAGCTGAATAAGAGGCCCAAAATACTTTGGGGAAAAAAGGGAATTGGGCTGGCGAAAAGTTATTAAAGATGGGCTGAACAGATGGGTCAATGTTTTTGAATTGTAAGGAAATAGTCAAATTAATTTAAATTGGAAAAATTTACTAACATTTAAATAAGACGAATTAATGTAAATTAAATGAGGAGATTCTTAATTTTAACCAAATAAAATAATTAATTTAATTGCAAATAAGTGATTCAAATTAATTTAATATAATACTTACTAAAATTGAAATCTTATTTTATTTTTTTTTGATTTTTCAAATGTTTTAAAAAAAAATAAGTCTAATTATATAAAGCCATTCATTGTTTAAAATTAAAGAGCTACTAAATTTACTTCAAGATGATTTGAAAACCACTTTTATTTTATTTTATTATATATTTTTTTTTATTTTCATACAACTAATTATTTTAAAATCGTTCGAAATTAATGAAGCCCCTGAGTCAATTTATATCGTCGAGGGTCAAAATTGAGTGTCAACAACTGTCCCTCATTTTACTTGGGTTGATGCAAGCAATTCGAGGAAAATGAAATTGACTAATCCAATTTTGACCGACCACAAATTCATCTTTAAGAAAAGAAAATGGTACGGACTTTAGGAATTATGGTCGAACCTCGGAAATGGGTTTCCTACATATCTCAGGCTATATGAGAATTCAGGCCACTTGTAGTTCGATATGCTTGATTTAACGCACGCTTATGAAAGAAATCAAAAGTCATCTCGATACCGGATTATGAAGGTACCAAGATGCTCGAGAACAAGATTTAAAGCGAATGTTGGAATAAAGTCGAGTTTTCGACAATCGAGCCTTCCTACATATCCTTAAGATCGAGGAATCAGGCTGCTTGTAGTTCGACTCAATCGGTTGAAAAGGAAATCCATTAAGCTAGATAACTTTTGGTTCGGGATAGGTGACAAATTAAAACGAGTATGAAAAGAAGGCTTGTAACCTATTAGTCATTAATGTGGCGCGCTTCAAACCCATAATTAAGAATTTACACGGACATAATTTCAAAGTTCTTGGCGTATTGTCACTCAGATTGGAAACTTGCCTCCGGCAGAATCTAAAATCCGGATGCGACCGAAACTGACAAAAGCCAAAGAAAAACCCACATGTCTTCTGATAGGGGTTTGGTTTGATTGTGGTGGAAGTCGCTCCTCTACTCGCGTCCTAAGAGTTTGGCACTCCTCTTTGGACTATGTCCCAGTTCGCTGCTAAGAAAATTTCCACGTTGTGTTGCATCCTTTTTGATGTCGTCCACACCTGTGGTTTGTTTTTTGGGAGAATTCATCCTTTCGGATGCTCTCAACAAGGACTGAGATAAAACTCGTCAGCATAAAAACGCAATTAAAAGGGAGACAGTGTCTTTTACCGTATCGACACTTGATCGTTCTCTTGACATTTGACGTCAACTCGATTGGTTTAACGTAAAGCAAATATTGCTTATGTATTGTGTTTGCAATATAATCTTCGATATACTCTTCATTTGACGTCAAAATAAATAAAATCTTATGCAATATTGATATTTTCTTCATTGTTTTCGATGATTCTCTTAGCATTCACTCTTGTCAAATAAAGATGCAGTTGATGTTGAGGGGTAAATATTTCTTTTATGATGCAAGATTCTACCCTGGTAGTGCTTGATTTCTTGCGGGGTATGCATCTTCTCGTGGTGTATAAATTCCGCAAGGTATGAAATCTTCTTGCGATGCATAAATTTCTGCGAGGCATGAAATCTTCTCGTGATGCATAAATTCCGCAAGGTATGAAATCTTCTTGCGATGTATAAATCTCTGCGAGGCATGAAATCTTCTCATGATGCATAAATTCCGCAAGGTATGAAATTTTCCTGCGATGTATAAAATATTTGTGAGGGATTGAAATCTTCTCGCGATGCATAAGTTCCGCAAGGTATGAAATCTTCTTGCGATGTATAAATCTCTGCGAGGCATGAAATCTTCTCGCGATGCATAAATATTAACTCGCAATGCATGATCTTCCGCGATGCATGATTATTAACTCGCGATGCATGATCTTCCGCGATGCATGAGTATTGACTCGCGATGCAAGATCTTCCGCGATGCATGAATATTGACTCGCGATGCATGATCTTCGTGATGCATGAATATTGACTCGAGATGCATGGATATTAACTCTTGATGTCATCCTTGGTATCAAATGAAGATAGTGCTTAAATCGAGCACCATAGCGATCTTCTGGGTGCTTTTTGGATAATCATATCGTCTCAATTGACGAGAACGGTAAAATGACTTCCAGATAGTATATCGTCTTGATCGGCAACAATATAAATGATCCCTATGGATAATGTATCATCTTGATCGATAATAAAATACATAAACCTTCCGGGTAATGTATAGTATCATGTCTGACATTATGATGCAAATGACGTCCTTTACGGAAACCATAAACTCTTCCTTGATTTTTCGCTTGATTCACCTTCTAATCTAGATGGACGTTCCTTACAAACATCATGTTGTTGGAAATTGATTGGAATAAATAAATCATATTCCCAAGTCTGGTATAAGCAATATAAAATAATTCCTGCGCCTACAGGAGCACTGCTGATTTTGGGAGAGCTTTCTCCATATTTATCGATCGAAGGAATCTACTGATATCAGAGCAAAGCTATAAACCTGCATCCACAGAAAAATTGTTAGTTTTTAAAAATGAACTGATCTGTGTCGATTCTTCAATCGTCTGCTCCTCGCCCTGCTATCTCCGGTTGATCTTCCTGATCTCCCAACTCTTTATAGATAAGACAAAATATTTTATGCCGAAACAAATGAAATGCAAATATAAAATTTTAAGAAGAAAAAAAAATTGAAAAGTAGTATTTTGAAAAGGGCTACTGCCAAGTGTCATGTCATGTCAGGCTTAGCGGACCTGTTTGGGTCTGATGCTTGGAGGTATATCTGATTATCCGCTAGGGAGCATTCAGAGTCCCTCTAAATTGTCGACAAATACCAAGTTGAAATTTTGAGGTCATCCTCAAAATTTCCAGTTACGATTTTTGGTTTATCTACGACTGTCGGCATGTAAATCTTAGAATTTTTGAGATAATCTCGAGAATTCTGTCCCAGTTGCAAATCTTGAGATATATTCAGTCTTGACTTGCTGAGGAAAAATCTTCTTCTTGAGAATTTTTGAGTCCCTCTCAAAAATTTTGTCCTAGTTTCTCTTGTAAAAAGGGATGTGAATCTTATGGGAATATGACCGAACCCTTGTGGCGCCTACGTATCCCGTTGAGGCAGGAATCAGGTCAAACGTAGTTCCCCCTCACAGGCTGACGAAGATAAGAAAATTACAAAGAAAATCGACCGAGGCTGACATAGGCCGCCTACGTATCTCATTCTTGAGAATTCAGGTCGAACGTAGTTCAAATATGAAAAAATATTTAAAGGGGATAAAAGGGTGACCGAGGCCGACATAGGACGCCTATGTATCTCATTCTTGAGAATTCAGGTCAGACGTAGTTCATTACAAGAGGGATAAAATTTAAACAAAGCAAATACAAGCAAAATAGAACAATTATAAGTAAATGACAGAAAATACAAACTGTACTTTACACAAAATATCTCTTGACAGCATCTGAGTTGATCGGCTTCGGCCAAGCGGTTCTGTCCATCTCAGACAGAACCAAAGCACCTCCAGATAATACCTTGCGAACCATGTACGACACTTGCCAATTTGGTGCGAATTTTCCTTTGTACTCGTCTTGATGAGGAAAAATGCGCTTAAGTACCAACTGACCGATTTCAAAAATTCTGGCTCTGACTCTCTTGGGGAAAGCTCGAATCATTCTCTGTCTATATAGTTGACCATGACAAACGGCAACCATTCTCTTTTCGTCAATCAGAGTTAACTGATCAATTCTCTTGCTAACCCATTCAGCATTACTCAACTCAGCTTGTTGGATAGTTCTCAAAGACGGTATTTCAACTTCAGCGGGTATGACTGCTTCTGTTCCGTATACTATCAAATACGGAGTAGCTCCAATTGATGTTCTGACAGTCGTCCGATAACCCAATAAAGCGTATGGCAACATCTTATGCCAACCTCGGTGATTATCAATCATTTTCCTCAAAATCTTCTTGATATTCTTATTGGCAGCCTTACAGCTCCATTCATTTGGGGACGATAAGCGGTTGAATTCCGATGAGCGACCTTAAATTGTTAACATATATCTCTCATCAAGTGACTGTTGAGATTTGCTCCATTATCAGTAATGATAGATTCTGGTACTCCAAACCTGCATATCAAATTGTTGCGAACAAAATCAGCTACAACTTTCTTGGTTACCGACTTGTACGAAGATGCTTCCACCCACTTGGTGAAGTAATCAATGGCAACCAAAATGAATCTGTGTCCGTTTGAAGCGGCTGGCTCTATCGGACCGATGACATCATACCCCTGGCTACAAATGACCAAGGTGAACTCATAGCATTAAGTTCGTGAGGCGGCACTCAGATCAAATCACCGTGTACTTGACATTTATGACATTTCTGTACGAACTTGCAACAATCATTCTCCATAGTCATCCAGAAATAACCGGCTCGAAGGATTTTCCTCGCCAAAGCGAGCCCATTCATATGCGTACCACAAACTCCAGCATGTATTTGTTCAATAAGTTTTGTGGCCTCAACAGCATCAACACATCTGAGGAGACCCAAATCTGAAGTCCTCCTATAAAGGATTTTTCCACTTAGAAAGAAATTGAGATCCATACGGCGTATCGACTTCTTTTGGTTGGATGTAGCATCGTCAGGATGATTTCCGGACTCCAAATATTTCTTTATATAGAAATACCATGGCAAACCGTCTGGTTCTACTTCAACATGTGAACAATGGACTGGATGTTCTTTTAGCTCTATATCCAGAGGATCAATATAATCAGTATCTGGATGTTTAATCATTGATGCAATTGTGGCAAGAGCATCGGCCAACTCATTCTGTATTCTAGGAGTATGTCTGAACTCGATTTTACGAAATCTCTTGCATAGCTTCTGTACATACTGCACGTAAGGTATAATCTTAGGGTTCTTCACGGCCCACTCTCCTTGAACCTGATGAATCAACAGATCCGAGTCTCCAATAACCAACAACTCGTGGACACTCATGGTAATTGGCATTTTCAAACCGAGGACACAAGTTTCATACTCAGCCATATTATTCGTGCAATTAAATCGGAGCTTAGCTGTCATGGGATAGTGCTGACCAGACTCTGACACTAAGACCGCTCCGATACCTTTACCTTGGTGATTTGCTGCTCCATCAAAGAATAATCTCCAGCCAGGATACATTTCAGAAATATCTTCACCCACAAAGGATACCTCTTCATCGTGAAAATAAGTCTTGAGTGGTTCATATTCTTCATCAACAGGATTTTCTGCAAGATGATCAGCCAAGGCCTGTGATTTTATTGCCTTCTGAGTCACATACACAATGTCAAATTCACTCAACAACATTTGCCATTTAGCTAACTTTCCGGTCGGCATTGCCTTCTGGAAAATATACTTCAGCGGGTCCATTCTGGAGATGAGATATGTAGTATAAGAAGACAAATAATGCCTCAACTTCTGAGCAAGTCAAGTCAAAGCACAACATGTTCTCTCCAACAGAGTGTAACGAGACTCGTATGGTGTAAACTTCTTGCTTATGTAATAGATAGCCCTTTCCTTCTTTCCTGTCTCGTCGTGTTGACCGAGCACGCATCCAAATGCACTATCTGAGACGGACAAATACAGCAATAAAGGACTCTCTTCTCGCGGAGGAACTAGTACCGGTGGATTGGACAAATAGTTCTTGATAGCATCAAAAGCAGTCTGACACTCTTAAGTCCACTTTGTCGGAGCATCTTTCTTCAACAGCTTGAAGATAGGCTCACACACCACGGTTGATTGAGCTATGAATCAACTGATGTAGTTCAACCTCCCTAAGAAACTCATCACCTCTTTTCTCGTCTTCGGCGGAGGTAACTCTTGAATTGCTTTAATCTTTGAAGGATCGAGCTCAATACCCCTTCTGCTGACTATGAATCCCAACAACTTGCCGGCTGGAAATCCAAAAGCACATTTGGCGGGATTTAACTTTAAGTTATAACGACGCAGACGATCAAAGAACTACCTTAGATGTGTCAGGTGGTCCGAACTCTCGCGGGACTTTATTGTGACGTCATCCACATACACCTCAATCTCCTTATGAATCATATCATCAAATATGGTCGTCATAGCTCTCATATAGGTAGCACCAGCATTCTTGAGGCCAAATGGCATCACCCTGTAATGATATACACCCCACGGTGTAATAAAAGCTGTCTTTTCTGCATCTTCCTCGTCCATCAGAATCTGATGATAACCTGCGTAACAATCCACAAACGACTGCATTTCATGCTTAGCACAATTATCGATCAGAATATGAATGTTCGGCAATGTAAAGTTATCCTTAGGGCTGGCTTTGTTGAGATCCCTGTAGTCGACACAAATCCTGATCTTCCCATCTTTTTTGGCGACCGGAACAATATTGGCCAACCAAGTCGGATATTGCATCACTTCCACCAATCGAGACTCAATCTGCTTGATGATCTCCTCTTTGATCTTTAAACTCAACTCGGGTTTGAATTTCCGAGTTTTTTGTTTCACCGGACTGAACCCTGGATTAATCGGCAATTTGTGAGACACAACATTGGTACTCAGCCTTAGCATGTCGCTGACTTCCCAGACAAACGCATCAACATACTCGGTAAGTAAATGAATTAGATCCTTCCTCTGAGTTTCGTTCAAATGAACGCTGATTTTGGCCTCTTTGAGACACTCTTGGTTTCCCAGATTTACGGTTTCAGTTCCTCTAAATTCAGTTTATGCTGGTTTTCAAACTGCAGATATTATTCCGCAACATATTCCGGTACCTCATTTTCCTCTTCGTAATCATCCACCTCGTCATCACATGCCTTACTTTGTTCGTTCAGCTTGTGACATGACATGACATTGGCAGGTTTAAAACTTATATTACTGAAACCATAAATAAACAAAGTTAGGAAAGTAAAGTATAGCAAATAAGTAAAATAAATAAATTTTCAATAAAAGAGGATTTCATTCAAATTGAAAATAATGCAAACTTTGGCCATGGCAAAGGGCCATGTTGCCTTTTTCAAACATCACGAGGGAATTTTAAAATGCAAGCAATTAATAAAATGCAAAATGGTGGGTCTCAGGCCTCTTCCGGACTACCACCGATTTAAATATGCATAAAACGATGCCCTTCTACCAAGGAGTTTGGGGAATCAGAATTGGCGTGGAGGTCCAGTTCTGCAGCATCTCTCCAGGCTCAGCATCACGGATACCAGCTAGCTGACCTCTTCCTCAATAACAGCATCGATCTCCTTAAAAAGGCAGCAGATTCCTTCCCTAACGTCATCATGCTCGGCATACTCTCGGATCGGGAATGATTGGTACAGATGAGGGATTGGCTTAGCCAATGCTTGATCGATCTTCTTCTTCGCCTTTATATCATCATCTATGGGGATATACCCCAAACCATATCTAACTCCTTTGACGGGAACCGGAATAGGCTCAATAATTCCTTGGGAATGTCTTCCCAATCCAAAACCTGGTTCAAAACCATTCTGCAGCATTACAGTGGCTATCATCTTGTACACGGCAGGCATAGGGGGATGTGGGGTCAAATCCTCACCGGTGGCATTTACCAGCTCCACCGTATAGAAATTGGTACCGCGAGACACTTCATCGATAATTGGCGCATGTCTGCCGGAGTGACTACCTTCACCATGAATAACCAGCTCTTCGTTCTTCCAAACGAGTTTCATCATCTGATGAAGGGTAGAAGGCACAGCTCCAGCCATATGAATAAAAGGCCTTCCTAAAAGAAGGTTGTAGCTGGTATCAATATCTAAGACTTGAAACTGCGCGCTAAACTCGGCCGCACCCATTTGGATAACCAGATTTACAGCTCCCAAGGTATCTCTCTGGACCCCATCGAAGGCTCTCACGTTGACTTGATTTTGCTCCAACTTCCCCAAGTCAAACTTATACTGCCTCAGCGTCGACAACGGACAAATGTTAAGACCAGATCCATCATCCACCAAGACGCGATTAATAACCTTTTCGCGACAGACAACAGTGATATGCAGCGCCTTGTTATGAGACTTCCCTTCAAAGGGCAACTCGTCGTCACAAAAGCTAATTCTATGTCCTCGAATAACTTGGTGGATCATAGCGGCCACGTTATCGCTGCTTGTGCCCGCGGGCACATATGTATCATCGAGTGCCTTCATCAAAGCCTGCCTGTGCGATTGAGAACTCATCAGCAGGGCCCACACAGAAATCTGGGCTGGAGTCTTCTCCAAATGTTTGACAATAGAATAATCTTTCAGTTGCATTCTTCTCCAGAACTCCTCTGCTTCGCCTTCGCTTATCTGCCTTTTAGCCTAATCCTTCTTTTGACCTCCGAGAGCAAGCTCCTCAGGAGTATAACATCTTCTGGATTGGGTCATATCTTGTGCAGCTGCAGTTTCAATCACGAACTTTGGCTTGATCAGAGTTTTTGATGGCACCAAGGCAACAACCTTTGCAGGTGTCAAAATAACGAACTCTTTCTTTTCTTTGATACTCAACGAAGCCACAGACCTTTCCAACTCGTCAGGGACGATTGGAGTTATCACTTTTGTCACGCGCCAGTCATCATCTGTCTCTATCATATTAACATTGTCGCCTCCATGATTCGGCAACGGATTGGTATTGACATTAGGTGTAGCTGGTTGGAGAGAGACCACCTCTTGGTCAATTAAATCCTGAATCTTGTGCTTGAGGTTGATACAATCCTCAGTATCATGCCCAACACTGTTCGAATGATAAGCACATCTCTGATCTGGCCTATAGAATTTCGAATTGATATCTACGGGCTTGGGCCCCACAGGGTGGATATATCCGGCCGCAGCCAGTCGCTCGTTTAGCTTTGTTCGGCTCTCCGCGAGCGAGGTGAAATGCCTTGCAGGTTTCTTCTCGAACCAAGGTCGAGGGGGATCATAACTTCCTTGTGGGGGAGACATCTGTTGATAACCTCGGTTGTTCGGACGTGGAGCTTGATTTTTGGGATATGGATTTGTTTGGTAGTTTGGCAATGGAGCTTGGCAATTTGGAAGGGAATTTTGGTATAGTGGAGCTTGAACTTGATAAACAGGAAGGGGTGCTCTGTAGCTCGACTGCACGTTAGCACAGTTGGGAGCGATACCAAGATAATGAGGAGATGGAGTTTGGTAGAGTGGAGGGTGATTTGGATAAGCGGGAGATGGATTTTGGTAATTTGGGGGTGGACTTTGGTATAGTGGATCTTGGACATTCGGATAGGTGGAGGTAGTATTTTGAAAAAATGGAGGATTATTGGGATGACTAGCTTGCGTGTAGCGAGCTTGGGAGGAATTTTGGGAAGGTCGAGGATGACCTCGGGAATATGACGAGTTTCTAGGGGTTTTCTTCCCCTCATATGAAATAGCAGCAATTTCTTCTCTCTTCTTCTTTAACAACCCTGAAGATCCGGGTGATGCGGCTACACGGGCTATCTTCCCTGTTTTCAAACCGTCTTCAATAGTCTCACCGATCTTGACTATTTCAGCAAACTTTGCTCCAATGAGCAACATAATTCTGTCATAATATTCGGGTTCTTGCACCCGCACGAACACTTCAACAATTTCTTTTTCAGACATGGGTGGCCTCACCCTCGCCGCTTCTTTCCTCCACCTGTAAGTGAATTCTCTATAGCTTTCGGTTGACTTCTGCTTCATTTTCTCCAAAGAGTAACGATCAGGAATGATTTCTACATTGTAAGCGAATCGCTCGATGAAGTCCTTTGCCAGAGCATTCCAGCTGGGCCATTGTCGGGTTTTGTGGGAGGTGAACCACTCCAGAGCCTCCCCGCACAAACTTCGGCTGAAAATCCGCATCAGCAAAGCTTCGTCCTTTCCAACTCCCACGAGCTGGTCACAGTAGGCTCTCAGATGAGCCATAGGGTTTCCTACTCCTCCGAAGGTATCAAACTTCGGGATCTTGAACCCTTCTGGAAGGTACAGACTCGGGTGAATGCACAAATCTTCATAGTTAAGTCTGGTAGTATCGGGGACGCATTGAATCTCTTTCATAGCCTTCTTGATCTCCTCTTTTATGTCTACTTTCGCTTCTTACTTCGCCCTCCACTCTCTTTCCTGTTCCTCATAGTGGTCCAACTCAGAACCGTGCACGTCGTGCTCAGCATGGACAGGGATTTGGAAAGTGGTTCTTTTGGGTAAGGGTGGAGCTATGGAAGGACTCTAGGCATTTTGAGTTGTTTGGTAATTTTGGGGGTAAGTCTGAGGATTGGTGTTCTGATTCAAGTGGTGGTGGGATGTTTGGGGATTAAAAGTGTTTTGATTTTGATTTTGATTTTGGTTTTGTGGTGGTGGAGAGGGTGGAGGTTGGATATTTTGAGGATGAGGCGGCATTTGGGAGTGGTTTTTTTTAGGGGGTGGTGGAGTATGGTAAGAGGCGGAAGCATATTGCGGATTTTGGGTAGTTAGATATACAACAGGGGGATTCTGAGCGAGCGGCACGCCTTGAGATGGATCCATGTTCGAGGACGGGAAGTAGATAGGAGGCCTTCCATCTGCAACATAAGCAGCAAAACCCGGCGGAGGCAGATCCTGTCTCCTTTGCATTTCCATTCATATTTCTGCAATTTTTCTGCATCAACTGCAGAATCAACTCATTTTGGTCCGCTATGGTGGGTTGAGCCACCACAACATCAGTAAGACCTACTTCCTCGCTATTATCTCTCATAATCGTCTTTCCTTTGTCAGAATTTTGCCCAAGGAAGGAATCTGCGGGACGTTTTGATCTGGTGAAGTAAGGATGATCTGCCAGCTTAATCAACACAAATCAGTTCAAAATACCTGAGGATGTAAACAACTCAAAGGCAGATTTGTCAGTTTGGATTCAGAATATAAAATGCATAATATCACACATAGAGCAGATAAATACACAAGTTTCTATGTTTGAGGAATATCTTCAACCCACGAGTAAGGACGAAAACAGATTTTTTAACAAGCAGGAGTTTGCTTGTTTTTTTAATTTGACACTGTCTCAGAAAGGCTAAATCACGTTGAGCTATGGTCTTCTACAACTAATCTTCGACGTCCGTTGATCTGATCTTCATGTTTCCTTGTACCGTAAGGGGAGAATGAAAATTTTCAAAGATAGGGGCCGGGCCTTGAAAGGCTGCCTACGTATCTCACAAGGAGAAGTCAGGCCCAACGTAGTTCGAGTACAAAAGGGAAATATTTTCATTCATCCATTCGTCGGGATTACAAGGAAATGGAAATACAACAAAGCTTTAAAGATAAACTAATGACTCCATCTCAGTCATTTTCTTTCTCATATGCTGCATCAATCACGAGGAACAAACTCGACTCGAATCTTTCCCATGTTGATGAGGGATTTGAGGTCGTAGTGAAATCCAAGACATCTTGAAAGACTATGATCTATGGCATCATGATAAGCGCAAGGTTTGAAGACTTCTCCCCCAACGGGATCGAGACCTCTGTTATCATCGTGGAGGGAGGCTAAGACCCCATTCTTAACCAATTCCATGTAGATATGCAACATAGAATCCTTGAACGGAGTGAAGTAGTGGCAAACAAACTGAGTACGCTCAATTGACTCTAACGGATCGTAGGTGAGGACGGTATTATTACCCCACATGTGCGGGACATCTCCAATGTCGATCTGGCGGCAAATCCTCATTTTGAGTTGCACGCATTCCTCTATGGTGTGCCCTCGTTGTTTTGGGTGGAAGGCACACACTTTCGGATAATTTTCTTGCTCAAAGAATGAAAATGATCCCTCCTGAGGTGCCCATCCAAGATGCTCATACAAAAAAGCGCAAGTCAGGACGCTCGTTCCCACACGGTGTGTTGGCTCGTAAGCCGGGAGAGTAATCCATCTATTTCCTCCTCTCAGACGACCTAGTAACGGAGGGTTATAGACGATTTCTTCATCAACGTCTTCGCCAATCACTCCAGGATGGGTGTCATCTGGACCACCACTAGCCTCTTGCTCGCGGATAGAGTATTTCCCGCGCATTTTTTGAAGTTTTTCTATCGTGTTATGGTGGAACGCCTTGTTCTTCTTCCTTAATGCCGACATTCTTTCTTTCATAGCGATGAATTCCACCATTTTCGCTTTCAGCTCTTCATCTAGTGACACATTTTTGGCCAACAAACTCACGGTTTCCGAATCTATCTCTGCTTCTCTTGCCTATCTTTCCTGAATCTTTAATCGAAGCATGTCTAATTTCTTGCTTAAATCCTCTTTTTCTTCCTCAATAGTTTTCTTCCTCTTTTCTTTTGACATCAATTCTTCATCCAGTGTCACAGTCGCAGCTTTGTAGACTTACGTGGCAACTTCGACCCTAAGCCCCTCCTTTCTAACCTCTGAATCTTTCGGATGATTTGTTCTATCTTTCTTTGTAACTCTTCTCCAGTGAGCCTCATTTGTATACTCTTATCCTTATCCATAGTAGTGATTTGCCTTTCCTGAGACAGTAGGGTAATGTTTTTTAGGATTCTGTACGAGAGGTGTCTTTTGAGTGAGAAACTTGAGACTCAGAAATTTGGTCGGACATTTTGTAACAGTGACTTGTTTGTATATTTTTTGGAAATTTTTGGTAAGAAGTGGGTTTCCGATATCCTCATTCACAGCAACATAGCACATAAACAGTTAAAACATATATATCGCGTTCCTAAACATGCTTGTGACCCTTTTATGCCAAGGGTAGGCCTAACGAATTGAAGGATGTATATGCTTTTTTTTAACCCGATTTATTATCCCCAAAATACTTCATTAATAACATCCAAAATGTCTGATAAACATAAAACAAATAAATAGTTCCGAAGATAAATTACAAAGCAAAGTACGAATAAAGCAGTCCCACGCAGGGGATGGTAAATAAAGTTCAAGCCTCCTCTGATCCTTCGCCAAGGCTGGTCCTCTTCGCGATGTTGACTTCTTCCACATAGCATATATGTTTGCCCATAGATGATCTCTCGCCAATCGAGCTCTTCTTGATGTCTGAACCTCTCTATCGATTGAATCTGTTGTTTCATGTCATCATCTAACTCTGTCATGCACTGTCTGGCTCTTCGTAGCTCTTGTTTCAATTGATCTATGACTTTGGCATCTTGTAAATGACGACGTTGATGCTCTAATTCATTCTTATCAAACCTTTCTTGAAGTCGATGAATTCGGACTTGATGTTTGGCTCCAACGTCTGCAATAATGTGAGGAACATTTGGACCAGGCTCAATAGTTCCAGCGAGACTCTTTTTCAACCATTCTTTGTACTCCCTAGAACATTCTGGATGAAACCTGTTTGGTACAGGTTCGCCCAACACTCTTCGAGATCTCCACATCCTACGCATGTCTTCAGTAAATGCAACTCGTCCATTCTCGTGATCAGTTGCAAATTTCCTCATATCTTCGATCTGGGGCAACTCTTGTTTCCCTCCTAGTTGCCTTAGGACTCGACGGGGAGCATATGGTCTAGTCCCCCTTAACCCAGCAAATACCAAGTAAGGAACATTTTCTGTTCGAACCACCATATTTTTTGTTACACCAGACTGTCTATCGACCACTGTACATCTTCCTCTCTTAGCCCTCGAAGCCTCGGATACCAAAAACTTTCTCCTCCAGTTTTGTTGCAACGATTATGGTACAACCACCAATCATGACCATGTAGCTCATCTGATCGCTTTAGAGGATCTGGTTCTTTCGAGTTATGAGTCTTGATCAAATGTCGCATCATCCACCATTGCAGTATCAAATTACACCCTTGAAAGAAGCGTTCTCCGCTTTGACATTTGTCTAAAGCCCTATAGATGTCAGCCAAAATCATAGGCGCTAAAGTGTAGTACTTTGTTGATGATTTATAGTCCACTCCGTAGAAGATGGCATGAGTGACCATAAACACACTAGGATGAATAGTGTATTTTGGCCCTTGAGGAAAAACCATCGTTCAAAGTAAGCATATTGCAAATGTGAGGGGACGCGTCTCTTTCCATTTTTCTTTTGAAACAAACTCGTCTTTATATTTCTCATAAGCTCTTGCACGTCCGAATCGATAATATAGCTTTCTGAAAGGTATATTTGGGCCAGGGAGCTTGTCCATCCACTCGGTTTTAACCAATGATAATTTTTCTCTAATTTTGGCGAAATCCCATATTGTGGGATTTAGGAGATCTGTATCTGGATGACGTTTTATCTTGTTGCACATGGAGACACTTTCGTAGCTGATAAGGACTTCTTCAATAGTTGGCGTCATTTCTACTTCCCCGAACCGAAAGACCATATTCTCACTATCCCAGAATTTCACCATTGTTCCGATTAAACCAAGCCAAGCATTCATCTCTAGCAGCGATGGAAGATAGCCTATGTGTTTTTAAACTATCATTTTATCGTCGTTGTTCATGAACCTCCACCATACTTTGAGGAAGGGATCAGGTACGGTAACCATTCTTGTTTTCAAAGGCTCGTGCGTCGGATTCATCCTACAAAAATAGCAGACAAAAATTATTCAACACCCACCCTCATAGATAAAAATCGTTTTAAAAACACATATACATCCTTCAATTATCACATAAGCATGATTGTCTATTTTTGGCAATTTGGGCCAAGTAGACAAATGGTGGGCTTCTAATGGACCCCACATGCCTTGGGTGTTGGTCATCCTAGTTCAAATGCTCTTAACTTTGGGATTTTGGCTCGGATCTATGCTAGTTGACTAGGAGTGGCTTTTGAAAAGACCGGAAACCCAAACGGACAATTTGGGCTGGAACTCGCGACAACCATTGGACGCATGAAGAACCAATAAATTGCCGCTAATTTCGAAAAAGGGTGAGTATAAAAAAGTCCGGCTGCGGTTCCGCAAACCGTCCTTTAATATACTATACATACATCAGAAATATGTCATGATATGCAATGCTAGTTTATAATTTAAGCAATTCAATCACATATAAGCAGTTTAATAAATACAATTAGTCCAAATAGTCAAATCATTTTGGTTAGAACTTAATTATTCTCCAGCAGAGTAGCCATTTCTGTTTTATCGAAAAATAGGTATTTTTTATAAGTTTTCGACTTGTTAGAGTCGCCATTTAATTTTGAAGAAAAATCAAGAAAACTATATTTTTAAAAGATTTAAACAGAAAAAAAATCTCGTGAAAACATATAAAGGTGTTCGGGGATTCAAATTAATGTTTTAGGAAGGTGTTAGGCACCTAAAACATCCGTCTAAAATGGTTTTCCAACAACTAACATAGTTTGGCTAAAAAAAATTGTTTTAACTTGATTCGAAAAATGATTAGAATAGTAGAGAGTTTAAAGAAAAATATTAACTTACTTATCTAAGCGATTTATTCGCAAAAAATTATTGATTTTAGGTTGATAAAACATTTAAGGCATTTTCCGGGGATTCGGAGTTTTCGAACCTTAAAATAATGCCAAAATAATACAAATAAATAAAAAAAAAAAATAGCGCGAAAAGAGAGAGAGGGAAAGAATTTGGGTCCAAATCCGGGTTCTGTTCGCCTTGACCGGAATTTTGGACCCACCTACTAATCCCAGATGTCCTTGGCACGACGTGGCTTCATCCTGCGATGCGAGGACGGCTTCGCGTGCCCTGCGTGACTGAAAATCGTACGCTAAGGCGAGAGACATGAGGAAGAAGACTAAAAAGGGACAGTGTACTGTAGTCCTCTGCTACTGCTTCCGTGTAAATTGACGCTTATCATGAAAATGCCTTCGTGTGAGGAAGGTGGAGGCGCGTCAGGCCTCGCCGATACCACTCACGCGTCTCTGCACCATCAAAATTGATGTGTGTCGCTGTAAGAGACCGTTGGGGGCATCTGGGTTTCTCTGTTGTTGATACAGATCTGGGCCGGGGGAAAAGGATATTGGACTGGGTCAAACGTTGTTCTGAAGGGAACGAAAATGGGCCTGAAGGAGTGGGCTTCTGCTAATTTCTGGGAAATGCTGGGCTGATTTTAGCTGAGGAGAAACAAAGGAACGGGCTGGCTTAAAATTTGTTAATAAATGGCCCACTTGAGGTCTAAATCAAATGGGCTAAACATATTTCTTGCTAAGAATAAGATGAATAAATCAATTAATAAGCTCCTTAAATTTAACGAGGTGAGATAATTAATTTAATTACAAACTAATGAATTTAAAGCATAAACTATTACATACCCCAACTATTTAGTAAAATAATTAAATGAAGTAAGAATCTTTTCGAGGCGATTTTTGAATGTATATATAATTACGTAAAACACATACACTATCTAAAAATTATAAAAAGGTGGTGAGATAAATTAAAAATAACTAAAAAATGTTTTAAACTTTATAAAATCTAATTATCTTAAATCGTGTAAAAATATGAAGCTCGTTAATTAATTCATTTAGTCGAGTGTCAAAAATCCTCGGCTCTGTAAGTAGACCTTCACAGGGATAAAGTGGGCAGACTTAGTCATTCTGTCCACAATAACCCATATGGAGTCATGCTGTCTCCTAGTCCTCGGAAGACCAACCACGAAGTCCATATTAATGGGCCTCCCACTTCCAAGTCGGAACCTCAATAATCTGAGTAAGACCGCCAGGCTTAAGATGTTCTGTCTTAACCTGCTGACAATTAGGACACTTGGCCACATATTCTGCAATGTCCTTCTTCATGCCATCCCACCAATAAATCTGCTTAAGATCATTATACATCTTGGTGGAACCAGGATGTATGAAATATCTGGAACCATGGGCCTCTACAACAATCCTGGTCCGCAAATCATCCACATCTGGTACACACAGTCTGTCCTGATATGTAAGTATGCCATCACCTCCCAAAGCGAAAGACTCATTCATCTTTACCAACACTGAGTCCTTCAGCTCCATCAACACAGGATCGAGATGCTGACCCTGCTTGACTTCAACTACCAAGGATGATTCAGAACTAGGATGAACTGAAACACCCCCACTAGTAGAGTCAACCAATCGCACACCCTGTCTGGCCAGTCTGTGTACATCTTTCGCCAACTCCTTCTTCTCATCCTCAACGTGGGCTGTACTTCCCATGCTCATCCTGCTCAAAGCATCAGGTACAACATTAGCCTTACCTGGATGGTAGTGAACATTCATGTCATAATCCTTCAACAGCTCCAACCATCTACGCTGACGTAGATTCAACTCCCTCTGTGTGAACACGTACTGGAGACTCTTGTGGTCTGTGAACACATCCACATGCACTCCATACAAGTAGTGCCTCCACAGCTTTAGTGCAAACACCACAGCTGCCAACTCTAGGTCATGAGTGGGATAATTCTTCTCATGAACCTTGAGTTGTCTGGACGCATAGGCTATCACCTTACCAACCTGCATAAGAACACAGCCCAAACCAACCCTAGATGCATCACAATAAACAGTGTAATTCTCACCACACTTAGGCAAAGTAAGCACCGGGGCTGAAGTGAGTCTGTCCTTTAGCTCCTGGAAACTCTTCTCACAAGTCTCAGTCCATTCAAACTTGGCTTTCTTCTTAGTCAAAGCTGTCAGTGGGGCAGCAATGGAAGAAAAGCCCTCCACGAACCTGCGGTAGTAACCAGCCAATCCCAGAAAGCTACGGATGTCAGTGGGAGTAAGAGGCTTTGGCCAGTTCTTCACAGCCTCAGTCTTTCTGGGATCCACCTCCACGCCCTGATCAAACACAACATGACCCAGGAAGGTCACTGATCTAAGCCAGAATTCACACTTGCTGAATTTGGCATACAGCTGATGTTGTCTAAGTACCTGCAAGGTTAGTCTCAAATGCTGTTCATGCTCTTCCTTGGTCCTAGAGTAGATGAGGATGTCATCAATGAATACTATGATGAAAGAATCAAGGTATTCACAGAAGACTCGGTTCATGAGGTCCATAAATGTAGTTGGTGCATTAGTGAGACCAAATGACATGACTAAGAACTCATAATGACCATAACGGGTACGAAAGGTTGTCTTTGGGATATATCCATCCCTAACCCTAAGCTGATGATACCCTGAACGAAGATCAATCTTAGAGAAGAAACTAGACCCTTGGAGCTGATCGAACAAATCATCTATTCTGGGAAGTGGATACTTATTCTTGATAGTGACTTGGTTGAGCTGCCGATAATCGATACACATTCTAAGGGTTTCATCCTTCTTTTTCACAAACAACACTGGAACGCCCCAAGGGGATATGCTCGGCTGAATGAAACCCTTATCAGTGAGATCTTTTAACTGCAGCTTCAACTCTTTGAGTTCAGCTGGAGCCATTATGTAGGGAGGAATTGAAATTGGTTTAGTATCGGGTTCTAAGTCGATACCAAAGTCAATCTCTCGAGGGGGAGGGACTCCAGGTAAATCATCAAGAAATAAATCTAGGAACTCATTCACTACAGGCACTGAGTCTATGAAAGGGATGTCATAATCTAAATCATTAACACTCACAAGATGACACAATAACCCCTTGGACATCATTTTATTGGTCTTAAGGTTCGAAATCAAGGGATTAGGACGACTCGAGTTGTACCCCTCCCAGACTAGCTCCTCTTCATCAGGGAAACGAAATCTCACCACTCTACTACGACAATCCAAAGAAGCATAACAACTGTGAAGCTAGTCCATGCCAAGAATAACATCAAAATTATGCATGGGTAACTCAACCAAGTCTGCACACATAGTCTTACCACTTACAACTATTGGGCAATCCTTGTATACTCTGTCAGTTCTTACATTTTCTCCTAAAGGTGTACTAACCACTATAGGATCATGCAGAACTTCAGGCAATATCTCAAAAGTGAGAGCAAGCAAAGGAGTTACAAAGGAAAGCGTAGACCCTGGATCAAGTAAAGCATAAACAGAAGTTGAGAATACTTGCAGCATACCTGTGACCACATCAGCGGATTTCTCCTGCTCCTCCCTGCCCTTCAGGGAATAGAATTGTTCCTCTTAGGAGGCTCGGCTGCTGCTGCACCCTGTGGATTAGGCCTAGGCTGAGCATTACCTCCGGCCTGACCTCTGTTCTGTGGGCAGTCTCTAACCATGTGCCCACTCTTACCGCAACCGAAGCAGGCATTAGTGCCCTGTCTGCACTCTCCATTGTGAGCACGGCCACACTTAGCACAGTTCTTTTTGGGACACTGCATCTCACCTCCATTTCCCTTCTTGGGCTCAGGTCTGCCTCCTCTAGGTGCTGAACTCCTCTAAGAATTAGAGTTCCCAGAACTCTGCTGCCCCTTCTTGAACCTGGGCTGCTCACGGATGCCAAAATTGTTTCTGTGGCCTCCATGGCTGGGACCTGCCTGATCTTGAGGCTTAGGCCTCCTAGCATCACGAACACCCCTCTTCTTGCGGCTGTCCTCTACCTGCTGGACATGCAATATCAACCTGGAAAGGTCCATGTTATCATGGAGCATCGCAGACCGACACTCCTCCTCCAGATCTCCGTTGATTCCTATGAGGAACTTGCTCATCTCATCCCTGCTATTAGATACAAGGGAAGTACCATACCTGGATAATTTAACAAACTTCAGTACTCATCTCATCCTTGCTGTTAGATACTAAGGAAAATAGCATACCTGGATAGTTTAACAAACTTCAGGGAATACTCCCTGACTGTCATAGATCCCTGCTAAAGGTTGATAAGCTCCTCAACCTTTGCCTCCCTTATCTCCCTGGGATAGAATCTCTCCAGGAAGGTTGTCTTAAACAGCTCCCAAGTGACCGGAACTCCGCCCAAAGCTCGGCTATCCTGCCACATCTTGCACCAAGTCTGTGTAACATCCTTGAGCTGATAGGAAGCCAGCTCAGCCTTCTCAATATCTGTGGCCCCCATAGCCACCAAAATCTGATGCACCTCATCCACAAACTCCTGGGGGTACTCTGACGTCTTAGACCCTGTGAAAATAGGAGGATTCATCCTCGTGAAGTCTCTCAATCTGTCAGCCATGCTACAAACCGGTGGGTTCTCCCTCTGAACATCCTGCCGGTTGACCTGGGCAGTCATAGCCTGGGCCTGCATAGTGATGGCCTGTGCCATCTGGGCCAGGGATGCCCGCACCTCTGCATCAGTCAACCCAGCTGGGTTAACCGGCATAGCCACTCCTTCAGCTGGAGCCTGGGGTGGAACCTGATTGTCCCAGCAGCTGCACCTCATCTCCTCTGACCAATGGTTCTCCTAGTATTCATTCTCTGAAAACAACAAAGATTGATGTTATACACGCTCATAACACCAAGAAATTAGACATTAGGAAAAGCACGATAAGATCAGAATAAGGGAAATTTTTCTACGCATCATGCAGTCTCTAATTCAGGATAGTGGTGCACTTCACTACCCTGACTTAGAAACTACTCAACGTGGTTGATGTGAACTAATTATTCTCGGAGTTTAACCTAGTGCTATGATACCAACTTTGTCACGACTGGAATCTAGAACCCCAGACGAGACCGGCGTCGTTGACCTCTCAGTGGTCGCATACAAGCCTACATACGTCATTCTTACTTCATCTAGGTTAATTTTAGCGGAAAATTTGAACTTTTTGTTTTCTTATTTCATGCTAAACATTTTAAACTTAACATCATGGGCGTTCAAAAATCAACCATCTAAAATAGAGATAATCAAATAAAAGAAACAGTTAATGTATAATTGCCAAAATGGCACCAATACAATGTCTGAAATGAAAACGGAAAGAACACTAGTGGAACATGCTCCACTAGCTAAAGCCTATATCTAAGCTAGATAGTAACGGTAGACATCCTCGAAAGCATGAGGGCCTACCAAGTCCGGATGAAAGCTCCATGTCCGGATAGCTGCAACGTCAACCTGTAAGCTCTAGCGTCCACATGTGCCTGCACCTAAAAATATAGAGTTGTATGGGATTAGTACACACTTGTACTAAGTATGGGTATATGCAAGCACACACCAAGGACATGCATGAGGAAGAATAGCTCTTTCCTAACAACATGATTATGGAAAGTCAAGTCAGTGGACTTGCCAAATTGGGATTAGGAAAGTTAGTGAACTTTCCAAATTTGGATTAGGAAAGTCATGCCATGAGAGTAACATGCATCATCATACTTATCATATTGCACACAGCACATAACGTCCTACACATAACACATATCACATAGCATATAGCACACATCTTTTATAACATTCATTCATATGCCATGAGACCTTGGAATCATGGACTTGACATTAAGACTTTCCAAAATGAGGGTTCAACATATGGGATCTCAACTAGGGAGTCTTCATTAGCAAACACAGAGTCTGCTTCATTCATTCATACGTACTTTATTTCATTTCGTTCATAGGCTAGTGTGAACACCAGCTATACCTAGGATGTAGTTTAAGAATTTCATCGAGTTTGTTGTGCAATGATCAAGAATAACCTAGTGTCATTACTTGAGTCTAGATCACCTCTTGATTATCCTATCCTAACACCTTTGGTATCATTCATTTCATTATGTGCATCATTTGAGGCTGGCCTCATTCATTCATTGGGAACTTTAACTTTAATCGACATAGATCATATGAGCAGGAGATATAAGAAGACCCATACCCGGCAAGCCGGACAGTCTCATCTCATGAGAGTTACGTGAACCTCCGCCCTTCCCGAAAGAAGGCATCACCGCTCATAGCTAGTCTATCGGTGCTCAGTATAAAGTTCCATTACATTTAACTCATACGTCATGGAAGCTGGCTTCTAGTATGAGGACATCATAGCTCAATAGATGATTTCTCATCTCATCATTAGTATTAAGTGTGTTAATCTCAATACTTTCATTAGAGTGTTCATAGAGACTGGTCTCTTCATTAACTTTACACTCTCATAGGTGAGTACGTTTTGGTAACTATTACTTAGGCTCATTTGAGATTGTTCTCATCTTTTACATTAGCCTCATATCATGTTGTCACCACATTCATTAACATTAGCACAATTGCTCTTCATAATTACTCACCCCATTTTACGTGAATGTTCATTTCATCATATGCCAATGCACTTGGCCATTTGTGTGTTTCACACTCTTACTTAACCCTTCTAGGTTTCATCATTTCATTACATAATAATTATTTCATCGTATGCCAATGCACTTGGCCATTTAGTGTATTTTACACTCGTACTTAACCCTTCTAGGGTTACTTCATTTCATTACATACATCCTAGGTTCACTTATTTTTAAACGTATGCTAGACTTATGGGTCTATACATACAAGCCATGAGGCTTCATTCATAGTTCGTTAAGTGACTCATATCTTCCTAAGATTATGTAGTACAAGACTTATGTATCTTGTATGTATGCCAAGATCTCGATTTCGATCTAAGTAGGTGGCATTATTCTTGAACATTTAATTCACGTATGGTTTATGTATCAATACGGAAAATTTTGCAAGGGAACCCAAGTTCGAATCCCTTGGACAATACTTACATTTTACTTGATTTTATTTTTAATTCACATGACATTTTGACCCTAGATCGAGCCCCAACATCAACATTCTCTCTTTATTTTTCTCCTTGGATTCTCCTCTTATTTGGCCGAAGGGTTGTGGGATTGAACCCCCACAGCCCCTTTTATTTATTTTTTTCATTTAATTCTTCTTGTCCAATTCGCATAGACCATGAGGTAGTGGGATCAAACCCCCACAGCCTCTCTTTATTTTTCTTTTATTCGCTTGGGACGGAGAGGTTGTGGGTTCGAACCCCCACATCCTCCTTATTTTATTTTCATTTAAATATTGGCTTGTCTATGCGTTGGCAGTGAGGTTGTGGGATCGAGCCCCCACAGCCTCACTTTATTTTCTTTTATGTTTCCCTTTCTCCTTTACTCTCCTTCACAGCCTTGAGGTCATGGGTTCGATTCCCACGCCTCACATTTCCTTTCTTTTATTTTTCTTTCACTTCACTCGCTGCCTGGAGGTCGTGGGTTTGATTCCCACGCTTCCCATTTTATTTTATTAATTTTTGTACTCTACATTTTCAGCCAGCATACCCCATTTTGATTCCCCCTAATCCCATTTCTTTTCTGGCGATTTCAAGGCAGTACACAGGTGAGGTAACAGGTTCGAATCCTGGTGGCCTCATCCCTTTATTCTCAAATAAATTTCCAGATTTATTCCTCTACATTTAGCCTAAACTAAGCTTGTAAGTTGGCTGGAATTTTAGTCATTTTTTTAGCTTATTTTCACCAACATTTTCACTTGAAATCTTAAGAAAATTCATAGATCTTTTAACACATTTTTGGGGTGCATTTTCATAGGTTCGTTTAGCCAAAATATTGATACTCAAATCAGCCACACTTCCATTTTAATGAACATCACGATTTACATAGGTTTATGCACGTAAAATGACAACCAAAACATTATCAATTTGAAGCTTTAAGACGAGGACTCCATTTACAGTAACATTTTTGCACATACACACACTTGCACAAAATTTCGAATACATGGTTGTCTTTCATACGATTTCAAGTACACAAACATAATCCTATTCGTCACGAAAACATAACATACACCTAAATCTACCAGCAATCATACCCAACCTACGATTCATTGGGAGCTAGTGACAGGGGCATGCAAAAGGGGAAACAATCCTAGTTTTCGAATGAATAATATGAACCTTAAGGGGTCTCTTGGGAAAGGACCAAGAGATAAGAAAATCCATACATTTTTTACGTTAAACCCTTGACTTGCTGCCCAACAACTTCACCCAAGAACACGTCTAAGCCTCCTCAATATCAACTCCACTCGAATGACAACCTCCCTTAGCCTAGTGTGCGATTGACGTTTGTTTTCTTGTGATTTCGTGTGAGTTCTTCAAGTGTGAAGAACTCGGTTTATTTTTTTGCTTTTGTATCTTATTTTAGCAGAGAATTTTTGTGTGAAAGAATAAGAGAGATTGAGCGTGAGATTTGAGAGATAGACGTGAGAGAGTGGGAGTTATATTAGGCTTAGGAGTCTAGTTTAGGACTTAGTCAAATAAGGTTTAGTTAATTATTAAAAATCTGATTTTTATTTTATTTTAAATCAGCTAATGAATAATAATTATTAATTAATTACATTAATTCAATAGCTTAAATAAAAACCACATTAATTCATTGCTTCCACCTAGGTACGAACCCGGGTGGAACAAGACTTCACTTCAACAGCTCAATTTTGGCTCTCTCTCCCCAAGTTGCCCCTCCACCTTATTAATTAAATAATTAATTATATATTTAGAGTAATTACGATACTATCCTTAGCCAGGAAAAAGACCATTTTACCCCTAGACCCTTCAAACCTAAGATTTCCTCTTTTTAAGTCCGGTAAAGACTCCTTCGAGTAAATCTTCGTATTCGAGAGCCCTACATGGTTGGACCCAACCTTTCCAAGCTCAACTAACTCCCCAAGTCAGTTGGCTTGGCTGTAGCAAGGGTTTCGAGGTCTGGTTCTACGCGCATCAATCCGTGTGAACCCTGGTCTAATCGTAGGCATTCTTGACACATTAAGCATTTTCTATCTTATCCATTTTTAGGGTTGTTACAAAGCACCTCAATATTTTATTCCATTTTTAGACCTTAATAACTTTAACATAACTTAAAACTTATCTACAGTATGTCACTTCAAACTTTAGACTCAAATACCACCTTATTATCTCTAGTTTAAATACTTCCATCGATTTCAAATTCATCGGATCATATTAAAATATATGGACAATTCACTTTAAATCTATTCTATTGTCACTAGTTGAATAGGAAACCGAGTCCATGACTATACCACAAGAAAATTTTTAAGTGTCCTATAAATAGATTAGTACACATAGAATACGGAGTGTTACAGAAGCATTGTTTGAGAGATCCTTTTTGAACTGGTGAACTTGAGTTTACTTAAGGACAAGCAAAAGTGTAAGTTGGGAGTGTTGATGAGTCTGATATTTGGACTCACTTAGGGCATTGTTTATATAGATTTAGTGTCCTCAAATGCTTAATTTGTGCCAATAACTAATGTTAAATTCTTAATTTTCAGTTATATGGATCGAGTAACAAAGCAATGACAATAACAGATAAAAAGGAAGAAAATAAGCTGAAGAAATGAAGAAGAGCGAACATGAGGATCTCAAAGAGCACTCGGCCTGTCACCGAGTGGCTCATCTGATTGCCTAAAGTTCCAGTGTGCCAAGCCCTGAAGTAAAGAACTAAGTCAGCGATGAAAAGGAGAAATCGGTGGATCGCCGACTGATTCCGCGAAACCAAGATAGATCACCCAAAGTTACGAGGATGTTGAATGCCAAGGCAAAAGGGTGATGGAAGATACCAAAGGATGGCTCACCGAGTGGTTTGGCGAGCCCGACTTACTTTACCAAATGAGCTTTCGTAGCTTATTTTTAGCAACTATAAATATGTTTTTGAACATTTAGTTTAGTATCTTTGGAATCTTTTGATATCTTTTTTGACATTAGAATTATTTTTTATAATATGGAGATAGTTCTCTTTAGAGTTTTCTTTAGCTTTGAAGGATTGAAAAAATTCACTTTTAAGAAATTGGAAGTGGGTCTTTGAGATCCATCAAATTGGATCATTGTAAAGACAAAATCACTTTTATCCAAATGATGGATAATCAATTTGGTAACTATTCTTACCTTTTTTTTATACATAAAACCCTAATTCTTTGGCTGATTTAGCTTATGTGTATTGCTAATTGTTAGTTTAATGCTATTTAAAAGTGAGTTTAATCATTAATTGTGATTTAATTTAAGAATTGTAGGTGCAAATGCAATTCTATGTTTGTGTTTTGGACTTTCTCGAGAGAGAGGTTTTAGAACTAAGGATTTTGATTGATGGTTTGTGGATATTGGGTTGATCTGGGTTTAGCTCAAGAGAGTAAATCCTAAATACAATCTCACATATTTAACTCGATAGAGTGGATGGATTACGGTGTGGGTTGCTCTTAATTTGCATGCTTGTTGATATTCAAGAAAATCACTTGATTCGGGGTAATTGTTCGAGAGAAACTTACCTCCCTTATATCCTAGCCTACTCAATAATATCTATCCATTTACTAATAGTTGCAATTAGTCCTATGTCCACATTTGTCTATAATCGATCACATCACAAGAATCTGTCTCATTATTGTTAATTCCTAAGCAAATGTTTGTAGTTGATAACTAAAACAAAAATTCCCCCATCTAACATTCATGTCACCCTTTTTACTTGATTATGTTTCTAATCAATAATTTCTATTCCTATGGATGATTTGACCACATTTATGCTTCCTGATCGAATTTAAAATACGTACCGATCCCTGTGGTATTCGACCTGAACTCATTTAGTTGGATTTTATACTGATTTATGATCGTTGAACACCTAGAATTGGATAAGGTGTGCTTGAAACGTTAAATCACCCACTCTTTTTCCAGAAAAGTTGAATTTTTTTATCATTTTCTAACCCATGTTCACCTAGAATCGTATGATTTCTTCCGTAATCACTTATATTCAAGTACCCAACATTACTATACAAGAATCTACTTAAAATCAACCTTACAACTAATACAATTATCTCAAGAACTTATCAATACCCCAACAATCCAGATGTAAAAGAAACTTCAATAAAACTCATCAAGAACACAAACCTTTTACTTTCAAGAACGAAATTACATTTAATAATCATGATTGGCGAGTGGGTGAATGAACTCAAAGCTATGTAAACTCACATACCTCTTAGGATTAAACCCTTGGCTAAATCCGCAATAAAATTCTCAAGTACTCGACGAATGCTTGGCTTTTCTCCTTTTCTCCTCTTCTTGAACTTCTGTCAAAGCCCTAACGTATTTTAGGATTTGTAAAACTGAACAAATCAGTTAATACCCCTAAATATTAGAAAATTTGTTTTAAGTTATTTGGATAAGGAAAAGACCAAAATACCCCTCTTAAATCTGAGTAGTTTTTCTTAACTAGACAACCCGATTTCATATGGGCATATCTCCCTCATACGAACTCAAAAATTAGCAAACTTGGTGGTCTTTGAAAGGGGATTCCAAGAGCTTTCATTTGATATTTCATGGGCCACCTAACTCATCTTTTACTAAATGTTATGATCGTTTGAAGTTTACCCAAAACTCATACTTAGCATAACTTGCCAAAATTTCCAATTTTTTTACATGTAATTAAGTTCTCGCTGATTTTAGTTCTTTCAAATACCGAGGTGCAACAGTCCTATGACCCACATGTATTGTAGCATGCTTAGATTTAAATGTTACTTTAGGCTTATAAAAGACTTATAGTTTTTATGAAATAACATACCAAAAACATACCAAATATTGAGAGAAAGTTATTGCTACTTTCTGTTTTTTCCTTCTTCTTTTTTTGCTCTTTCCATTTTATTTTAGTATTCTATCATTACTTTATAACAACTAAAACTTTTAAGATAATAAAGAATTAATTCAAATGCACGCTTTGAATTGTCTTTTGCTATACTTATTTTTGTTTTCATTTTGTTCTTTCTTTTCTGTTTGTCTTTTTTTTTTTTCTCTTTCTTCCTTGACTTCTTCCCTACCATCACATTTTTATTGATGTTTATCATAAATGTTCTTCTTTTGGAATTTAATTCTAGAAAAATATTTGATTGTAAAATATTGTAAAAGAAAAATTGGAATTTATTTTGAATCTAAAATTTAAAATTTGAAAAGCTGTTTTCACTTTTTAATTTAAAAAAAAATCCAAAAATAACTTCAATTTGTGTGCATGGTAAAAAGTAAAATCAAATTTTTAAACACCATTATTCCCTTCAAAACAAAACATTTTTTTATACACACAACAAAAGTATATCAGAATTATATTGCTTACATGAATAATAGACAACACTTATAATATGCTAAAACACATAAACTTTTTGAAATTTAATTCAAGATCTACCTCTTGAAGCGAGAGCAGATACCTTCAAGCGAATTCACAAGCTAGTCCACAAACTGGATGGCAGTTCTCCGGTCTGCTACAGTGATCCCAAGTAACTTTCAAACTCTCAATACTTGGGTGGGCAAGTATCGTGCAGAAAACATCTCCTTTTTAAGGATTAGAAGAATCCATATTTATAGAGATTTCTTCCTAGTCTAAGGAGGAGAGGAAACACCTGTCTCGGAGAGGAAACACCATGTCTTTCCTGAAAATAGAAAAAGACATGTACTTCTCCCTTTTCTTAGAATAGAAAAATTGACATACTTCTCCCTTTCCTTAGAATAGAAAAAGGCATGTACTTCCCCGTTTTCTTAGAATAGAAAAAAAAAAACATACTTCTCCCTTTCCTTAGAATAGAGAAAGACATATACTTCTCTTTTTCCCCTAAGAATAGATTATGAGTTTTAATTAAATATGGACACCGTAGAGATCAAAGAATTAATTACTGAGGTTTCCTATTATAAAAATAATTTCAAATAATTAATTTGAATTATTCGTACCATAATAAGTGACAAATCATTCAACTAGAAAGTTGTAATTGCACTGCTCTATTTATATTTTGAAATGTTGCATCAAACACATATGTAATTCCCCATGTAAGGTTACAGATACTAATTAATAAATTAAATTACAGAAAAATTTAATTCAATGATCAATTTTCTTTAGAGCACTGCTTAACTTATTTCATGTGTCAGATTCATAAATCCACTTGTAAGGTTTGACACAATGAAAACTTATAAGCTTCTAAAAAAGGCATATCATCAATCTCTATATCGATACATGGATTACGTCAGATAACGTATTATTTCACCAATATATATTATCATCGCCCAATCTTCCAGGCATATTGACTCATCTTAGAATCCCATCTTTCAATAAATAAAAACGATAATTAACATATTCGGATCATAATAATTATATCAAGATTAAGAATATAAGTAAATTTAATAGTTTAGAGAATATGCTTTTGTCAGTCAGTCTAAAGCAGCTATCTCTACTCAGTTCCATTCAATACATATAAAATGCACTAGCACAAGAAGTTGGAACTATATCATTCTCATAAACAAGATAAACTACATATAATCTTGTGCTACAATCGTACTGATGACATGTCCAATTACCATGTTAGATTGTGAAGAAAAAACTTTATACTTGTAAGAAATGATGATTTAATCCTCGGTGTATAAGCTAAAATTTTGTACACTGAATCATCTACTATATAAGTAAACAGACACAATAAACGAACATATAATCTATTTATGAATAACTAATTATTCTATAATAAATAGTAAATCAATACACATGGTTAGTAGTATATATTTCAACAATCTCTCACTTAGACTTTTAACTATCACGATTGTTATAATATACTATATCTAAATGCATGGTTATAATACATATCCTAACAATCTCCCACTAAGATATTTAATCTTAAAAATTGTTAGAGTACTATTAATCAATTAATAAACACATGCTTAAGAGTATATTTCCTAACAAATAAATAATTAATTCAAATACACAATTGAAGTGTTTTTTCTATACTCTTTTGTTTTCCTTTTTCTCTTTCTTTTCTATTTGTCTTTTATTTTCTTTCTCTTTCTTCCTTGACTTCCTCCCTACCATCACATTTTTCTGTTGACATTTAGTCAGAAATACTCTTATTTTGGAATTTAATTCTGGAAAAAATATTTGATTGTAAAATTTTGTAAAAGAAAATTGAAATTTACTTTGAAGCAAAATTTAAAATTTGAAATTTGAAAAGTTGTTTTTTTTAGAAATTTTAACAAACATCCAAAAAATAACTTCAATTTGTGTCAATGGTAAAAAAAAACAGCTTCAAATTTTTATACACCATTATTCTCTTTGAAACAAAATATTTTTTTCAACAAAAAAAAATATCACGATTTTCATAGATAAACAGACCTTTTAATCGGTGTCTTTTACCTTCTTCTGTTCTCATGCTTTTTCTTTCCCTTAATTCTCTAGTCCATTTTAAAATAGATAAAAAAGTAATTTCAAGAAAATAGTATATAATACTAATTATAACGTTATAATTAATAGCTTCATCATATGACTATTTTGTGAGTGTGTTCACGTATTGCTCTTATGACCACAATGTTATTGGGGTTCTCCCTTTCATAATATTTAAGATTTAAAAAAAAAAAAAAAAAGATGATGTATGCATGTAGCTAAAAAAGGAGGAAAAAAATAATGCTAAAAATTAATTTATACTTCACTAAATGTTTAAACTATGTTTTTTTGTTTGGCGTCTCTCAAGAAAAGCTCTGTGTTCAATACTTAAGGGAGATGTGTTATTCATCCTTGACAATCATATACTATAATGAACTGAAATTTATTTATAGGAATATAGAAAATATCTTTGGAAATTTGTTTATCATAATTGGGGCAAAGAAAATAATTTATATGAAATTTTAACAGGTCTACACATTTAGCACTATAAAAATATATAATACGTGTTTTTTCGTCTATAAAAATTATATCCAGATTGATATATTCATTGTTTTTCTTGAAATAAATTGCATTACACATTCTTCAAGTCTTATTCCTTGTCATCAAATAATCTCTGTCAATATGACAACTCTGGAAAAAAAAATATATCTCAGACTCACGATCTAATTAAAAGAAAAATAGAGTAAACAACCTACAACATGAAACAAAAAACTTTCAATCTATATATAATACAAAATATAGAAAATAAAAAGACACAAAATTATTAAAAATACAACTACTCATAGATTAACACATTAAAAGTCATTGTAGTTATAAATTGAAAATATAGAAAAAGTTTGATGAATAAAACTGAAAAGAAGAATCTAGTCCATTTTAGGATAAATGTCTAACTAGTCAAAATCCCTAACATAAATATTAAAAAGATCTACATTTAAAATAATAATGAAAAATGTCAAAATAAATTTTAAAAAAGAAAATGTATCCTAATATAACTCATTTATCTTCTTTTATTTCTCAAATTGGGACCATTTTTTTACTCCATTACGGGTGAAAGAAAAAAAAAGACCCTATTACTCACTTTTCTCCCTCTCTAAATTTTTTTACCCAAATTCTATCATTTATATTTGTTTCTCTCACACTTTCTTTCATTATTCCATATCCTCAAGTAACTTTGACCTTGCCTTTTTTTAAATCAAATTCCTCCATTTTTCTAAGAAATCATAGAAATCATTCAAAAGATTTTCAACCTTTGTTGAAGTGAATTCGACTGATTTGCAATTGTTTTCATTAGGGAAGAAAATTTTGAATTAATCGATTGCATTTCAGAGTGAATTTTATTGATTTCGTGAAAATTTGAGATTGTCGGTAATACAAAAATGATCATGTATTCATTAACTGCTCATTCTATAATTTGTTTGGAAGTGATGCAAAATGGCCATTGAAAAAGTGATTAAAATGGATCTGGATCGTATCTTATATGTTGGATCTTCACCTGAAGATCTTGATAAGTTACTATCCAAATATTAAATTTAGAGGTAAGACGGTCACTGAGGTATTCAATTTGGGAATTTCGGGTCAATATCTCATTTAAGACACTTTATTAGACAATCACAAGAATTCTAGTCATCTCTTAAATGAATTGAAGTATTTTTATATCTTTCTCACATGCAGAGGACCAAAAGAGACGAAAGTACATAATCACAAGCCATATATCAAAGTAAAAAAATACATATTTTAATTTGTAATCTTGGAATATAAATAGTGAATGATTGAATTATTTTGATTATTTTTTTGTATATTTGATGCTTGGAATATAATTCAGAATTATATTTAGAAGGTGTTCTTTAAATTAGAAATTAAATATAATATATTTTTGGAATACATAACAAATAAGAAATACATTTTTTGTCATGAAATACAATTATTATTATTTTGAAATAGAAATTTTGATTGCTACAGTGATTGTAATTTTTTATGTTTTGATGACTGAAATACAATTTTTGTTGAAATCTTAAGAAATAATATACGTTTTTGGAAATAATATACAAATCAATGTTGTAACACCCCAAAAATGAATTAGGGCAAGATAGAGCCTAACATATTTGTTATGAGCTTATAAGGTCTTAAAATGACTAAAATTAATGTTTGGAGGCAGTATATGAAGTTTGGAAGACGTTTGGAAACTAGTCGAAGTTGAACTAGTGTGTCGTAGTATTTTGGTGAGGAGTTTTGGAGTATTATTTGAGAGTTAAATTGAGTATCAATAGTTCCTATACATATAATGACATGTAAAAGGTCGAAACTTCCTAGAACGACGCCCCGGGGACCACCCTAAGGGTCCCCAAGGAGGACCCAAACATGGCCAATGCAAGTTGCCGCGCCAGCCAAGAAATAGCAGTGGCTGCGCGTCGCGCAACTGGCACAGAAACGGGAAAAATCTTTCCCTACAACGCGGGACCGTCAAGAACCATTCTGTCTTGAAATTTTCCAGAACCAATAGTCAAAAATGCCTCCGCGACGCTCAGTAAACTCCCAGATTCGGCTGCGTCGTTTTTAAGTCAAATTAGAATTGGTTAAATGGTCCAATAATTACAGGGGTCTTTTGGAATTTTAGGGATTAAATTATTGGAGTTTATTTTAGGTATTTGAAGATTATTTAAACAGTACAATAGCCATTTAGACCCTAGACTTCAAATCAAAACCTTTCTCTCTCAAAATTCTCCCAAAACCACCATTGAAGAAGAAGAGAAATCCGAGGCAGCTTTTAGGATGAATTTCACCAAGTTTAAAGCTGGGTTTAAGTCTCTAATATAAGGTATGTGAAGCTTATTCATCCATGGATTCTTCTATTAATGGAGTCCCCTAGTTATCCTTCAATTGTGAATTCAAAATACCCCATTCTAGAGAGGGTTGTGATTGCATTGTGGGTAAGGCTTGATTTTGATCCCAATCTAGTGGGTATCATTCAATTATGTTCATGTTATGATTATAAGATGTTTTCATGAAGTTTTCATGGTGAATTGTGATAATTGAACTTGAAGGTGATCATGGTGATCTTAGGCCATTAGAGGCTAGATGAAGGTTTTATGTTGATCTTCTTAATTCAATTGTATTTTATACTATTTGATCATGATTGAATCACGTAGATACGAATTGAACTAGGCTTAATTGATATAGTTTGTTCTTGACTTGTAAATATGAAATTGAACCTAGGTGATTATGCATGCCTAGAATTGCCTTTTAATGATCTAGTTGAATAGATTAACATGAAATTGAGAATGAATCATGAGGGACTAAATGTGGTAATCAATTGTAGGGCTTATATCCATTGGTGTTATGGCGTTGGGGGCAAAGTCTTAATGAATATGATTGTGATGATGTTCCTTTCTCTTCTACACCCAGACATGAACATGATTAGGAGAAGCAAGTTCTCACGTAGATGAACCCTAGGTTGACTTAAGAACCTAAAAGGAATCAATGCACGGTAGACTATGATTAACTTGAAGATGAATGGTATGGTCTCGTCTTGTGTAGTAGACTTGGTGGCACAACACCAAGTTCATGATACCTTCAGTGAAATACACATGATAGCTTGAGATGGAAGGTCTCAAGGGTAGCTAGGAATAGTAAATCTCAAGGAGGCTTGAGTTGAAATACTCATGGTAGCTTGAGGTTATAACTTCATGGTAGCTTGAGAATGGTGGTTCTCATGAAAGCTTGGGATGGAGGAAGCAAGATCTCCCATGATTAGCTTGGTCTTGTGTTGTAAGTATACTTGATCATGTTAGCTTGACTTGGTTAGTCCAAAACCATTTCATTGTTGCTTTAGGGAAAAGGCATATAATCTCCTATTGATTAGCTTGACTTGAATGCAAGGTGCATTTCATGGTAGCTCGATTTGCATGTAAGGTGTATTTCATGGAATAGCTTGAGATTAGTTTCTCATGATAGCTTAGGGTTGAGGATACATGTTCCCCTATGATTAGCTTGCATCTACATGATTGGTTGGATGGTGGTTAGGATGGTTGTATCCATACTTAGTTAGCTTGGTTAGTATGATGAGATGCTTTCCATGATAGTAGGTCTATTATGATAGTATGTTGAGCTTAATAGACAAGGTTGCAAGACAAGTTAGCTTCGCTTAGGTTGGTCTAGAGGAGTACTTAGTATGGATGGTAGTATGGGATGTCATCTATACATTGCACAAGTATGACTTGAAGCTACCTATGACTTGACCCCTACACGATGTATATTTAGCTTGGATAGTGACTAGGGTTTCATTCCATGACATGATTGACTTAAGATGATAGTTCCTAGTCAATATGAAGTAGGTCTATTAGATGACTCCTAAGATGACATGAACCAAGTTATGGTGATTTCAAGATATGCTTAGTGTGTGAGGTATTATGGGTTGCTTCACATGCATTGCACAAGTGTGTTTTGAGGTGGCCTAGGGCATAATGATCATATGTTATGATGAACTTATGTCTTATTTATGAATGTGAACTATGATCAAGTATGACCAAAGAGAGGTACATAGCTTTGGTAGTAGTATGGGATGCTACCTTAGCCTTGCACAAGGATACTTGGAGGTGGCTTATGAGATAGTTCATAATAGTAAGAAAGACAGTGAGTTAAGAATGAAATTGTATATGTTTTATGATGCTTTAATTATGCTTATGATATTCATGTTATGTTTATGTCTTTATCTCTTATGATTATGTCTATTATTGACCAACCCTTTGAGATATATTATGTTTGGTATGATGTTTCCATACTTAGTACTAATCGTACTAACACATAATTCCTACATGTTGTCCATGTAGGGTCTTGAGAAGATTGAGTTACTTGCAAGGGTAAAGTTTCCAAGAAGAGAAGATTGGTGAGTCCTCATAGAATCTGAGGACATCACCACTTATGATGTCTTTTATGTTCTTTTCTATGTTTAGACTTTTATGGGTTGTGACCCAAGACTATTGTATTCATGATGTCATAGATAGTTTTTGAGACATATGTTAGACGTTTTATGAAATGACTTCCGCAATACATTTTGAAAGAAAAGTTTTAGTTCCGTGTACTTTTCATATATATATATATATATGCTACGAATGATGTTCAAGGTCTAGTACAAGACCTCCGAGAGGTCAAGTACATCGTGTTCCGACCCAAATATGCCCTAACTTCTAGGGTGTACATGCGGATCGTGACAAACTTGGTATCAGAGCATAAGGTTATGAAATGGTCTTAGGATGTCTCAAAACCACGTCTAGTAGAGTCGTATTCATCGGTGTGAGTCACGACACACCTATGAGTAGGAAGCTACGGGATGCTTAGGAAAGTTTCAATTCTTCATTCTCGAAGTCGTGCCATAGATTTTGGCTTTAGTAGTCCCTTTTCTAATGTTTCCTATGATTTTGTAGGTTATGGCTAACATTAGGGCTAATGCAAGAAGGAAAGAGATGGGAATGGGGAGCAAGAGATTCCTCCCCAAGTACAAGAGCAGGTTCCTAATGACCCTCCAATAGGGAATGCTATGTTGGAGGAATTTAGGGCTCCGATGACTTTGTTGGATCAAGCCTTAACGGTCCAAGATAATAGAGGAGAGGTGGCTCCGGCTAATCCTATAGGAGTAATGAGTGCTACTATAGTAAAGGAGTTCTTGAGAATGAATCCACTGGAGTTCGATGGCTCCAAAGTGGGTGAGGACCCGAATATGTTTATTGATGAGGTGTCTAAGGTGCTTGCAATCATGGGAGTGTCTTTCATTGAAAAGGCAGAGTTGGCTGCCTATCAATTAAAAGATGTTGCCAACTTTGGTATGAGCAATGGAAAGATAGTAAACCAATAGGAGTGGGTTCCATTGAATGGGATACTTTTAAGTCTGCTTTCCTTGATAGGTTCTTTCCTTAGGAATTGAGGGAGGCTAAGTTGGGGGAATTCATAAACCTCAAGCAAGGTGATATGATTGTTAAGGAGTATTCTTTGAAGTTCAATCTTTTTTCTAAGTATGCTCCAAGTTTGGTAGCAAACACTAGAGACTTGATGAATAGATTCATGACGGTGGTGTCCGATCTAGTTGAGAAAGAGTGTCGTACGGCAATGCTTGTTGATGACATGGATATCTCCCGACTCATGGTTTTGCTCAATAAATAGAAGAGTCCAAAATTAAGAAGGAGAAAAAGAGGATTAGGATGGATAAGGAGGAGTCTGATGGATATGGTCGTTCTAAAAATCGACAAAAGTTTTCCGAACAAGGTCATTCCGGTGATTCTAAGTATGAAGATGAAAGGGTGTTTAACCCTCGATTTTAAGGGAAGAATGAGTATTCCCGACCTACTTGCCCTAGGTGTGGTAAGAAGCATGAGGGTAGGTGTTTGGCCGATAGAGATGGTTGCTATGAGTGTGGCGAGAGTGGCCACATGATGAGGGATTGTCCTAAGGCAAAGGATAGTGTGAGGGAAGGCAAGCAAGATGCTGCTAATAGTGAGGAAGTTGTTCCTAAATCCAAGGCTAGGTTCTTTGATCTCAAATCCAAGGGTGATCAAGAGTGATCTCCTCATGTCCCTTTCCGGTATGTGCTTCTTTATTGATTTATGAAAAATTTCAGAATTTCTTATGATTATGATTTTCTTTGTGGATTTTTATGTTTCATTATGATTAGGAATTGATGTTAGAAAGACATGTGCAGCTTATTCCCAAGCGGGGGATAAGGAGCCTTTGTATGAGGCCTTTATATGGTTATGTTTAACTTGGAATTGAATTGTTTCCTTGATTTGGGTATGTGCATTTAGGTATATGATGGGCTGCTAGTCTAGAATAGGTCCTTTAAAGAAGAGTTAGTAAGGTGTCAATCGAGGACGAATGTTTACTAAGTGAGGGATATTGTAACACCCCAAAAATGAATTAGGGCAAGATAGAGCCTAACATATTGGTTATGATCTTATAAGGTCTTAAAATGACTAAAATTAATGTTTAGAGGTAGTATATGAAGTTTGGAAGATTTTGGAAGTGAAACGCCCAAGAACGTCCAAGACGTTCGGAAACTAGTCGAAGTTGAACTAGTGTGTCGTAGTGTTTTGTGGAGGAGTTTTGGGGTATTATTTGAGACTGAAATTGATGATAAATGGTTCCTATACATAGACTGAAATGTAAAGGGTCGAACGTCCGAGAATGACGCCCCAGGGACCATCCTAAGGGTCCCCAAGGAGGACCCAAACATGGCCAATGCAAGCTGCCGCGCCAGCCAACAAATGGCAGTGGTTGCGCGTCGCGCAGCTGGCGCAGAAATGGGAAAATCTTTACCTACAATGCGGGGCCGTCACTAACCATTCTATCTCGAAATTTTCCAGAACGAAGAATCAAAAATGCCTCCGCAACGCGCAGTAAACTCCCAGATTTGGTCGCGTCGTTTTTAAGTCAAATTAAAATTGGTTAAATGGTCCAATAGTTGCAGGGGTCTTTTGGGATTTTAGGTATTAATTATTGGAGGTTATTTTAGGTATTTGAATAGTATGTAAGCATTAAAATAGTCATTTATACCCTAGACTTCAAATCAAAACCTTTCTCTCCCTAAATTCTCCCAAAACCACCCTTGAAGAAGAAGAGAAATTGGGGCAGCTTTTAGGACGAATTTCACCAAGGTTTCAAGATGGGTTTAAGGCTCTAATATAAGGTATGTTAAGCTTATTCATCCATGTATTTTTCCATTCATGAATTTCCCTAGTTATCCTCCAATTGTGAATCCAAAATACCCCATTCTTGAGAGGGTTGTGATTGCATTGTGGGTAAAGCTAGATTGTGATCCCAATCTAGTGGGTGAGGCTAGATTGTGATCTCAATCTAGTGGGTAAGATGTTTCATGAAGTTTTCATGGTGAATTGTGATAATTAAACTTGTAGGTGATCATGGTGATCTTAGGCCATTAGAGGCTAGATGAAGGTTTTATGTTGATCTTCTTAATTCAATTGTATTCTATACTATTTGATCATTATTTAATCACCTAGATATAAATTAAACTAGTCTTAATTGATCTAGCTAGGTTGGTCTTGACTTGCAAAGATGAAATTGAACCTAGGTGATTATGCATGCCTAGAATTTACTTCTAATGATCTAGTTGAATAGATTAACATGAAATTGAGAATGAATCATGAGGGACTAAATGTGGTAATCGATTGTAGGGCTTATGTCCATTGGTGTTAGGGCGTTGGGGGAAAGTATTAATGAAGATGATTGTGATGATGTTCCTTTCTCTTCTACACCGAGACATGAACATGATTAGGAGAAGCAAGTTCTCACATAGATGAACCCTAGGTTGACTTAAGAACCTAAAAGGAATCAATGCATGGTAGACTATGATTAGCTTGAAGATGAGTGGTATGGTCTCGTCTTGTGTAGTAGACTTGGTGAGACAACACCAACGGCATGATAGCTTGAGTAAAATACTTAAGATAGCTTGAGATGGAAGGTCTCAAGGGTAGCTTGGGATAGTAAATCTCAAGGAGGCTTGAGTTGAAATACTCATGGTAGCTTGAGGTGATAACTTCATGGTATCTTGAGAATGGTGGTTCTCATGTTAGCTTGGGATGGAGGAAGCAAGCTCTCGCATGATTAGCTTTGTCTTGTGCTGTAAGGATACTCGATCATGTTAACTTGACTTGGTTAGGCCAAAACCATTCATGGTAGCATTAGGGAAAATGCCTATACTCTCCTAATGATTAGCTTGACTTGCATGCAAGGTGCATTTCATGGTAGCTCGATTTGCATATAAGGTGTATTTCATGGAATAGCTTGAGATTAGTTTCTCATGATATCTTAGGGTTGAGGATACATTCTCCCCTATGATTATCTTGCATCTACATGGTGGTTAGGATGGTTGTATCCTTCCTTAGTTAGCTTTATTAGTATGATGAGATGCTTTCCATGATAGTAGGTCTATTATGATAGTATGTTGAGCTTAATAGACAAGGTTGCAAGACAAGTTAGCTTCGCTTAGGTTGGTCTAGAGGCTTAGTATGGATGGTAGTATGGAATGTCATCTATACATTGCACAAGTATGACTTGAAGCTGCCTATGACTTGACCCCTACATGATGTATGTTTTGCTTGGATAGTGACTAGGGTTTCATTCGATGACATAATTGACTTAAGATGATAGTTCCTAGTCAATATGAAGTAGGTCTATTAGATGACTCCTAAGATGACATGAACCAAGTTATGATGATTTCAAGATATGCTTAGTGTGTGAGGTATTATGGGATGCTTCACATGCATTGCACAAGTGTGTTTTGAGGTGGCCTAGGGGCATAGTGCTCATATGTTATGATGAACTTATGTCTTATTTATGAAAGTGAACTATGATCAAGTATGACCAAAGAGAGGTACATAGCTTTGGCAGTAATATGGGATGCTACCTTAGCCTTGCACAAGGATACTTGGAGGTGGCTTGTGAGATAGAGTTCATAATAGTAAGAAAGACAATGAGTTAAGATGAACTCTTATATGTTTTATGATGCTTTAATTATGCTTATGATATTCATGTTATGCTTATGTCTTTATCTCTTATGATTATGTCTATTATTGACTAACCCTTTGAGATATCTTATATTTGGTATGATGTTTCCATACTTAGTACTAATCGTACTAACGTATATTGCCTACATGTTGTCCATTTAGGATCTTGAGAAGATTGAGTTACTTGCAAGGGTAGAGTTTCCAAGAAGAGAAGATTGGTGAGTCCTCATAGCATCCGAGGACACCACCACCTATGATGTCTTTTATGTTCTTTTCTATGTTTAGACTTTTATGGGTTGTGACCCAAGACTATTATATTCATGATGTCATAGATGATTTTTGAGACATATGTTAGACGTTTTATGAAATGACTTCCGCAATACGTTTTGAAAGAAAAGTTTTAATTCCGTGTACTTTTCATATATATATATATATATATATATATATATATATATACTATGAATGATTTTCAAGGGCTAGTACAAGACCTCTGAGAGGTCAAGTACGCCGTGTTCCGACCCAAGAATGCCCTAACTTCTAGGGTGTACATGCAGGTCGTGACAAATGTTGTATCATTTCTTAATGAACACGAGTTCACATAAGTATATGAATGCAAATATGTTTCTAAAATAACTATAAATTATTTGGTATACCTATTGGAATGAATACAAACTAATAAAGAAATAAAAATGTTATTATACAAACCCTAACATTGAAAATCATAATGAATACAAATACACATATTGTTGACATCGCAAAGAGGGTGCAACGTCGCGGTGACTTAAAAAATAATCAATTTTAAAAGAATAAAATATTTCTAAGAGGTAAAAGGAAACATAATTTTAAAGGGAGTCATGTCACGATCCAAATTCACAAGTCGTGATGGCACCTATGTTCCCAACCAATAGGTAAGTCAACCCAACATATTTTACCAATATATATATATATATATATATATAGATAGATAGATAGATGATAACACGTACGTATTAGCACCACAATTAATCTCTAATTTTCACTTTTAAATAATCAACCAAATAGAATTAATTTAATATTTTAATAAAATAGAAAAAAATTGCGTTTTAAAAAGAAAAGTTGCCCTTTTTTTAGACACTTAAAATTGTTAGTTTTTTTATTTTAAATAATCAACTAACAGAATTAATTCAATATTTTAATATTTGATGTTAAAATACTAAAAATAACTATCTTTCAAATAATGTATCTTCTAATCTAACTACTTCAAATTAAAACTTGAATTCATATATTAAAATGTATTAATCATGTGATTATATAGATATTTTAATATTTGATAATTAAATATTTGATTTTAAAATATTAAAAATAATTTATCTTCTAATCTAACTACTTTAAATTTAAAACTTGAATTCAAATATAAAAATGTATTAATCATGTGATTATATTAGCAGGAGACATGGAGCGAATGTAATAAGGAAAAAACAAATTACATAGATTGTATTACTTTTAAGATATTTTATTTCAATATATTAAGAGATAAAAATAAAATTTAATATCCATACATATTCTGATCTTGATTTAATTTTTTTGAAAAAACAAAAAAGAAGAAGAGAAAAGCATTTATAATATACAAGTTACTAAAATTTCAAAATTGATTGCCAAAAAAAAAAAAAACTCTGAAGTTTTAGAAAAAAATGAAAACAAATTAGATCCACTATTACACGTTGAAAACTTAATTAGTTTTTAAAAATGAATATCTAAAATTAAGCTTTTAGGAATAAACATTTATTATTATTAATACATTTATAATATACAAATTACTAAAATTCAAATTTGATTGCAAAAAAAAAAAATCACTATGAAGTTTTAGAAAAAATGAAAACAAATTAGATGCACTATTACACGTTGAAAACTTAATTAATTTTTAAAAAAATGAATAACTAATATTGAACAATTTGCACTTATATTTTTTAAATTTTTACATATATATAACAGTAGAAGAAAAATGACACGTGTCAGCACCACAATTACTCTTGAATTTTATTATTTTTAGTTATTTTGAACAATAATTTCAAATTCAATAACTTAATTGTCTTTAATTAACTTACATAATTTAAATAACAAATTCCATTTTAAAATAAAACAGCAATTTAAAACATTTTTTTAAAAACAGATTGTTTAAAGAATCTATTACCTTATTTTTTATTTTATTGCCGATGGAAAAGTGACTTTTTTTTTATTATAATTCACTAGATTTTAATTTTCTGTTTTCAAAAAATCAATTAAACATATAATAATAATAATAATAATAATAATAATAATAGTATAATATTTTTTAAAATAAAAGTTAAAGTATTTTGCCCAATTAATATTGTAATTTGTCTTTTAATATAAAAGAAGGTTACATTTTTCTTAAAAGACATGTTATAGTCTTTAATAGAATTGTTATCTTTTTAATTTTAAAAAGGTTATTTTTTCTTAAAAGACTTTATTGTACTTTATTATTTATATGCATGTAGCTTCTTAACTACTGTGGACAAAAAACTCACACTTATTTTTAATAAAAACTAGTATACGTACTCGCGCGTTGCGCGAATATTATAAGATATAATAATTTTTAAAATTAAAAATAACTAAAACAAATTATTATTGAGTAAAAAAAATACATGAATAATCATATAAAATGTTTTAACTATACATATAAAACTAATGCTAATAAAATTTTAGCCTAATTTACGTGTAATGGGGATATATTTTTCAAAGATACTAAGCAGTATTTTACAACTTCTCCTTTATCTAGTATAATGAAGATTAATAGCATATGTGATGTGTGTTGAATTGAGATTTGTGCTAATTGATTAAATTTTATGTTCATAGATCAATTGTTTTGTTAAAATTTATTCAAACCGAAAGTTTTAAAATTATGACATGTTTTTATTTTAAAAAATTTTCATTATAAAATACAGATCTGAAATGTTTTGATAATTTCTTTTTTTCTTTAAAAAAGTTACTAAGTTCAAATAATTTAAAATTCAACAGTTACAAATTTTTTATGGTGCTAATATGTGATACTTTTACTTCTACTATTATATATATTTTTTGGTCTATAAGAAATGGTATATTATTATTTTATTAAATAAAATAGTTCTATGTATAATGACTTAATTTTACATTTACGTTAATTTAGGTAAATTTTTTGAATTTTTATTTAAAAGATGTAATACTTAAATAAAGATTTACACTTACATCACTCTTATCTTTAGAACTATTTTAAAATTATTTCTTATTTAAACAATCAAAGTACTTTAATCCTTCTTAGTTTTAATAATTTTAAAAAATATTTTTTTTGATGCTGACAAGTAGCATTGTGCTGCATAGATATTTAAAAATAAAATTATTTATAATTAAAAATAACCAATTAAAATTATTATTCACTTAATAATATTTTTAACATTAGTTTATTTTTTGAGCATGTTAAATTAAAATTATTAGTGCACAATTTAATTTTGTTCTTTTATTATTTTTGTGATATTTAAATAATAAAATATATGTTAACAATTTACTAATTCTAATATTCCAAATAAAATATTTAATGTCAGAACAGAACGCATTATAATATTTTATTCTACTTTTCATCATAATTACATATTAATAGAATACATTACTTTCTTTAAAATTAAGGTGTTTAATTAAACCATATCTTTTAATCTCGAACTTCATTTGAAATTCTTCAATTATATTCAAATAAAAAATTATTTGAATTCAAATTTAAACTATTACTCGGATTAGGTGGAAGTATTGTTCTACCGTCAGTCTTAGAAACATTTTTTTCAACTAATTTTATATAATAAATATATTAGCTATAAAATTGGTAAGGATAAAATTTAAAATTTAACCATTTGTATTAACACCCTTCTCAATTCAAATATTTTTAAAAATTCTATAAAAGACTTTCGAAATATTATAATTACTTTATGATTAAATTTTTATCTTTTAAAATAATTAAACTATTATATAGGCCAGATCACACGTAGGCCGTGGGAGAATTATTATTATTACAAAGACTTTAAAAGGATTATCATTATTATTATCTTCTTGTTGTTGTTGCTGTTATTATTTCTTTTGTTAATATTATTATTAGCATTTGAATTCTTATTTAATTATCTTACTTTTAATGAGTAAAATTTATTTTATTTAAACTGAGAAAAACACTTAATATCACTTGATGATATTAAGCATTAAAAATTTAAATGCAACTTAAATACTGGGTTCCATTAAATAAAGATTAGCAAAAAAAAAGTTTTTCTTTGAAGCACACATTAATTATTTTCACATAGAAATATGAAATAACTTATTTATAAAATAAAGTAATAACATAATTGAAATTATTTTTGAACAATTGAACTTTATCATTATATTAAATCATATTTATCGATATTCTTAAACAATGTAAAATTTTAAATTAATTTTACCATGTAAAATGTTTGTTTGAGTTTACTGCTAATCTACTCAAGTGTATGATTTATGATGAAGAAAGGAACATCATTATTATCCTAATAATTTAATCTATCCATGAGTCTGAATAAAAGGGATGTTCAAATCTGTGGAGAAAATATTAATATTTAAGAATTCATAATACGTAAAAATAACATACGGTTAGAATAATTATATGAATCAACAGAAAATGTATAAGACGTATTACCTAAAAAATTAGAGATTCATTTTAATAATTAAAATTTATATTAAACTACTATATCAAATATTATAAATACCTTCTTAGACTTATGATTTACTATACATTAGACACTGCATATTAATTGCAAAATCAATAAATTTGTTGTCTCTGATCCTATGACTACAATTTGTTGAAAAAATAATATAAAGATACATAAAAAAGGATTCAAACATGAAATAAATAAATAAATAACAAATATGATATTTATTATGAAAATATCAAAGAATTAATTGGCAAGTAAAATTATTATGAAAATCATATGAAAAAGTAAAATTTAAACAATTAATGGTCAAGTTTATCATGCACAGTTGTATTCTACATAAGATTGACAATTGTCGTATAATATTCTATTTCCATTATTATAACAATGTACTATTTTTAATTAGTTGCATCGATTTATAGGACTTGCTTTGAACTTAAATTCAAAATATACCCCCACATATTCTTGATTTACTTCTTGATAACATGACTTAACCAAATTTATAAAATAATAATTAGAAGCACTCACATATACATCTCATTTTAAATGGAAACGTGTCTTGTACAAACAATTCTTTTTTCATCTTGTTCGTGTCAAATTGGCCTTCAATATGAATTTTAAATTTTAGATAGAAAAAATATAATGTTAAAGTAAACTTGAATGGACACTTATTTATATAAAAAATTAAGGGAATTGGTAATTTTGCAACAAAAACATACATTACAACAATAGTTTGTATATTATATAAAATTTGCAATAAAAATATACGCTTAAAATTGAAAAGAAAGTAATAATAATAATTATTATTATAATAAGTTTTAATAGTTGTAGAATACTTAGAATGACAAATGAAAATCTAACTCACACTTGTACCGATCATGTTCTGTCAGTTTTTTTTTTATTTGATTAATTGATTTTGTGTTACCTGCAACACAAATAAAAAGAAACAAAAAAATTATAAATATATATATATATATATATATATATATATATATATATATATATATATATAAGAAAGAATGATCAAATAAAAACTTTTAAGGTTAATCTAAGAACTCTGTACTTTTTTCCAATGCACTTAGAGTGATGACGACATTAAGTTTAAATGGAGAAATATTTCTTTTGTAAGAATTTTTATAGCAAATTTCATAATTTAGTTTTTATTTATAATTATAAATATATAATAGAAAAGAAATAAATACTCTCAAGTTTTGAGTTTTACCTTATGGAGAATTCTTCTATTTGTGATAAAGTGTACTTCAACCATGCAAAAGATGAATCAATTGAAAATGCATGTCACATTCATTTTGTAACAACAAAAATATGAAATTAAAAACAAAGATATGATCTACATTCTTCTTCTTTTTTGGTAAAACTTAAAAGATCTTCTTTCATTAATATTTTTTTTTTTTTTTAAATGAAAGCCCTAAGAGTTTTCCAAGAAAATCAACAAATGCAAAATGATATAGGGATTGTGAAAAAACTAAAAATCTATATATTATATGACTAAAAAGCGGGTGGAAGTTACAATATTTTTGAATTGGCAGTTTTGTTTTTTAAAATTACGGACAGTTTTTTTGTGATTTAAATTTTAAAAGCTTTTAAAATATTATTTATTTATTGCTTATTATTTTTGAAAAAGAAGCCAACGTGTGATAAATTAGATTTATTTTAATTGTGAAGTTACATTATACTTTTTATTAAAAAGTATTTGAAAATTAATTAAAACTGCATACAGTATTTGAAAACATCAAAACATCAAATTCACATTTTAGTGCTGACATGTGTCACTTTTTACTTCTTTTATTTTTTTTATAACAAATTAATTAACAATTTAAAAGTTAAAAATTAGAGATTAATTAATTAATAATTTAAAAGTTAAAAATTAGAGACTAATTGTGGCGCTGACACGTAGGCGCTATCACTCTCCTATTATATAGATATAGATATGTCAGCCTTCTTCCTTATCTTTGTATATGAGTTTTGTGGGGTCAACTTTAATAGTTTCGTGGCTCTTTATTTTCTAATGCACATCCTATTTAAGAAATTGTTATATACTCTAATTAATAACTTACATAGCAAGTTTCAAGAATTATAGTCTTGTCTTATTTCTTCAATTATTATATATTTAAAAATCATATAAATTATTAATTTACTGTTTGACAAAATAATAAATTTGATTGACTATTGAAATTTTATCGGTGTCACAAAAATGGGACAAAAAATAACTTGCATTATTTGAAAATGATGTAAAAAAGTATTATAAATCTGTTTAAAATTATATATTTTGCCTCATAATTGATAAAAGAAATAATATACAACATTTGAAAATTACCCAAAATATTACAAATTATAACAATCATAACAACATAAAATATTTAAAACACATAAAGAGTTTGATTGTTTCTCAAAATTTTATTAGTGCCACATAAATAAAGCAGAAAAAATAAAATAATAATATTTAAGAATAAGAATACATAACAGCGCTATAAATTACAATAATTAATAACTTAAAACATTTACATATCATAATTAAAATTTAATTGTCTCTCTAAATTATATGTGTCGTATAAATTAAAACAAGCAAATAACATATGTCGGGCTCGTGCTAGCACACACGCATCACTTCTTCAACATGTCTGCTTGTAGCGAGGGGTAATATGGTAATTTAATGTTTTTTCCTTTAATCTTTTTTGTTTTGTTACTTTATATAAATAAAAAATTATGTAAAAAATATTATAATCACAATAATTAATAGCTTAAAATATATAAACGTTCCCGTTAACTCTCAAAATTCCATCTATACACATAATTGGGCTAAAGGGAAAAATTTATATAATGTAAAATACATTAAAAGTTCTATAAATCACAATAATTACATGTTAAATATCAAAAATAACTTATAAAAATGCATTGAAAAATACTATAAATCATAATAATTAACAACTTGAAAAATCTAAGAAATATATATATATATATGTACTTCAAATATCCTCTGCTTTACTTTATTGTACTTTATTATTTATATGCATGTACCTTCTTAACTACTGTGGACAAAATACCACACTTATTTTCAATAAAAATATGTCAGCCTTCTTTCTTATCTTTGTATATGAGTTTTGTGGGGCCATCTTAAATAGTTTCGTGGTTCTTTATCTTCTAATGCACATCCTATTTAAGAAATTATTATATACTCTAATTAATAACATACATAGCAAGTTTCAAGAATTATAGTCTTGTCTTATTTCTTTAATTTTTATTTATTTAAAAATCATATAAATTATTAATTTAGTGTTTGACAAAATAATAAATTTGATTGACTCTTAAAATTTTATCGGTGTCACAAAAATGGGACAAAAAATAACTTGCATTATTTGAAAATGACGTAAAAAAGTATTGTAAATCTCTTTAGAATTATAGATTTGCCTCATAAATTGATAAAAGAAATAATATACAACATTTGAAAATCACCCAAAATATTACAAATTATAACAATCATAACAACATAAAATATTTAAAACACATAAAGAGTTTGATTGTTTCTCAAAATTTCATTAGTGTCACATAAATGAAACAGAGAAAATAAAATAATAATATTTAAGAATACATAACAGTGCTATAAATTACAATAATTAATAACTTAAAAAATTTACATATCATATTAAAATTTTACTGTCTCTCTAAATTATATATGTCGTATAAATTAAAATAATCAAATAATATATGTCGGGCTCGTGCTAGCACACACACATTACTTCTTCAACATGTCTGCTTGTAAAGAGGGGTAATATGGTAATTTAATATTTTTCCTTTAATCTTTTTGTTTTGTTACTTTATATAAATAAAAAATTATGTAAAAAATATTATAATCACAATAATTAATAGCTTAAAATATATAAACGTTCCCGTTAACTCTCAAAATTTCATCTATACACATAAATTGGGCTAAAGGGAGATATTTATATTATATAAAATACATTAAATGTTCTATAAATCACAATAATTACATGTTAAATATCGAAATAACTTATAAAAATGCATTGAGAAATACTATAAATCATAATAATTAGCAACTTGAAAAATCTAAGAAGTATATATATATATATATATATATATATATATATATATATAAATAGATTGACTCTCAGATTCACCAGTGTCACTAAATTGATACAAAAAGGAGTAACATATAACATGTAAAAATTACGTAAAACGTACAATAAAATGATACTTTCTCTGTCCCTAATTACTTGTTCATTTTTAAATTGGTACACCTATTAAGAGAACAATTATTGACATTCAGTTTACCTTTTTACCCTTATTGATTATGAAGTAGATGAATTAAAAACTTAAGATTTTCAAAAAATTCTACTTTTTCAAAGTAATTAACTGAGCATAAAATAGTTTTTTTTTTCTTGATTTGTCAAAATGGACAGGTAATTAAGGACAAACGAAAAAGAATAACACATTTTAGGTAATAATTAACTATGAAATGTCTATTTTGCTCTTAATGAAATGATTTACAGCCACACAAATTTCTATAATTCATTTTGGACCACAAATTTTAAAAGTCTTCCCTTATTTCTTAAACTTTGTGTCGAGTTAAGTACCTTACATAAAATAGGATGGAGAAAGTATTCCCTCCGTCCACAATTGTTTATCAGGGTAAGGTCATGCACTTCCCTCAAGGAAAATTTAATACAAGGTGTAATTTGACTTATATAACCCTACTATATGCACTCCCCTCAAGAAAAATTTAATACAAGGTGTAATTTGACTTATATAACCCTACTATACCAAGAATATCAAAAGTCTACATAACTTTTCAATTGAACAAAATGAAGTAATTATTAAGGGCAGAGTTGAAAAAAAATGACTACTTATTTCTTCATTGTTTAAATTGACAATTAATCTTGGACATCTATTTTTTAGTATACCTGGCAAACAATTGTGGACGAAGGAAGTAATAATTAAATAGTAATGACTTCAAATCTATATATATCACATAAATTAAAAAAAATAACATCTATTGGGCCCGTGCTGGCACGGGCTCCTGTATCTAGTATATATATATATGAAGAAAAACGTTACATATCAGCGCTACAAATTTTAAAATTTTTTAAATAATAATAATAATTATTATTATATTTACAATAAAAATAATAATTATAATTAATAATTAATAATATTAAGAATAATTATATTTACAATAACAATAATAATTATAATTAATAATTAATAATATTAAGAATAATTATATTTACAATAACAATAATAATTATAATTAATAATTAATAATATTAAGAATAATTATATTTACAATAACAATAATAATTATAATTAATAATTAATAATTAATAATAATAATAATAAGAAGAAGAAGAAGAAGAAGAAGAAGAAAAAGAAATACACTATGAACCGTGGGGAAATTATGACAGTTTCAAAAAAATCAACGTTTCAATTAATAACAAAATACAAAACTGCCCATAATAAATAAATATATATTTAGTTTGATTATATTTTTTAAAAAAATAATAATTTTAAAATATTTCTTCAAAATGTCTACCAAATAAAACTGCCCAAAATAAAATATGGTAATTGTATATTTCTATCTTGCAAAATATTTTTTATACTTTATACAAATTTTATGAGAAAATAATTGTTTTCGTCCCTCTATTATTGTTTTATGTTGGTTTTTGTCCCTATGATATCTCACTAATTGTACTTAATCTTTAATTAATTAAAGTAAATAATTTCGGTCCTTCTACTAACAGTGAATGTTAATTTAAACAGATCACTTATTGTTGTCAAAGGTAATTTTGGTATTACAATAATTATATATATAAATAATACTATTTTTTGTTAGAATTCACGTCAATTAACCCATTTCACAGTGAATGGCACTTCCCAAAGTAATATTCATTTGGGAAAGTGAAGCTTCAAAGTAAAACCCATTTCTCAAAATGATATCTCTATCTCTCTCGTTTCTTTCTTAGCTTTAGAAGGGATGAACTCAACAAATTGTTGATGAAATTTTAGGAGAAAATTCAAGGCAGAGCTCATTTCGGAAGGAACTTTGTTAAGATTTTTATCAATTTTTGAGTTTTCTTCACTATTTTTCGGTTTGAGCTAAAGGTATTTTTTTCCATCCCTCTTCGATCTTTTTTCTTGCAAGCTTCGGTCTAGCCTTTTTATTTCTTGAATTCGGTTGTTTTTATCTGAATTCAAGATTAAATTTTATGATTAATGTTTTATCTGATTTGATATATAAAGCTTTTGCTTACGAATAATCTGTACATGGTAGCTTAAGTTTAAGGTAGGTAAAATTAATTTGGTAGTGTGATTTTTTAATGCTTACGTCAAGACCAACAACAATCAACTCTCCGCTTGTTGGTAAGGTGAGAGCTTCAAGTCCGATTTCAGGTGCAGCACCCTCCACACAAGCACCACCTGACGAAGGGGGAGGGAGAAAGCTACATGCCCAAATCTAGGGATAAACGTTAAGTCCTTGAGAAAACACACTTCTCAGTTCAATTCATTCAATAAAATGTGTTTAGCTATATAAAATGATCCTACTAACCCTCCATAAGCCAGAAGAGCTATGTTGTCTTAAATTAAGGGGAAAAAGAACAATTGCCTCTAGTGTCTCTCAAAGTCTGTTACCACGCATAACTAATTAAGAAATTATTGTATTTTGTGCTTGTAAGTTGTATCTATTCATATTCCCATAAACTAGCTAGTGTGACTGGACTGATTATGTTATACTATCCTACTACTGAAAAATGATAAAATGAGAACAAAAGTTAAAATATTGAATTTCAATCTTATAAAGCAAACAAAAGCAAATAATATCTTCTAATTCGAACACCGGTTAATTTGATTCAGAGTTTTACAGTTCCCTTAGAGGCCAACCTTTTACCGGACTTCAATTATAATGATAATTGTGCTCTTTTCTCTTTATAACTTGCACGAACATTCTGATTTCATTTGGCAGGAACTCCAGCAGACTCAACTTACCTAGGATCTCCAAAAAAATCTTTCCTTTAGTATCTCATCTGGTAGCTTTCGAGACTAATGCTCCTTTTATATATTGATTTAGCATGTAGCTTCACTTTCGTGACATTTCTGTCTTCCCAGTCCAAAGGTATCTCCTTAGGACAACTTCGATCATTTGGATAACTTTCTTTGCCAACTAAGATCTGAAATTGAAATATTTGTATAAAGATAGATACACTCTTAATCATTTCTGCTTCACTTTTCGAACAAGGAGAAAACAATTGGCAACCTTAGTTGCTCGGGCTCTTAGAAATATAAGAAGTCATCAATTTTAATCTTACAACAACTTTGCAAATAGTAACATGGACTTCAGTTTGCCAACTATAGCTGTTAGCTTTTTCATATAATTCAAACGAACCATATAACACATGGAATGACTTATGTAAAAAATCATGTATCAGTCGCAAGAAAGTTGAAATCGGCTATATGGGTCCTTGTTGTCTATGTTGTTATGCCCTGAAATGTTCTAAATTTTGTTGCTTTGCCCTGAAACTGCAGATGTAAATGCTGGTTGGAAGCACTAGTTGATCACAACCATAGTGAATGATGGGATACTTTATATTTGAACCTTAATCTCCTTAAAGGTACGTCATTCTGTTTGAGCTTAAATTTTTTATTTTCTAACAAAAATAGTCTTTGTAGAATGAATTTAGTATTTGAAAATTGTGTTTACTGACTATATTTAAGCTAAGAAGCTTGTTCATTATTACCAAATATTTGATAATAGAATTCATGGGGTTGTCAATTAAAGAAAGAAGATTCAATTGAACTTCCGCTAATTGAATTTGAGGCGATTGCCTCAACAACAAATAACTCAAAGTAGAAAACAAACTCGGTGAAGGAGGATGTGGTTCAAATTTCTGAATGATTAATAGAGATATGTATAAAGGAATTAGCTAATAATACTTAACATTTTTAGTCTTGCTGCACCTTTCACTATTTTACAAGATACACACATGTTTAAATTGATAAACTAAAGCAACTATATAAACTAATTTTTGGTGAACTTAAAAGCTGATGCATAAATTTTAAATTAGTAACTTCAAATTCTCATGAGAATTCAATAATTGATTCTCTCGTCTTTCATAGATTTTATCCTTGTGGAACTCAATAAAAATTGTTTCTCACGTCATAATGAAGAACAATTATGAAGACTGACCATGGAAAAGTAATTATTTAAGTTGCATAAAATTTCAAAAAAGAAAACAAAATCATCCATGAACATGAATAAATTCAAAGTCATAATGAAAGAACTAGATCTAAACTTGTGTATGTACTTTATTTAAGGAACATTTTTTTTCATGGCCCGTGGATCACTTTCCACCCTCTTGCTACTTTAAGAAAGTACTTCATGTAATTTTAAAATTGGTACGTATTGTGTTTCCATTCTCTCGATGAAGAGTGGTCTTGTAACTTCTGTGGAATGCTCACCAATTTCTTCTAAAATGAAAGCAGAACTTCTCAATTGCTCTTTTGGTACCATTGGTTGGTTGAGTTGATTGACCTACAATATATATAAGAAAATAAGTCAGATAGTAAGTCGGATACAAGCAACATTAGTAGATAATAAGTCGAATACAAGCAACATTAGTAGATAACAAGAAAGGTAATTACAGTTTGTTCAGCTATAAAATATTTGGACTGCATTGATGTCGTCCTCTAAATAATGGTGCTTGAACCCTACAATAAAAAAATTGTATCATTATCCTGGACTTGTTTGACTACTTCTGTTGCATTATTAAGTAGACAATAATAACTGAAAATAACCAATTTATTTGACTACTTACTTCTGTTGCATTATTAGGTGTAGAAGGGACTTCCTTTCTGACTTGTTGATGAATTTGTTTTTGTTGCACTTTATAGTGGATTCTCTCCATAAGAATAGGACACTTTCTACTATTGTGCCCTAATGTTCCACATATCCACACTTCTTTTTTCTGTCTTTTCTTGATGATTTTAACAAGGTAACTTTCCAGAATTTGATTCTTTTTGAATTGTCTCGTCAATTCCCCTCTTCCTTAGTTTCCTTGGTCTCCCTGGTTGTGCTTTGTATATTGGCAGCAATGGTGGTTCAATACATGTCTTAGGCCATTGCTCAAAGCTGACAATTGGCAGGATGGATGGACTGTAACTCTTCATGTACCGATCAACTGTATAACATTCATGACATATATTTCAGGTTAATCCTTCTTAATCCATATAGCTGCAATAACATGATTATAAGGTATTACCGTTAAGTATCATCTCCTACAAGAACACGTCTTGTCTTTAAGATCAACATAGAATAGCCTAAGATAGATGTCCTCAATATGATAGTGGAATTGATCAGATTTAGTGGCAATACATTCAGCCGCTTTAGCCTTATTTTTTTTCTAGCTTCAACATGATTTTGGGACAGATTCTCTGGCAATACTTCATCATTTTATCTCTGTTCTTTTGAAGTTTGGACATCATATAGATCCTAATTGATTCAATCATTGTCCAAATATACTTGTCTCTTACATGTAGAAGTACACTATTGAATGACTCACACAAATTGTTTAATAACACATCACATTTGGAAAAGAAGAGAAAAAAACTCTTGACCAGTGATATGGTGGCTTCTTAATAAGCCATGCTGGAGCTTTTGGATCTATTTTTTCCATATCTTTCATATGCTTGGAGGATTCAGGTTTTGTAGTTTCCCTAGCAGCTTTCCACAGGATGTCCTTCAATGCTTGACCTTCAAAACCTTCACTTTTGAAATCATTGTGTAGATGTCTCACACAAAATCTGTGTGCAACATCTGGCATTATCTCATCAAATGATGGAACTAACCCCTTTTGTTTATCAGAAATGAAAGTCCATGTCAAAGGATTTTGTGATATTCCTAGGTCCTCATAAAGAAGCGTTAGAAACCACTTCCATGTTTCCTTTAGTTCACCTTCTACAATTGTGAATGCAATAGGATATATGTTGTCGTTTCCATCAATGCCTGATGTTGTCAATAGTTGACTCCACTTTTGGTGCCCTTTCAAATGACATCCATCAGCCCCTATTATCGGTCGACATCCGGCTAAAAAGCCCTGTTTGCAAGCTGCAAAACATATATAAAGTCTCAAAAATCTTTTTCTACCATTAACCATTGTTTTTGGATTTTCATCCAACTTCAAAATACATGTAGTCCCTAGATTACTCCTCATTAGCTCAGCACTGTAATCCCATAACATATCAAAATTTTCTTCTTTAGTTCCTGTAATTAGATCTCATGCCGTCCTCTTTGCCATATAAGCTTGGGTTCGAGTAATAATACAATTATGAGTCCTCATCGCATGAGTTTGGAATTCTTTTACTCCCCAGCTTGGATTTATTCTAAATTCTTCTACGTATTTCTTAGCCAAAAATCCAGAGTCAATAGTCTTGTTATCTCTTTGTTTGCCACAAGAATGGTCAGGTCCTATTGTCTTGATATTGAAAGGTTAATCTTGATTAGACTTCGATGCAAATATGAACCATTTGCAACTTGACCCCTTACAAATGGCCCTCGACCTTGTACATTCGTTCTTAAACTTGATGTTTTTTTTTGGAACACAACATGTACCTCAACTGCCCACTTGAATTCTTTGCTATTGCTTAAAATCATATTAAGTTTAAACTTAAATTTTGGATCCTCCAAATCTCTAGTTGGATTAAAAACAGTGGATCTTGTAAGATTTTCATCATCGGAATCTCCATGTAAACTCATTAATTCCTCATTTGATGTAGCACAATCATTTTCTTGAGTGTCATTGGAAAATATAGCTAACATGTTTGAGGCAACTCCAACCTCCATCATTTTTTCTTTAACTTGATTTTCTCTGTTTCTTCCATTAAGGCCAATCCATTCAACGGTAGAGTCAACGATTTTATCAAAAATCATATCATCTTCTTCGAAGGAATAATCAGTCATTAAATGACTCACATTCTTCACATGTGGCATAACTCTCATCACTTTTCTATGTTACATTCACATCTATCAAATCTTCTCCGCCTTGTAGTGGGTTGCCCTTGGAATCATCTACATCATAGTTTCACTAGTCCTCTTCCGTGTGCTCAACAAATATTTCAACTTCTCCACTGTCAGGTATTTCGTAGACAAGGTTATATATATCTAAATCAGTTGTCAAAAGTCTTATACTCGTCTCAAAATAAGGCCCAAACTTGAACCAAAATTTCACCTTTTATCATTGACTTTAAATTTTTTCATACACTGCCCTATCTGAATAATTGAATTTTCATTTCCATTATAATAGTCATAAGAAGCTATATGTCCATTAAAATTGTTCATCACTGGCTCAAACACCCACCAACCCTTATAGTGTAATTTAATGGTGTACATATATGAATCTTCGTCTTCATCTGTCGTGTAAAAGAAAAAGTAGAATCTATTATTGTTTTAACGATAAACATCTCCAATAGGAAATGTAAATGATACAAATCCAACACATAAATATGTAACCAATAATGAAAATCTAAATTAATTTTGAATTTGAGTTATGCAAACTAAAGTTCTTAAAAAGTTGACTTATATGTATCATAGTCTATGATTACTTCACATTTAATTGTGTGCAATTCTGATTTTCAAATATGCTTATGGTATTCTAATAAGTGGAACAAACACAAAATGTAATGTCATATAAATTAAGAATATGCACTACACATATAAGAATTATAATAACTTTTGTAAAAAAATTTGATATTCATTCTTTATGTGAAATATTAGTTGCGTTCTGTAACTCAACTTTTTTTTCCAGATTTCCATACAATCAAAGATTCAGGCTAGAAATAAATTAATTGATTACTTACATGCCGGCTTGAATTGTAGGTCATTCTTGCTTCGGAGTTTCATTGTGAAATACAATGATATTGTTTCTCTTCAATAAGTATACTGAGTTGTTTTCTGTGTTGCAGAAGTATCTGGATTATATTCTCGTATAAATGGGGAGGCAACTAAAGAGAAAAATTATAAATGGGGAGGCAACTAAAGAGAAAAAAATTTCATCAATAAGCGAAAACACAAAGTAGTGTATGAGAGGATTGAATCCACATTCAAATTGAAGAAGGCAGCAGGGCTGAGATATGATTGTGTATAAGAAAGAATGTTACGGGAAAAGTTATAAACATGTTCTAGCTTTAGATTTTGTTCTCTGCATAGAAGTGTTTTTTGTTGTAATATCAAAATTACCCTTGACAACGTTAAGTGATCTGTTTAAATTAACATTCACTGTTAGTAGAAGAACTGAAATCATTTGCTTCAATTAATTAAAGGTTAAGTATGATTAGTGAGATATCATAGGGACCAAAACCAACAAAAGACAATAACAGAGGGATGAAAATAATTATTTCTCCAATTTTATAGATAAGTGGTTTGCTATTATCCGTACTCATTTCACCACTCAACTACATTTAAAAAAAATAACAGATAAGGTGGTTGAGAACTGTTTTATTTATTTCAATATTTAAATATTTTTTTTAAAATAACTCTATGTAAGTAAATGGTAAATAATTTTGAAATTAACATCCAAATAAAGAAAACTGCCTATTAAAATTTCCTCCCACATATATCCATCCAGAAAATTGTTATATACATTTAAAGCCAAAAATTTCTATATTCAAACAATCCAAACCTCTCCAGTTAACTTTTCAAAAGATGATTTTTATTTTCACAATTTCTTTTCCATTCCAAAAATTTCTTTATAAAAGTTACTGTGTTCTTCACAAAATTCGATGTTTTGATTCAACTACATATTAAATAAAAGAGTAATTGGATTTTGTGGGAATAAAATTTGAAAAAAAAAATTGGCAATTGATTTATATGCCTGACAAAGAAGGAAAAGAAGAAAAATAGGAGGAACAAAACAACATCATTAAGATATTAGTTGAATGAAGAAATCGAAGATGAGATCATTCGTAGCATATGGATCACACTGCATACAAAAATTTTATCGGTAAAAGTTCAACGGTATCGCATATTCAAACGAATTGGGTTCAATTGTTTTGGCTATCACAATATTTTTTTTCAATCCTTACCCAATTCTAAGCCGATATCATTTGTCAAACTTTTCTTCTATACAAGTATTTTACCTTTTTTTTGGGATATATATATATATATATATATATATATATATATATATATATATATATATATAATATCTAGACTTACAGATAAATATAGAAAAAAAAATTAAAAGGTTAAAAGACGATAGTGTCGTAAAGTGTAATTTTGAAAACGGAGGACAGTGCTTGCATACTACAGAAGATTATCAATATAATACCTTAATAGACTTAATAATAAATCTTAGCGCAAAAATATTTATATAAATTTTCGTTAAAAACACTCCAGATAGCAGTTAGACAAGAAAAAAGTCAAGTAAGCTTAGAGATATATCACGTAAATATAAAAATTAGAGAAACAATAGCACAGATAAAAACATATTAAAAATAATTCTTTTTACAATAGCCCTATAGGATAACTATACATGAGAAGACCCCATAAAAATACTAAAGAATATCACAAGGTTAAACAGGACTTACTAAGTTTATATTTCGAATATACAATATATTTAGAAGAACTAAGATTAGATAACTCTAAAGAAGATAGTCAAAAACTAAACTACCTACTATTCTCAATTAAAAGATTAGAATACAATTTATTAAGACACCTTAGATCAAGAAATATTCGGATTATAAGCCACACGTTTTATGAGAATCCATCATTTTACTAAAAGTATACAAATAAAGTATTGGTATTTATATAGAGAAATAAAAGAAAAACAAGAATTACAAAAATTAGAAAAAGCTATAAGAGAATACTTAGACATATACGAAAGTCAATTATATATACCAAAAAATTTTATATTACAAAGATATACAAACGTAGAATATATAAGCGCTTTAAAGTGGGAATTAGAAGGAATTAGAAATAGTATTTACAATACCAGTAAAAGAATAAAAAATCAGGGAGAACAGTGTAAAATAACCACTTTAGGATAAAATAGTAACAATAGCTTCGTTAAAAAATTCAGAATATCTAGACTTACAAATAAATATAGAAAAAAAAATTAAAAGGTTAAAAGACGATAGTGTCATAAAGTGTAATTTTGAAAACGGAGGACACTGTTTGCACACTACAGAAGACTCTCAATATAATACCTTAATAGACTTAATAATAAATTTTAGCGAAAAAATAAAAGAACATAATAATAAATTATAAAATTATTAGGTGAACAAGAAGAAACTCAAAACAAACAAAAGTAGATTTTTAATAAGATAGAAAACAATTTAAATTATCTTAAGGAACAAGGAGTTGAATTAAATAAGAAACTAAGCGAACTAAAAAACAAATCAAAGGAAGAAGTTAATAATACATTAATTATAAGAGTACAAGAGATAAAAACAGAATTAGCATTATTAAAAAAATAGTTCTTTCATGATAGACTTAGTAGAAACTAAGACACACAAAGAAGCTCTTACGTTAATAGAAAAAAGAATAGCCCTTTCAACAGATTACAAAGATTTTAATCCATCTTCAAAATCAGATCAAGTTATCATAAAACAAAATAATATAATAATAACACTACTATTACAACTACATAACAAAATAGACAAAAATTTTAAAGAAAAAGGAGAAAGTAAAAATATAGATATAACAGGGGTAGAAGAACTAATAGAAAAATTAGCTAAAATAGAAATCACTCCACAAAAAGAAAAAAAAGTCAAAAAACAGAAAAAATAGACATTTTTTCAGCTAGATCAAGAAATGAAGAAAGACCTAGACTCAGCTTCTCCCAAAATAGTATAGGCAATAATTTCATATCAAGAATATTAAATAAAAGGACTGAAGAAGATAACAACCAACAATTAGATGAAATAATAGATGTAGATAAGGATATACAAATCTTTCAACAAAACCAATTAAGATTATTAAACCCTAAAGTCTTATATAATACAAATTACCTCAACAAGTCTCAATTATACAGGCACTATAGAGAAGAACAATTATCAGTAATAGAAAAAAATTCAGTAGTTCTAAATCTTATAAACTCAGATTCTCTTACAGAATTAAAAAATGTAAGAAAAGACTTAATGCATATGGGACTAATAATAATAGGTATTAAATGATTAACTAGAAAAAATCTAGGAACAAAGATATTAATTGAATATATGATAATAGATGGTCAGACATAAAAAAATCAATTATAGAATTAACTGAGGTAGACATGACTAATAATGGAGGAATATTTTATATAAGTCCAAACTTTATGATGAATTTAAAAGAATTTGGAAAACATATTAAAATAGGAATACAAACTAAAGGATATGAAGAAATGCAAAATGGAAAAAACCTACTAATGTGTATAGGATTTCTAGGAAAAATGACAAATAACAGTAATACTAGATTTAAATTACAGATAAATGATGTAGTAGAAGTAATGGATAATAAAGGAATAAAACTAATAAAACCTATAAAGATAAACCCTGAAGAATACGCGGGATTAAAATGGAAATTAAATAATTTCAAAAAGAATTTTTTTTTAACTCCTGATACTCATCTAATGTACACAAATTCTAAAAGGAGAACCCTCGATTAGATTTACAGATTATAACTATGAAACTCAAAGAGATATAGAGGAAGAAAGCGTCATAGAAGAAATACCGTTATAAGGAATGAACATGAAAATAATATTAGAAGAAGAATTTGCAGTAGACTTAGCTATAGAAAAAGTAAAAGAAATAAGCTACAACAACATAAGTAAATTGTTTAAGTGTAAAGGATGTAACTTAGGAGATCTAGATTTAGACAAAGTAACATCTCATTTTAAAATATGTAAATTCAGGACATATAATAGAGGCTATAGATTAGAAAAAATACTACAAGAAAAACTAAAAAAGCTAATAACATAATAATGAAACTACAAGATAGTGATAGCGAGACAATTGAGTTAGAATCTATACTTAGGCAGAAAGAATTAATGGAGTCAGCGAGCTCTAGTAGCCCATTCCAAAGAACAACAGAACAAGGATATACTGCAGATAATAGTACTGAAAATATACCACGTAGAAGAGTGTATAGACAAGGTGATGTTCCCCCAACAAACTTAAAACCAATAGGAAAAAGAATGCCTATAGAAGAACCAATAACACTACAAGAAGGAGGAAGTAAAGGAAAAACTTAAACATAGCAGCACATGATCCACAAAGATGGAATTCAGTATAGACTTATGGAAAGGAATCGTAGTAGCAGATTTTATAAAAAATTATACTCAAACAGATGCAGAAACCATGTATAAGTACTTAGAAACATTCTTAGGAGAATCTACTAAAGCATTATGGAAAGCCTATAAGATAGAATTCCCACAAGAATTCCAATATTTGGTATCATTAGGACCAAATTCATACAATTTTACAAATAAAATTCATACATTAATAACAGGAGAAGACACTAATAGTGGATTAGTAACGTTACAAAGAAATGCGATAATAAAATTAGAACAACTAAGTATAAGTAACTGGTACCATATAAAGAAATTCTTAAATGATTACTTTTACTACTGTACAATTAGTGGTAATGCTTTCGACCAAGATCTAAGAAAGAAGTTATTTAATAAATTGCCTGGAGCTTTAGGAAGAGAAATAGAAGACAAATGAAGTAAACGAGAAGGAGTATTACAAAATCCTCAGACTAAATGGTCAATAGGACATAGAATACAACATATAATGGAGATATTACAAGAAAAGTGCACGCACTTACAAATACAAAAATAATTAAAACAAAATGAGATTAATTTCTGTAAAGATGTAATATACAATGCTCAAAGCTATGATAAAGAATAATATAAAACAAAAAAGTATAAAAAGTATAAACCACAATACAATAAAAGATATAGTAAAAAAGAATATTTTCTTAGAAATTCTTCGGCTAGAAAACCATACCTAAATAGAGATAGACATGTTAGAAAATACAGAACAGATAGAAGCTACAAAAATAAGCTAGAATGTTTCACATGCGAAAGTATAGAACATTTAGCAAATACTTGTCCTAAAAGGTATAATACAAAAACTAGAAATGCTCAATTGGTAGAGGAATTTAATGAAGCATTATTAAATGTAGATGAATATATGTCAGATAACGAGAGTATCTACTCTATAGTAAGTATTGATGTAGAATAACATACTAAAGAAGAAAGCTCCTCCAATTCATAAGGAGAAGAACTAATTAACGAAATAGGAATAGAAAACCTGAATTTAGAAGATTTACAAATTAACTTTATGAATATAATAGAATGCGAACATAATATTGAAAAAGACACAGGTTTAGATAGCAATCCATGTTGTTGGTGTAAGTGGTATCCTAGCAAAAATAAAAGAGCTAAATATAATAAGTGTTTTAAAGAAGGATGCATAACTTGCATAGAAAACCAACTAGGACTAATAATCCAAAAGAAAAAAGAGATATATATAAATGAACCCTTAATAAACCTTAAAGTATCAATTTTAGAAGCAAAGGTAAGGAACTAGAAGAAAGAATGATAAGATTAGAAAAGGGTAAACAAATTGAATCAATACCATCAATAGACAATCAAGAATTAATGAATGAAGAGTTTAACACCTTGATATGTAATGAAGATTAAAAAAAAATACTGTTAAAGTATTAACAAGACTTCAATTAGGAGAATATGAAATAGAGACCTTAGCATTAGTAGATTCAGGATGTACTAAAAGCATCCTCAACAAGAAAATTGTACCTCCATAACTAATAAAAACCCTAGCAAAACCACTTGCAGCCATGCAAATGGACGGAACGCATAATGTATACAGACACTATATAGACAAAGCACGGGTTAGTTTTTTAAACACATGTTCTGAATTTTATAAACCTACTTATAAAATGGATAAAATATGGGTTAGAAACTTGGATATAAGTGTAGATTTTGTATTAGGATTAGATTTTATACTATATAATAAAGGAGGCATTATTATAACAAGTGATGAAACATTTTTTCTAAAAAGCATCACTCATACGTCGATTTTAACTAGTAAACTTAATACTAAAATAAGACACAAATTAAAAGAAAAATATTGCGATAATTGTGAAAATAATTCAACATGCAGTAAAATAGGTTATAATATAATATCTGAAAATATATCAGAACTAGAAGAGTTAGAAGATTTAGATGAGTTATAAAAAAATTATGTCTTAATAGAAATGGCAACAGAACTATATAATTTCAAAACAGGAATTCAGAAAATAGGACAAATAAAAAACCAACAAGACTTAGATAACATCATAAAAATCCTAGATCAAATAGAAATAATAGGTGAAAAACCTCTCAAACATTGGGAAAATAATAAAATTGTATGTAAACTAGACATTATAAATCCTGAATATATAATTAAAACTGCTTCAATAGAAGCAACTAATCAAGATTTAGAAGATTTTAGTATACAAATTAAAGAATTATTAGAGTTAGGAGTAATAAAAAGATCAACCTCAAAACATAGATCGACAGCATTTATGGTAAGGAATCATAGTGAAATAGTTAGAGGACTAGAATGGTAATAAATTATAAAAGATTAAACGATAACACTAGAACAGACGGATATAAATTACCAGATAAAATAATAAATAGAATACAAGGCAAAAGAATATTTAGTAAGTTTGATTGTAAATCAGGATACTGGCAGATAAAAATGCACCCAGATAGTATTGAATTGACAGCCTTTACATGTCCAGAAGGATATTTTGAATGGTTAGTCATGCCATTTGGTTTAAAAACTGCGCCTCCAATTTTCCAAAGAAAAATGGATGAAATATTTGGAAAATATAAAAGATTTGTTCTAGTATGTAGATGATATACTAGTATTTAGTAAAGATATAAAAGAACACTTAGGACACTTACGGACGGTGTTTAGGCTATTTGTTAATAATGGGATAATAATTAGTAAAAAGAAAATAGAACTATGTAAGAATTACATAAATTTTTTAGGAATTACATTGGGAGAAGGAAAAATTAAACTACAACCTCATATAGCCAAAAAAGTCCTAGATATGCCAGATAAATTAAATAGTTTAAAAGATCTACAAAATTTTTTAGAAATAATAAACTACGCTAGACCATTTATTAAAGATTTAGAAAAACTTGCAGGACCATTATATTCTAAGACAGGATGCAAAGGACAGAGAAATTTTAATATAGAAGATATAAAATTAGTACAAAAAATAAAGGATAAAATAAAAAATATTCCTGATCTTCATATGCCTTTAGAATCAGATTATTTAATTATTGAAACAGATGATAGTTCAGAAGGATGGGGAGCAGTCTTAAAAGCTAGACCTCATAAATATAGTTCTAACAAAGAAGAAAGAATATGCGCCTACCAAAGTGGAAAATATAAAGAAAAAGGAACAACTCCAAGAGAAAATCACCAAAGTATATACATCCCTCCTCAACAAAAAATCCCTAGCATAAATATATATATATATATATATATATATATATATATATATATATATATATATATATATATATATAAAGATCCTCTGTAAAATAAAGTTTGTACTAAGTTTGAAAAAGTTATATTTCTGTGAGTTTTCGGGTTTCCCGAAAGGAAAACTTCACTCCGTTTCTCAATAATGTAAGTTTTCATATTTAAGATCTAGTAACTTCCCATATATGTAAATTATGTTTGTTTAAAAATTTGTTATTAATATTTTGATATGTAAAACTGTTTGATAATTTTTTTTACCATGAATCTATGTTACTAAGTATATGGTTAGTCTCTTAGCCTCTTAAAAGCATCGATAGATTAACCTGTAAATTCCTAGGACACTGACAGGTCATGTTGAATGTTCTTGTGATAGAATTATGAATGACCATATCCGGAATGTGGCTAAAGAAGACTGCAATTAAGAACAAAAGGTAAGAGAAAGAGATGAATAGTAATAATACATTCATAGTCTAAAAAAAAAAAAAAAAAGAATACTAGAAACTTATGCTGATAACTACATAAAGAACAAGAGAGTGAAAGAGTACTGAGTAGGATTTCACAACAATTTTTTTACCGAATTTCAAAATTTTGAACATTTATAATTTAACTTTATTGAAATAAACTTTATTGAAATAATTCCCCTATATATATATATTGGTATCAGAGCAATATATATATATAGGGGAATTATTTCTCTTGGTTAAATTTGAACATTTATAATTTAACTTTATTGAAATAAACTTTATTGAAATAATTTCCCTATATATATATATTGGTATCAGAGCAATATATATATATAGGGGAATTATTTTTCTTGGTTAAAGAAGACTGCAATTAAGAACAAAAGCTAAGAGAAAGAGATGAACAGTAATAATAGATTCATAGTCTAAAAAAAAAAAGGGAAGAATGCTAGAAACTAATGCTGATAACTACATAAAGAACAAGGGAGGGAAGGAGTACTGAGTAGGATTTCACGAATTTTTTTTACCGAATTTCAAAAATTTGAACATTTATATACCAATATATATATATAGGGGAATTATTTCAATAAAGTTTATTTCAATAAAGTTAAATTATAAATGTTCAAATTTTTGAAATTCGGTAAAAAAATTTGTTGTGAAATCCTACTCAGTACTCCTTCACTCCCTTGTTCTTTATGTAGTTATCAGCATCAGTTTCTAGTATTCTTCCCTCTTTTTTTTTTTAGACTATGAATCTATTGTTACTGTTCATCTTTCTCTTAGCTTTTGTTCTTAATTGCAGTCGTCTTTAGCCTCACCTCGGATATGGTCATTCATAGTTCTATCACAAGAACATTCAACATGACATGTCAGTGTCCTAGGAATTTACAGGTTAATCTATCGATGCTTTTAAGAGGCTAAGAGACTAACCATATACTTAGTAACATAGATTTATGGTAAAAAAAAACTATCAAACAGTTTTTACATATCAAAATATTAATAACAAATTTTTAAACAAACATAATTTACATATATGGGAAGTTACTAGATCTTAAATATGAAAACTTATATTATTGAGAAACGGAGTGAAGTTTTCCTTTCGGAAAACCGAAAACTCACAGAAATATATCTTCTTCAAACTTAGTACAAACTTTATTTTACAAAGGATCTTTATATATATATTTTTTTTATGCTAGGAATTTTTTGTTAAGGAGGGATGTATATACTTTGGGTGATTTTCTCTTGGAGTTGTTCCTTTTTTCTGTCTTCCTCAACTGATAATGTCTGCTTTTATAGAGATCTCCAGACTTCAATCTTAGGATTTCAAATGGAAAGAGAATCTTATCATCTCAGTCGGGTGCGCTTTTGGGCCCCATCGTCACGTGAAATGATGCTCCTTCTATTGCATTATTGTCCTTGTGGTCCGGTATCTGTCTTGTCTCTTTATTTTATCTAGATGCGTTCCAACAGTTTTTCCACAGATGTGTGATAGTGAGTAAAGTGGGACTCATAAATTGACTAAAGAGCCATCCCTCTTTATTACCAAACGTTTGTACAAGATACTATTATATATATATATATATATATATATATATATATATATATATATTTATTAAGTGTCTAAATTATGCAAAGCTATAGAATCAAAACTCATCCCAGAGTCGTTATCATTGGAATTTTGGGCAAATTGCATTGTCTCTAAGAATTCTTCTGAGTTATCTGAACTATTTCTCTAGCTTGGAATTGGGCTTGGACTACTTCTCTGGCTTGGAATTGGGTTTGGGTCTTTAATTATATGTTTATCTTGTTCCTGTTTTTGTTTGAGTAATTTTTCTACCGTCTGGGTAATGAGAAATTCTATGTCTTTAGTTTTCTGAGTTTTTTTTTAGTTTTCTGTCTCAGTGTCTGGGTGAAAGAGAGTGGTAGTCTTCGTTTATTCTGGGAAGAAGATGAACTTCCTTCATTTTTATTTTATGGCAAAGTGACAGCCATAAACGGATTTGATAAGTCTTTGCCGGCTACCGTTTGAACCGGACTAGCTGTATCTTCATTCGATACAGTGAATTTCTTAAAATTCAGTGGGGAATGCACATCCATCTCAACCATTTTTATTAGGGATGGAAAACCCTGTATATCTGTCTGAGTTTGTTCGTCTTGTGTAGTCTGGCCTTTGCTTTCCATTTTTCGGAGTTTTTCTTTGAGCTTGGCATTTTCTTGCATTAAAGCTTCATTTTTTAGGTTTAGTCTTTTGAATGCTTTGATCATAGATGAGCAATGGTCACAAAATATTATTTTGTCTGTGTCTTTTTGGATGTTGTATTGTGAAGTTTTATTTGGATTTTGTCTGAGGGCTGGAGAAATATAGTAATTTGTCCTAATATCCCTCTAGCATAGTCTAAAGCTTCTGTAAAGTCATTAAAGCCTTTAAAAAGAGGTTTTTGAAAATCTTTTATAGAGTCTAAAACTTCTGTCCATGTCTGGAAAATACCATTTGTCTTGCCATGAATTACTAAATAATATTTAAATTTATTTTCTTTATTTTTGTTAGTAAAATAATATCCTAAAACATTTAAAACAGCAATTACATATTTAATGTCTTTTTTATTATGTGCTATCCATATATTATCTATGAGGCATTTTTGTTGTTTGTCTAGTTGGCAATTAGGCAAATATCTGAATGTCCAGTTAGACTGTTCATATGCTATTAAGTTTTGTTGTCCAAACTTTAGTCTTTCTATTTTGACATCATCAATTCTGTTTAGAGGTATAAAATGTAAATTTGATAACATTGTCTGTTTGTAAGAGTCTGCGTAATCTGGGGTTAGAGGTTGAACTCCTTTGCCCTTGTCTTGTAATAATGGTCTCATTCTGTAAAATTTAAACTTTTATTAGTAATCTACTTAATTGATCAGCTATATGATTATTATTTTCTTTTATATGCTCAAATACTATAGATTGATAAATAGATATTGTGTCTAAAAAATTTAACCATCGTCTTCTACTACTGCTTTTATCATTAATTTTCTGATAAAATTTTACTATAGCCTCACAGTCTGTCCTCACTAATACCTCTGGTTTGCTTAAAATATATATTCTAAAACTATTATGGCCATATATTACAGCTAGGATTTCAATGTCTATACTAGCTTTATTTCCTTTTTCTTTATATTTTCCACTTTGGTAGGCACATATTCTTTCTTCTTTGTTAGAACTACATTTATGAGGTCTAGCTTTTAAGACTGCTCCCCATCCTTCTGAACTACATCTGTTTCAATAATTAAATAATCTGATTCTAAAGGCATATGAAGATCAGGAATATTTTTTATTTTATCCTTTATTTTTTGTACTAATTTTATATCTTCTATATTAAAATTTCTCTGTCCTTTGCATCCTGTCTTAGAATATAATGGTCCTGCAAGTTTTTTTAAATCTTTAATAAATGGTCTAGCGTAGTTTACTATTCCTAAAATTTTTTGTAGATCTTTTAAACTATTTAATTTATCTGGCATATCTAGGGCTTTTTTGGCTATATGAGGTTGTAGTTTAATTTTTTCATCTTTCAATGTAATTCCTAAAAATTTATGTAATTCTTACATAGTTTTTTTTTTTTTTACTAATTATTATCCCATTATTAACAAATAGCCTAAACACCGTCCGTAAGTGTCCTAAGTGTTCTTTTATATCTTTACTAAATACTAATATATCATCTACATATACTAGAACAAATCTTTTATATTCTCCAAATATTTCATCCATTTTTCTTTGGAAAATTGGAGGCGCAGTTTTTAAACCAAATGGCATGACTAACCATTCAAAATATCCTTCTGGACATGTAAAGGCTGTCAATTCAATACTATCTGGTGCATTTTTATCTGCCAGTATCCTGATTTACAATCAAACTTACTAAATATTATTTTGCCTTGTATTCTATTTATTAGTTCTATTTTATCTGGTAATTTATATCCGTCTGTTCTAGTGTTATCGTTTAATCTTTTATAATTTATTACCATTCTAGCTTTTCCTCTAACTATTTCACTATGATTCCTTACCATAAATGCTGCCGATCTATGTTTTGAGGTTGATCTTTTTATTACTCCTAATTCTAATAATTCTTTAATTTGTATACTAAAATCTTCTAAATCTTGATTAGTTGCTTCTATTGAAGCAGTTTTAATTATATATTCAGGATTTATAATGTCTAGTTTACATACAATTTTATTATTTTCCCATTTTAGAGGTTTTTCACCTATTATTTCTATTTGATCTAGGATTTTTATGATGTTATCTAAGTCTTGTTGGTTTTTTATTTGTCCTATTTTCTGAATTTCTGTTTTGAAATTATATAGTTCTGTTGCCATTTCTATTAAGACATAATTTTTTCTAACTCATCTAAATCTTCTAACTCTTCTAGTTCTGATATATTTTCAGATATTATATTACAACCTATCTTACTGCATGTTGAATTATTTTCACAATTATCGCAATATTTTTTTTTAATTTGTGTCTTATTTTAGTATTAAATTTACTAGTTACAACCGAGATATGAGTGATGCTTTTTAGAAAAAATATTCCATCACTTGTTATAATAGTGCCTCCTTTATTATATAGTATAAAATCTAATCCTAATACAAAATCTACACTTATATTCAAGTCTCTAACCCATATTTTATCCATTTTATAAGTAGGTTTATAAAATTTAGAACATGTGTTTAAAAAACTAACATGTGCTTTGTCTATATAGTGTATGTATACATTATGCGTTCCGTCCATTTGCATGACTGCAAGTGGTTTTGCTAGGGTTTTGATTAGTTCTGGAGGTACAATTTTCTTGTTGAGGATGCTTTTAGTACATCCTGAATCTACTAATGCTAAGGTCTCTATTTCATATTCTCCTAATTGAAGTCTTGTTAATACTTTAACAGTATTTATTTTTTTATCTTCATTACATATCAAGGTATTAAACTCTTCATTCATTAATTCTTGATTGTCTATTGATGGCATTGATTCAATTTGTTTACCTTTTTCTAATCTTATCATTCTTTCTTCTAATTCTTTTACCTTTGCTTCTAAAACTGATACTTTAAGGTTTATTAAGGGTTCATTTATATATATCTTTTTTCTTTTGGATTATTAGTCCTAGTTGATTTTCTATGCAAGTTATGCATCCTTCTTTAAAACACTTATTACATTTAGCTCTTTTATTTTTGCTAGGATACCATTTACACCAACAACATGGATTGCTATCTAAACCTGTGTCTTTTTCAAAATTATGTTCGCATTCTATTATATTCATAAAGTTAATCTGTAAATCTTCTAAATTCAGGTTTTCTATTCCTATTTCGTTAATTAGTTCTTCTCCTTCTGAATAGGAGAGCTTTCTTCTTTAGTATGTTCTTCTACATCAATACTTACTATAGAGTAGATACTCTTGTTATCTGACATATATTCATCTACATTTAATAATGTTTCATTAAATTCTCTACCAATTGAGCATTTCTAGTTTTTGTATTATACCTTTTAGGACAGGTATTTGCTAAATGTTCTATACTTCCGCATGTGAAACATTCTAGCTTATTTTTGTAGTTTCTATCTGTTCTGTATTTTCTAACATGTCTATCAGTTTTTAAACCAAATGGTAGGACTAACCATTCAAAATGTCTTCTGTACATATAAAGGTTGTTCATTCAATACTATCTGGGTGCATTTTTATCTGCCAGTATCCTGATTTACAATCAAACTTACTAAATATTCTTTTGCCTTGTATTTTATTTATTAGTTCTATTTTATCTGGTAATTTATATCCGTCTGTTCTAGTGTTATTGTTTAATCTTTTATAATTTATTACCATTTTAGCTTTTCCTCTAACTATTTCACTATGATTCCTTACCAATAAATGCTGCCGATCTATGTTTTGAGGTTGATCTTTTTATTACTCCTAACTCTAATAATTCTGTAATTTGTATACTAAAATCTTCTAAATCTTGATTAGTTGCTTCTATTGAAGCAGTTTTAATATATGTTCAGGATTAGCTTGGCATTTTCTTGCATTAAAGCTTCATTTTTGAGGTTTAGTCTTTTGAATGCTTCGGTCATAGATGAGCAATGGTCACAGAATATTATTTTGTCTGTGTCTTTTTGGATGTTGTATTGTGGAATTTTATCTGGGTTTTGTCTGAGGGCTGGAGAAATATAGTAATTTGGTCCTAATATCCCTCTAGCATAGTCTAAAGCTTCTGTAAAGTCATTAAAGCCTTTAAAAAGAGGTTTTTGAAAACCTTTTATAGAGTCTAAAACTTCTATCCATATCTGGAAAACACCATTTGTCTTGCCATGAATTATCACATAATATTTAATATATATATATATATATATTCACTTTACACTTCATGAAAATAAAATGTGTTGTTAATGTTAAATAATTTATTACTCCATTATAAGTTTGAATAGTCATAATTTTATCTTCTTAACACAGTGATATATTTTATCTCTTATTTTAAATTTAACTACATTTTTTTATTCTTTCTATGGAACCCTTTCAGAAATTCTCAAAACGAGGCTGAAAAATGGACTTTAAAATAGTTTTAAACAAGCAACCTCACAAAATAATTTTATCAACAAAATAATAATTTTATCTAAGATACTTTTATGCCTCTAAATGAAATAATTGATCATTTAGATAATATTCAAGTCAGAACTTATTGATGTTTTGATTTTTGGTATATTAATTGATTTCTTATTCTCCATTGCTATAAGGAATATCTTTTTGCTACTCTCTTTTGTATTTTTAGATTTTTATGTTTTAGACACAAAATTTCAACGAAGAAAATAAATTGGCATATAAAGAATAATTGAAACAAAGTTGTTACGATTTGATGCTTGGTCCTTTGTGTCGCTATCTATGAGGAAATGGGAATTAAAAATGAGATTTTACGATAAAATATTCATTGGAAATTTTCAGAGAATGGAGCACATATAAATTGTACTAAAAAATTTTATTTACACATTTTTAATGATTTTAATTTTGTTAGGATGATTGGTGTAAATGCTTGATTTGAACTTTTATTTTTATTTTTGAGATATTGTTAAAGTTAATATCTTCACGTATTTAAAGTGTAGTATTTGTTAGATAATATTATAATGATATGTTACTTTTTTAATTTTTTATTTGTTAATGAATCAGTATTTACGATTGTATTTATCAACTAACTACGCAACGCGCGGGCACGTATACTAGTTTTAACTAATTATTAATGTAAATAGGTAAACAACGAGTAAATATCTCCAACCTAAGTTCTTTATAAATACGAAATGCAGAAAGCTGAAATATCTTTGTGTCACAAGTACAAGAGCTTCTAATTATGGTGTAAATTTGAAACAAAATGACAAATCCAAACATAAAGAATATCTTGTCTAAATACTAAAATAATACAATAATAAAAGATAGAGGGAGGTGTGAGCTACAGAACATCCAAGCAGCTCACCACAACTCCAATATATTTCAGACTCCAACTTAAAAAGCTCCACGAGAAGTGCTCGTATTAGGAATCGAATTTGCACCACAAAAAAGTGCAACAAATGTAGTATGAGTACGAAATCACGTGTACCCAATATATTTCATAGACCGACAATGAAAAAGTAGTTACGGTAGTTCATATAAGAAAATAAGTTCTTTACTTATACAGGTCGGTTTTACACTTACTTGGTCAAGTTTCATTAAATATAGGAAATCAAATACCAAATACTTTTCAAACACCAATAAAACACATAATCATCAAGAATGAAGGATGTCATGAGATGCAATGCAATATGACACCATGGAATGATATGCCCCAAATGCCAAGTACTCTCTCAACCGCATATACATCATACTCATCAAAAATACATCGAGAGTTCATGACCCATGGATGACTCGCAAGGTCCATATACCGACACAGACGATCTCCACGTGTCTGTAGAGACGATCTCAACGCACTATCATAAAAGTCAAATAAATTTCCACGCGGACGGTCTATACGTGCCCAAATTATAATCTTAACATCTCACCGCCCCAGCACGAACGATTTCCACGTGCCCAACTTATACTCATCTCATGTCTATGCATGTACACAATATGGTATGAATAAAGGGAATGATGATGCATCTCAATCAGACAAATATCAACATAATACATAATCACCTCAATTATCACAACTATACGAGTGAAATAAAGAAAGCACAATCACACAAAGAATTCAAGTCAATAATACATCAACAAATGTTCATATGCTTTGGCATTCTCGAGTTCAATCCACATTCTATAATAATAAACTTTCTTTTTATATCACCGGTACTCGCACCAATGTCCGTCACACCAATGATTCGATACCCCCATTTTTCGCCCTTACACATTGTCTATTCCAATTTTAATCTTTAATTAAAAAATATTCTTTAAAGAAGTCTAAAAGTCTTAACATAACTTGAATGTCAAACACGTGCCATAAATCCTCATGGATTTTCCTTCCCTTTAGCAAAGCTTCGGAACGTTCAATTATGCAATATTTGTAAGCACGCGAGTTCAGACTCATATTATCATATATCTATCCTAGACCTACAAACTCACTCATATCTCTTAAGCAACTCATAATTTTGATATAATTTATATGTATTTTCAAAAATTTAAGTCTAGTGTTAAGCCTCAACCCTCCAAGTATCTCAAATTCAATGCTTATCATATAATATACATCCAATAATTAATTACATATTTCAATATATCAAAAAATAAATTTATAATATGATGATAATAATAATAAAAAAAAATCCCAAAATTGAAACCATTTACGAAGAACTAAAATTGCAGCAACTCAAATTTCCTATGCACCTATATCCCTGCATACAACCACTAAAATCCAAAAAAAAATATATCACTAATGGCAAGTATTTGGAAATCACCGGCAATTACTGAAAAATAAAATCTTGCCAATAATAACTAACAAAAAGCCAAAAACCACCCACCAGCCGTAACAAAATCTTTCATCAATACCAAATAAAATTTCAATTCTTTCCGTACACATTGGAATTATCGATTGTCATCTATCTATCAAGTTAAATTTAATTCAAATTTAGCACTTCAGATGGAAATTTTTACCAGAAGACTCTGGTTGCTCTGGATCGGTACGGGTATGAATTTTCTTTTTTCCTAATTTATTTCCTCTAAAATAATTATGAACAAATTTGTTGAATTCCACTAATTTAATTTAATTATATGGGTCATAAAGTAGATTAAATAAGTCATGGACTTGACTTATTAACTATTCAACTATATTAATTATTTAAATTTTATCCACTAATTTAATAACCTTATTTAAATCAATAGCTCAAAATTCTCATTTAAAATTTTATCGAAGGGTCTCTTATGGAAGAAAACGTTTTACTACTCAAAACGATCTAGCCGGTCGTTATAAGTCAGCACCTACTTTTAGAAAAAACTAACAAACCAATTAATTAGTTAACTTAAAAGAATGTCTATAAAACAAATAGATTCTAGCTAAGAGTTCAAGTTCTTCCAAAAGGATGGTATTAGACATCCTTCAAAATTCATAATTGTGGGTTCTGGCTGAGTTTATTTTTTAAAATTAAGGAGAGATAAAAATAATATACAAGTATGATAAACACGTGGAGTACAAAAATAATGAAATAAAATAATAACATAAAAAATGGCCCAAGATTTACCTAACGTCAATAACATACACAATAAATAACACAAAATTTAATTTGAACACCATCAAAATAGGTTCTTCGGAAAGAAACTCCAAACACTTGTAAAGAGACTAGGTAAAAGTGTTAGTAATAAATATGAATAATAATGAATGAGTAGAATAATAACTTAAAACATATTAAAAAAACTTATCTTATTAACATGGAAGCCTTGAAAATCGACGATAATTTCTTAATTTATCAATTTTAATATATAAAAAATATAAACTTAAACTAAATTTTCATCTTTTAAAATTGGGTACCTCGAAAACCCACAAAAATATTTTTTTCATTGGACAATTTAAGATACAATTTTTCAAGAAAAAGAAAACCACACAATTTTCATATAAAAGTAACAAGAGATAATGTAAAACAATAACAACAAACTACATACAATAAATAATAATAAGACAATATAGCTAACTAAAAAATTCTTAAAAGTGCAATGAATTAATAGAATCAATAGAATAGAACACCAAATAAATAAATGAGACAAAAAATAAATAAAATTAATACTATAACAAAATGCTACAACTATCTATTATGAACAAATAAAAAATAAAAGAAATATGTAAGTCCAACTCTTCGCTGTCGTGCGGGCACCTACCCTAACACCTAAGTAGGAGAACCCTCATATCCCAATAGTTAAAACATGCGGAAAGTTAACAAAAAAAGGAGATAAGTGAAATAACCGGTTTTCACAAATAAGATTTTTCAAAACAATTCCGAACTAAGACTTGTAAAATAATTAACATCGTCAAGGATCTAGTCTAAACAGGTACAAGATATATTAAGAGTACTAACATGACATAACAAATAGAAGACACAACTCCCGTCATGCGGAAGGAAAAGTAGAAGGTGCCGGAGAATCTCTTCGTCTTCATCTAATGAAACATCACCAATCTACATCACTCTATGCCAAAAAGGCATAACAAGAGTAGAATCAGTACAAAACCACACGTACTGGTAGATATCACCGGTCTATCAGACGCCCACCACATAGTATAAGAATCAACTAGCAGGATCATGCAATAACCCCCCCCTCCTTCTCCACCTTTACGGTCTCTCAAAGTACCTTAGAATTACGCTAGCACCCTTACTACTACATCCGATTCCGTCAAACCTCCTTATTAGGTTCTTAGTCATGTCCTACCCATTCTAACCTCTGGAAGAGTCCACAAATACAACTCCAAATATTCTGACTAACCACTCATGACATACCCTTATTTTCTCTTCATATTACCCAACCTTTGCTACATGGTACATTGTATCAAGCTTTCTAACTATCAACTACGAATCCCTTTCTCCAAGGTGAAGTCTACCTAAGCACTTACATCACGTACACGACCTCCACTTCTCACCCTCGCAACACACGGACAACCCTTTACTCAAACATTACCAACTCCCTTGACTCCCCATATGCCGTATCACATCCCCGTTTGGGGCTTGTCTTTTCAGATTTATTCAACAACGAGAAACTTAATTTGTTTACTCACATAGTAGAACAATCAAATATATGTCATCACAATCATTTATCCATTCCAGAGAAAATAATATTAATTGTCACTTGCGAAGAACTTACAATTTCACAATTCTCAAGCATATAGTTATGTCAAATTAATGGTTGTTGACACCAAATTTTGGTCTGATATTTCTAAAGCTAATACTTTAAGTATTTTATTTCTTAAAAAATTTCAAAATACATGTTTTCTCATTTTAATGCAATTTGTCGACAATTATTCATATTCTCAAAGTATTAGGATTTTTATCGGTTAATTTTGTTTATATTATTTTGTGACAATCGGTTGAATACGTTCATATATGTATTCATTTTTTATAAAATCATTATTTCTGTTAAATTTTATTTTTTACATGTCATTCATTACATTCATTAAATTTTTCATATTCATTTTCTGTGTTACATTTGTTAATATTTATTTTGATATTTTGCACAGTCTAGAAATTCATTCTGATATGGATAAGATTTCATGCACAAATGTTTTATTAACCGATGATTTTGACCCACGACTTTAAGATAATAGTATTGTACTATTGATAGTTTTCAATTCCCTTAAGGAATAGTTTGCTCATTAGATTAAGCTAGTGTTTAGCCATAGATTTTCAAATATTTTTGATAAATATTATTTGAATGAAAATTTTTGGTTGTGTTTGGCCATAATATTAGGGTAATATATTTGATTTTTTTTAGAAAAATATAATTTATACCCATAAGTTTTAAAAACTATCAAAACTAACAATATATTTTTGTTACAAGTCAATTGGATCTTCGCAGCAACAAATAACAAGTAGTGTCCATGCCACTAGAGAAATGTGGTAGTTTGGAGTGAATGCAACAAGCATCATTCCATATATCGTCAAGTAGACAAAGCACGTGACTTTGTTATCCTGAGTCGATTGTTCGTCATTTTCATCAACAACCATATTATCACTTTCATATTCACGAAATAATTCATCACTACTTTGGTGTTCACATAAAAAATTATGTAATACAACGCAAACACTACTATAGAGGGTGTTTTTGTAAAACATAAAAGTTTGGTTGTAAATTTAAATTTTCAAAAGATCCCAAATAATGAGATTTGACCTAAATACTAAAAAAAGCTAATATTTGAGAATTTGAAATATTTGCCAAAAATATTTGTCAAATAATGACAAATTATATGGACAAACACTATAAGTCAAATTTTTCTTAAAATATTATTTGGGTAATCTGTGGTCAAATAGGCCCTAAAGGGTGGTGAATTATTTTTTAGATGGGTTGAGGATTTTCATATTTTTATTCACAATAGGGTTTCACTATTTATTAATTTTTCGGCTGTCACCATCCCAAAATCCGGCGAAGTTTCGGTAACCCAACCCCCCCTCCCCCCCATTTTTTCTTTTCTTTTCTTGTCTGACCAACTCACGAACAGAATCAAAAACCCCATCTTTATTCTCCCCTTTGCTAGCAACAACCAGACCCAACCACCGTCCAAAACCCATCGGAAAGCACTTAACTCGCAACTCATCACACCACCAACAAAAAAACAACCCCTCAAACCAGACCCATTCCCACCCGAAATAGCCACCAGTAACTCCTATCTCTAACCCAAAACCTTCCTCTAGAAGCCTTGAACTCCGGCCAAAACAACAGAAGAATTCCGACCAAACGACCCCACCTCTATTCTCCCTTTCCATCGCTAGCCCTAACATGATACCACCAGATCCAAACACAAACAACCACGAGAATCACCAGACCCAAAAACCCATTATTAAACTGCCATTTTTATCACTAGATCAGCCACCAAATAACCCAAAACTTGCATGAAAAGAGCCATCGTATCAGACCCATGAACAAGTTATCAGTGAGATTTTAGCTACGGCGGTGAGCAAGCTATAAGCTTCGAAACCGGCAACCAACAGTCCCATTCCCCTTCCACATTAATATTGCTCTTTATTTTATTGTTCAGGTACTCCGACTCGATGACAAGCTCAGACGGACTGCAACAACTACCAAAAGCGACAAAAAATCCGGCGCTAGATCCAGCCAACTCTAAGCGAGAACAACCCAGACCCCATCTCGTGTTCTAGCTCAAAATCATCAATCTCCGGCGTGGCTTCATCTCCGGTGAACCACAAAGTTGCTGGCTTAGGTTTGTAACCTTGACAATACCATTGTCATTCTCTGATTTGGGGTTCTAAATTTATTACCCATTTGATTTTAGGGAAAAAAATACCCCTCAATCTTTTTTAATTGGGTGACTATATCCTTACTGTTAAAGTGAAATTATTTTTATCACTGTCGTTACTAATTTCACCATATATATATCTTTCATCGGGAAACCTCAAATTAAATTAAATAATCCAGTTTCAATTGAAATTACCCAATTATACATTGTAATCCTAACCCAACCCACTAAACCAAATAAATTCATATTCATATCAAATTAAAACGCCAAACCTATCTCTTTGTTTGATACAACATTCACTGAAATTTTCCTATCAAAATAACAATAATCAGATAAATAATTCTTCAATTGAAGCTAATAAATTCCATTTAAAAATACTACTTTGTTTATTTACCTAATCAATCATTAATACCACTTTGATCACGAAACTTTAGAATGACTTTTACTAAGTTAGGGCAATAATTTGCGATGAATGGAGCGACTATTAGGAGGCGTTTTGGTTGTTATTGTTCGCTTGAGCTTCGAGCTCAAAGTTGTTTTGTTTATGGTGGTTGATTCAATGGCGTGAGAGAGGAGATAAGGAACTGACAGCGGTTAGTTTTTTCTCTGGTATGGAGCTCCGCCGGAGATGGTAAAAAGAAAAGAAGAATAGTGGTGATGGGTTCTTATTTGGCTGCTCTTTCTAGTTAGATTTGGTGATCTGGGTTTCATTTTATGATGGTTTACGTCGACCGATTGGGTGTTCTATGGTGGTGAAAGAGGTCGAAAGAGATAGGGGGTTTGGTGATTTCCTGCGTGGAGGAGGAAATGGAGAAAAAGGGGAGGATACAAAAATGAAGATGAACAAAATGGGTTATATTTTTAGATGGATCATGTCAATTTGGGGTTTTCCATCAAATGAAGGGTATATATGGTGAAATTAATAACGGTAGGGGTAAAAATAATTTCACTTTAACGGTAAGAGTATAGTCAACCAATAAAACAAAGTTGAGTGATATTTTTTTTACCCTTTTTCCTTGATTTTATTAAGTTGTACTCTCCTAGTTCATATTAAATTAATTTCTGAGGGTTCATATTCGGTAATAAAAGAAGATTAAGAAATAAATTAAACGTAATTTTTTTTTTTATTTTCAATAATTATTATTAAATTTATGATTAAAATAGCTAAATATTTATCAATCAGTAATTTCAATACTAACTAATGAAGAGTAAAATTGAAAGAACACTCTAAAAGTAGTTTTGAGAGCTTAACAATTAAGTTAATTTGAAAAATAAAAAAATTCCTCAAAAATTAACTAAATATGAAATGAAGGATGCATTTGTTTTGCTGTTGATATGTCTTATTTTTATTTGTTGGTTCTATGTTTAAAATTGTTTTGTAACCATGGATTTTGACCTTTTTCTTTAAAAAAAAATCCAGTCACTCTCGTGTTAACTTGAGTTGATTGTGTGTTTGCTCTATTTAGTTGTTTGTTATGGTTATTAGTGTATTTGTTTCATTATCTATTAATTATTGCTTATTTGTTAGCCTTATAATTTTTGTTTACTCTAATTAATGAGATTACTGAACTGTTCTTGTTTATGTATTTGTTTGTTGCTAATTTTATATTCCCTTCATTTCATATTAACTTAAGCTTTTAGTCATTTTCTATTTTTCAAATTAACTTAAGTTTTCACTCTTCAAGACTATTTTTAAATTATTCTTCTAATATTATCGTTTAAGTTAGTATTGATAATTAATAAGGGTAAAAATATAAAACTATGTTCGATTTATATTCTAACCTACTTTTCTTAAAGGGTGTAAATTTAAAACACCTCAAAACTTAAGTTAATATGGAACGGAGGAAGTATTGATGTTGCTTGGAAGTCTGGTGAACTCTATATATTTGTTTGCGGTTGAGTCTGTTACTCATCATCATCATCATCATCGTCATCATCGTCGTCATCATCATCAGTAGCAGCAACAACAACATCATCATCATTATCATCACCACCACCACCACCACCACCATCATCACCATCACCATCATCATCATCATCATCACCATCACCACCATCACCATCATCATCACCACTATCAGCATCATCATCACCATCACCACCATCACCACCATCACCACCATCATCATCACCACCACCACCATCATCATCACCATCATCATCATCATCATCATCATCATCATAATCACCACCACCACCACCATCACCACCACCACCACTATTATTATTATTATTATTATTATTATTATTATTATTATTATTATTATTATTATTATTATTATGAACACATACATTTAGTGACGAAACATCAAAATTCGTAGCAAAGTTTTATCCACTAAAGTTTCTCACCAAAAGATTAATTGGTGCCATTTGTTAAGTAGTGTTTGTCACGAATTTAAAGTTATCGGTGACACATTACTTCGTCACTAATAATGTATCTAATTCCTAACAAATTATTTTTTTATCTTAAAATTTACTATTTTTGGACACAAAAAATTCATCAAAAAAAATATATTTTATTACAATATTGACAAATTAGAGTTCGTAGTTAAATATTATAACTATTAGCTGTAACAATTAGATTTAATTACGATATTTATTTTTTTCACTAATGATATAAATAATTAGTTACAAAGATTATATTGTCTCTAATCAATTTGTGATTTAGTGACAACAAAAAAATTATCACAAAATATGTAAGGTACTAAATAGTAATGACTTAAACTTTATAGTGAAAATTCAATAATTTTCTACGAAAAAATTCAAAGCTAAATACAATTTTTTTTTGCTACAATTGTTCATAATCAGAACTGACAACTTACAAAAACAATAATACAAGTGCTTCATAAGAAATAGACAGAGTCCATCCGTTAATTGGTGAGGAAAAATATTAAAATCAACCAATTTAGTTGATTTTGTAAAATGAAAAAGTTCAATTCATCAATTTTCTTAAATTACGCAATTATGAAATGCATCATTTGAAAAATACAATCCAGATTAATAGAACTGTAAGTGGTGTATGGTTCTACCACTAGATGACTAATATTTGTTGGTTTAATATTTTTTTATTTCATACACTTTCATCGATAAATACGATAGAAAAAATAATTTTTGAAGTCTTGATGCTAATTTTTGTGTGTCTATTAATTTCTGATTGGTAATTTCATAGACTAAGTCGATGTACTTTCTTCCATCTTAAAATAATTATATATTTAATAGTAATTTCATAGACGTAGATAGAACAACTATACAGAGATAACATCGACTTACAAACTTAGACTTTGCAAAGATGCGAAATATTTCATGAATTTCTATTAACTTTTTCCATGAGTGTGAAATTGAAATAAACTAAAAAACGAAAGTACAAATGAAAGAAATTAACCAACAGGATTTCAAATATATTATGACGAAGTACTATAATTATGGATATCAATGTTTTTTACAAAACAATTGATTTACTAATCGAAGTGAACAGATAATTAAACTTGTTTAGATAAAATCGAAAGTTTAATTTTATATAAATTTATAATTGTACTAAATAATTTTTAAATTTTATAAAAATAAATGAATAAAATGACAGAATCGTACTCAATATACTTAAAGATATTTTAAAAAATACATAGTTTAATCAAAATATAATGTACATTTAAATGAATTTTGGGTGGTAAATTTCATGCATTTGTTTATGTGTATTAATAATCATATTATATATTATATCTAACGAAGTTAAATTGAAAGAAGTGAATCAACATAGAAATAAAATAAAAATGAGACACAAAAGAGAGTTGATCAGATGGTAAACACTTCTCACTTCAAACCTTAAGGTTGTGAGTTCGAGTCCCCAATAAAGCATAATGTGGGAGCTCCTGGGGAGGGGTTAAACAAACTGAGATGAGATAACAGAGAAATTAACCTATTTTATAATAATAAATTTTCCCCTATTTAAAAGATTTAAGAACAAAATAACTTTTTGTAAATAAAATATAGTCATTAGCGACGAAATTAGATTTTTTCAACTACGAAATGCATATAACTTTAGAGACAATTGATGTCGTCATTGATTAAAGTAATATAATTAGCGACGATATAATTTTGATAGTAGTGATAACCTTTTTAGCTACAAAACAAACTATTAACTATAATTTTTTTTTAATTTAATGACAAATAAATTTGCCAAAAACGTTTAAGCATTTGGGGACGATTTTTTTTCTAGTAAATATAATACTTTTAGCGACAAAGCACTAAATCGTCTTTTAATACTTTTACAGACACACATTTAGTGACGACTGATTGACGAAATTTTTTTCGTCTCACAAGTTTTTTAGTGACAAAATATGATTTATAAATGACGAAATTATTTGTCTCTGATAAGCGAATTTGTTGTAGTATTAAAAATTTTACTAAGTGTGTTTACAGGTACACAGAGTTGCTTCCCATTGGAGTTATTCAAATGAAGTTCTAATTATATTATTATTCATTATCTTGTATATATCGATGTTAGACAAACTTTAGGTCGATTTTTACATTATTGTTTTATTTTATTACTTGTGTATATCACATGATTACTATACTTGTATATTTGTTTTTATCTTCTCCTCAATTTGAAAAATTGAAATCAGTCGGGACCCACAGTTATGGATTTCAAAAGATGCCTAACACCTTCTCATTCAGAATAACTTGAACCCCTTACCTAGAATCAATTGGTTTCGTAGATATTTATTTTAAGTTAATTTATTAATTGATTTCCTAATTTTTTCTAAAATTAGGTGGCGATTCACTTTTACCCCTTTTCCCTCTTTTTAAATTTCTTTTAAAAATTGATGAACTATTTTTCAGTGAGTCACCATGACATTGCCCCCTCTCAACGTGATGTCAACGATGGTCTTCTCATGGAACTCACATTCAAACTGTTAGCTTATCGGAACATGACACCCGATCCAATGTTTATGCTAGAACGTGGCAACTAATCTCATATTTAGTCAAAATGTGACAACCGATTCAAGTTACTGTGTCGAAATGCAACAATCGGTCCATTCCAAAAGTCACAATAACAATCACAAGTATATTCTCATAATCATAAAATCAAGTTTTGATCCATGGAATTCATCATTCAACTATCCTATTTATAAATAGTGTGATCACTAAAGTAACATTCGCATACATAGATATATTATGATGAAGCAAGAACAACATACATCACACAATATAAATCACAATCATCACCTAGCCCTAGTTCATCGTCTAAGGTTCCTTTCGATGCACGAAGACCTACGCATAATTTATATCATTGATTGACATTATACTACGCGATGAACACATATTTATAACTATTAAATTAATGAAACCTAGTCTACCTGGGCGCCAAGAAGTTGCACAAAATTTTGGCTTCGATTCTTGTTTCCAAATTTTGTGACAGTGATTTTGATCGGAAATCCGCAATCCATCGATCTCCTTATGCTAAAAAATCTCATTTTCCTTCCTTTTCAAGCTTAAAGCAATTTTTGGGGGTTTCTAGGGTGGTTTACGTCTAATTTAGGTAATTTAGAAAGAAGGAGAAAATAATATTTCGCGTTATTTACATTTTGTCTCGCCTATCCCACTCAGGCGCAAGCTTACCCTGCTGTGGCGCTGCAGCTCTAGTTGCTTCAGGCCCGCCCCGGCGGGACAGTGGCCAGTGATTTTCCAAATGTTAATTTTTCCTAATTAACGATGATTCGAATTGTTACACAATAAAAATGAAATAACGTCCTCCCACCAAAGAGTCAAAAATACAAATCATTAGTACTAAAAAAATATAGCCAAAAGTAATAATGCATCTGCAATCTTGTGCAACAGTACCAAATTGACAATCAAAATAAAAGGGTGAACAAAATTTAACCAAGAATCATGAACAATAACTTAGAAAATAAAAAATAGAGATAACAATGTATTTATCAAAGCAACCATCAACATAAATATAGAAAGTGAAACCAACAAAGAATCAAAAAATGGGAAACACCACTTAAAACAATGTAACATTAAGTAATTAGAGAAAAGCAAAAACAGTCATGGCTAACAGAGACAAACAAAGAGCAAACATCGATTAACTCATGATGAGAATAAAATTTACCAAAAAAATTGTGTCAATCGTCAGTCAGACCTGGAAGCTCTCATGGTGGTCACTGGTTGATGTTGTTGCTAATTTCACTGAAAAAATGGAGGTGGAGTTTCAGAGAAAGAAGAAGGAACCATTCCATTCATCATTGTTGTTTGCATCAATGAAGTACAAGATATTTCTATACAAGTGCTAAAATAAACTACTAAATGTATTTTCTAACTAACTCTAATCAACATGCTTTTAATACTATTCACTAAGCAACAATTCATAAGTTAGTTACAATTATCTAACTAATTTTCACGTAACTAAACTCAATACTCCCCCTCAAGATGAACGAATAAAAAAATTATTTATTCCAAGCTTGGTGAGAAAATAGTAATGTTGGGCCTTTCCTAAACCTTTGGTGACCAAATCACTTGGTTGTTCCTATATACTGAGTTTTGATTAAATCGTCTTGTAATTTTTTCCTCACAAAATAGCAGTTAATGTCAATGTGTTCAGTACACTTATGAAAAATTGGGTTTGCTGCTATTTGTATAACAGTCTTTCTATCAGAATATAGGTCAATAGGTTGCACAATAGAGATACCTAACTCTTTGAAGAGTCCTACCAGCCAAGATATTTCTGCCACAACGGATGCCATGCTTTTGAACTCTGCTTCTTTTGAGCTTCTCGAAATTGTCTCATGTTTCTTCGACTTCCATGAGATTAAAGAACATCCAAACTTGACCATATAGCCTGTAAATGACTTCCTAGTCTGTGGACAAGTTGCCTAGTCTGAGTCGCAATGTGCAACTATGTTGTGTGAAAGTGCTGATAACATGAGAAAACCAAGACCTGGACATTCTCAATGTACCTAATAACTCTGATAGATTCTAACATATGAGACTCCTCTGTCTTATGTGTAAATTGACTTAGAACTTGAATGGTCTAGGCAATATCAGGTCTAGTCATAGTAAGGTATAACAGTCTGCCTATTAGTCTTTGATAGCTTCTTGGATCAGGTATTAATTTGTCCACAATTGTACTGCCTGCTGTTGTAACAAACTCAAGGGAAGTGAGCCTTTGATTAAAGTCAAGGGGTTTGAAGCAACGTTATTTGTTTCTTGTTGCTTGTGGCTGGAGCAATGGTGGTTTCATTGGTTTGGCGATGTGAGGCGGAAAAAGAAGGTGTTGGGGTTTGATTTTGAGTTGTTGTAAGTTGGTGGTTTCTTCGGCATTGTGAACTTGCCAGAGAAGACAAGGAGAGTGGTCGATGGTAAGCTCTTTGGTAGTTGTTTCGTTGGAAAATATGGAGGTTAATAGTAGTTTCTAGTGGAGGGGTCAGGTAGTTGGAGAATGGAGGTGGGTATTTGGGTGGTTCTCTAGTGGAAGTGAGGTGAATGGAGGTGTGTTTTTGGGTGATTTCTCTAGTGGCTTTACCAAATTCCTATCTGGTTGTTTCCGAAGAAGGCAAAGAACAAATAAATGTTTTTAGGAAAATTAATAATCTGAAAATTAGACTCCCATATTTAATGATTATCCATCAGCACTAACTGATTGAACAAGAAATTATTTAAATAGAAAAATAAAAATCACATTTATACAATACCATAATCTTAAAACCATAGGCTAAAACCACTGGTTAATAAAATATCTATGTATGGAATCTTATCATTATTTGGATGAATTTATAGACAGTGTAAAATATTGAAATGAATATTAACAAATGTAACGAATAAAATGAATGGCATGTAAACAATGAAATTTAACAAAAAAAAAAAACAATTTAATCAAAATGAAGAAATATTTGAACATATTCAATTGACTGTGACAAAAATAATATAAACAGAACTAACCGATAAAATTTTAATATTTTGAGAAAGAAGGATAATTATCAACAAATTGCATGAAAATTGTAAAACATGCATTTCGTCACCAGGTATGTGGGATTTCACCCAATGGTTCGTTTCATCCACTAGGTCCCTAGAATTCAGTCAGCTTCTTAATTCTCCATATCTTGTTTAGACCTAGGGTTTCTAAAACCTTGGATATTTACTGCAATTTACTTGTTGTAGTATCCTAAATTGAAATACCATGTTTTCTTGGAAAGTTAACTTAATTTCTTGTATGAAACTCAGAACCCTAGTTTGTGTAGATTCTCCTAGTTCATGAATTACACTAGCTAGGTCAGTTAAACAGATAATTATGCTTTAGATTTTGAATGTCACTTTATCAGTATATAAATGGTGCATTATCAGTTAGCATGTCAGTATTTTGATCTATTCAGTATTTCATTCATACACCTATTCGGTCGGGAGAAGATTTAACACCAAGTTAGACTAGGGTTCAACATACTCTCATAGTCCCGAAACTACGTGCCCCAGTAAAATTATAAGTCCCCTTTGTTAGGCATCAAATTTAGTGATCACGCCAGTCATGCCTTTATACTCTTAGAAAGATATATTGGGTCCTCCCGATGAGACATATATATCAGACTCGACGTTTAGCTCATGTGGAATTATGTTGGTCAATAGTAGCTCCCACATTCAGACTCTTAGTGCATTTGTCCAGGTTTTCAGTATATAACTCAACATTCAGTTCAACATGTTATTTTCATAATTATTACTTGTTCATTACATTCAACTTAGCTTTTCAATTATGTTTTAGTATTTATATTCTTACTCAGTTTATGTCTTTGCTCAGTTATGCTTTGTTCAACTTATATATATTTGTTCAACTTAGTATCTATATCATGCATGCTCAATACATTCCAATTACTGACACACACTCTGTGCTACATTCTTTCATGATGTGGGTTAAGATACACATCATCTTGATCACGCTTAGATCAATTCTCGGTCCGCATTCAACAGCTTCACTGATGAGTCCTCATATTTCGAGGACAATAGATGTAACACTTCGAAAATCCATGACGTGTTCTAGAGTCTAACATAAGTGTCATAAGGTTTAGACACTGTTTTCAGGTTCATTTTAATGAATATAAGTCATTTAGGAAGTCTAGAAACCAAAACGTCCAAGAACGTCCATGACGTTCGAAAACTAGTTCAAGGAGGTACTAGCGTGCCTTAGCCTATTTGACAAGCTTTTAGAAGTCGGAAAATGATAAAAATTGGTGGAAGGGTGTCTTACATGTGTTTAAGTTGATTCATGATCGAAACATCCGGGTACGACTCCCCAAGGACCAACCAAGGGCCCTTGAGGAGGACCCTTTTGTTTTGGGGTCAAAAGCACTGCCTGGGCAGTGCACCCACGAGGGGAGTTGATGGAACGTGTGTGGATCGACGGGGCGTCGATGCCATCCGTCGACCAACACTTATCCATTTTTGAAAATGGTCTATTTGGACTAGTCTCTGAACTTACCTACGGATGTGCAGCACGGAAGGGGGGGTAGGTCGTCGACTCACAGACGGACCGTTGGTCGAGGTCTCGTCTGTGAGGGCTGAGATTTTCTGCACGTTTTAAGTTAGTTTTAGTTAATTAATTAAGGGGTTAGGTCGTTAGTTAGGGGTTAAAGGAAGCCTTAAGTTAATTAACACCCCATATAAACACCCCAACCCCATTAAACTAATCTAAGCTCTCATAACTCACAAAACAAAACTCTCTTCCTTCTCTCTTCTTTCTCTCTACATGAAAACATGAACATTTCTCGTCTCATGGTTCATGCTCAACATGTAGAAGAGACAAGGGCTGAGAGGAAGAGAAGAGATGCCAAGAAGGCAAGATCTTTTGATGGTGGTTCTTCAAAGGGAAGGCTTGAGATACAAGACAAACCTAGGTTTAAGAGGAGGGTTTCTAATCAAGTTCCTTCTAATTTCCCTAAGGATAAGGATGATAGGGTGTCTAACCCTAAGTCTAAGAGAAGGGATACTAGTTCACCAACCAAGAAGCCAAATCGTGGAAAGTGTGGCAAGAAGCACTATGGTGATTGTTTTAAGGGAACGAATAATTATTTTGGTTGTGGTAAAAGTGAGCACAAGGTTAGGGATTGACCTACTGTGATGGGTCAAGACAAGGGTAATGGTCAAGATCAAGCAAGTGGTTCTAATGATGCTCCAAAGAAGAATCATTTTTATGCTCTCCGCTCTACGGGTGAGCAAGAGACTTCTCCCGATGTGCTGACCAGTATGTTGAAATCTTCTCTATTAATGTATATGCCTTACTTGATTCCGGTGCTACCTTATAATTTGTTACTCCTCTAGTAGCTAAAAAGTTTGACATTTTGCCCGATATCTTGCATGAACCTTTTATAGTGTCTAACCCGGTGGGTGAGTCGGTTGTTGCAAAAAGGGTGTATAGAAGTTGTCCTATAATGTTGCCCAATAGAGTTTCTTATGTCGAACTAGTAGAACTTGATATGCTTGATTTTGATGTCATTTTGAGTATGGATTGGTTGCATGCTTTCTTTGCCTTTATAGATTGTCAAACGAGGGTGGTGAAGACTTTCCAAATGAGCCTATTTTAGAGTGAAAGGGGGGAAATTCTATTCCTAGAGGTCGTATCATCTCTTGTTTGAAAGCATGCAAAATGATCTCTAGAGGGTGTTCATATCATATAGTAAGAGTCCAAGATTTAGTCTCCGAAATTCCTCCCATTGAGTCGGTCCCCGTAGTGAGGGAATTTCCGGTGGTCTTTCCTAGCAATCTTTCCGGTGTTCCTCCCGAACGGGAAATTGATTTTGGTATTGACTTGTTACTGGATACAAATCCCATTTCAATTCCTTCTTATCGGATGGCTCTGGCCGAATTGAAAGAGTTTAAGGCTCAACTCAAAGATTTACTAGACAAAGGCTTCATTAGACCTAGTATTTCTCCATGGGGTGCTCCGGTCTTGTTTGTGAAGAAGAAGGATGAGTCCCTGATGTGAGGCTAAAACTATATATTTTTAATCATTATTTGCCTCACATTTATTATTTTTATTTGTTCTTTTTAGCATAAATATTATGAATTCTTCTAAATTGTGTATTTTATTTGTAGGATTAAATTGACAAAAAATTAGAGAAGTTTAGAGCTAAAACGAATTAAAGATGGAAAGTTGAAGAAGGAAATTAAGCAGACATCTTAATGGAAATAAGTTAATATAATATTAATATAATTTATATGCAAATAAGGAAAGGAAAACTTACCTGCTGGTCCACGTGCCAGGCAGCAATATAGAGAGTTTCTCGCCCAAAATTAAAAGCTACACGCGCAAAATAAAGGATATCCAATTCCTTTTGATTTTGGATTCCTAATTTGTTTGGACTCAATTATTTTATTTAGGGGTTTACTACATTTATAAATAATGCATAGAAATAATTATTAGAGAGGAGGCCAAGAATCAAGAAATAAGACACAAATATAAAATTTATCTAGCTTTGAAACTTTGAAAGAGCCGTCGTGGAGGCCGGAGAATTGTGATTTATTCTTTCTTCTCCTTTATTATTTATTTGTATTCGTGATTAATAAAAGATATTTTAGCTATTGTTCTTAACTTTTTATGATTAACACAAACATATTTATTTTAATAAATTTTGATTGTGTTTTGAGATAATGCGTAGGTTTGTGGGAACCATGAGCGATTAACAAAGTATTAAATAGTAAATAAGCATTTCTCAAATAGGTTTTTTCATGTATTGATAAATATTTCGTTTAGAAGTCTTTTTAATGGTGGCCAACATTAGAACTCCACTTGTTGCTACTTGCCGGACCAAGGAGGTAATTAATAAGAAAAGAATTATCAACATATATTTAGTGGATACTATCTAATAGGCTAGTGTCGATTGGTGCAAAATAATAACTAAGCCATACATCGATTACGATGTCTAATATGAGGTAATGGTAAGGGTTAGTAAATTATATACACGTAGCCAGACCAAGGTGCGGGGTGAAATTCTCTAGTTGCCGGACCAAGGAATTAGAGATACCTAACTTATCACTTTGCATGTATTACACTAGGAAATAATTGCTATTACTAGGATTACCACGTTATGAGCTTATGGGGAACACATTCCTAGTTATTTTATTAATTTGAATATAAATAAATACTTAGTTCAAAGCTATTTTTATTTCTTTTATTTTTATTTCAATTTAAAATCCCCCATTTTTATATAACGACTATCAAGTTAAATATTTGCTATTGATAATATTCTTCCATATTCTCTGTGAGATTGACGCCGACTCATAGTTGGGTAAATATATTGCATACAATAGTTTATATTTCTTTTCAAGAAGTATATTTGAACGTTATCAGTCCCTTAGAATGTGCATTGATTATCGCCAACTCAATAAAGTCACTATTAAGAATAAGTATCCTCTCCCTCGGATTGACGACTTGTTTGATCAACTCGAAGGGGCAAGCTACTTTTCTAAGATTGACTTGAGATCGGGGTATCATCAACTTAGGGTGAGAGGTGAGGATATACCAAAGACGGCATTTCTTACTAGATATGGTCACTATGAGTTCTTAGTGATGTCATTTGGTATCACAAATGCCCCGACGGCGTTTATGGATATCATGAATATAGTGTTTCGAAGTTACCTAGATTCATTTGTCATTGTCTTCATTGACGACATCTTGGTATATTCGAAAAATGAGGGTTATCACATGAACTATTTGAGGGTGGTGTTACAAGTGCTTAAGGAGAACCAATTATTTGCCAAGTATATCAAATGTGAGTTTTGGTTGAGGTCGGTGGCATTTCTTGGTCATACCATCTCTAGTGAGGGATTTGAGGTAGATCCAAGGAAAACCGAAGCGGTGAAAAATTGGCCTAGACCATTGACTCCAACCGACATTAGGAGTTTCTTGGGTCTAGCGGGTTATTATCGAAGGTTTGTTGATGTTTTTGCGTCCATTGCATCTCCCTTGACTACTTTGATCCAAAAGAGTAAGAAATTTGAGTGGTAGGAGACATGTGAGAGAAGCTTCCAAATCTTGAAAGATAGGCTTACTTCCGCTCCGGTGTTGACTTTATCGGAGGGTACAAAGGGTTTCGTTGTGTATTGTGATGCATTCCGAGTGGGTTTAGGATATGTGCTTATGCAACATGGGAAGGTGGTAGCCTATGATTCTAGACAACTTAAGGTGCATGAGAGAAACTATCCAACTCATGATCTTGAGTCAGCGACCGTGGTATTTGCCATGAAAATATGGAGGCATTACTTATATGGTGTTCATGTTCATATGTATACCGACCACAAGAGTCTTCAATATGTGTTTACTCAAAAGGAGTTGAATCTCCGACAAAGAAGGTGGTTGCAATTGTTTAAGGATTACGAAATGAGTGTTCTCTATCACCTCGGCAAGGCCAATGTGGTTGCAGATGCTCTAAGTCGTTTATCCATGGGTAGTGTGTCTCATGTAGAGGAAGCCTAGAAAGATTTAGTGAGAGATGTTCATAGGTTGGATAGATTGGGTATGAGGTTGGAAGATTCTCTGGTTTTATGGTCCATCACAACTCCGAGTCATCTTTGGTGGTTGAGGTGAAGTCCAAACAACACCTTGATCAACCATTGATGGAGTTGAAAGAATCGGTTCTTGGTAAGCTTAATGAGTCATTCTCCTTAGTGGGGGATGGTGTCTTGAGGTATCAAGGAAGATTGTGTGTTACCAATGTAGATGGGTTGAGGAGCCGGATCCTTGAGGAAGCCCATGGGTACCGTTACTCCATTCATCCGGGTTCAACAAAGATGTACCATGACTTTAGGGAAGTATTTTTGTGGGAAGGGTTGAAAAACGACAAAGCGGAATTTGTTGCTAAGTGTCCAAATTGCCAACAAATGAAAGCCAAACATCAAAAGCCGGGTGGCTTACTACAAGAAATCCAAGTTCCTACTTGGAAGTGGGAAGACATCAATATGGATGTTGTAGTAGGTTTGCCTCGGACTCAAAGTCAATATGACTCTATACGGGTGATTTTTGATAGGTTGACCAAGTCCGCTCATTTCATTCCCGTCAAGTCTACTTATTCGGCGGAAGATTATGCAAGGATCTTCATAGATGGGATTGTGTGTCACCATGGTATTCCGTTATCCATCATATCAGATCGGGGTGCACAATTCACATCTAGGTTTTGGAGGTCATTCCAAGAAGGGTTGGGTACTAAGGTGAAGTTAAGCAGCGCTTTTTATCCCAAACGGATGGTCAAGCAGAGTGTGTTATTCAAACCCTTGAGAATATGCTTAGACCTTGTATTATTGATTTCAAGGGAAATTGGGATAAGCATTTGCCTTTGGTGGAGTTTGCTTATATAATAGTTTCCATTCATCCATATCCATGGCTCCTTATGGACCTTGTATGGTAGGAGGTGTAGGTCTCCTATTGGATGGTTTGAAGTGGGTGAGCCTTCGCTTCTTGGTCTCGATTTTAATTATAAGACTTTAGAAAAATTTCATATCATAAGGATCCGGTTGCAAACGGCCTATAGTCGGCAAAGGTCTTATGCCGTTCATAGGAGAAGGGATTTAGAGTTTGAAGAAGGTGATAAAGTGTATTTGAAAATTTCGCCTATGAAAGGGGTGGTTATATTTGGCAAGAAAGGGAAGTTGAGTCCTCGTTATGTGGGTCCCTATGAAATCTTGCAAAGGGTTGGTAAGGTTGCCTATGAGTTAAGGTTGCCTAGTGAATTGGCTTCGGTTCATCCGGTTTTCCAAGTTTCTATGCTTAAGAAGTGTATTGGTGATCCCGAGTCTATTATTCCTATTGAGGGTCTTGGTGTGAAGGATAACCTCTCTTATGAGGAGGTTCCGGTTCAAATCCTTGATAGGCAAGTAAAGAAGTTAAGGAACAAAGAGGTGGCTACCATAAAGGTGTTATGGAAGAATTACCTCGTTGAGGGTGCAACATGGGAGGCCGAGGCCGACATGAAGTCCCGTTACCCTCATCTATTTGATAACTAATAAGTTGTTCTTACTAATAATGAAAATAATGACTAAAATTGAAGTTGCTTTGAGTTTTAGTGAAGTTTTGTAAAATGAGCATTTTTGGATGTTGTTACAGTGATTACAGTGAAGTATGATAATAATTTGCAATTTTGCTTGTTTGAGTTATGTTGTGCATTTTGATATGGTGAGTCTTTATGAAATGATATGTAGCATGTTGGTAAGTTGAACTTTGTCATAATTGACTCATAAATGCTATGTTGAGCTCTTGTTGTTGTGAGAAGGATATTCCTCATAATGTAATGTTGAGCCTTATGTGTAGTAATTGAAGATTTTTGAATTACCTTGTGTAAGTGATATGATTGATGTTGTAACTCATGTTGTTATATTGTTGTTGGTTGGGTTGCTATTCTTGAGTCAATTCCTTCCTTCAAAAGATTCTTAGTGTCATTCGGGGACGAATGTTCCCAAGGGGGGGGGGATAATGTAATACTTTGAAAATCCAAGACGTGTTCTAGAGCCTAACATAAGTGTCATAAGGTTTAGACACTGTTTTAAGGTCCATTTTAATGAATATAAGTCATTTAGGAAGTCTAGAAACCAAAACGTCCAAGAACGTCCGGAAACTAGTTCAAGGAGGTACTAGCGTGCCTTAGCCTATTTGACTAGCTTTTAGAAGTCAAAAAATGATGAAAATTGGTGGAAGGGTATCTAACATGTGTTTAAGTTGATTCATGATCGAAACATCTGGGTACGACTCCCCAAGGACCAACCAAGGGCCCTTGAGGAGGACCCTTTCATTTTGGGGTCAAAAGCACTGCCTGGGCAGTGCACCCACGAGGGGAGTTGACAGAACGTTTGTGGATCGACGGGGCGTCGATGCCATCCGTCGACCAACACTTAGCCATTTTGGCAAATGGTCCATTTGGACCAGTCTCTGAACTTACCTACGGATGTGCAGCACGGAAGGGGCGGCAGGTCGTCGACTCACAGACGGACCATTGGTCGAGGTCTCGTCTGTGAGTGCTGAGATTTTCTGCACGTTTTAAGTTAGTTTCAATTAATTAATTAAGGGATTAGGTCGTTAGTTGGGGGTTAAGGAAGCCTAATTAAGTTAATTAACACCCCATATAAAGACCCCAACCCCATTAAACTAATCTAAGCTCTCATAACTCACAAAAAAAACTCTCTTCCTTCTCTCTTCTCTCTCTCTCTAGTGAATAACTCCATTGAAGCCAAGATAGAGGAGGGTTTAAGGGCTGCAAAGAGTCAAGTTTCACCATCAATCTTCATCAATTAGTAAGTTATGGGATCTATTTCACCTTTGAGACCTCTTTCCTCAAAGGGTTCCATCAAATTGATTTCAAAAGTTGAGTTTTCAAGTGGGTTTCATCCAATCTCGAATTTGATGTTGTGAATTGATTTGTTTATGATTTATTTTGGATATTATGAATAGATTAACATGTATTCTAACTTAATTATGATATATCTTGATGGTTTGGTCTAGTTGTAGAAGATGACCTTTACCCTTTTTTTCTTTTTTTCTTTTTAAATTTTAACTACCCTTGAGGGGGTAAGGGGCTGAGCAACACCCCCAGGCCTTAATATTACTAAAAGTAAAAAGAACAAGGAGGGGGGCATAAACCTTACCTCCGATCCTAAGATGGTTCAGAAGTCAACCTTCCTAAAAGGAAAGTCAACTCATCCCCTTACAAAACAAAAAAGAGAAACCAAAATACTAAGCACCTAGAAGAGAGGACTCATCTCAATACAAAGTATCTAGGAAGCCTAAATAAGGGAGACTCTTCCCTTACAAGAGTAAGACAAGAATAAAAATTCTATCCTATTCAAAAAGACTATACAGAAAAACATAGTCTAATTGAATAGGCTCCTAACCAAAAAAAAGGTATAAAAACTATACCATAACAGAGAGAGGCAGTCAGGGAGGCTTCTTGATTCTTTTCAATTTCTTTCGCCTGAAATTGACCATGCCAAGCTTTTCTAGAATGAAGCTTCCTCTTGCAAGAATAGGTAGTTGTTCCTTGATGTAGAAGTGTTGTATAATATCTGTGTTGTGACTATATTTGGAGAGACGATCAGCCGTGTTATTTGCCTCCCTATACACATGAGTAAGTTTGAATTGTTCCAATTGGTGCACTAGATTGTGGAGTTACAGTATGTATTGCTGTAAATTCCAGGGAGGGTTGGTTTGATTCGAGAGCCAATACTGACCAATTCCGAATCAACTTCCAAATGAATTTTCCTGTATCCATGCTGAATGCACCAATCTAAACCATGGGTAGCTGCTTGAATTTCAGCTTGGTTGTTGGTACCAATACCCAAAGGAATGGTAAATGCATATATCATATTTCCTTGTTGATCTCTTACTATTCCTCCTCCTCCAATTTTCCCGGGGTTGTCGAGGGCACTCCCATCATTGTTGAGCTTGAGGAAAGGTTGATGAGGTTTCTACCATTTTACTTCTTTAACCATAATCTCTACTTGCACCTTGCCACCATTCCGATAAGTGAGTTCCAATTGTTAGGCCATTGAATGTATGGATAGGCTGTGTTGAGAAGATGGTTGAAGTGTTTGACTATGCGAAACTTTACTCGAGTTATTTTGGACTGCTTTGCTCCGTATTTTGCTGCACATCGATTTTTCCAAAGGTTCCATATTATAATCACTGGCAGCAACTTGGTTAACAGTTTCTGCACTTCGTTTGAATGCTCCAGATTTCACCATTTCTGTAACAGAGTGTGAATTGTGGTGTGATCATGTTGAATCCCTGCAGCTGCAGAATAAAAACTCCATATATTGTTAGCGAAATGACCCTATATAAAAATGTGTTCTATAATATCTTCACTTGGGCTGTAACAGCAAAAATAATGGGCAGCCTCCCTCCCAAAATTAATAATCTTTTCGTTAGTAGAAAGCTTACCACGCAATGCCCTCCATACTACAAAAGAGATTTTAAATGGAATGGATTTATGCCAAATGTTTTTACTAATAATATTTTTCCTTTCATGTGTCGAATGTGTTCCCAGGCAGTAGCACAGGAAAACAGCCCCTTCTCTGATAATTTCCAGATTGCCTCGTCCAGCTAGTGTTCCTGAAAATTAATGTTAGCACTTAAATTTTTTGGAATCAGTAATGGAGGAACCTATTGTCGAATCAGAGTTTTGTTCCATCTTCCATTAATTAAGAAGTGAGAAATAGTGTTGTTGTTTAAGCTCGTGATATGATCGCATTGAGGAGCAAGAGGGTCATCTCCTAACCAATCATCCCACCAAAATGAGCTGCTGCCAGAATTGACTCTCCACTGAATTTTTGCTTCGGCAATGGCTTTATTTTTCATCATAAACCAAACCCTAGGTTATGATCTTGATATGAATTATGTTATATTTGTTTAATTGACTTGGTTATTGGTTGAATTACTACAAGATGATGTTGTTATAATAATCATGAATGAATTAGTGTGATTTATAGTCCTTTCATACTAGGTTCTTGAGAAGTGATCTAGGTTATGAAGTATGTTGTGAATTGACCTAAGTATCTTGTCTTAAGCTATGAACTAGTATTGAATTGTGATGCAGTGATTCTTTTACCTTGTTATCATGTTGGTCATTGAATTATGATGATGTTATACCCTAATTGTGTTGAGCTAAGGGTTGATGTAAGACCTTGATGATGGATTATGAAAGAGACTTCGTAAGTCTTGTGATCTCTATCCTTTACTTCAAATTGTGGTTAATTATGATTAAATCATGATGTTGTATTGGAGTATGCCTTGTATTAGGATTGATAGGGTGGTATGATGTTGAATTGAAATGTCTTGACTATAATTTGTGAGGTGTTGTCTTAAGATTTAAATGTTATAAGGATGGTGAATGATTTACCAATGTGCCTTATCATGATATGAAAATGTTAATGTGCTAACCTCACCTATATGAATTATAGAAAGGACAACACTCATGCAATTCTTATTGAGATATGATGATGATGATGTTTATACAAGGGTTAGACCCTATGACCTACAATAAGTTATGATGACTAATAAAGACATTAAAGACATTTCAAAAGGGACTATAGCTTAGCACCGAGTGAACTAGAGTGAGGAGTGTCCCTTCCCACATAGGGAAGGTAGGATCACTAATGTACTCTTAAGATTGGAGACTACAATGCATGTAGTATAAAGAGGGTCCCAACTATATCTCCTATTTCTTGAACTATGTTGCCCCCATAGGTGTACTAGCTAGTGGATCCACGTAGTTGCTATGTTCATGTTTTGGTACTACCTTGGAAAGTAGTCCGCCTTCTTTCGGTGTAGGGTTCCATGACACTGGATTCCACATTAGCTCATGTGGTCTATGTCGGTTAGGTCAAGATGTTCCCAAAAGGTACAATGAATTAAAGGAATGAACTCTAACTAGGATAACCTTAGGGGTTTAGCTTAATCTAGGTAAATATATGGGACTCTACCTAAATATTGCACTAGTTAGCCTTGAGGGAAGTCTTAGGAGGATGTTGTTATGTACGAATATGCTTATAATGCTACATGACATGTATATGGTGAACTTGCACATTGTTGATACTATATGTTGATTGGTGTCACTTATGAATATGTGTTGGTCTATATTGGTAAAGTATGATGCTATGTACTCTTAAATGTTATGATATGTGAAGTGGGATGTTGGTCATGACTCTTGTTGAGTTACTTGATTGACTAAGGTTATGGGGCTTTGCTTGATCATTGCACTTGTTGACTTGATAGGGGTTCATGGGTAATTGTCTTACTTTGGTTATGATGAAATGTACTCTTATTCATGCTTGTGGTTATTTATGATTTGATGATAGAGTTACTTGACTATGTATTCAACTACATGATATGCATGTTGACTTGACTAGTTTGATGTTGTTGGTCTTGTGATGTACATGCCTATGACTTAATGAATATGCCTAAGTGATTTGGTATAGTCTTGTTGAATGTGCATAAAGGTTTTTAAGAAAATTGCATACTTAATGAAATTTCCCTTTTAGCATGTTTTCATGATATGTGTGCATATGGTTTCATACTTAGTACAAGTGGTGTACTAACCCCATTTCTTCCTTTTCCCCAACATTTAGGTTCCGGTCGTTGAAGGGCTTTTGGAGACGACATTGAAGAAGACTTGGATTTCTTAATCATCCAAGTAGGGTAGGTCCTCACTTTCTGAGGGCAATTCCACTATCAAGCCTATGATGTTGCTTTAGTTTTAAGACTCTTATGTTTCTTTCCTTTTCATTTGGATATTAAATGTTGTATGACCTATATATGGTCTTGTTTCATTGATGTTTGGGCTAGGCCCAATTTGATATACTCTTATTAGATGGTTATGAGATGAGACGACTATTTTGAGACTATGTTATATTCTATATATATATGTGCAATAAAAGTAGAAGACTAAGTAATCTTCCTATACAAAGGGACTATGTATACTCGATATATATATACAATGTGTATGTAGAGGTCTATGTAAACCTCCGAGTAGAAGTAATGAAAAGTTTTAAATTTCTGCTAAATTTCACCTATGAATGTAATGATGTAAGCTAAGAGGCTAGTCTTAGTCCTCAAAGAGGACGCCGACGCCGGTTACGTCTAGGGGGTATTCCCATATGTGAGTAGAAGTAATGAAAAGTTTTAAATTTCCGCTAAATTTGACCTATGAATGTAATGATGTAAGCTAAGAGGCTAGTCTTAGTCCTCAAAGAGGACGACAACGCCGGTTACGTCTAGGGGGTATTCCCGGATGTGACAATAGATATGCTTTCATTTTAGTCTTTACTTTCAGTTTTGTTAGAGTAAGTGGGGGGAATGACCCAACAACTCAACTTAGTTAGAGGAGTAGAATCAGCTTGAGTTGTTAAGTGATTGTTTCACTTAACGCTAAATTCTTAGTATGTTTTGCAGATTAAGACTAGTTTCTCTATTGCAGTTATCCATTATTTTAGTTTTCGCATTGTTCATGTTTTACATAATTATTTTTCAGTATGCTTATGATATGCCAGACACAAAATTATATTGGGGTCACTCATAAACCTAGGTCCCATGTTACGTCAAGGGGGTAGCCTTGGGCGTGACTGTAACTCCCCTAAAATAAACTAGGTTGAACTAGAGCTTCGCATTTGTCTCACGAGTTAATTTTGTGTTAATGGTTAATAATGATGTTTTGAGGCAGTGTCTAAAGTTTGGTGATGTTTGGAGGTCAAACGTCCAACAACGTCCATGACGTTTGGAAGATGTGCCTTGGAAAGAGCTTGTGTGTCTTAGTATGTTTTGGCAAGTTTTACATGTTCGTTTTGGTTGAAATTGATGGTGGAAGTTCCTAAGACCTAGATGACCATGTATTAAGGTTCAACGTCCGGGTAAGACTCCACCTAGAAAAGGACCCAAGACATGGCAACCAAGCTGCCAAAACTGGGCAATCGACGCCCCACTAACCTACGAACCGTGCATGGAACGCGCCCCATCGTCCTGGTTGTAGGTCCATACTTGGTGGTGGGGAACTTTTCCCCACAATCCAAGTCTCTGAACCAAACTATGGCTTAGCAGGACGGGCCGTCGATCAGACGATGCCCCGTTGCTAGGGCACGTCGATGGTCAACTGTGAAACTGTCTAGTGAATCGACCAAGGCTTGGGTTGTTTAGTAAATTCACCCCAAGTATTTTATGAACCAAGGATGATTATTTTAGGGTCTTTTAGGTATTTTAAGAGGGTTCAAACACTATGGCCTAATTTTATGCTTCATCTTCAAAAATAAAAAATCTCTCCCTCCAAAAAGACTCTCCCAAACACCATAGAAGCTAGAACTCAAGGAAGGGCTAGTAGGGCTTGTTGTGGACGTTTTATTCATCAAAATTTAGTGGGTTTCTTCTTATTGAGGTATGGTAGTCATCCTTGAACCTTCTTTCAATCAAGGAGCCACTTCAAAGAGATTTCAAAAAGGGTTTCAAACTTCAAACTTCTTTATTCCTTGACTCTAAGTATGGGTATTTGTGTGAAAATGTTATAATGATTAAGATGAGTTGTTTTTAGTGTTAAATTATGAATTTAATGTGAAAACCCCAATGAAACCATGTTTATGGTTTTTATCAACTTTTAGCTTAGGAAGTGGGTTTAATGAGCATGATTAGAAAATGTTAGAGTTATGATTCCTTTATGGCTCTATTGTGATTTAGATACTTCCCTAAGGGTTATTTTATGAAGAATTATTGAAGAAATTGTGAATAGGTGATGAAATCTTGGATGAATGATAAGTTGGTTATATTGAATAGTTCTTATTGTGAAATGTTCTTGAGTGATATGCTCTACCTTTGGTGGTGGTGTTTATTTGAAGTATATGGATACATGTATGAATATGTGTATTGTGATTATGTCCATGAAACAATAGTATGTGAAGTAAAGTAATGATGATGCTGATGTTCATGTTGATATACTTATTGAAGCTTGAATTGTATGTATTGTAAAGAGTATGTCAAATGAAGTATGCGTATATGTGAAGTATGTTAAGGTGTTATATATGATGAATAAAGATCCAAGCATGTTTAGAAGTTAATTCTATGAGAATGGTGATTATGTGAAAAGCTGTTCTCACATGTACACATTCATACACACACTTGAAATGAATAAAATGAAGCTAATGAATGTGAATGGGGGATTTTGGGGTGAACACTCGTCGTGAGTTGAGATGTAGTGTTTATTAGCAACCTCACTATTCCCAAGAGCTTTCTAATATAGGTTGAAGGTTGTGTACCCTTCGTGAGTTCAGATGTGGTGTTCCAATGTAACCTCTAGGGATAAGTACCCTTCGTGAGTTGAGATGTGGTGCTAATTAGCTATCCCTTAACCTATAGTAATGAATGTTTAAGACTCCATGGGGGAGTTATGCTTAGTACCGAGATGATTTGAAGAAGAGTGGGTACACATTGTGAGTAGAGATGTTGTACCCAAAGTACCTGTTGAGATGAGTACTCCTTGTTAGTAGAGAGTGAGTTACTTAGAAGCAATCTCCTTATCCCTTAACTATGCACCCGCATAGGTATAGCTATTGGAGATTCCATGTAAAGGCTAAAAGAATAAACCTACCCTAGGCAAGTGGGGATCCCTCATCCGATAGGGTTTAATATCAGGATTCCATGTCTATCTCTCATGGTCTATGTCGGTTAAAGCCACACCCACAAAAGAATGTAATGAATTAAGTCTCCTAAAGAGTGTACTACTTAGGGTAGGTGGTGGTATGAGACACTATTTATCCATTGCACAAGTAGGCACTTGAAAGGGGAGTCTTGGCGTGTCTTTATATGTAATGTATGAATTTGTCATTATGAAATGGAAGTGAAGTTATGGGATTTAATGTCTAATGTTAAGAAAGCATGTTAAGATTACGTTTTGTATAATGAAGTTTATGAATGATGAATGTGGTGTACCTAATCTGTTGGAATCCCCAAGGAGCACATTATGGGAGTACTAGTATGGGATTGTCACACCCAGAGAGCATACCCCGGATGAGACCGTCGTCGTCGTCCTCTCAGAGGACTCAGACAAGCCCTTAGCATTCGTCATAACATGTGATCAATAAAATTTGCGGAAAAATTAAAACTTTTAACATACTAATGAAGTATAGTTAGACTTCATACTTAAGATTCATAAAGACATACGATATTTTAAAACGTCTCACATATATAAAAAAACCATCTAAGAGTGAAAATCTGGACTTGCCAATAATAGTCAATATGCCATATAGGCCTTAATACAATAGAATCCAAAGAACATAAATGGAAATCTAATATTCTTAAATTCTACTAATGTATTCATAAAGCTGGAAAATGAAATGGTAGCGTCCCGAACATGAGGACCTACCGAGACTTGAAGAAAGAGTTCCAAGCTTCTTCAAATCGACCTCTTTAACTTCAATGGTCGGAACCTACAGTTGTAGTAATATAAAGTAATGGGGTTAGTATGCCACATGTAATAAGTATGGGTATATGCACATAACACATAGGGACATGCATGAAAAAAGATCACTTATCATCTCTTTAGAAAACATGCTAAGTCATATGAAAGTCTTCAATGCACATACCATATAACACATACAAGTTAAATCACGATCATAATCAAAGACATATTCTCATAGAGTCATGTTAACATTTCATATTCAATAGATCATATAGACACAACATACAAAACAGTTACCAATGATCTCATCCCTAACCTACAAGCGCAATGTTCATGTGAAGCCCCATAACCCCACACAACCAAGTAGATAAGATAGGAGACCATAAGTAAAGCCTTGCTTCATGTACTTGTAACATATGTAGTCATCACCTCATATAACAATCTAAGCAAATAACATACTCATCATAATGACCAACATCATATAAGAGTAACATCATGTATCATAATCATCATATCTTTCATTTTATCATATTCATAAGAACAATCTCCTAGGACTTCCTTTAGAGTCAACTTGTGCAATGTCTAGGTAGAGTCCCATACCCTTACATATACTAAGTAGACTCCTAAAGTCACCCTAGTCAACATTCATTTACTTGTATTTCATTTTACATGAGGGAACATTATCCTTAACCTACATATACCATGTGATCTAAACATGGAATCCGGTCATGAAACCCCACACCGAAAAAAGGTGGTGTATCGGCCAAAGTAGAACCTAACATGACATAGCTTTCTAGGTGGATCCACTAGCTAGTATCCTATGGTGGAAACATAGTTCAAGAACTAGGAGATGTATTAGAGACCCATAGTTCCACATTACATGACAACCTCAATCTCATGAGAGTCATTGTGAACCTACCTTCCAACTATGGAAGGGACACTTCTCAAATCTAGTTCATCGGTGCTTAGCTTAAGTCCCTTTCTTGAATAACCTTTAAGTTGTATTTTATCATAAACTTATCACACGTCATAGGAGATTAACTCCTTCTGTAACATGATCATAAGCTCTTTTAGATTAGATGAGAATTTCCTTTTATCATAACCCTTCATATGTGAGATTAACATAACATAATCACCTTGTGTAAAGCATACAAGGCATATCATAACTTGCATTTTTCGTATTCTTATCATGATCTCACAATTTACATGTTCATAGCCCAGCATATTCAAATAGCAATATCATACATTCCTTTCGTAATCATAGCATCATAATTATAGGCTAACACAAGCATTGAGAGTAATCACACTTAGAATACTTACCTCTTGCTTCCAAGAATCTTATTCATCATGCAATATTCATAATCATACATAGTGAAATACTCAATGGCATAATCAAGAACAACTCATCAAATCATGTACAAGATCAATGCATAGCGTAGGAGAAGGTCAACGGGTCGTTAAAGGGTTCATTCAAGTCATAATTCTAATACTAACGTTTACACATTATCAAATACCATAAACAACCCATTCGAAACCATCACTTAGAGAAAGATCATGTATCACACGACATTCAAACATTATCAATTAATTACTCAACAATTCGTGCAAAATTAAATATAGAAAATGTTTACTTTTCATTGAAAATCATAAATCTAGGGTTAGGAAGAAAATCCATTTTGTAGAGTAAAAACCCTAGTATATGAAGTTCTTGAAAACTTATCTTGAAAGGACCTCTTGGGGGGAAAGAAATCCCATTAGTGAAAAACCCATACCTTATAGATGAAGAATCCACGAAATTTGATTGGAAACTTCGAAACCTTCGTCTTCTCCCTTAAGCTTTTCTTGTTCTTCAACGGAGTTTGAAAAAAAGAGTGTTCTTGAGAAATTGAGAAAGAATTTGTTTGATCTGATTTGGGACGTGTAAAAGTGGTCTAAAACTGACCTAAATCAATATATAGTCGTCCCATGAATTACCCAAAAGACCCTCCACTTAAATGGATCTTTTTAATAAGTTAAATTACCAAAACGCCCCTCCTAAATTGACTAAAAATAGGAGAGCATTTGACTTAGCCAAATTCTGAAAATTTGCTAAGTGTCTTGGGTTTGATCATGAATTTAAATTAATTAATTAAGTTGCTAATTAATTAATTAAGTGACCTAGGGTAATTACTAAAGTAACCCTAAGTCACTAGGACCATAACCAACCCCTTTGGACCATCCTAGGTTAGGTACTAGGATGTTTCTTTAGTTAGCTACTCGGCTAGTGTCACCCGGTTAGGTCTTAGGATTTCGGGCACACTAGTTAGTTTATTTTTATTAGTCCTAGGTTAGTTATCTAGTTAGGTAAGTTAGTTAGAACCTAGGATAGGTTAGAAAGCTCTGCCCCACGTGGCTTGACCCGACGCTTGCCGACCCCCTAACCGCCCTAACCGAATCGGTTGGGCTTGGTCGCTTGTCTCTCGGCCGGTAGCACATGTGCTTGCACATGTGTTGCCGTGCATGTAACATTCCAGAAAAATGTACATGTCTAGTAAAGAGCCTATTAGGTTTTAAGAATGCGTGTTGGGGTACATAGGCATCCCAATGCCCAATATTGAGAAATATTGGGCATAGTATAGAATATTGGCTTAAGGGTGTTAGCCAATTTCTATGTATAACAAGTATTTAAAATATAATCCACGCTTGTATAAGAATTGTACCTGCAATGAAGACCTTAAGCTAAAATTATTGATTCTCAACTTAACACATTACGTACTAGGCATCCAAGTGTCAAGCCTAGGTACCATAGCACACGATCATTTAAAATGATCATGTAGATTTAGCAGTGCCCAAGGACATAGTGAGGATCCTTGGGACAATAAGTAAACATTCCAAATGAACCTTTGAGAATAGTTAGTTGGAAAAGTGCACGCAACACATGTGCAAGCACATGTTCAAACACACGTGCAACCGGCCAAGGGACCACTCTAACCGATTCGGTTAGAGCGGTTGGGGACAGGCGCACGTTCGGGTCCATCCACGTGGGGCCAAGCTCCCTAACCGGTCCTAGACCCTAACTAACTGACCTAAATAACTAACTAACCTAGGAAAAACCAAAAATAACTAACTAAGGGACCCGACAACCTAAGACCTAACCGGGTGACATTATAACAAGTAACTAAGAAACATCCTAGTACCTAACCTAGGATGGTCCAAAGGGTTGGTTATGGTCCTAACAACTTAGGAGTACTTTAGTAATTACCCTAGGTTACTTAATTAATTAAATTAGCAACTCAATTAATTAATTTAAATGGACAAAACCAAAACCACTAAGCAATTTCCAGATTTCGGTTAAGTCAAGTGTTCTCCTATTTTTAGTCGATTTAGGAGGGGCGTTTTGGTAATTAGCTAATTGGTCTAATTTAATTAAGTTATATAGTCTAAGTAGAATTAGTTAACATTCAGTTCTTAAAAGAATTAGTCTCACGTTATTCACCATAAACGCTACAACTTAAAACAAGTGAAAACGTAAGCAAACCCTAGGCGATTTCAAGAAAGTTCTTCAAGGTCTTCGTGCAAAGTGCAAGGTGATCTTCGTAGATTTAATTCTACAGTTAGGTATGGGTTTTCTATCCTGGATTCCTTTATCCAAGAGGCTTTTCAAACTTTTTGAAATCAAGAATATCGAAACTAGGGTTGTTCCCAATGAATCACATGTTCATCTCCCTAGTTCTCCCGATTTCCGATTCTTGTAGTATGTATAAGATAAATCTCGATGCATGTTGTTTGTATGTGGTGATAACAGATCATTATGTGTATGTTTTAGTAATTTATATGTCGAATGAAACCTACAAGTTAGATCCGCATACTTAGGGTGTTATTTACATGAGATGATGAATGTTGTAATGCCTACGTGTGTTCGAGAAGATGAAATTGTCATAAGTTGTTCATTGAATTGTTTCATAGACTAAGCAAATGTTAAGAGTTGGCTTGTTTAACATGATAGATTACTATAATGTATTCATGAAGTAGTTGAATTGGCTAGTGATAATATTATGACAAGTATCTAGTGAAATTGTGATTTATGCCAACAAATTGGCTAACAAAACTATGTCCAATCATATTACTTCCAAATAATGTAAAGTCATACTAATCTACATCAATGAACTTATAACATAGAGTATGCCAATCAATGGGACAAGTCCCAACATACCCTATCCATACAAACTTGTGAACGTAATAACATTGTATAAGTAGTTATAACTTTCATAAAGAATCGTCCAAAACTACCAATAAACGTTGAACAAGTTAAGGTGAGTAATGAAATAACTAAAAGCTTAAGTTATGGAAATTGACCTAATATAGCGTGTTAAAAAAAGTGAGACAAGTCTCAGTTACACTTAATCAATTATGTCAAAAATACTAACATAAGAGGGTGCTAGAATCCGTGAGACAAGTCTCACTCTCACCATGATGATAATGTAAGACTTAAGTACATATTCATCAAGTAAAGAAAGGGATGACCATTAATCCATAAAGTTAAGTAAACCTCATAACTAGAAGCAAGCTTCCATAATGTTTGAGTCAACTCTAAAAGATAATAAAGTAAAATAAATCTGAGATTAGCACTGATAGACTAGCAATGAGCTTGTGCTAGCACATGTAAGCCTCATGAGACGAGATCACCACCCATGTGGACCAGGGTCTCCGTATATCTCCTAGTCTTCGAACTATGTTTGCCAGCACAGGGGAACTAGCTAGTGGATACCTCCACCTAAGAATGCTAGGCAGTTCGGTTTCACTTTGGCCGGTGATTCCACCTCTTTTCGGTGTTGGGAAGACACCGAATTTCATATTTATCTCACATGATCTATGTCGGTTAAAGCTCAGGAAAGTATTCAGTTCACTTCAGCCGTGAACCCCTCTTTTCGGTGTGGGGAAGACACTGACTTGGTTTCAATTTAGCCGATGAGCCCCCCCTTTTCGGTGTGGGGTAGACACTGGACTTGGTTCACCTTAACCAGTGAACCACCCCTTTTCGGTGTGGGGGAGAAACTGGATTTCATGTTAGCTCGCATGATCTACTTCCGTTAATGCTAAAGATTCTTTAAAGAAAGTAATAAAGAATGAAAGTAGCATGTTCAAAGTGAACAACAGAGCAAAGAAGTAGAAACGTAAGTTCATAGTGAACTAAGTAAGCAAGAGCTTAAGAATGTCAATCATTGATGTTTATAAGAATGAAGTTTTAACAAGTTAGTGGTTTATGCCAATATTGGAGTATGAATATATGCCTCAAAGATTTATATATTAGGTTAACAACCAATTAATGGGCATAGCCAATAAAGATTGGCTTATAAATACATTCATCTCAATTTAACAAGAACAAAATATCTAACTTATAAGTAATGTAGCCAAATCATTTCCTTAGTCTTGTGAATTACTTACTCGATTCATTGTAGGTATGAGACTACAATGAATCATTGCACTTGTAAGTAAAACATAGGATCAAAGGAGATCATTGAACTACACAACAAAAGAAGAAAAGACTGAAAAATATATTAAGTCTGGGAATAGTAGCTCTCGGCCTAAGGGAGCAAAATAATAAACTTTCGTTTAAGTTGTTCTAAAATTATGTTCATGATTCCAAGGTCTTATGTTCATATAGAAAATGTGTTGTGTGCCTTAATTGCATGAGAACATGTCATATTCATAGCATGAATCATAAGTAACGATTTAAGAAAGTAAAGTAACTTAACTTTCCAAAAATGACATGTTGCTTTAGGAAGAAATTTCCTTGATCATGCATAGTCCTTATGTGTTTATGTGCATACACCCATACTTAGTAAAAGTGTGTACTAACTGTCACATCCGGCTTTACCCCCTAGACGTAACCGGCGTCGTCGTCCTCTTTGACGACTAAGACCAGCCTCTTAGCCTTACATCATTGCAATCATCGATTAAAAATATGAAAGAATTAAAACTTTTTCAACTAAATCTAATCGGAGGTTTACATAGACCTCTACATACACATAATCATAATAATAACGAGTATACATAGACTCGTTCATATAAGAATATTACATGGTCTTCTACTTTTATTTCACACATTTATATAAAATAGAAATAGAGTTATAAATCTGTCTCATCTCATAAAACCATCTAAACAATGATGACAACATTGGGCATAAGCCTACATCAATAAAAGTAAGCCACATATAGGCTTTATACAACTTTGTCTCAAATAGGAATTAGAGTCAATACAAAAGTTGTAGTAACTAAGTAAATTCATAAGGAGAGTATTGGCATCGTCCTAGAGAAAATGAGGACCTACCCCTTGGATGATAGAATATCCAAGTCTTCTTTCAAATCACCTCAAACCAACTTCAACGACCGGGACCTAAAATGGTTGGGAAAAAGGGAGAAAATAGGGGTTAGTACGCCGCATGTACTAAGTATGAGACCATATGCACAAATACCATCAAAGTATGCTAAAAAGGGACTTTTAATGAAAACATGTCAATTAAACCAATCCTATAAACATACTAAACAAGTTAATTATATCATGCGCATATCATCATACTTAAACCCATAATCTCATATAACTCTACCATCAATTAATAACGTGACAACATGAATATGAGTAAATCATGTAAATAGCAAAGCAAACCAACCAACTATAACCCTTATGAAGCCACAAGTGCAATGACCAAGCAAAGCCCCATAACCCTACTTAATCAAGTAACCTACTAAAGATCATAATTAGCAATTCACTTCACATAGCGTGGTCTTTCATCTCATATGATATTCTTTCTTTAACAATGATAACCAATTTCATATTCATAAGCATCTTATTCAACATATAAAGTCATTTACATTTCATCATCTTTTATATACATAATATTAACTCCTCAAAGTTCCTATCAAGGAAAACTAGTACAAGGCATAGGTAGAGTCCCATACCCCTACCTATGCTAAAGTCAAACCCCTCAAGTCACTTCAATTAGTTTATATCTCATTCATTCATTTTAGTTTAGGGAACTCTTGCCTTAACCGACATAGACCACATGAGCTAATGTGGATTCCGGTGTCATGAAACCTTACACCGATGGAAGGTGTTCTACCGGCCAAGGTAGAACCTAACATAAACGTATCTATCTAGGTGGATCCACTAGCTAGTATCCTATGGTGGCAACATAGTTTATGGAACTCAGGGGAAAAACCATGGAAATATCAACTCTGCACCCTACCTTGGGTCATGAGGCTATCCACCCCGTGAGGACCGTAGTGAACCCTACCTTCCCTATGTAAGAAGGTGTCACCCCCTCACATACAAGCTCACTCGGTGCTAAGCTAGGTCCCTTTATTGAAAAGCCTTTAGTCTTATTATAATCATAAACTTAGTTTAGGTCATAGGGTCTAGCCCTTGTATATTCATCGTCATAGCTCAGTAAGAATTGTATGAGAAATAGTCCTTTCATTCACAATTCATATAGGTGAAGTTAACACTTGCACATCTCATCATAATAGGGTACATTATTACACATCAACTTTTTATAACATGTACCCCTAAGCAACCTCATAGTCAAAACATAAGACATTTCAATTCAATCATCAGACCATCCTATCACCTTAAATAAGGTATACTTCAACACAACATCATAACTTGATGACAATTAACCACAACGGAAGTGAGAAATAGGATAGTCAAGGCTTACCAACACTCCTTCATAGTTCATCATAAATGGTCTTACCATCAACCCGTAGATCAAACCAATTTGGGTCATCACACCAATGTAATCCAATAACCGACATGATAATGAATTTAGAAGAATCACTACACCATAATTCCATAATAGATCCAAGCTTGAACACATGTTATCTAAGTCTAACTTCTTAACTTAGATCAATACTCAAGGACTAGCATGAAGTACTTCAATCCATCACTATAGATTCATGACCAATGTAATAACAATCATTAAGGATGATTTAACCAATAATAAAATCAATTGCATCAAACCCAACATAATTCCTATCAAGATCATGCCTAGGGTTAAGGGTTAAGGGTCATAATCTACAATCTAGACAAAACCATCTCAATTCATCCCAATTAAGTTACATTACATGATACTCTATCATTGTACCCTAAAGAAAGTATAAACAACTCAATTCATAACATCAATTTCGTAATTGAATGAAACCCACATGAAAACTCAACTTTTGGAAAACCTTTGAAGGAGCCCTTTGAGGAAAGAAGTCTCAAAGGTGAATTAGATCCAATACCTTAAGATTGGATGACCCTTTGATGGTGAATTCATCCTTAATCAGCCCCCAATTCACCTCCCAATCTAAACTTCAATGGTGTCTTCCAAAAGAGAGAGAAAGTAGAGAGAAGGAAGAGAGTTTATTTTGAGTGTTGTGTTTAGGCTAATGAGGGTTGGGATATTTATATGAGGGGTTAAATTACTTAATTAGACTTCCTAATCCCCCAACTAACCACAAAAATTCATTCATTAATTAAATGACGTCGTTTTAAAAATCTTGGCAGTAAGTTGGGTCCTCACAGACGAGACCTCGACCACGGTCCGTCTGTGAGTCGACGCCCCGTCGTTCCCCCTCCGTCGCCTGGAACAGTGGCTATGTAAGCAAGGCTTCTTGAAACTTTCTAAGTGTGGGAAGATGGTGGCCTCGACGCCCCGTCGAGCCACTCACGCCCCGTCAACACTTCCGTCGATGCACACTGCCAGGCAGTGTTGCATCCAAACTACAAGGGTCCTCCTCAAGGTCCCTTGGTTGGTCCTTAGGGAGTCGTACCCGGACATTTCAACCATGAAACATCCTTAACATGTTTTACACCTATTTTTACCAACTTTTGTTCAATTACTGACTCTTAAAACTAGTCAAATGGCTAAGACACACTAGCCCTCTTGTGAACCAACTTTCGAACGTCATGGACGTTCTTGAATATTTTGGTTCTTCAACACCTTAAGTAGTCTATATACACCTAATTCGACTAAGAACAATTTTAAACTTCATGAAACCTAGTTTAGGCTTTTCAACATGTCTTGACATTTCGAAATGTTACACTAACCCCATATATTATTACTATTTTTATAGGCGCAGGTCCGAGAGAAGATTGAAGATTCGACTAAGCAGTTTGGATTAGCGATCTCCAGACTTTGGTAGGTCCTCTTGATTTCAAGGATGCTACATTTTTATTCGTGCTTAGTACATTAGACATAGCTAGTGGAGATAGTCCTAGCGTTTCATTTCAAACATTTGTTCAAGCGTTTGTAATAAGGCCGATTGGCAAACTATTATTATTATTATTACGATCATTTATTTCAATTTTTTAATCTTTAATAGATGGTTGTTTAGTTGAGATCATTAGAACACTCTTATGCAGTACTATATGAAGTCTATGTATACTTCAATAAGTAATTAGAAAGTTTTAAATTTTCCGTATATTTAACTGTATGATTGTGATGAAAGCTAAGAAGAGGCTTGTCTGCGACCTCTGAGAGGTTAACGACGCCTGTTATATTCGGATTCCTGAATCCGAGTGTGACAAACTTGGTATCAGAGCATGAGGTTAAATTACCTAGGAACTAAGGCTCAACACAACCACGTTGCGTAGTTTCTAACTTATGGTTGGGAAGTGCACCACAATCATGACTTAGAGACTTTGTGATGTTAGGAATCTTCCCTTCTTCTACTCTTTATCGTGCTGTCTAGATCTTTGACATTTTGTGTCATTCTAGAATCTAACTTTCTTTTTGTGTATGCGAGTAGAAAGATGAACACAAGAATTAGGATGGCCGAGTGGTCTAAGGCGCCAGACTAAAGATCTGGTCTTCGCAAGAAGGGAAATGATAGGAATGCCCAGCGTGACAAAAAGCCGTGTGGTAAGTGTGGCCATTCACATGGAGGTGATGCATAGTAGGTTCTAATGCCTGCTATGAGTGTTGATGAAGAGGAGAAGGCTGAGTTGGCTGCATACCAGCTCGAGGATGTGGCTCAGGTGTGGTACAGGATGTGGGGAGATGGTTGAGCACCTGGAGAAGTCCCCATCACTTGGGACGTTCTCAAGACTACATTCCTGGAAAGATTGCACAATAATGGTTCTTGATAGAGTTACTCATGCGAATCTAATAGAATTAACCATGCTTGGTTTTGATATAATTTTGGGTATGGATTGGCTTCATAAATGCTATGCTACCATAGACTATCGAAACAGGGTAGTAAGTTTTCAGTTTCCAAATGAGTTAGAGTTGAAATGGGAAGGGCGTGGTTCAAATCCAACAGGCCAAATAGTTTACAATCTTAAAGCCAATAAGATGTTATCTAAAGGTTATGTGGTGTAATGTGATGCTTCCCGAGTAGGTTTGGGATGCGTTCTTATGCAAGATGGCAAGGTGATTGCATATGCATCAAGACAGTTGAAAATCCACGAGAAGAATTACCCTATGCATTATCTTGAGTTAGCTGCCGCGGTATTCGCGTTGAAACTTTGGAGACATTACTTATATGGTGTACATGTTGATGTATTTACTGAACATAAAAGTCTTTAGTATGTTTTTACATAGAGAGAATTGAATCTTCATCAGAGAAGATGGCTAGAGTTACTAAAGGATTATGACATGAGTGTCCACTATCACCCAGGTAAGGCTTATGTAGTGGCCGATGCGTTGAGCCGATTGGGCATGGGCAGCGTGTCTCATATAGACGATGAGAAGAAAGAGTTGGTTAAAGAACTACACCGATTGGCTAGGTTAGGTGTACGGCTGGTAGATGCACCAAATGGGGGTGTTACGGTCCATTCAAGTTCTGAATCCTCATTTGTTGTAGATGTTAAAGCCAAGCAGCATCTCGACCCGTTACTCATGGAGTTGAAAGATTCAGTGTTGAGTAAGATGAATGAATCATTCTCCCTAGGGGGGGATGGTGTGCTTAGGTACCAAGGAAGATTGTGCGTACCAAATATTGATGATTTGAGGCCTAATATTATCGCAGAGGCTCATGTATCTAGGTATCCATTCATCCAGGTTCCACTAAGATGTAACATGATCTGAAGGAAATTTATTGGTGGAAAGGTATGAAACGAGATATCTCTAAGTTTGTGGAAGAGTGTCCAATTGCCAACATGTTAAGGCCGAACACCTTAAGCCTGGAGGTCTTACTAAGTCGATTGGGATTCCAACGTGGAAGTGGGAGGTTATAAATATGGATTTTGTGGTTGGTCTGCCCAGAACCCGAAGGCAGCATGATTCCATTTGGGTCATTGTTGATAGAAAGACTAAGTCTACTCACTTCATTCCCATGAAGTCTACTTACAGAGCCGGAGATTATGCCAAGCTATGTATTGATGAGATCGTGAGGTGTCATGGGATTCCTTTATCTATCATCTCGGATAGCGGAGCCCAATTCACTTCTCATTTTTGGAGATCTTTCCAAAAGAGTTTGGGTACGCAAGTAAAGCTCAGCACTGCTTTTCACCCTCAAACGAATGGGCAAGCAGAACGTACCATTCAGACCCTTGAAGACATGTTGAGAGCATGTGTTATTGACTTCAAGGGGAGTTGGACGATCACTTGCCACTAATTGAGTTCTCTTATAATAATAGCTACCATTCCAGTATTGGGATGACACCTTTTGAAGCACTGTATGGTAGGAGATGTAGGTCCCTAGTTGGATGGTTTGAAGTGGGAGAAACTACCATCCTTGGCCCCGAGATCATACATGAGGCTTTGGAAAAGGTGCGAATGATCAGGTATAGATTGGCTACTGCTTACAGTCGTCAAAAATCATATGCTGATAACCGAAAAAGAGCTCTTGAATTCAAAGTAGGTGATCGAGTATACCTAAAGATATCACCCATGAAAGGGGTGATGAGGTTTAGTAAGAAAGAGAAGTTGAGTCCGAGGTATATAGGTCTTTATGAGATCTTACAGCGAGTAGGAAATGTCGCTTACGAACTGAAGTTACCGAACGACTTGGCTTCTGTTCATCCAGTGTTTCACGTTTCAATGCTTAAGAAGTGTCTAGGCGATCCAGCGTCCATTCTACCTATCGAAGATTTAGGAGTCGATGAGAACCTTTCTTATGAAGAGGTTCCCGTTGCAATTTTAGATCGTCAAGTGAAGCGACTGAGGAACAAGGAGGTTCCCACCGTGAAGGTGTTATGGAGGAACCACCTTGTTGAGGGAGCAACATGGGAGGCCGAGGCCGATATGAGATCCCGTTACCCTCACTTATTCAGTTATTGAGGTTAGATATAGTCTTCCTAAGTCTAATTTTGTTATGAAACTCTATATTTTAGTGCATTAGGCGGTTTTTGGTGTTTTAAGTCCATAACTGTGTGTTTTATACTTGCACTATATGAGTTAATATGAGTTCATGCTTGCATTCATGTTACTATTTTTGTATGACGTTGACGTGATTTATGTGTTGCATGATGTGATGTGCATTAAGTTAAAGTAAGATTGAGAAGGAAGTTCCTTAATCTCAGATAAGAAGCTTCAGATAAGCTTAGAGTAATGTGCATCATCCAGAGTAAGTTGTGAATCAGATATTCACAAAAATAAAGTTTCAAGTATGTTAATGTGTTTTTCGAAAATACCCCTCTTGATTTAAAATAATGTGTAGTGTCATTCGGGGATGAATGTTCCTAAGGGGGGGGGGATAATGTTACATTCCAAAAAAATTTATATGTCTAGTAAAGAGCCTATTAGGTTTTAAGAATGCGTGTTGGGCTACATAGGCATCCCAATGCTCAATATTGAGAAATATTGGGCATAGTATAGAATATTGGCTTAAGGGTGTTAGCCAATTTCTATGTATAACAAGTATTTAAAATATAATCCACGCTTGTATAAGAATTGTACCTGCAATGAAGACCTTAAGCTAAAATTATTGATTCTCAACTTAACACATTACGTACTAGGCATCCAAGTGTCAAGCCTAGGTACCATAGCACACGATCATTTAAAATGATCATGTAGATTTAGCAGTGCCCAAGGACATAGTGAGGATCCTTGGGACAATAAGTAAACATTCCAAATGAACCTTCCAGAATAGTTAGTTGGGAAAGTGCACGCAACACATGTGCAAGCACATGTGCAAGCACACGTGCAACCGACCAAGGGACCACTCTAACAAATTCGGTTAGAGCGGTTGGGGACAGGCGCACATCCGGGTCCAGCCACGTGGGGCCAAGCTCCCTAACCGGTCCTAGACCCTAACTAACTGACCTAAATAACTAACTAACCTAGGACAAACCAAAAATAACTAACTAAGGGACCCGACAACCTAAGACCTAACTGGGTGACATTAAGACAAGTAACTAACTAAGAAACATCCTAGTACCTAACCTAGGATGGTCCAAAGGGTTGGTTATGGTCCTAACAATTTAGGGGTACTTTAGTAATTACCCTAGGTTACTTAATTAATTAAATTAGCAACTTAAATAATTAATTTAAATGGACAAAACCAAAACCACTAAGCAATTTCCAGATTTCGGTTAAGTCATGTGTTCTCCTATTTTTAGTCGATTTAGGAGGGGCGTTTTGGTAATTAGATAATTGGTATAATTTAATTAAGTTATGTAGTCTAAGTTAAATTAGTTAACATTCAGTTCTTAAAAGAATTAGTCTCACGTTATTCACCATAAACGCTACAACTTAAAATAAGTGAAAACGTGAGCAAACCCTAGGCGATTTCAAGAAACTTCTTCAAGATCTTCATGTAAGGTGCAATGTGATCTTCGTAGATTTAATTCTACAGTAACGTATGAGTTTTCTCTCCTGGATTCCTTTATCCAAGAGGCTTTTCAAACGTTTTGAAATCAAGAGTATTGAAATTAGGGTTGTTCCCAATGAATCACATGTTCATCTCCCTAGTTCTCCTGATTTCCGATTCTTGTAGTATGTATAAGATAAATCTCGATGCATGTTGTTTGTATGTGGTGCTAACTGATCATTATGTGTAAGTTTTAGTAATTTATATGTCTAATGAAACCTACATGTTAGATCCGCATACTTAGGGTGTTATTTACATGAGATGATGAATTTTGTAATGCCTACATGTGTTCGAGAAGATGAAATTGTCATAAGTTGTTCATTGAATTGTTTCATAGACTAATCAAAGGTTAAGAGTTGTCTTGTTTAACATGCTAGATTACTATAATGTATTCATGAAGTAATTGAATTGGCTAGTAATAATATTATGACAAGTATCTAGTGAAATTGTGATTTATGCCAATAAATTGGCTAACAAATCTATGTCCAATCATATTACTTCCAAATCATGTAAAGTCATACTAATCTCTACATCATGAACTCATAACATAGGGTAAGACAATCAATGGGACAAGTCCCAACATACCCTATCCATACAAACTTGTGAACGTAATAGGATTGTTGCAGCCTGCATCGACGGATCCATCGACGCCCAGTACGTCCATCGACAGACCGTACTACAGGCCCTCATTTGGGTCTGGGTCTGGCCAACTGACTTGACCCTTCACTAGTCTAAGTTCAAAACAATGCCTCACCATCGACGGGGCGTAGGTGAACCTACTGGCTGTCGATTAGGGGTCGTTGGTACACATTGGCAGTGTCTAGGCAGACTTTGGGGTCCTCCTTGAGGGCCTTTTGCGGGGCCCTTGGGGAGTCGTACCCGGACGTTTCCAACATAAATATAAACCTTAACATGTCAAGGACCTTCCACATCAGTTTCTACCCAAAACAAACACTCGTAACACATCCTAACATGCTAGGCACACTCAAGTCACAGTGCACCTCTCAAGGGCTAACTTTCGAACGTCTTGGTCGTTCTTGGACGTTTGACTTCCAAATGACTTCAAATCAACCATGAATACTTTAAAAATCTTAATTAACATGTTAAAAAGCGTATAGGCACATGTGAGGCTCTAGACACCCTAACTCATTTTGGTGGTTGTACACTTGATGAATGGAATAACGGGAACCATGAGCTTCCTCAAGGATCCAGTTCCTCAAATCATCCACATTGGGCACGCACAACCTTTTTTGATGCCTCAAGACACATCCCCCCATAAGGAGAATGACTTATTAAGCTTACCAAGAACCGATTCTTTCAACTCCACCAATGATTGATCAAGGTGTTGCTTAGACTTCACCTGAACCACCAAAGACGATTCGGAGTTATGATGGACCATAAAAATACCATTTGGAGTATCTTCCAATCTAACACCCAAACGAGATAACCTATGAACATCTTTCACTAGGTCTTTCTTGTCTTCTTCCACATGAGACACACTACCCATGGTCATATGATTTAGAGCATCGACAACCACATTGGTTTTGCCGTGGTGGTAGAGAACACTCATGTCGTAATCTTTCAACAATTACAACCACCTTCTTTGTCAGAGATTTAACTCCTTTTGAGTAAACACATATTGAAGAATCTCATGGTCGGTATACACATCAACATGAACAACCGTAGAGATAATGCCTCCATATTTTCAAGGCAAACACCACGGCCGCTAACTCAAGATCATGAGTTGGATAATTCTTCTCATGCACCTTAAGTTGTCTAGAAGCATAAGCTACTACTTTCCATGTTGCATAAGGACACACCCTAAGCCCACTCGGGATGCATCATAATACACAACGAAGATCTTGGTACCCTCCGATAAAGTCAATACCGGAGCGGAGGTAAGACTATCTTTCAAGACTTGGAAGCTTCTTTCACATGCCTATGACCACTCAAATTTCACTCTTTTGGGTCAAGGTAGTCAAAGGAGAAGCAATGAACACAATACCATCCACAAATCTCCTATAGTACCCCGCTAGACCCAAGAAACTCCTTATATCAGTTGGAGTCAATGGTCTTGGCCAATTCTTAACTGCCTCGATTTTCCTTGGATCAACCTCAACTCCCTCACTAGAGATGATATGACCAAGGATGCCACCGACCTCAACCAAAACTCACATTTTCTATACTTGGCAAATAGTTGGTTTTCCTTAAGCACTTGTAATAGCAAGGTTTTCCTTGAAACGACCTTGTGTGCCTTAGTGTGTTTCGTTGAGTTTTACGTGTTTATTTTGGATGTAATTGATGTGAGAGGTCCTAAACTCATATACAAACATATTCGGGTTTGAACCATCCGGGAAAACATACAAAAGGACCAACCAAGGGTCCTTGAGGAAGGACCCATCTTGGTGGCCAAAACTGCCTAAGGCAGTCCCACTTACGGAGGCAATCGACGCCCAGTAGGCTGGTCGATGCCCCGTAGGTAGAGGGTGTCGATGGGGAATTAGGCATGGGATCTTGGCCTTCCAAATTCCAGCCTTTTAACCAAACCACGGACCAGCAAGACGGTCCGTTGGTTGGGTGACACCCCGTCGATGGGAAATCGTAGGTGAGGCTGCAATTTCGCCTACTTCACTGTAAAGTGAAGGGGTGAATTGGTAAATTCAACTCACGTCCAAATAATTGTTGAGACGGTTTATTAAGGTTATTCTAGGTATTTTAAATAAATTATAAGTCTTAACCACCTAGATGAATTAATTATTCCAAATCAAAACCCAAAATCTCTAAGAAACTCTCTAGAACTCCATTGAAGTCAAAACTCAAGATAGAGCTTGGATTGAAGATTGCTTGGTGATTCTTCATAAATTATTCATCAAATTCTTGGTCTAGCATCAATTAAGGTATGGCCTTCATCCTTGAATCTCTTTCTTCAAGGAACCAAACTTCAAATTTATTTCTAAAGTCTTTCAAAGATGAACTTGTTCAATTTTGATATCTTTCTATGGGTTCTTGCATAAAATATTTTGAATCATTATATATTGATTGAATTGGTGTTAATTATATGATTCTAACCTAATTATTCTATGAACCCATGTAATTCATGAATCCTAGTTTTTTGACTACTTTGTGGGTGACTTGATCGTGCCTTAATGCTATTGAATTCTTATGTAGTTTGAGTAGGGCTATTGAATTATGATAGAATCATGGTAGAATTGTTAGTATGCTGCCCTAAATTCATAAATCTGTGTTGAATTATCTTTGATTCATTGTCTATTGTAAGTATTGAATTGAATTGGTGATCATGGCCATGGGTAAGGGCCTTTGAGTATTATGTTGGATGATTTAGCTATGGATTGAAGTGGTGAGAGTGGATTGGTGGTACGCTGCCTTAATTATCTTTATTTTATGTAATTTAGGTCTTGAATTAAGTTGTGATTGGTATGGTCCACTTATGGTGGCAGTGCTATGTGCTTTACTTGTGAATTATGTGGCCTCGTCGGCGTTACTTTATGAAGTATGATGATCATGGAATTATCGGCATTAGTTGATATATTATGATGATTTCTGTAGTAATATATGTGAAGTATGATCAAATCTATCTATTTGTGAGTAAAGTGAAAGTATGTGTTCTTCTATTAACCATAGGTGATCATGTTAGACTATGAATATGTCCTTATATGTGTGTAGTCTTGGGGTTGATGCATGATTCTTCCTACTTTGTCATGTGAGTCTTATGATGGTTATATTGATGATATTATAGTAGTGAATAGGGTGACTGATAGATGATGTTGGTTATGCCTATGTGTTTCTAGAATGATATGCTATATGTTAAGTATGTGTGTGTCTTGTTTTGGTAGACTTGTGTCCCTTACTTGATATATGTATAATATGAATATGAATTCTTGACTTATTATGCTAAAGCCTCTCAGTCTTGTATGTGTGATTGACATGTGACCTTTAACATTGATAAGAAGGTCCTTTATGTGGAACCTTCATCCTAGATGTAAGGTTATGATATCCTTGAAGTTGAAAGCCGTAATGATATTCTTCTTGTGTGAATGGTAGACTTAAGGTTGGTTGGATGGAACGACATGAAATCATCCTTAGGAAAGTCATTGATATATCCTCTTAGACATTGTAGGTAGCCATAGTGGACTCTCTTTGGTAAGGTGAAATGTGATTGGGTTATGAACTAGATATGTAACCTCTTCATGTGATCCTTTATGTGAATTACTCTATGAGAAAAAAGTCTAGCACCGAGTGAGTATGGTTTTGGAAGTAGCTCTAGTTAAGGATGAGGCTAGAGTACAAATAAACCCTTCATATTTCTTAACGATGTGCCTACATGGGATGTGTCCTAGTTCAACCATTGGGCCGTAGACCAAACCTCCATCGGAGTAGGTTCATGACTCCGGATTCCATGCATAGCTAGTATGGTCTATGTCGGTTATTGCCTATTCTCATCATATGGGATACCCACTAGTGTTGGACAAGTTTTATGAAGTTTAGGTGGTGGTATGAGACGCTATCTAGACATTGCTGATTAGGCTTTGAAGACGTTGGTGAGTGAGTCCCTAGGTCTTCTCCAAGACCATTACTTGAATGTAATTATATGTTGAATGTCTCTTAAGTGAACTAATGAAGATAATGACTTATACTAGAAAGCATGTTAATGAATAAGTACTTACCTAGAGTAGTTTAATGGTTGCTTCGTTAAGGTATGAAAGGGGCATAGGAATGGTCACTTCATGTCTTACCTAGGGAAGTCTTAAGAATAACTCTATATAGGGAAAGTAATTGATAAAGTAGATATGCTTTAAACTTAGGTAGTCTTAAGTATTAATTAGGTGAGCTTGGAGAGGGTGTATGGGCGTTCTCTTCTTGCATTACTTAAGTAAGTCTTTTGATAACCTTTTGGAGGAGAATGTCCTATATATATTTATATATATATGTTATGTTGTGTAATGAGAATGATCTTATCCTAGGTACTCTAAAGGATCTCTTAAGTGTGTGTGAAGGGATTGCATGGGCGGTCGCTTCATAAATCATTAAAGTGAACCTTAGAATCACCTTTGGTAGGAGTATCTCATATTTATGTGTTTTGGATATACTTTGATGCTGTATTGTGAAGTGTGAATTATTGCTGAAGTTACAGTGAAGTCACTGTAAGGTCACTGTGAGTTCACTGTGACCTTACTGTAATGTGCACAAAAATTGAGTATAATTTGTAATGTCTTCTAATTGTGTTGTTTGGTGCTTAAATGTGGTTCTTATACTTTTAAGGTGATGTTTTAATAAAAAGAGCATATTTCTCATAAAAGTCCGTTCTCATGATTTTATGCGTTAAGCCATACTTAGTACATGTGTTTGTACTAATTCCATACTTTTGTTTATCTCTAAAGGTGTGTTTAACAGGTGAGTAGTATCATTTAAGCAACCTTGGAATCTAGTTATCGTTCAAGCAAAGTTGAAGTATGTCATTACTTGACTCGAGAGCATAATCGTCTTTAAATTTCTTTTAATTCAAAGTATTGTAATAGACTAAGTATTTCTATGATTTAATATGAAAGATGTCTTAAGATATTTCGTGTGAAAAGTTTTAATTCCGCACTACTTTTCATACATGTATGCAATGAATGATGTCAAAGGGATTGTACAAGACCTCTGAGAGGTCAAGTACGCCGTGTCGTGCACCGAGAGTTCCATATCTTCTAGGGTATGCTCTCGGGGTGTGGCACATAAACGCCGGCGGGGCATTAGTGAGACCAAAAGACATTACTAGGAATTCATAGTGACCATATCTAGTTCGAAATGCCGTTTTTGGTATATCCTCACCCTTCACCCTAAGTTGGTGATACCCCGATGTCAAGTCAATCTTAGAAAAGTAGCTTGCCCCTTGGAGTTGATCAAACAAGTTGTCAAACCGAGGGAGAGTATACTTGTTCTTAATGGTGACTTTATTGAGTTGGCGATAATCAATGCACGATTTAAGGCACCCATCCTTCTTCTTCACAAACAATACCGGAGCGCCACATGGAGAAATACTAGGTCTAATGAAGCCTTTGTCTAGTAAGTCCTTGAGTTGCGCCTTCAACTCTTTCAATTCGGCCGGAGCCAACCGGTAAGGACGAATTGAAATTGGGTCGGTATCCGGTAGCAAGTCAATACCAAAATCAATTTCCCATTCGGGAGGGATTCCGGGAAGATCATTAGGGAAGACCTTCGGAAATTCCCTCACTACGGCGACTAACTCAATGGGAGGATTTTTGGAGTCTAAATCTTTGACTCTTACAATGTGGTGTAAGAACCCTTTCGAGATCATCTTACAAGCCTTTATACAAGAAATGATACGACCTCTAGGAATAGAATTTCCCCCCTTCACTCTAAGATGGGTTCATTATGAAAATTGAACTTGACTTTTGTTATTCTACAATTAATGGAAGCAAAACAATCATATTCAACATGAGTAACTCTATTGGGAAACTTTATAGGACAATTTCTATATACCCTCTTTGCAACCATCGAAGTACCTACCGAGGTAGTTACCATAAAAGGTTCATTTAAGATATCAGACCAAATATCAAACTTTCTAGCAACCAAGGGAGTTACAAAAGATAACGTAGCACCCGGATCAAGTAAAGCATAAAATCAATAGAGAAGACTTGTAACATATCAGTCACCACATGGGGAGAAATCTCTTGTTCACCCCTAGAGAGAATAGCATTAAAGCGATTCTTTCTTGGAGCATCAACATTAGAACTACTTGCTTGTGCTTGCCCACTACTATTGTCTTGCCCCTTTATATTAGGGCAATATTTAACCTTATGTCCACTCTTGCCACATCCAAAGCAATTGTCCGTCCCAACAAGGAACTCACCATAATGCTTCTTACCACACTTTCCACAAGTTGTCTTCTTACTTGGTAAATTAATACCTCTTCCCTTTTGACACTTAGGTATAGATACACTATCAGTACGAGCCTTGGGAAATTTGGAAGGAACTTGATTGGGGAACCTCTTCTTGAATCTAGGCTTGTCTTCAATTTCCAACATCCCCTTTGAAGAACCACCATCATAAGACTTGACCCTCTTGGCCTCTCTATTCTTCCTTCTTAGTCTACTTTCTTCCACTTGTTGAGCATGAACCATGAGACAAGAGATATTCATATTATCATGTAGCATATCCGAATGACATTCTTCCACCAAGTCATCGCACACTCCCGTAAGAAAACCACTCATCTCATCCCCTGGGTTAGAAACCAAGGATGGAGCATACTTGGACAACTTAGTAAACTTCGAGGAGTAGTCAAGTATACTCATACCTCCTTGACGAAGGTTGACGAATTCTTCCACCTTAGCTTCCCTCATCTCTCTATGAAAAAAACTATCAACGAAATCCCTCTTGAAGATCTCCCAAGTCATCAGACCACCTCTTAGAACCCTATTATACTTCCAATGTGTGTACCAAGCTTGGCCACATCTTTGAATTGATAGGTCGCCAACTCGGCCTTCTCTTGCGGAGTCACAACCATAGCAAATAGGATCTTATATACCTCATCAAGGAAGTTTTGAGGGTCTTCATCCGCTTTTGACCTGAAGAACATAGGTGGGTTCATCCTAGTAAAGTCTCTCAAACGAGAAGCCATAGTGCTAGCATGTTGAGGCACTCGGGGTCCAACCTCCTTATTCACTTGAGCCGTCATGTCTTGGACTTGTGGAGTGACGGCATTATATTGAGAGGTCATGTCTTGGTCCAAATTGAGAAAAGCCAACCTTATTTCCCCATCCGTCATATGTTGAGGAACAACTGGAACTTCATCACCCATAGCAACTTGCTCAAGTGAAGGAACTTGGTTGTCTTGTGGAGGAGCTTGATTGTCATGAGCTCCCGCATTTGCAATCCCTTCTTCAGCCCTTTGTGCTGTTGCCCTTCGAGTAGTCATACCTATAACCACGATAAATGGTTTAGGTGAAATCACATAAAATAAGACTCTAGAGGCACAACATAGTAGTAAAAGAAGATGAGAGTTTCCTAAGCATCACATAGTCTCTCATTCATAAGTGTGGCGCACTTCACAATTATGAATAAGAATCTACATAGACGTGGTTCAATCCTACAATTTCTTTAACCTCATGCTCTGATACCAAGTTTGTCACATTTGGGGATCACCCCCTATATATAACCGACGGTGTCGTCCTTGGAGAGGACTAAGACTAGCCTCTTAGCATTCGTCATTACATATCATAGGCTAAAAAGTGCGGAAAATTAAAACTTTTCATCTATATCTACATTATGAGGTTTACATAGACCTCTCTCTTACACATAATATACATAGGGAGTTTACTTAGACTTCTCGCATAGGTAGCTTACATAAGCTTCTACTTTTATGTCACATATATAATACACACAATATAGAGTCTAATAGAGATGTCTCATATAAAACCATCTAAGTTGGAATAGAACAATTAAGGCATAGACCTTACACAAATGTATAAATGCCACTTAGGTCTTACAATAATGTCTTGAACAATAAGAGTGAAAGAATGTCATTAGAGTATAGAAAGTCACATAGGTAGAATGAGAAAAGGCATCATCCTCGGATCTTGAGGACATACCAATACTTGGAGAAATGATCCAAGCCTTCCTTGCAAATCGGTCACAATCCCTCAACGATCGGAACCTAAAATGTTTGGATAAAGGGAGAAATAGGGGTTAGTACATCACTTGTATTAAGTATGGAAACATATGCACACACAACTTAGAAATCATGCTAAAAGGGACATTTTGTTCAAAACCATGCCAAGTTACTTTGAAAAGCCTTATGCACAATCAAGAACACATATGAGACCATAACCATATATTCATTAAGACAATATCATATCCAACACAAGACCAACATCATCAAGTATAACCAAGTCAACATGTTTAATAGCATATTAAAACTATAGCAAAAGCAATTCAAACATCATATCATAACAACAAAACATGTATAAGAGTTCATGACATTACAACATATACAAGACCCTTACTCATAACCCACCATCAAGTCTACAAGTGCACTGACCAAGTAAAGACCCATAACCTTACTCAACTAAGTAAACCAAATAAAGTATCATAAGCAATGCCCAACATCACATAAAATAGCATCAAGAAGTAGTCATCATCATGTTTAGCAATATAGACCAATAACATGTTCATACATAAAACCAACATCATATAGTATCATCAACATGTAAAGTCCACACAAACATATCATTCACTTTATAAGAGCATAAGAACATAAGAACATCCACCTAAGACTTCCCTCAAGGTCAACTAGTACAATGCATAGGCAGAGTCCCATACCCCTACCTAGACTAAGTCCAACCCCTTAAGTCATCTTAGTTAGAGTTCACTTTATTACTTCGTTTTACTTTTGGGAACATCTTGCCTTAACAACCATAGACCACATGAGATAATGTGGAATCCGGTGTCAAGAAACCCTACACCGAAAGAACATGGACTGCTTTTCAAGGTAGTATCAATGCATGAACATAACATCTAGGTGTATCCACTAGCTAGTATTCCTATGGGGGCAACATAGTTCAAGAACTAGGAGACGTACTTGAGACCCTATTTATGCCTTTAACATTATATTCTCCAGTCTCATGAGTACAATAGTGAACCTACCTTCCCTACTTGGGAAGGGACACTCCTCACTACTAGTTCACTCGTTCTAAGCTAGAGTCCCTTTTGAAATGTCTTTCTTTAACAATCACAACTTAGTTTAGGTCATAGGAGAATAGATCCTTGTATAGTCATAGTCATTATCTCAATTGGAATTGCATGATAACACCTTTCAATACAACCTTCATATGTGAGATTAGCACATTAATATCATCATATCATAGTAAGACACATAGGTACTTCGTAACCAACCTTATATCATTAACTGTTAAACATAATCTCACAATCACATAATCAAGACATTTCAATTGCATCATCATACCACACCTACTTAATCCAGATATACTTCAATTGAACTTCATCACCAAGTACCAGCCATCATAATTGAAGTAAAGATTTAAGATAACAAAGACTTACCCAATCTCCTTAAAAAACCATCATCATGGTCTTACCATCAACTAACAAATTCCATCCAATAATAGGCGTAATAACAACATTCGATAGTAAATAACACAATAGCTAGGTCAATTGCATCATCACTATCCCAATTAACTTCAATTCATAACCTAGGGTTAGGGGGAAAGGGTTCATCATGAATTCATCAAGAAATAGATCCAATCCCAACAATACATTATCCTAGGCATTCCATGAATGAATTACAATAGATAAAAGAAGTTTAACAATAAATAGATTCATCAATTCCCATCAATCATAATAAAGATCCAAGATTTGGGAAAATTAGGGAGAAGACATAAATCAATTGAAATTCCCATCAATTAACATCAATTACTCAACAATCTACACTTAGTCATCCACGGGTAATTACAATTACACATAATCAATCATCAATTTCAAGTTTATAAGAAAACCCATTTGTAGAAGAAAACCCTAAGACTTGGGTGATTTAGAATTCAAGTTTGAAAGGACCTCTTGGGGAATGGATTACCAAGAGTGAAGAACCCATACCTTAATGAAGCTTAATCCATGAAATTCAAGTGAAGTCCTAGAGACATTGGTCTTCTTCTTCAAGCTTTCTTCTTCCTTCAATAGAGGTTGAATAAAGAATGAAAGTAGAAAGAGGTGAGAGCTTTTTAGTTTTGATTTGGGGATTTGATTTGAGTGAGTAAAATTGTCACATCCGGGGAGCACACCCTAGACGTAACCAGTGTCGTTTTCCTCATAGAGGACTAAGACTATCCTCTTAGCTTACATCATTACATTCATAGGTTAAAAATATGAAAATTTAAAACTTTTATTTATCTATCATGAGGTTTACACAAACCTCTTGCATAAACATAATATAATCATATCGAGTATACATAGACCCTTCGTATAAAAGATTACATAGTCTTCTACTTTTATTACACATATACATACATAAGATATAACATAGTCTTAAAACGCATGTCTCATCTCGTCACCATCTAAACAAGAGTATAACAATTGGGCCTATCCCATACATCAATACAATAAGAGCCACATATAGGCTATACAATCTTTAGTACTCAAATGAAAGGAAAAGAACATAGTGTCTTTATGACTAATAAATATTCAATGCTAGAAAGTGGCATTGCCCTCGAAGTAGTGAGGACCGACCCAACTTGGAGAATGAGAATCCAAGTCTTCCTTCAAAACTGTTCACAAGCCCTTCAACGACCGGAACCTAAAATATTGGGAAAAAGGGAGAAAATGGGGTCAGTACACCACTTGTACTAAGTATGAGACCATATGCACAAAACATAAAATCATGCTAAAAAGGGACATTTTATTAAAGCATGCAACTTACTTTGAAAAGCCTTATGCACACTCAAGGACCAATACAAATCAATAAGACATATTCATTAAGTCAAGACCATGTACATTACAAGACCAACAATAATAAGTCTAGTCAAGTCAACATGCATATCAACATAATAGGACACATAATCAAGACAACTCTATCATCAAGTCATAACATCAACAAGCATGAATAAAAGTTCATAACATCATAACCAAAGCAAGACAATTACTCATGAACCCTCATTAAGTCCACTAGTGGAATGACTAAGAAAAGCCCCATAACCGCCCAACAAGAACCATAAACAATGTCCAACTTCACATAGCATATCATTAAAGTACATAACATCATACTTGAGCAATAGAGACCAAACACATGTTCATAAGTGAACCCAACATAATATAGTGTCATCAACATGTAAGATCATAATATACATATCATTTGCATTTATAAGCATATACATACATAAGAACATCCTTCTAAGGTTTACCTCTAGGATAACTAGTGCAATGTATAGGTAGAGTCCCATACCCCTTCCTAGACTAAGCTAAACCCTTTAGGTCATCCTAGTTAAAGTTCATTCATTACTTCATTTTACCTTTCGGGAACATTTTGCCTTAACCAACATAGACCACATGAACTAATGTGGAATCCGGTGTCATGGAACCCTACACCGAAGGAAGGCGGACCACTTGCAAAGGTAGTATCAAAACATGAACATAACATCTATGTGGATCCACTAGGTAGTATTCTTATGGGGGCAACATAGTTCAAGAACTAGGAGATATAGTTGGGACCCTCTTTACGCTACATGCATTATAGTCTTCAATCACATGAGTAAATATGTGATACTACCTTATCTATGTGGGAAGGGACACTCCTCACTCTAGTTCACTCGGTGCTAAGCTAGAGTCCTTTTTGAAATGTCTTTAATGCCTTTGTAAACCATCATAGCTTAATGTAGGTCATATGTTCTATCCCTTATATAATCATCATCATAGCTCAATAATAATTTCATGAGTATTGTCCCTTCATTACAATTCATACATGTGAAGTTAACACATCTACATAGTCACATCATTATAAGGCACATTGATTAGTTATCACCCTCCTTATAACATTTACATCTTAGCGAACAACTCTCAAACCATAATTTAAGACATTCCAATTCAACATCATACAAACACTATCAATCTTAACATAAGGTATACTTCAGTACAACTTCATCACTTAATTACAATTAATCATAATTGTAGTAAAGAATTGAGATCATAAGACTTACCCAATCTCCTTCACAATGCCATCATCAAGGTCTTACCATCAACCATCCAATTCAACCAAAAATAGGTGTAATATAACCAAACAATAGTAACGAAAATAATAATGAAGTCAATTGAATTACGAAACAACAATTCATCACTAGTTCATAGCCTAGAATTAGAGACTTGTGTCAAATTCATGATCTACTTTACAACCTAGGTCAATTAATCAAGAACTAGCATACTGAGATTACAATACATCACAATCTACTCGTAATTGGCATAATTAAAACATGGAATAGTAATTCACACATTAACCAAGCCAATTGTATCAATACTATACAACTCAATTCAAGATGACAACATAGGGTTAAGAGGAAAAGGTCATCTTCCACAAAGTAGGTCAATTCATCAAGAAGTAGTATAATGGAATCATAAAACATGTTAATATACTCATAATAATCAAAAGGAATCATAAACAAAGCAATTCACACGATCAATTTCGTGTTGGAAGGAAACCCACTTAGAACTCAATTTTTTGAAATCAATTTGGAGGAACCCTTTGGGGAAAGAGATCCCAAAGGTGAAAGGAATCCCATACCTCACTAATTGATGATGTTTGATGGAGAAAACTTGATCCTTTTCAGCCATAGAACCCTCCTTTGCTTGGTGTTCTATGGAGTTTCTTTGGGAGAGAAAAAGAAGAGATAAGGAAGAGCAATTGGGTTTTGGGAAATTATGAGAGTTAAGTGAGGTTTTAGGCTTAGGGTAGTTTATATAGGGACTTAACTAGTTTAATTAACCACCCCCTATTCTGTAATTAACCTCCTAATTAAACTAACTAATTAAATGAACTAAATAAAACAAGGCAGCAACATAGGGGCCTGACCTACGTGACCCCGACTGACGGGCCGTAGGTCAGTCGACGGGCAGTGTAGCCTCCTTGCTGCACGTCCGTAGTTTTTGTCAGAGATTTTCCAAAACGATCCCTTCACGAATTTGTTTAATTCTTCATCAACGGAGGCATCGATGCACCCACGCCTCGTCGCCTGCAGTCCATTGATGGACACTGCCTTATGACAATTTTTTGCCTACTTGTGAGGGTACTACTCAAGGGCTCTTGGTTGGTCCTTGGAGAGTCGTACCCATATGTTTCGACTATAACATAACTCTAATACGTGTTAAGCACCTTACCACCAAATTTCAGCATTTTCCGACTCTTAAAACTTAGTCAAATAGGCTAAGGCACACTAGCATCTCTAGAACTAGTTTCCGGACGTCATCGACGTTCCTTGACCTTTTGATCCTAGAACTTCCTGAATGACTTATATACATTATAATAGACATTAAAACAGTGTTACAACTCTTAGACTCTCTTGTTAGGATCTACATTAGGCTTTAGACTTTCGGAGTATTACATTATCCCCCCGAGGAACATTCGAACCCGAATGACACTATAATTCCTTTAAAAGGAAGGAATAGACTCAAGACTAGCAGCCCAACACCCGACAACATATCAAGACATGAGTCACAATCAAAATCAACATTACCACATAAGCTTTTTCACAATGCAACTCAAAATATCATTTTCAACTCATAAGAGTTCAACATTCGTTTCATGTTTATTCATTATGTCAAAGCTTTCTCCCACACATATCAACATGTTCAATACAATTCATGAAGACACAATATACCAAAATGCACAACATAATTGAAAACAAGTAAAAAGCAACATTTTTCATTTTTAGGCATAATTTCAATGTAATTCATTGTAACATGCACCTTTTTGCACAACTTCACCAAAATCAAGGCAATTTCAAATAAACTCATTATTTTCACTATAAATAGGAACAACCAACCTTTGTTATCAAATAGATGAGGTTAACGGGACTTCATGTCGGCCTCGGCCTCCCATGTTGCACCCTCAACTAAGTGGTTCTTCCATAACACCTTTAAGGAAGCCACCCTTTGTTCCTTAACTTCATTACTTGTCTGTCAAGGATTTCAATCGAAACCTCCTCATAACAAAGGTTTTTTGAACACCTAGACCATCAATAGGAAGAATGAACTCGGGATCACCGATACACTTGTTAAGCATGGAAACATGGAACACCGGATGAAACGAAGTGAATTCTTTAGACAAATTCAACTCATATTCAACCTTACGAATCTTTTGCAAAATTTCATAGGGACCCACATAACGAGGACTCAACTTACCCTTCTTGCCAAATCTCACCACCCCTTTCATAGGCAAATTTTTTAGATACACTTTATCACCTTCTTCAAACTCTAACTCCCTTTTCCTAAGGTCGGCATAAGACTTTTGCTAGATATAGGCTGTTTTCAAATGATTTCTTATAACATGAACCTTCTCCAAAGTAGTCTTATAAATCAATTCAGGACCCAAAAGTGAAGACTCGCCCACTTCAAACCATCCAATTGGGGATCTAATCTCCTACCATATAAGGCTTCATAAGGAGCCATAATTATAGATGAATGGTAACTATTTCTATAAGAAAACTCAACCAAAGGCAAGTATCTATCCCAAGTTCCCTTGAAATCAATTATACAAACTCTAAGCATATTCTCAAGGGTTTGAATAGTACGCTCCCCTTGGCCATCTGTTTGAGGATGATAAGCAGTGCTTAACTTCACCTTTGTACCAAACCCTTTTTGGAATTACCTACAAAACCTAGATGTGAATTGTGCACCCTATCCTATATGATGGATAAAAAAATACCACGGCGACACACAATCTCATCTATGAAGATCTTTGCATTATCGTCCGCCGAGTAAGTGGACTTGACGAGAATAAAATAAGCGGATTTGGTCAACCTATCCACAACCACCCATATGGATTCATATTGCTTTTTTGTGAGACGCAAACCTACCACAAAATCCGTATAAATGTCTTCCCACTTCCAAGTAAAAACTTGGATTTCTTGAAGTAAACAACCCGACTTTTGGTGTTCGGCTTTCACTTGTTGGCAATTTGGACACTTTGCAACAAATTCCTCTATGTCCTTCTTTAAACCTTCCTACCAAAACACTTCTCAAAGCTCATGATACATCTTTGTAGAACCCGGATAAATGGAGTAATGGGACCCATGAACTTTTTCAAGAATTCGGTTCCTCAAACAATCTACATTGGGAACACACAACCTTCCTTGATACCTCAAGACACCATCCCCCCCTAAGGAGAATGACTCATTAAACTTACCAAGAACCGATTCCTTCAAATCCATCAAGGGTTGATCAAGGTGTTGCTTAGACTTCACCTCAACCACCAAAGACGATTCTAAGTTATGATGGACCATAAAACCACCATTAGGAGAATCTTCCAATCTAATACCCAATCTAGCCAACCTATGAACATCTTCTATAGGTCTTTCTTGGCTTCATCTATATGAGAGACACTACCCATGGTCATACGACATAGAGAATCCACAACCACATTGGCCTTGCCGGGATGGCAGAGATCACTTATGTCATAATCTTTCAATAATTCCAACCACCTTTTTTGTCGGAGGTTCAACTCCTTTTGAGTAAACACATATTGAAGACTTTTGTTGTCGGTATACACATCAACATGAACACCATACAAATAATGCCTCCATATTTTTAAGGCAAATACCACGGCCACTAACTCAAGATCATGAGTTGGATAATTCTTCTCATGTACCTTAAGCTGCCTATAGGCATAGACTACTACTTTCCCATATTGCATAAGCACACACCATAAGCCCACTCGGCATGCATCACAATGTACCACGAAACCCTTGGTACACTCTGGTAAAGTCAAAACCAGAGTGGAAGTAAGCCTATCCTTCAAGATTTGGAAAATTCTTTCAAATGCCTCCGACAACTCAAATTTCGTACTCTTTTGGGTCAAAGTAGTCAAGGGAGATGCAATGGACGCAAAACCATCAAGAAACCTCCTATTATAACCCGCTAGACCGAAGAAACTTCTAATGTCGGTTGGAGTAGATGGCCTAGGCCAATTTTTCACCGCCTCGATTTTCCTTGGATCAACCTCAACTCCCTCACTAGAGATGATATGACCAAGAAACGCCACCGACATCAACAAAAGCTCACATTTTCTATACTTGGCAAATAGTTGGTTCTCCTTAAGCACTTGTAACACCAACCTCAAGTGATCCATGTGTTCACCCTCATTTCTCGAGTATACAAAGATGTCATCAATAAAGACAATCACAAATAAATCTAGGTAACTTCGAAACACCCTATTCATGAGATCCATAAATGCCATCGGGGCATTAGTGAGACAAAAGGACATTACAAAGAATTCATAGTGACCATATCTTGTCCGATAGGCCGTTTTTGGTATATCCTCACCTCTCACCCTAAGTTGGTGATACCCTGATCTCAAATCAATTTTTTAAAAGTAGTTTGCCCCTTGGAGTTGATCAAACAAGTCGTCAATCCGAGGGAGAGGATACTTGTTCTTAGTAGTAACTTTATTGAGTTGGCGATAATCGATGCACATTCTAAAGGACCCATCCTTCTTCTTTATAAAAAAACCGGAGCACCCCATGGAGAAATACGAGGTTTAATGAAGCCTTTGTCTAGTAAGTCCTTGAGTTGAGCCTTCAAATCTTTCAATTCGGCCAGAGCCATCCGATAAGGAGAAATTGAAATGGGATTGGTATCCGGTAGCAAGTCAATACCAAAATTAATTTTCCATTCAGGAGGGATTTCGGGAAGATCATTATGAAAGACCTCCGGAAATTCTCTTACTACGGGACTAACTTATGGGGAGGATTTTCGGAGTTTAAATATTTGACTCTTACAATGTGATATATACACCCTTTTGAGATCATTTTAGAAGTCTTAAGACAAGCGATAATACGACCTCTAGGAATAGAATTTCCCCATTTCCACTATAAAATGGGTTCATTTGGAAACTTGCACTTGACAATTCTATTTCTACAATCAATGAAAGCAAAATAATCAATGCAACCAATCCATCCCCAAAATGACATCAAAATCAACCATATAAAGTTCTACTAATTCAAATGAGTAACTCTATTGGTCAACATTACAGGACAATTTCTATATACCCTCTTTGCAAACACCAACTCACCTACCGGGGTAGTTACCATAAAAGGTTCATTTAAAATATCAGGAAAAATATCAAACTTCGTAGATATCAAGGGAGTAAAAAAAGATAATTTCGCACCGGGATCAAGTAAAGCATATACATCAATAGAGAAGACTTGTACCATACGGGTCACCACATCGGGAGAACTCACTTGTTCACCCCTAGAGCGAAGTGCATAAAAACGATTCTTCTTTGGAGGATCCACATTAGAATCACTAAATTGAGCTTGACCGCTACCTTTGTCTTGTCCCTTCACATTAGGGCAATCCCTAACGTTGTGGCAACTCTTGCCACACCTAAAGCAATTGACCGTCCAAACAAAGCAATCACCATAATTCTTCTTGCCACACTTTCCACAAATTGGCTTCTTGCTTTGTAAGCTAGTACCTCTTCCCTTTTGAGACTTAGGGTTAGACACCCTATAATCATGAGCCTTGGGAAGTTTGGAAGGAACTTGATTAGAAATACTCTTTTTGAACCTAGGCTTGTCTTGAATATCAAGCCTACCCTTTGAAGAAACACCATCATAAGACCTAGCCCTCTTTGAATCCCTACTCTTCCTCTTAACCCATGTCTCTTCGACTTGTTGAGCACGAACCATGAGACGAGAAATGTTCATATTATCATGTATCATAGTCGAATGACACACTTCTTTCAAGTTATCCGACACCCCCGTCAAAAAGCGCCTTATTTCATCCCTAGGGTCGGAAAATAAAGAAGGAGCATACTTTGACAATTTAGTAAATTTCAAAGAGTAGTCAAGTACACTCATACCTCCTTGACGAAGGTTGATGAATTCTTCCACTTTGGCTTCCCTTTTCTCCCGAGAAAAGAACCTATCAAGAAAAGCCTTCTTGAAAATCTCCCATGTCACCGATCCTCCTCTTAAAGGCATATTGTCTCTCCATTGGACGTACCAAGTTTGGGCCACATCATTGAGTTAGTAAGTGGTTAACTGGACTTTCTCACTAGTTTTCAACCCCATAGCATAGAGAATCTAGTAGGTTTAATAAATGAATTCTTGGGTGTCTTCCTGAACTTTGGACCCAAAGAAAGTAGGAGGATTCATCCTTGTAAAATCCATCAAACGGGATGCCATGGTGCCAACATGTTTGTTTCCTCGGGGTATAACCTCTCGATTAGCTTGGGCCATCATGGATTTATATTGAGTAGTGACGTCTTGTGCTTGAGTAGTAATGGCTTGGGCCATTTGGAGAAATGCTGCCCTTATGTGCCCATCCATCAAAGGTGGAGGATTGACCTGAGCTTGATCATCATTAGTAACTTCTTTAAGAGGAGGACTTGATTGCCTCGGGGAGGAACTCCCACATTGGCAATCTCTTCATCAGATCTTCGATTGGTTGTTCTTCGAGTATTCATTGCCTATAATCAAAATAAAAGGATTAGATGCTAAGGGCACATAGAGTCAAGACTCTCGATGCACGATATTGCATTTCCAAGAAAATGAGAATTTCCTAAGCATCATATAGTTTCCTATTTAAATGTGTGGCGCGCTTCACAATTATGAGTAAGAATCTACGTAGACGTGGTTAAGTGAGACATCGACTCTAAATATATTCAACCTCATGCTCTGATACCAAGTTTGTAACACCGCGGAGCACCCCGTTAGACGTAACCGGCGTCGTTGTCCACATCGAGGACTAAGACTAGACTCTTAGCTTACATCATTACATTCATAGGTTAAAAATGCGGAAAATTAAAAACTTTTCTTCTATCAATCAAGAGGTTTACATAGACCTCTCGCATACACATAATAAAGTCATATTGAGTATACATAGACCCTACGTATAAGAAGATTGCATAGTCTTCTACATTTATTGTACATATACATTTATAAGATATAACATAGTCTTAAAACAAATTTCTCATCTCATAACCATCTAAACAAGAGTATAAAAATTGGGCCTTGCCCATACATCAATACAATAAGAGCCACATATAGGCTATACAATCTTTAGTACTCAAATGAAAGGAAATGAACATAGTGCCTGTATGACTAATCAATATTCAATGCTAGAAAGTGGCATTGCCCTGAAGTAGTGAGGACCTACGCAACTTGGAGAATGAGAATCCAAGTCTTCGTGCAAAAGTCGTCACAAGCCCTTAAACGACCAGAACCTAAAATATTGGGGAAAAGGGAGAAAATGGGGTTAGTACACCACTTGTACTAAGTATGAGACCATATTCACACACAACTTAAAATCATGCTAAAAAGGGACATTTTATTAAAGCATGCAACTTACTTTGAAAAGCCTTATGCACACTCAAGGACCAATACAAATAAATAAGACATATTCATTAAGTCAAGACCATGTACATCACAAGACCAACAATACTAAGTCTAGTAAAGTCAACATGCATATCAACATAATAGGGCACATAATCAGGACAACTCTATCATAAAGTCATAACATCAAAAAACATGAATAAGAGTTCATAACATCATAACCAAAGCAAGACCATTACTCATGAACCCTCATTAAGTCCACTAGTGAATAAACTAAGCAAATCCCAATAACCTTACTCAATCAAGTAAACCCAACAAGAACCATAAACAATGTCAGACTTCACATAGAATATCATTAAGAGTACACAACATCATACTTGAGCAATAGAGACCAAAGACATGTTCATAAGTGAACCCAACATCATATAGTGTCATAAACATGTAAGATCATCATATACATATCATTTGAATTTATAAGCATATACATACATAAGAACATCCTCCTAAGGTTTACCTCAAGGCTAACTAGTGCAATATATAGGTATAGTCCCATACCCCTACCTAGACTAAAACCCAATAGGTCATCCTAGTTAGAGTTCATTTATTACTTCATTTTACCTTTTGGAACATCTTTCCTTAACCGACATAGACCACATGAGCTAATGTGAAATCCGTTGTCATGGAACCCTACACCGTAGGAGGCGTACTACTTGCAAAGGTAGTAACAAAACATGAATATAACATCTTGTTGATCCACTAGCTAGTATTCCTATTGGGGAAACATAGTTCAAGAGCTAGGAGATATAGTTTGGACCCTCTTTATGCTACATGCATTATAGTCTTCAATCACATGAGTAAATTTGTGATCCTACCTTATCTATGTGGGAAGGACACTCCTCACTCTAGTTCACTCGGTGCTAAGCTATAGTCCTTTTTGAAATGTCTTTAATGCCTTTGTTAACCATCATAGCTTAATGTAGGTCATATGTTCTATCCCTTATATAATCATCATCATAGCTCAATGAGAATTGCATGAGTATTGTCCTTTCATTACAATTCATACATGTGAAGTTAGCACATTTACATAGTCACATCATAATAAGGCACATTGATTAGTTATCACCCTCCTTATAACATTTACATCTTAGCGAACAACTCTCGAACCATATTTTAAGACATTCCAATTCAACATCATACAAACCCTATCAATCTTAACATGAGGTATACTTCAATACAACTCCATCACTTAATCACAAGTAATCATAATTGAAGTAAAGAATTGAGATCACAAGACTTACCAAATCTCCTTCACAATGCCATCATCAAGGTCTTATCATAAACCATCCAATTCAACCCAACAATAGGTGTAATATCATCACACAATAGTAACCAACATAATAATGAAGTCAATTGAATCACTACACAACAATTCATCACTAGTTCATAGCCTAAAATTAGAGACTTGGGTCAAATTCATGATCTACTTCACAACTTAGGTCAATTAATCAAGAAATAGCATACTCGGATTACAATACATCACAACCTACTTATAATTGGCATAATAACAACATGGAATAGTAATTAACACATTAACCAAGCCAATTGTATCAATACTATACAACTCAATTCAAGATCACAACCTAGGGTTAAGGGGAAAAGGTCATCTTCAACAAACTAGGTCAATTCATCAAGAAGTAGTATACTGGAATCATAATACATGTTAATCTACTCATAATAAACAAAGGGAATCATAGACAAAGCAATTCGCAAGATCAATTTCGTATTGGAAGGAAACCCACTTAGAACTCAACTTTTTGAAATTAATTTGGAGGAACCCTTTGGGGAAAGACATCCCAAAGGTGAAAGGAATCTTATACCTCACTAATTGATGAAGTTTGATGGAGAAAACTTGATCCTTTACACACATAGAATTGTCCTTTGCTTGGTCTTCTATGGAGTTTCTTTGGGAGAGAGAAAGAAGAGAGAAGGAATAGCAATTGGTTTTTGGGAAATTATGAGAGTTAAGTGAGGTTTTAGGCTTAGGGTAGTTTATATAGGGACTTAAATAACTTAACAAACCACCACTATTTGGTAATTAACCTACTAACTAAAATAACTAATTAAATGAATTATCTAAGACAAGGAAGCAATGCAGGGGCCTGACCTACGATACCCCGACTGACGGGCCGTAGGTCAGTCGACGGGCAGTGTGGCCTCCGTGCTGCACGTCCGTAGTTTTGGTCAGAGATTTGCCAAAATGATCCCTTCAGGAAATTGGATAATTCTTCATCAACGGAAGCATCGAAGCCCCGTCGATGCACTCACTCCTCGTCGCCTGCAGTCCGTTAATGGACAGTGCCTCATGGCAGCTTTTTGCCAATTTGTAAGGGTCCTCCTTAAGGGACCTTGGTTGGTCCTTGGGGAGTCTTACCCATACGTTTCGACTATAAACTAACTCTAATACATGTTAATCACCTTACCACAAAATTTCATCATTTTCTGACTCTTAAAACTTAGTCAAATAGGATAAGGCACACTAGCACCTCTTGAACTAGTTTCCGGACGTCATGGACGTTCCTTGACGTTTTGATTCTAGAACTTCCTAAATGACTTATATGCATTTTAATATACCTTAAATAGTGTAACAACTCTTAGAATCTCATGTTAGACTCTAGATTAGGCTTTAGACTTTCGGAGTATTACATTATCCCCCTCTTAGGAACATTCGTCATAGAATGACACTAGAATTCTTTTAAAAGGAAGGAATAAACTAAAGACTAGTAGCCCAACCAAAAACAACATATATAGACATGAGTCACAATCAAAATCAACATAACCACATAAGCTTTTTCACAATGCAACTCAAAACATCATTTTCAACTCATAAGAGTTCAACATTCATATCATGCTTATTTATTATGTCAAAGCTTTCTCCCACACATATCAACATGCTCTATACAATTCATGAAGACACAATATACCAAAATGCACAACATAACTCAAAACAAGTAAAAAGCAACATTTTCATTTTAGGAATAATTTCATTGTAATTCACTGTAACATGCACCTTTTTGAACAACTTCACCAAAATCAAGGCAATTTCAAATAAACTCATTATTTTCACTATAAATAGGAACAACTAACCTTAGTTATCAAATAGATGAGGGTAACGGGACTTCATGTCGGCCTCGGCCTCCCATGTTTCACCCTCAACTAGGTGGTTCTTCCATAACACCTTTACGGAAGCTACCTCTTTGTTCCTTAACTTCTCTACTGGTCTATAAAGGATTTCAACCGAAGCCTCCTTATAATAGAGGTTCTCTTGAACACCTAGACCGTTAATAAGAAGAATGAACTCGGGATCACCGATACACTTGTTAAGCATGGAAACATGGAACACCGGATGAACCGTAGCCAATTCTTTAGGCAACTTCAACTCATATGCAACCTTACAAATCTTTTGCAAAATTTCATAGGGACACACATAAAGAGGACTCAACTTACCCTTCTTACCAAATCTCACCGCCCCTTTCATAGGTGAAATTTTTAGATACACTTTGTCACATTCTTCAAACTCTAACTCCCTTCTCCTATGGTCGGCATAAGACTTTTTCCGGCTATAGGTTGTTTTCAAATTATTCCTTATAACATGAACCTTCTCCAAAGTCTTATTTATCAATTCGGGACCCAAAAGTGATGACTTACCCACTTCAAACCATCCAATTGGGGATCTACAACTCCTACCATATAACGCTTCATAAGAAGCCATAGATATAGATGAATGGTAATTATTGTTGTGAGAAAACTCAACCAAAGGCAAGTGTCTATCCTAATTTCTCTTGAAATCAATTAGACAAGCTATAAGAATATTCTCAAGGGTTTGAATAGTACGCTCCGCTTGGACATCCGTTTGAGGATGAAAAACAGTGCTTAACTTCACCTTGGTACCCAACCTTTTTTGGAATGACCTCCAAAACCTATATGTGAATTGTGCACCCCTATCCGATATAATGGATAACGGAATACCATGGCGACACACAATCTCATCTATGAAGATTTTGCATAATCCTCCGCCGAGTAAGTGGACTTGACTGGAATAAAATAAGCGGATTTGGTCAATCTATCCACAACCACCCATATAGAGTCATATTGCTTTTGCGTCCGAGGCAAACCTACACAAAATCGATATAAATGTCTTCCCACTTCCAAGTAGGAACTTGAATTTCTTGAAGTAAACCACCCGACTTATGGTGTTCGACTTTCACTTGTTGGCAATTTGGACACTTTGTAACAAATTCCGCTATGTCCTTCTTTAAACCATCCAACCAAAACACTTCTATAATGTCATGGTACATCTTCGTCGAACTCGGATGAATCTTTCTAGAGAATCCGGTTTCTCAAGTCATCAAGATTGTGCACACAACCTTCCTTGATACCTCAAGACACCATCCCCCCCTAAAGAGAATGACTCATTAGCTTACCAATAACCGACTCCTTCAACTCCATCAGTAGTTGATCAAGGTGTTTGTTAGACTTCACCTCAACCACCAAAGACGATTAAGAGTTATGATGGCCCATAAAACCACCATTTAGAGAATCTTCCAATCTAACACCCAAACGAGCCAACCTATGAATATCTTTCACTAGGTATTTCTTGGCATCTTCAATATCAGACACACTACCCATGGTCATACGACTTAGAGCATCCGCAACAACATTGACCTTTCCGGGGTGGTAGAGAATACTCATGTCGTAATATTTCAAAAATTCCAACCACCTTCTTTGTTGGAGATTAAACTCCTTTTGAGTAAACACATATTGAAGACTTTTGTGGTCGGTATACACATCAACATGAACACCATACAAATAATGCAATCATATTTTTAAGGCAAATACCACGACCGCTAACTCAAGATCATGATTTGGATAATTATTCTCATGCACCTTAAGCTGCCTAGAGGCATAGGCTACTACTTTCCCATGTTGCATAATTACACACCTTAAGCTCACTAGGGATGCATCACAATATACCACAAAGCCCTTGGTACCCTCCGGTAAAGTCAACAACGGAGCGAAAGTAAGCCTATCTTTTAAGATTTGGAAACTTCTTTCACATGCATCTGACCACTCAAATTTCCTACTCTTTTGGGTCAAAGTAGTCAAGGGAGATGGAATGGACGCAAAACCATCCACAAACCTCCTATAATAACCCTCTAGACCCAAGAAATTCCTAATTTCAGTTGGAGTAAATGGCTTAGGAAAATTTTTCACCGCCTCAGATTTCCTTGGATCAACCTCAACTCCCTGACTAGAGATGATATGACCAAAAAAACCACCGTTCTCAACCGAAACTCACATTTGCTGTACTTGGCAAATAGTTGGTTCTCCTTAAGCACTTGTAACACCACCCTCAAGTGATCCATGTGTTCACCCTCATTTCTCGAGTATACCAAGATTTCGTCAATGAAGAGAATAACAAATGAATCTAGGTAACTTCGAAACACCCTATTCATGAGATCCATAAATGCCGCTAGGGCATTAGTGAGACCAAAGGACATTACTAAGAACTCATAGTGACCATATCTTGTCCGAAATGCCCTTTTTGGTATATCCTCACCTCTCACCCTAAGTTGGTAATACCCCGATCTCAAGTCAATTTTTGAAAAGTAGCTTGACCCTTGGAGTTGATCAAACAAGTCGTCAATCCGAGGGAGAGGATACTTGTTCTTAACAGTGACTTTATTAAGTTGGCGATAATCGATGCACGTACTAAGAGACCCATCCATATTCTTTACATATAAAACCGGAGCACTCCATGGAGAAATACTAGGTTCAATGAAGCCTTTGTCTAGTAAGTCCTTGAGTTGAGCCTTCAACTCTTTCAATTCGGCAAGTTCCATCCGATAAGGTGGAATTGAAATGGGATTGGTATCCGGTAGCAAGTCAATACCAAAATCAATTTCCCGTTCAGGAAGGATTCCGGGAAGATCATTAGGAACGACCTCCGGAAATTCCCTTACTACAGAGACTATCTCAATGGGAGAATTTTCAGAGTCTAAATATTTGACTATTACAATGTGATATAGATACCCTTTTGAGATCATTTTACAAGCCTTAAGACAAGAGATAATACGACCTCTAGGAATAGAATTCCCCCCTTCTACTCTAAAACGGGTTCATTTAGAAAATTGAACTTGAAATTCTAGTTCTACAATTAATGGAAGCAAAACAATTACGCAACCAATCCATCCCCAAAATGGCATCAAAATCGACTGTATAAAGTTCTACTAATTCAACATGAGTAACTCTATTGGAAACATTATAGGACAATTTCTATATACCCTTTTTGCAACCACCGACTCACCTACCAGGGTAGTTACCATGAAAGGTTCATTTAGAACATAGGAAAAATATCAAACTTCCTAGCTATCAAGGGAGTAACAAAATATAATGTAGCACCCCGATCAAGTAAAACATATACAATAGAGAAGACTTGTAACATACCGGTCAACACATCGGGAGAACTCTCTTGGTCACCCAGAGCGAAGTGCATAAAAGCGATTCTTCTTTGGATGATCCACATTAGAATCACTAGCTTGAGCTTGACGCTACCTTTGTCTTGTCCCTTCATATTAGGGCAATACCTAACCTTGTGGCCACTATTGCCACACCCAAAGCAATTGTTCGTCCCAACAAGGCAATCACCATAATGCTTCTTGCCACACTTTCCACAAGATGGCTTCTTTCTTGATGAGCTAGTACCTCTTCCCGTTTGAGACTTAGGGTCAAACTCCCTATCATCACGAGCCTTGGAAAATTTGGAAGGAACTTTATTAGATAGCCTCTTCTTGAATCTAGGCTTGTCTTGAATATCAAACCTACCCTTTGAAGAACCACCATTATAAGACCTTGCCCTCTTGGCATCGCTACTCTTCCTCTTAACCATTGTCTCTTCCACTTGTTGAGTATGAACCATGAGACGAGAAATGCTCATATTATTATGTCGCATAGTCGAACGACATTGTTTCTTCAAGTCATCAAACACCCCCATCACAAAGCGACTCATTTCATCCCTAGGGTCGAAAACCAAAGAAGAAGCATAGTTTGACAATTTAGTAAATTTCAAAGAGTAGTCAAGTACACTCATACCTCCTTAACGAAGGTTGATGAATTCTTTCACTTTGGCTTCCCATTTCTCCCGAGGAAAGAACCAATCAAGAAAAGCCTTCCTGAAAATCTCTAATGTCACCAGTCCACCTCTTAAAGGCCTATTGTGTCTTCATTGTACGCACCAAGTTTGGGACACATCTTTGAGTTGGTAAGTGGCTAACTCGGCTTTCTCACTAGTTGTCAACCCCATAGCATAGAGAATCTTGTAAGTTTCATCAATGAATTCTTGGGGTGTTCCTCATCTTTGGACCCATAGAAAGTAGGGGAATTCATCCTTGTGAAATCCCTCAAATGGGAGGCCATGGTGCAACATGTTGGTTCCCTCGGGGTATAACCTCCCGATTAGCTTGGGCCGTCATGGCTTGAGCTTGAGTAGTGACGCCTTGTGCTTGAGTAGTAATGTTTTGGGCCATTTGGAGATAGGCTGTCCTTATGTCGAGGATTGACCGGAGCTTGATCTTCATTAGTAACTTCTTCAAGAGAAGGGACTTGGATGCCTCGGGGAGGAACTCCTGCATTGGCAATTTCTTCATCAAGTTTTCGAGCGGTTGTTCTTCAAGTATTCATTGCCTGTTATCACATTAAAAGGATCAGATGCTAAGGGCACATAGAGTCACGACTCTGGAGGCACGATATTGGATTTCCAAGAAACAGAGAATTTCCTTAGCATCATATAGTTTCCTATTCATAAGTTTGGCGCGCTTCACATTTATGAGTAAGAATCTACATAGACATGGTTAGGTGAGACATCGAATCTAAAGATATTCAAACTCATGCTCTGATACCAAGTTTGTCACATCCGGGGAGCACCCCCTTAGACGTAACCGGCATCGTTGTCCTCATCGAGGACAAGACTAGACTCTTACCTTAGATCTTACATTCATAGGTTAAAAATGCAGAAAATTTAAAACTTTTCTTCTATAAATCATGAGGTTTACATAGACCTCTCGCATACACATAATATATTCATATCGAGTATACATAGACCCTACGTATAAGAAGATTACATAGTCTTCTACTTTTATTGCACATATACATTTATAAGATATAACATAGTCTTAAAACGGATGTCTCATCTCATAACCATCTAAACAAGAGTATAACAATTGGAGTAAAGAATTAAGATCACAAGACTTAACATAAGGTATACTTCAATACCAACCCTATAGATCTTAACATAAGGTATACTTCAATACAACTTCATTACTTAATCACAAGTAATCATAATTGAAGTAAAGAATTGAGATCACAAGACTTACCCAATCTCCTTCACAATGCCATCATAAAGGTCTTACCATCAACCATCCAATTCAACCCAAAAATAGGCGTAATATAATCACACAATAGTAACCAACATAATAATGAAGTCAATTGAATCACTACACAACAATTCATCACTAGTTCATAGCCTAGAATTAGAGACTTAGGTCAAATTCATGATCTACTTCACAACGTAGGTCAATTAATAAATAACTAGCATACTCGGATTACAATAGATCAAATTATACTCATAATTGTCATAATAACAACATGGAATAGTAACTCACAGATTAACCAAGCCAATTGTATCAATACCATACAACTTAATTGAAGATCACAACTTAGGGTTAAGGGGAAAAGGTCATCTTCCACAAACTAGGTCAATTCATCAAGAAGTAGTATAATGGAATCATAATACATGTTAATATACTCATAATAACCAAAAGGAATCATAGACAAAGCAATTCACAAGATCAATTTCGTATTGGAAGGAAACCCACTTAAACTCAATTTTTTGAAATCAATTTGGAGGAACCCTTTGGGGATAGAGATCCCAAAAGTGAAAGGAATCCCATACCTCACTAGTTGATTATGTTTGATGGAGAAAACTTTATAATTTGCAGCCCTATAACCCTCCTTTGCTTGATCTCTAATGGAGTTTCTTTGGGAGAGAAAAAGAAGAGAGAAGGAAGAACAATTGGGTTTTGGGAAATTATGAGAATTAAGTGAGGTTTTAGGCTTAGGGTAGTTCATATAGGGACTTAACAAACTTAATTAACCACCCACTAATCCCTAATTAACCTCCTAAATAAAATAACTAACTAAATGAATTAAATAAAACAAGGCAGCAACACAGGGGCCTGACTAAGAGACCCCAACTAACAGGCCGTAGGTCAGTCGACGGGCAGTGTGGCCTCTGTGTTGCACGTCCGTTGTTTTGTTAGAGATTAGCCAAAACGACCCCTTCATGAATTTGGCTAAGTTTTCATCGACGGAGGCATCAACGCCCCTTCGATGCACCCACGCCTCATCGCTTGCAGTCTATTGATGGACAGTGCCTCATGGCAGCTTTTTTCCAATATGCGAGGCTCGTCATCAAGGGCCCTTGGTTGGTAATAGGGGAGTCGTACACTGACGTTTCTACTATAAACTAACTCTAATACGTGTTAAAAACCTTACAACCAAATTTCATCATTTTTTGACTCTTAAAACTTAGTCAAATAGGCTAAGGCACACTAGCACCTCTTGAACTAGTTTTCGGACGTCATGGACGTTCCTTGACGTTTTAATTCTAGAACTTACTAAATGACTTATATATATTTTAATATACCTTAAAACAATGTTACAACTCTTATACTCTCATGTTATGCTCTAGATTATGCTTTAGACTTTCGGAGTATTAGATAAATGTGACGGAAAACTGATTGAAAATTTATACATATGCCTCCTATGAAATACCCAAAAGACCCCTAACTTAAGTTGACCTTTAGTGAAGTCAAAATTGAATACTAAAATTCAAATTTTCGTCGAGGAACAAGTCCGCGACGCGGAGCTGATCCTGCAAGATTTTCTAAATTAATTTTTGAGACAGTAGAGTCTGCTGTGTGCCCGTGACCCAGAACTGACTTTTGGCCAAAGATGCACCAAGTCCGTGACACGGACCCACTTCATCCATGTGTATTTTGGCTGCTGCTTTTGCAGCTTGCTTGTCCAAGTTTGGGGTCCCTTCGTGGACCCCTAGGGGCGACCCTTGGGGGGTCGGACCTAGACGTTTTCACTCTATATACATAATTTTACCTATTTAAAGTGATTTTACAAGTTTTAGACTTCATACAACACCTCCAAATCTTCACACAACCTAAGGACATTTTACTAGTTCAAGCGCACTAGTTTCCAGACATCGTGGACATTTCTTAATGTCTTGACTCTAACGCTTCCTAAATAGTTTATAAACATTATATTAGGCTTAGAAACAGTTTTTAAGGTTAGTTCATCATGTGAGTCTCTTGCTTAGGTTATGAGCTTTCGGAGTGTTACAAAAGTTTTGGTGTTCACGGTAAAGAAGTTCAAAATTTGACGAAATTGCATTTTTATGAATAATGGTTTCAATGTGTGTAGAAATTATGTATATGAGCATGTCTAGTGTTATATAAGTTAGTTCCTCCATAAATGAAATGAAAATGATGAAGTATGTGTGCACTTTAAATTGTGGAAATTGTTCCAAATTTGCTATGTTGTCTCACGAGTGTAGTTGGTGTTCTTTATAAGTTTGGTTTATTGAATATTATGACCTTGATGATATGTGTGATATGCTTCTATTTGAGTCCTTGATGTCCTTAAAGTGTTTAGTGTCATTCGAGGACGAATAATGTTCCAAGTAAGAGAGAATGTAACGCCCCTAATACGAACTAGGTTTAATTAGAGCTTCGCATGTGTCTCACGATTTAATTTTGTGTTAAAATGTTTAATAATTATGTTTTGAGTCAGTGTCTAAAGTTTAGTGATGTTTTGAGGTTAAACGTCCAAGAACGTCGATGACGTTCGAAAGATGTGCCTTGCAAAGTGCTTGTGTGTCTTAGTATGTTTTGGCATGTTTTACGTGTTCGTTTTGGTTGAAATTGATGGTGGAATTTACAAACACCTAGATAACTATGCATAGGGGTTCAACGTCCATGTACGACTCCACCTAGGACCCACAAGGGTTTCTTGAAGAGGACCCAAGACTTGGCAACCAAGCTTCTAAAATTGGGCAATCGACGCCCCCTAACCTACGAACCGTGCATGGAAAGACATCACGTCGTCCTGGTCGTAGGTACATACTTGGTGGTGGGGAGATTTGCCCCACAATAAAAGTCTCTAAACCAAATGACGACCTAGCAGGAGGGGCCGTCGATCAGACGACTCCCCATTGCTAGGGACCGTCGATGGTAACCTCTGAAACTGTCTAGTAAAAGGCTTAAGGTGTTTAGTAAATTCAACCCAAGTATTTTATGAACCATCAATGATTATTTTAGGTTGTTTTAGGTATTTTAAGAGGGTTCAAACACTAAGACCTAATTTTAGACTTCATATTCAAAAACCCAAAACCCCTCCCTTAAGAAAGACTCTCCCAAACTCCATAGAAGCTAGAACTCAAGGAAGCGCTAGAAGGTATGGTTGTGGACGTTTTCTTCATCAAAATTTCGTGGGTTTCTTCTCATTGAGGTATGGTATTCATCCTTGAACCTTCTTTAATTCAAGGAGCCATTTCAAAGAGATTTCAAAAAGGGTTTCAAACTTCAAAATTCTTTATTCCTTGACTCTAAGTATGGGTGTTTGCATGAAAATTTAATATGAGTTGTTTTTAGTGTTAAAATGTGAATTTAAAGTCAAAACCCCAATGAAACCATGTTTATGTTTTTTATCAACTTTTAGCTTAGGAAATAGGTTTAATGAGCATGATTAGAAAATGTTAGAGTTATCGTTTATTTATGGTTATATTGTTATTTATCTACTTCCCTAAGGGTTATTTTATGAAACATTATTGAGAAATTATGAATAGGTGATAAAAGCTTGGATGAATGGTAAGTTGGTTATATTGAATAGTTCTTATTTTGAAATGTTCTTGAGTGGTATGGTCCACCTTTGGTGGCGGTGTTTACTTGAAGTATATGGATACATGTATGAATATGTGTATTGTGATTATGGCCATGAAGTCATAGTATGTGAAGTTAAGTAATGATGATGATGATGTTCATGTTGTTATGCTTATTGAAGCTTGAATTATATGTATTGTAAAGAGTATGTCAAATGAAGTATGCGTACATGTGAAGTATGTTAAGGTGTGAAATATGATGAATTAAGATGCAAGCATGTTTAGAAGTTAATAATATGAGAATTGTGATTATGTGAAAAGGTGTGCTCACATGTACACATTCACACACTTGAAATGAATGAATGAATCTAATGAATGTGTATGGGGGATTTTGGGGTGAACACTCGTCGTGAGTTGAGATGTAGTGCTTATTAGGAACCTCAATATTCCCAAGAGCTTTCTAAGACAGGTTGGAGGTTGAATACCCTTCGTGAGTTGAGATGTGGTGTTCCAATGTAACCTCTAGGGGTAAGTACCCTTTGTTAGTTGAGATGTGGTGCTAATTAGCTATTCTTTAACCTATAGTAATGAATTTTTAAGACTCTGTGGGGGAGTTATGCTTAGCACTGAGAGGATTTGAAGAACGGGTGGGTACACGTTGTGAGTAGAGATGTTGTACCAAATATACCTCTTGAGATGAGTACTCCTCGCGAGTAGAGACTGAGTTACTTAGAAGAAATCTCCTTATCCCTTAACTATGCGCCCGCATAGGTATAGCTATTGGAGATTCCGTGTAAAGGCTAAAAAAATGACCATACCCTAGGAAAATGGGGATCCCTCATCCGATAGGGGTTAATATCGGGATTCCATGTCTATATCTCATGCTCTATGTCGGTTAAAGCTATCCCCACAGAAGAATGTGATTAACTAAGTCTCGTAAAGAGTGTACTACGTAGGGTAGGTGGTGGTATGGGATACTATTTATCCATTGCACAAATAGGCACTTTAAAGGGGAGTCCTGGTTTGTCTTTATATGTAATGTATGAATGTGTCATTATGAAATGAAAGTGAAGTTATGGTATTTAATTTCTAATGTTAAGAAAGCATGTTAAGATTACGTCTTGTATAATGAAGTTTTATGAATGATGAGTGTGGTGTACCTAATCTCATGGAATCCTCAAGGATCACATTGTGGGAGTAGTAGTATGGGATGCTATTCTCACATTGCACTTTGTGTAACTTGCAAGTTCACTTGGAAAGGGGCACTTATGTGAAGTTCTAAATGCAAGTATGTTTCTCTAATGTCTAGTTATAAGATATGGACTTGTTACCCGTAAGGAGTAAGCATATAATGGGTAGTCTTGAGGATCACTTGGGTGTGCATCGAAGGTATTGTATGGGCGGTTCCTTCATGTCTTACCTTAGTGAGTCTTAGGCTAACCTTGGTTAGGGAAAATTCTAAGGAAATGAGTTCACTGTGAGTTGAAGGAATGTGAGTTCACTGTAAAGTGGTCCTTTGTGCTAAAGTATGGAAGTCATATTCTATGTGCTAAATGATGACTTATATGTTATTTTACTTCTATATTCATGAAAAATTTACTTATTTAGCATGAAAATTTACTTCTACTAAAATGTCCCTTTTGCATGTTTTTGCATATGCCATACTTAGTACAATGTTTGTACTAACCCCATTCTTTTCTATACTCTATAAGTATTGGTAGGAGGCAAGTTGAAGATTAGAAGGCAAGCTTGGGAATCGACTCTCTCAAGACTAAGTATGTCCTCATATATTCGAGGGCATAGTATTTATTTCTCTAGTTCCTGTATAAGACTTATTATGTATTTTCTTTCAATGTAAAGGGTCGTGTACCTAAGATATTTAAGTTGTGTCTTTAAGTTGGCTTGTGAAGACGAGACTACTGTTTAGTATTTATAAAAGATATTTCCTTATTATTATTCTCGTAAAAAGTTTTCATTCCGCGCTACTTTTCATGTCTTATGTAATGAATGATAACAAAGGCTAGTAAGAGACCTCCGAAAGGTGTACACAATTGTTCCGACCCAAGGGTTTCCCTAACTGCTAGGGGGTATTTTTGGGTCGTGACAGTGACAAAAACCAAACCAATATAGTTAGTTTTTAGATTTCTAAAATAAAACCAAACCAAGCAAGTAAATAACCGTCAGTTTAGTTTGATTTAGTTTTTTTTTCATTTGATAGTAATATTTTTTTTATTTGAAAGTAAATTTTTGAGGAAATACGTGTCTCGATAGACACAATGTAATGACCTGGAAGGTCATGTTTTTGAAATTTTGACTATAATTTAACTTGAGTTAATTAATTGATAACTAATTATATATGAATGACTTAGTTGATAGTTAATGGGTTAAAGTGATAATTTATTTAAGACCCTATACTATTAGGGTCATGTATTAAAAGAATAAGTTAGTGGATTTTGTTAGTTTTAATAAACTATTAATTCGGAAGAAAAAAAGAAAAGCAGAAGCAGCGTAGAACGAAGGAGACGAATCTATTTAGGTAACAATTAGTAGTGCCAATTTGTCGCAACTGTTTTATCTAATTGGTTGTGTGATAAAAGGGAGTCTCGTATGAATTTGAGAATTTGGGTTTGACAGATTAGTTAATATTCACTTCTAATTTAGTGTGTCATCCGTAATTGGGTATATTTGGAGGCTAGGTGAGAACAAAATTAATTGGTTGCATTAGAGAGGGCAAGGATAGATAAAATAATAAAGATTTTGTAATAAAAAAAAATATATTGGATGGGAATTATGGTATATTGTTGTATGTTTGGTAATGTTGACCGTGAGGCTATTCTGGAAATTTAAGGCATGTAGGTTGATTGAGTATATGATGGTGCCAATCATTGGATTGGAATAAAGTGTGAGAATGGAATAGTTTTTAGTAGATTGCTGGGGTTGAACAGAAGGGGAATTTGAAGTGAAAATATGATGGGTGTGAATATTATTAATGACATTATGCAGTTATTGTCAGGAATGGATTATTTGTTGGAATCTCGTGAGTTGTTCATTTGCATGACCGGTTAGATTTCATAGTTAGTGGTTCTTATTTTAAGTATCATATTATAAATTGAATATTTTATATATTGAGATACGTAATTAAATATTGGGCTAAGAATTGTATAAATATCATTTGACTTATGATATTGGAGAAGTTGAAGTTTAACCCTAGGCTTGAAACTTGGAAAATATGATAGTTGAAATGTTAATTGGCATCAAGAATTGCGAACTTAATTATAAATTTGGGTAAGATTTTGGGTCTAGGCTAAACCTATAACGACATGAGTGTTGTTAGTTTCAGAATCTTATTGTGACTATGTACTTGAATAGATTGCATTGAATTGGAAGCTCAACGAAAAAGGAAAGCTCAAATCCCGGAGTGATTATTCGATTGGCTAAGACGAGTGAATTTCTAAGCCCTTGTTAAGATTATGAAATTCATGTATTTCCTTGTGTGATGTTTGAGAATGATTTGGAGGCTTATATGGATTATTTGTTGATGTTTTAATACGGTTGCATTGTTTTGAATTGTGCCTTGTTATCAAAATGGTTATTTCCTCATTAATTGTTTGCACATGTCATTTGCATTGGTTCTGAAGCATGGTTTTGATAAGTTTTATGTGATAAGAGGATGTACCATTTTGAGGGTCGTATCACGTGCTGCGATGGATATTATATTTTGAGGGACGTATCACGCGCCGTGATGGTTACTATTATCGAGGGTCGCATCGCACGTCACGATGGATGCATGGACAAACATGTCCCACATGGATCCTAGACTGAGAGACAGTGGGTGTGTATCATTAGAGAAGACATGCATCACTATACTTGACATTGAATTTCATGGCATTACATATTTTTATTATTGATGAACTTGAACTTGTGTTTTGCTGATCTTGTGAGTGATTTTCTGTGAACTTGTGATTGTTGAATATTGAGTTGTTATTGAGAATATATAATATGTTAGAGTGTTGTTGTTGTTGGGTTCTTTTTATGCATATTGAAGTGTGGAGGTTCGGATAAGGTGTAAGGAGTACCTGTATTTTGTTTCCTTATCTTGTGTTTAGAGGTTTTCTTGTTGGGTACCGTGTGGTTTGGTACTCACCCCTTGCTTCTACAAATTTTTGTAGGTTACGAGCTTGGGTCTTCTTCGTGATACCTTCGATTCTCTTTATTTTTGAGGATTTCTGTGGAGATTTTAAGGTAGCTTCTCTCATCTCAACAGACCTTCTTACTCCTGCTTATGATTTTGTTTTTACTTGAAAGACAATGTCATTTGAGACTTGCGTATATTACTTCATATCTAGTATTTACTTTAGAGGTTTGTGCATGTGACAACCAGGTTTTGGGGATTGAATTAAATTTACTTGTTTTTCGTATTAGTAATTATTATTGGACTTTTGTTTTACTTCCGCACTTGATCAAAATTATTGGCTTTAGGCTGATTTGTCTTGGTGGATAAGACGAGTGTCATCAAATCCATTTTTGGGTTGTGACAAAATGGTATCAGAGATCGAGGTTCATAGGTCTCACGTGTCTACAAGCTGAGTGTACGTAGAGTCTTAAGGATCAGTACAGAGACGTCTGTACTTATCTCTGAGACTCTATAAACACTATTAGAAAACTTCCTTTTGTTCATTCCTTCTCATTGTCCGTTGTTACCTTCTTTAGAACTGAGTTATTATATACTTTTTTGACATATGACGAGGACTAGAGCTAAAGTTACTGGTGGTAGAGGGGAGGCACTTCCTGAGGCAGTTGTTGAGGTCCTATCTAGCGGTAAGGGTAGAGCCTGAGCTAGAGTTCGTGCTCGTTGAACAGCACTAGCCAGAGGTCGTGGCCGTGGAGCAGCACTAGTGAGGAGCCATGCTATAGAGGTCTCTCAAGAGCCTCAGATTGATGAAAGAGAGGACAAGATTCCTCCAGAGCCTGCAGCCACACCTTTGCTTCAAGATACATTATTAAGGGTGTTAAGTGTGCTTGAGAGCTTACCTAGGGTGGTGGTGCGAATGTCACACCACACTACTCTCAGACTAGAGAGGGGGCTCATACCCAAGAGCAGCAGCAAGCTCCAGTTATTCAGGATGCGGTCGGGCAACTACCAGTGAAGTAACACTCCGAAAGTTCCATGACTTAGTCTAGAACCTCACTTGATGAAAAAAGCCTCAAAATAATGTTTCTTATCTTAAACAAAGTCAATAAACTCAATTAGAAAGTGTTAGAGTCAAAACGCCAAGAAATAACCACGACGTCCAAGAACTAGTGAAATTGAGCTAGTGTGCCTTGGCGTGTTTCAAGGGGTTTTAAGAGTTGGAATTAAGGAGAATTTGGAAATTGGTTGAGAATACATGTTAGAAAGTGTTTAGGGTCGAAACAGCTGGGTACGACTCCCAAAGGACCACCCTAAGAGTCCTTGAGCAGGACCCTACATTTGACCCAAAAAACTGTCAAATGGTAGTGTGCCATTGACGAGGCAAACGATGAGTCGTCGATGGTACAACGTCCAGTCGATAATGCTTTTTGGTTGAAACTAGCTTATCACCCATTGACCGCAGAAAACGGTCTGTGAACCAAACCACACTTGACCTGTACATGCCGTGGTTTGTGTCTATGCCCCGTCGACAGGGAGTCGTCATTTGGGCCTTAACATCACTGTCCTATTTCATTTGACTTAAGGGTAATTAGTTAATTAATTAATAAGGGGTGGTTAATTAATTTAGTTGGGGACTATAAAAGAGTTAGATTTCATTAAGCTAACTTAACACTTCATTATTTCCCAAACCCAAGTCACTCCACTTCTTTCTACTTTCTCTCACTACCCAAAGACCCCCATTGATGACCAAAGTTCAAGCTTCATAAGGGCTTCAAGATTCAAGATTTTCTCCATTATTTTTCAAGTATTCTTAAGGAATGGAAGTTATTCACTCTTAAGACTCCTTTCCCCAAGAGGTTCTTCAAAATTGTGTTTCCAAAGATGTTTCAAATTATGGGTTTCATCCAATTTCGTGGGTTTACCTTTCAAATTGATTTAATGTTCTATTTTATTGATTATTATTGATATATTATGATTTTAATTGGTTAGTTGTTGTAATTACTAAGACTTTGACCTAGTTTTCATAAAAGATCCATGATTGTCCCTTTTCCGTAACCCTAGGTTATGAATTAGATTAATTGTGATTAGGAATGTTGTAATTGACTTAGTTCTTGTATATTTTACTATTATATGATGATAATGAGTGAATTGATGTATAAATATGAAGGAATTGATGGTGAAATCTTGAAGGAGAGTCTTGGAAGCTATTGGTAAGACTTTTATGATTATGAATACTTTACTTCAATTATGATGGTCTATTCTTGATGGTGATGTTCAACTGAAGTATGTTTATGTGAATTTATTAGGAAGATGATGATATGATGAATATGATGACATTTTATGAGTATGTTGAATGTGAGATGTTTATAGGGGTATGATCATTCAAGGTTAAAAGTGATTCTCTTGTGTCCCTTATTATGATATGACTATGATATGACGATCTTACTAATGAAGGATTGTAATGAAAGGAATTTTTCATTCCAAACCTAAAGAGCTATGATCATGATTATACAAGCGGTTAGTCCCTAAGTCCTAGATTGTAAAGTAATGTTTAAGGATGGCTTAATGACATTTCAACAAATGACTTTAGCTTAGCACCGAGAGAACTAGATATGAGAGGTGTCCCTTACCAATGAGGGAAAGTAGGTTCATAATAGTTCTCATGAGATGGAGACTATAATGCAAATGTGCATAAAGAGGGTTTCCAATACAAATATCCTAGTTCCTTAACTATGTGCCCCCATAGGAAGACTAGCTTGTGGTTGCACCTACAATGCTATGTTATGATTTATGGTTCTATCTTAACAAGTAGATAACCTTCTTTCGGTGTAGGGTTTCTATGACACCGAATTCCATGTTTAGCTCAAATGGTCTATTGTCGGTTAAGGCGATTGTTCTTGAAAGTAAAATGAATGGACACTAATTAGGGTGACTTAAGGGGTTCTACTTAGTGTAGATAAGGGTATGGGACTTTACCTATGCATTGCACAAGTTGACCTTGAGGGGAGTCCTAGGAGGATGTTCTTATGTACTTATGTCATGAATTAAATGTATATTTTGACTTAACATGATGTTGATCTTATATGATGTTGACTTCATTTGACGAACATGATATCGGTCTAAGTTGCTATGTATGATGATGAATATGCATGACATGATATTATGTGAATTATAAGCATTGCTTATGGTTTCTTTACTAGTTGACTTAGTTTATGTGGGGTTATGGGGCTTCATACGAGCTTTGCACTAGTTGTCTTGGATTGGATTATAGGCAAGGGTCTTGTATGCTTTGATGATATGAACTCTAAGATATGACATGCTTATTTAGCTTTATGATGATGTTTGTATTATGTTGGATATGAACATGTCTTAATGTTACTATGATTATTGACTTGTATATGCTCTTCTCAGTGAAAAAAGTCTTTTAAAGTGACTTAGCATGGTTTTGAAAAAAATGTGCCTTTGTGCATTATTTGAATGGTTTGACTTGCATATGTTTCCATACTTAGTACATGAGGTTGTACTAACCCATATTTTTTATATTTCTACAATTATATAGGTTCGGGCCATTGAAGGTTTCTAAGGCAACTTTGAAGGAATACTTGGATTTGTGCCCAAGTTATTGGTGAGTCCTCAAGTCCGAGGATGAAGCCATTTTCTAGCTATGATATTGACTATGCCTAAGACAATTGTTATTTCCTTATCTTTGATACTTTGTTGTAAGCCTATATGTGATATATTGTAATAGTGTAAGGGCTATGCCCAAATGTTATACTTCTATAATAGATTGTTTATGTGTGAGACAATATTAGAATACTTTAATGAATTGTCTATGCGGCTTAAATGAGAAGTCTATGTAAACTTCATAAATGGGAAGTCTATATAAACATCATAAATTAGAAGTCAATGTAAACTTCATATATATATATATATATGATAAACGGGAAGTAGAAGTATACTTAATATGCAAAAGTTTTTAATTTTCCGCATTTTTCTCTACTAATTATATTCAATGATGTATGCTAAGGGATAGTCTAAGGCCTCTTCGAGGGCGAAGACACCGGTTACATCTAGGGGGTGCTCCCCGATCGTGACAAACTTGGTATCAGAGTATGAGGTTGATTAATCTTAGGATTGATGTCTCACTAAACCACATCTACGTAGAGTCTTATTCATGAGGGTGAAGCGTGCCACACTTATGAATGAGAGGTTATGTGATGCTTAGGAAATTCTCACCTCTTTGGTATTCTTGAAAGTCGTGTCCCAAGAGTGGTAACTCTATGTGTCATTTTTCGTCTAACCCTTTTCTTGTGGTTATAGGCTATGACTACTAGAAGAGCAGTCGCAGGAAGAGTTGAAGAGGAGATTGCTAATGTGGGAGTTCCTCCCCAAGACAATCAAGCTCCTCCTCAAGAACATGCTCCACAAGGTGATCAAGCTGTGATCAACCCTCCGACTATGACGGATGAAGAGATAAGGTTGGATTTCATCAACTTGGATCAAGCTATGACTACTCAATCTCAAGCCGTAGCTACTCAAGCTCAAGCCATGACGACTCAAGCAAATCAGGAAGTTGGACACTGTGTGAACCAAAATTCTAGTACCATGGTTTCTCGCTTGAGGGACTTCACAAAGATGAACCCTCCAATGTTCTTTGGGTCTAAGGTGAATGAAGACCCCCAAGAATTTCTTGATGACGTCTAAAAGATCTTGTATTCTATGGGAGTGAGTTAAAATGGTAAGGCCGAGCTAGCTGCATATCAACTCAAGTATGTGGCTCAAACATGGTACACTCAATGGAAGGAAAATAGGGCTTTGAGAGCTGGTCCTACAAGCTGGGAAGTCTTTAGGAGGGCATTTCTTGATAGGTTCTTCCCCGACCGAGAAAAGAGAGGCAAAATTGGAAGAGTTCATAAACCTTCGTCAAGGAGGTATGAGTGTCCAAGAATATTCTTTGAAGTTCACTAAGTTATCTAAATATGTCCCTTCTTTGGTGTCCAATCCTAGAGATGAAATGAGCCATTTTGTGATGGGTGTCCGATGATCTTGTAGAAGAGTGTCGTTCGGCGATGCTTCATTACAACATGGACATTTTGTAACGACCCTCAAGTACACCCTAGAAGAAGAGGGAACTTCTGAGTCATCACACGGCGTACTTGACCCTTCGGAGGTCTTGTACAAGCCTATTAACTATCATTCATTATATAAGTATGAAAAGTAGTGCGGAATTAAAACTTTTCACAACAATAATAATAAGCAACTTCCTTTATAAAAGCTAAGGAATAAGTATCATTGTCACAAGCCAACTTAAAGACACATCTTAATAACATAGGGTCACGACCCTTTACATTGAAAGAAAACATACTATGTCTTGTACAAGTCTTAAAAGAAGAAACTAAAGAAAGATAGACTATGTTCTCGGATATATGAGGACATACCAATCTTGAGAGATTCAACTTCCCAAGCTTTTACCTCCTAAGAACCTTCACTTGCCTTCACCTATACTTTGGAATATAAAAGAGTATGGGGTTAGTAGAAACATTGTACTAAGTATGTCATTATGAAAAAACATGCAAAAGATGACATTTTAGTTGAGATAAACCTTTCATGCTATTTTAATAAAACCTTCATGAATCAAGTCATAAAACATCATATAAGTCGTCATTTAACACATAAAGTAAAACTTCCATAATTTCACATAGATTCATATCTTACAGTAAACTCACATCATATAGACTTTTCCTATCCTAAGTTATCCTAAGACTCACTAAGGTGAGACATGAAGAAACCGCGTATACAATCTCTTCAATACACACCTACTTGATCCTTAAGACTACCAAATATAAGCATGCTTCATCTCATTTCACAAGTCAACGTTCATTACGAAGATACTAGAAGAACATACATGCATTTAGTGACTTCACATAAAGACCATCCTCAAAGACAACACCCAAGTTACACTTAGTGCAATGTGAAAGTAGAATCCCATACTACTACTCCCACCCTAGTGCTCCTTAGGAATTCCCTTAGACTAGGCACATCAGATTCATCATACACATAACTTTGATCATACAAGACATAACATTAACATGCTTCCTTAACATTAGACATAAGGTCACATTGCTTCATTAACATCATATAAGACCCCTTCATACATGTTCATATAAGGACACACCAAGACTCCCTCCAAATGCTTAATTGTGCAATGGAAAGATAGCGTCCCATTCCACCACCTACCCTAAGTAGTACACCCTTTAGAAGACTTAGTTCATTACATTCATTTGTGGGGGCTAGCTTTAACAAAAATAGACCATGAGATCTAGACATGGAATCCCGGTGTACCCACCCCTTTTTCAAATCCTCTCGGTGCTAAGAATAACTCCCCCACGGAGTATTAAACATTCATTTACTATAGGTTAAGGGGTAACTATTTAACACCACATCTCAACTAATGAAGAGTACTTATCCTTAAAGGTTACTTTTGAACACCACATCTCAACTCACGAAGGGCATCCAACCTTCAAGTTATCTTAGAAAGCTCTTGGGAATAGTGAGGTTGCTACTAAAACATCATCTCAACTTATGAAGAGTATTCACCCCTAAATCCCCCTTTTATTACTAGAGTTCTTTAGGAATTGTAGGGAATGTTCTAGGCACTTCATCTCTACTCCCGAAGAGTGTATACCCTACAATCCCCAGTCTTCATTCATTAACTTCATCCATACATTCAAGGTGTGTGAGAATACATGTGAGCATACTTTTTGTCACACCAGGAATCTAGACCCCAGATGAGACCGGCGTCGTTAACCTCTAAGAGGTCGCAGACAAGCCTCTTCTTAGCTTTCATCACAATCATACACTTAAATTTGCGGAAAATTTAAAAATTTTAACACTTATTGAAGTGTATATAGACTTCATATAACTGAATAAGAGTGATATACTAATATATCTCAAACTAATAAACCATATATCAATAGATTAAACAATTGAAATAGAGAATAATAATAATAATAATAGTTTGCCAAATCGGCCTTATTACAAACGCTTGAACAAATGTTTAAAATGAAACGCTAGGGATAACATCCACTAGATATATCTAATTTACTAAGCTAGAATCATATATGTAGCATCCTCAAACTCAAGAGGACCTACCAAAGTCTGGAGATTGCTAATCCAAACCGCTTCGTCGAATCTTCAATCTTCTCTAGAACCTGCACCTATAAAAATAGTAAATAATATATGGGGTTAGTACACACTTGTACTAAGTATAGGTGTATGCACATAAAAACATAAGGACTATGCATGATCAAGGAAAGCTCTTCCTAAAGCAACATGCCATTTCTGGAAAGTGAAGTCACTATACTTTCCTGATTCGTTATTCGTGAATCATGCTATGAATATGACATGTTCTCATGAATTTAAGGCACACAACTCATTTTCTATATTAACATAAGACCTTGGAATCATGAAAATAATTTTAGAACAACTTAAACAAAATTTAATAAATTTGCTCCCTTAGGACGAGAGCTCACCTCTCTAGCCTTAGTTTATTTTTCAGTCTTTTCTTTTTTCTGTTGTGTAGTTCAATGATCTCCTTTGATCCTATGTTTTACTTATAAGTGCAATGACACATTTTAGTCCCATACCTACAATGAATCGAGTGAGTAATCCAAAAGACTAAGGAAATGATTTGGCTATCTTACTCACAAGTTAGATTTTTCATTCTTGTTAAATTACGCATGAATGTATTTATAAGCCAATCTTTATTGTCTATGCCCATTATTTGATTATTTGCATAATATATAGATCTTGGGGGCATATATTCATACTCCAATATTGGCATAAACTACTAACTTGTTAAAACTTTATTCTTATCAAACATTGATGATTGACATTCTTAAGTCTTGCTTACTTAGCTCACTTTGAACTTACGTTTCTTCGTCTTTGATCTGTTGTTCACTTTGAACATGCTACTTTCATTCTTTCTTACTTTCGTAAAGAAATCTTTAGCATTAATTGATATAGATCATGCGAGCTAACATGAAATACAGTGTCTTCACCACACCGAAAAGAGGTGGATCACCGGTTAAAGTGAAACCAAGCTCAGTGTCTTCCCCAAACCGAAAAGAGGTGGTTCACCAGCTAAAGTGAAGCCAAGTTCAGTGTCTTCACTACACCGACAAGTGGTGGTTCACGGCTGAAGTGAAACCAAATGCTTTCTTGAGCTTTTAACCGACATAGATCATGTGAGCTAAACATGAAATCAGTGTCTTCCCCACACCGAAAAGAGGTGGTATCACCGGCCAAAGTGAAATCGAATACTACCTAGCATTCTTAGGTGGAGTCATCCACTATCTAGTCCCTATGCTGGCAACATAGTTCAAAGACTAGGAGACTTTGACGACCCTAGTCCACCTTGGTGGTGATCTCATATCATGAGGCTTACATGTGCTGGCAAAAGCTCATTGCTAGTCTATCGGTGCTTAGCTCAGATTTATTTTACTCTACAACTTTTAGAGTTGACTCAAACATTATGGAAGCTTTCTTCTAGTATGAGGTATACTTAGCTCAATGGATGATTGGTCATCCCTTTTCTATACTTGATGAATATGAACTTAAATCTTACATTATCATCATGGTGCGAGTGAGACTTGTCTCACGACTTCTAGTACCCTCTTATGTGAGTATCTTTGACATAATCTTTTAAGTGTAAGTGAGGTCTGGCTCACTTCCTTTAACACTCTATATTAGGTCAATTTCATAACTTAAGCTTTTAGTTGTTTCATTACTCACCTTAACTTGTTCTACGTTAATTGATAGTCTTGTACAATTCTTTAAGAAAGTTATAAGGACTTATTCAATGCTATTACGTTCACAAGTTCGTGTGGATAGGGTATGTTGGGACTTGTACCAACTATTGGCATACCCTATGTTATGATTTCATCGATTTAAGATTGGTATGACTTTTCATATTTTGGAAATAATATTGCTAGCCAATTTGTTGGCATAAATCAAACTATGATATTATCACTAGCCAATTCAATTACTTTATGAATGCATTATATTAATCTATTATGTTAAACAAGCCAACTTTTAACCTTTGATTAGTCTATGAAACAATTCAATGAACAACTTATAACAATTTCATCTTCTCGAACACAAGTGGGCATTACAACATTATTTTCTCATGTAAATAACACCCTAATCATACGGATCTAACATATAGGTACCATTCGACATTATAAATCACATAAACCTACACATAATGATCTGTTAGCACCACATACCAACAACATGCTCGAGATTTACATTTAAACAAACTACTAGAATCGAAAATTAGGAGAACTAGGGAGATGAACATGCGATTCATTGGGAACAACCCTAGTTTTTGGATTTCTGAATTCAAAACATTTGAAAAGCCTCCTGGGGAATGGAATCTAAGAGATAAAACCCATACCTTATTGTATAATTGAATCTACAAAGATCACCTTGCACTTTGCATGAAAAACTTGACGAACTGCTTGAAATCGCCTAGGTTTTTTTTTACGTTGTTCACTTGTTTTTTAGTCGTAGGGTTTACTGATAAATAACGTGAGTCTAAGTCTTTAGGAACTGAATATGACTAATTAAACTTAGGCTAAATAACTTAATTAAGTAAATCAATTAGTTAATTACCAAAATTTCCCTCCTAAATTGACTAAAGATAGGAGAACACTTGACTTAACCGAAATCTTGAAATTACGTAAGGGTTTCGCTTTTGACCATTTAAATTAATTAATTAAGTTGCTAATTTAATTACTTAAGTAACCTAGGGTGATTAATAAAATACCCCTAAGTTGTTAGGACCATAACTAACCCTTTGGACCATCCTAGGTTAGGTACTATGATGTATCTTTAGTTAGTTACTCGGTTAGTGTCACCCGGTTAGTCCTTAGGTTGTCGGGTCCACTAGTTAGTTATTTTTGGTTAGTCATAGGTTAGTTAGCTAGTTAGGTAAGGTAGTTAGAGCCTAGGACCGGTTAGGGAGCTTCGCCCCACGTGGATTGACCCGGACGCGCGCCTGTCCCCTAACCGCTTTAACTGAATCAGTTAGCTTGGTCTCTCGGCCGGTTGCATATGTACTTGCACATGTATTGCCGTGCACTTTCCTAACTAACCATTTTGGAAAGTTCATTTGGTACGTTCACTTATGTTCCCTAGGATCCTCACTATGTCCTTGGGCACTGCTTAATCTACATGATCATTTTAAATGATTATGTGCTATGGTACCTAGGCTTGCCACTTGGATGCCTAGTACCTAATAAGTGTATATGAAGAATATAGCTATTTTAGCTTAAGGCCTTCATTGCAGGTACAATTTCTAAACAAGCTTGGATTGGAGTATTTGACATCGACGTGTATTTTGATTTACTTGTGTAGACATTGGCTAACACCCTTAAGCCAATATTCTCTAACATGCCCAATATTACTCAATATTTGGCATTGGGGTGCCTATGTACCCCAATAATATTCTTAAAGCCAAATAGGCTCTTCACTAGACATGTACATTTTCTGTAATGTTACATTATCCCCCCTTAGGAACATTCGTCCCCGAATGACACTACACATCATTTGAATCAAAGAAGGTATTTTCGAAAAAACACATCAACATACTTGAAACTTTACTCTTTATAAATATATGATTAAGAACTTACTATGGATGATGTACATTACTCAAAGCTTATCTGAAGCTTCATCTCTGAGATTGAAGAACTTCCTTCTCAACCTCACCTAACTCAATGCACATCACAACTCATGCAACACAAAAATCATGTAAACGCTATACAAAAACAGCAACATGAATGCAAGCATGAACTCATACAAACTCATATAGTGCAAGTATAAAACACACAGTTACGGACTTAAAACACCAAAACCGACTAATGCACTAAAATTTAGAGTTTTCATAAACAAAATCAGACTTAGGAAAAGTATATCTAACCATCAAGAACTGAACAAGTGAGGGTAACGGGATGTCACATCGGCCTCGGCCTCCCATGTTGCTCCCTCAACAAGGTGGTTCCTCCATAACATCTTTACGGTGGAAACCTCCTTGTCCCTCAGCCGCTTCACTTGGCGATATAAAATTTCAACGGAAACCTCTTTATAAGAAAGGTTCTCATCGACTCCTAACTCCTCAACATGTAGAATGGATGCTGGATCACCTAGACACTTTTTAAACATCGAAACGTGAAACACTGTATGAACAGAATCCAAGTCGTTTGGTAACTTCAGTTCATAGGCAACATTTCCTACTCGCTGTAAGATCTCATAAGGACCTATATACCTCGGACTCAACTTCCCTTTCTTACCAAACTTCATCACCCCTTTCATGGGTGATATCTTTAGGTAGACTTGATCACCTACCTCAAATTCAAGAGCTATCTTTCTGTTATAAACATACGATTTTTGAAAAATGTAAGCAGTAGACAATCTATCCCTGATCATTCTCACCTTTTCTACAGCCTCATGTATGATCTCGGGGCCAAGGATGGCAAATTCTCCTACTTAATACCACCCAACTAGGGACCTACATCTCCTACCATACAGTGCTTCAAAAGGTGCCATCCCAATACTGGAATGGTATTATTATTATACGAGAACTCAATCAGTGACAAGTGATCATCCCAACTCCCCTTGAAGTCAATAACACATGCTCTAAGCATGTCTTCAAGGGTCTGAATGGTACGTTCTTCTTGCCCGTCCGTTTGAGGGTGAAAAGCAGTACTGAGCTTCACTTGCGTACCAAGATCTTTTGGAAAGATCTCCAAAAATGAGAAGTGAACTGGGCTCCCCTATCCGAAATGATAGATAAAGGAATCCCATGCCACCTCACGATCTCATCAATATATAGCTTGGCATAGTCTTTGGCACTGTAAGTAGACTTCACAGGAATAAAGTGAGTAGACTTAGTCGTTCTATCAACAATGACCCAAATGGAATCATGCAGTTTTCAGGTCCTGGGTAGACCAACCACAAAGTCCATATTAATAGCTCCCACTTCCACATTGGAATCTCTATCGATTGGGTAAGACATCCAGGAGGTTTTTGGCCTTAACCTGTGGGAAATTGGGACACTCCTCAACAAACTTAGAGATATATCTATCACTTCATACCTTCCCACCAATAAATTTCCTTTAGATCATGATACATCTTGGTGGAACCTTGATGAATGGAATACCTGGAGCCATGAGCCTCTGCAATAAAGTAAGCCTTAGATCATTAATATTTGGTACGCACAATCTTCCCTGGTATCTAAGCACACCATCCCCCATAGGGAGAATGATTCATTCATCTTACTCAACACTGAATCTTTCAACTCCATGAGTACTGGATCAAGATGCTGCTTGGCTTTAACATCTACAACAAATGAGAATTCAAAACTGGAATGGACCGTAACACCCCCATTTGGTGTATCTATTAGTCATACACCTAGCCTAGTGGTATACCTATTTAACCAATTCCTTCTTCTCATGTTCGATATGAGACACACTGCCCATGCTCAATCGGCTCAAAGCATCGGCCACTACATTGGCCTTACCCGGGTGATAGTAAACACTCATGTCATAATCCTTTAGTAACTCTAGCCATCTTCTCTGACGAAGATTCAATTCTCTCTGTGTGAAAACATATTAAAGACTTTTATGGTCAATAAATACATCAACGTGTACACTATATAAGTAATGTCTCCAAAGTTTCAACGCAAATACCACATCAGCTAACTCAAGATCATGCGTAGGGTAATTCTTCTTATGGATTTTCAACTGTCTTGATGCATATGCAATCACCTTACTATCTTGCATAAGAACACATCCTAAACCTACTAGGGAAGCATCACAGTACACCACATACCCTTCACTACTCCTCGGCAACGTGAGAACTTGGGCCGAAGTGAGTCAGTCTTTGAGCTCTTGGAAGCTCTTTTCACAAGTTTCAGACCACTCAAACTTCGCCTTATTCTTTGTTAAAGCAGTTAATGGGGCATCAATTGCGGAAAATCCTCCACAAACCTGCGATAATAATTAGCCAAACATAAGAAACTTCAAATATCTGTAGGAGCGAGGGGTCTTGACCAATTCTTTACTGCCTCAATCTTTTTCGGATTGACCTCTACACCATTGTCGGTCACAACATGACCAAGGAAGGTCATTGATCTCAACCAAAACTCACATTTGCTAAACTTTGCATACAATTGATGTTCCCTGAGTACTTGCAATGTCATTCTCAAATGTTGTTCATGCTCTTCTCTGGTCTTAGAGAATATGAGGATGTCATCTATGAATACTATGACAAAAGAATCAAGGTATTCACGGAAGACTCTATTCATAAGGTCCATAAATGCGGCTCGTGCATTAGTGAGACCAAATGACATGACAAAAAACTCGTAATGACCATACCTAGTATGGAAAATAGTCTTAGGGACGTCCTCTTGTCTCACTCTAAGTTGGTGATAACCTGATCGAAGATCTATTTTAGAAAAGAAACTTGAACCTTGAAGCTGATCAAATAGATCATCGAATCTGGGAAGAGGGTATTTGTTCTTTATAGTGACTTTGTTGAGTTGACGATAATCGATATACATTCTAAGAGTTCCATCCTTTTTTTGAACGAACAACACTGGAGCACCCCATGGGGATATGCTCTGCTGGATGAAGCCCTTATCAAGTAAATCTTTTAACTGCAACTTCAACTCTTTGAGTTCCGATGGAGACATTTTATAGGGAGGAATTGAAATTGGTTTGGTGTTGGGATCTAAGTCAACACCGAAATAAATTTCGCGTTCAGGAGAGATTCCTGGTAAATCCTCCGAAAAGACATCTTTAAACTCATTTACTATGGAGACAAAGTCTATGGAAGGAACTTTTTGTTCTAAGTCATTGACTCTGACTAAGTGGCATAAATACCCCTTAGATTACATCTTATTGGCTTTAAGATTGGAAACTATTTGGCCTGTTGGATTTGAACCACGCCCTTCCCAATTCAAATCTAACTCATTTGGAAACTGAAACCTCACTACCCATCTTCGACAATCTATGGTAGCATAGCAATCATGGAGCTAATCCATATCCAAAATTATATCAAAATCAAGCATGGTTAATTATATTAGGTTTACATAAGTAACTCTATCAAGAACAGTTATTAGGCAATCTCAATACACCCTTTCGGCCCTAATGTTGTCTCCTATAGGAGTACTAACTAGAAATGTCTCATGCAAGATCTCAAGAAGCAAGTCAAATTTACTAGCTACTAAAGGAGTAACAAAAGACAAGGTAGATCCTGGATCTAATAGTGAATAAACAGGAAAAGAAAAGACAAGCAAGTTACCAGTGACCACATCAGCCGACTTCTCTTGCTCTTCTATTTCTTTCAACGCATAGAACCGGTTCCTCTTGGGATGTTCGACTGCAGACGTAGTATTAGACCGAGGCTGAGTGTAACGCCCTAAAACGAACTAAGGTGAACTAGAGCATCATAAGTGTTGCTTGAGTGAATTTTTGTGTTAAACTGAGTTAGTTTAGTATTCCTAAGGTGTGTGTGAAGTTTGGTTGAGTTTGGAGGTCAATCGACCAAAAACGTCCATGACATTCGAAAGGTGTGCCCTAGAATGTACTAGTGTGTCTTGATGTGTTTGAATGAGTTTTACGTGTTCGTTTTCCTTGAAACTGATGTGAGATTCTCCTAAGACTTAGACAACTTAGTTTATAGGTTTAACGTTCGAGCACGACCCCACCTAGGACCCACAAGGGGACCTAGATGAAGGGCCCAAGACTTGGACTAAAACTGCCTTTGCAATGTCCACCAACGAAGGCAACAACGGCCAGTGGTCCAACCAACGGCCCGTCATCTTGCTCTGTCAGTTGGAACTGCAAGGTTGGTTAGTCAGGATTCATTTGTAGCTAAGTGTCAACCCACGAGACCCCACCAATGGTCCGTTGGTTAGGTATCGTCTGTGAAGGTTCCAAAAATTATAAGTTCCCTGTTAATGCTTGGGGTGTTAGGTAAATTCACCCCAAGTCCTTTATGACCCTAGGACGTTTATTTAGCTTTATTAGATATATTAAAGTGTTCTAAACCCTAAGACCTCATTTTAGACTCCTCTTCCTAAAACCCAAAATCCCTCTCTCTTAGAAGACTCTCTCAAAGTCACCATTCACCAAAACTCTTGGGTTTGCTTGCTTATTGAGGTATGGTATCCATTCTTGAATACCCTTTCATTCAAGAAGCCATTTCCAATGAATTTCAAAAAGGGGTTTTCAACCCTAACTTCTATTATCTTCAACCCAATATGGGTCTTGCATGAAAATATTTCTAATGATAAATTAATGATGTTATTAATGTTAGTTGGTGATTCTAATGCTAAAACCCTAATGAATCATGTTAAAGTTTCTTTTCAAATGGTGGTTTAAGAATTGGGTCAAATGAGCATGTTTATGTATGAAATGATCTTTGGTTTTATTGTGTTGTAATGTTGGTTTAGCTACTGCCCTAAGGGCCTTATTATGATGAATTAATGATAAAATGCTTATAGGTTGTTATGACTTAGTAAATTGAAGAGTTGCTTATATTGTTTTGTTCTTATGATAAATTGATCTTGAGTGGTAAGGTCCACCTTCTTGGTGGCGGTGCTTATTTGATAAATTGGTGGTGTTTATTAGGTATTGAGGATAGTATCTTGAAGTTCTAAAGCGTAGAATGAATAGAAATTGTAAATGGGTCTTGTTTTGTGATTGTGAAGCTTGAATTGGATGTTTGACCTTGATTTTGGTCTAACTGAAGAATGTGACTAAGTGAAGTATGTAAAGTGTCTATGTTGATAAATGGAAGTCTAAATCATGTTTAGAAGTAATGATATGAAATGATGCTTATATGCAAGGTGTTCTTACATGTACACACACACACTTTAAGTGAATGAATGAAGCTAAGTTTAGTAAGAAGGGGAGTCTTGGGGTGGACACTCTTCGTGAGTTGAGATGAAGTGTCTAGTAGCAACCTAATTATTCCTAATGAGCTTTCCTAGAGAGGTAGGAGGATGAATGCACTTCGTGAGTTGAGATGTGGCATTCGCTAGTTATCCTTAACCTATAGTCTATAATGTGAGAATCCGTGGGGAGTTATGCCTAGCACCGAGAGGATAGAAAGAAGAGGTGGAATACACTTCGTGAGTTGAGATGTCGTATTCCCTTATACCTTTTGAGATGAGTACTCCTCGTTAGTAGAGAATGAGTCACTTAGTAGCAATCTACCTATCCCTTAACTATGTGCCCGCATAGGTATAGCTATTGGAAAAGCCATGTAAAAGCTAAGAAGTATGACCTTACTCTAGGCAAGTGAGGATCCCTCATCCGATAGGGGTAAATATCGGGATTCCATGCCTAGCTCTCATGGTGTTTGTCGGTTAAGCTAACCCCCCACAAAAGTAACGAAAATGATAAGTTTTCTAATTAATGTGTTACCTATGTGATTTGATTGAACTAAGTCTTCTAAAATAACGTGCTACTTAGGGAAGGTGGTGGTATGGGACGCTACCTATCCATTGCATTAAGTAGGACCTTCCGAAAGGGAAGACTTGTGCCAAACCTTCTAAAAGAATGTACTACTTAGGGTAGGTGGTGGTATGGGACGCCATACTACTCATTGCACTAAGTAGGCATTCCGAAAGGGAAGCCTTTGGTGTTTTGTTGGGTTTTCTTCTAAGGTATTTTCTTTGAGTGGTGATTCATTCTCCCGAGGCGAGTAAGCCGAATGGGGTAGTCTTGAGGATCGCTTGGGTGTGCATTTAAGGAAGTGTATAGATGTTTCCTTCATGTCTTACCTTAGAGATTCTTAGATTATCCTTAGTTAGGGAAACTCCTACGGAAATGGACTCATTTCCTCATTTGCAATACTTTGGAAGTTCACCATTGTTGGAGTCCTTAGTATAATGTTAACCTTTTAAATCTACGATAATGACTTAAAATGGTTCACTGTAATGTTAATTGAATAGTTCACTGTAAATGCATCTTTTTGGTCAACTTGTTGTAACTTGTCAAATCCTTGGGAATCCATTAGGAGCACTAGTGGCAGTGGTAGTATGGGATGCTACTTTCACATTGCATTTAGTGTGACCTAAGAGTCCTATTGGAGGAGAGTACTTGTGTAAGAGTCGTATACATGCGTATTTCACTGTGAAGTCAAGTGTGCTTACGGTAAAGTGTAATATTGAGGTAAAATTATGGAAGTTCTTCTTTAAGTGTTAAATGATGCTTCTTATGTTGTTTTGTTTATAAGTTCATGAATGTTTTGTTAAATAGGCATGAAAGATTTTTTACTAAAAATGTCCATTTTTACATGTTTTTGCGTATGCCATACTTAGTACATTGTTTGTACTAACCCCATTGATGTACCGTGGTTTCACGTTACTTTTAATGCTTTTTCCTTAACTTCAGTGTGTGTCTAAAGCCTTTTTGTAGTAATTTTAACATATTTTTATCTATGTTTGCAGGAAAACTGTCCAAAACAGAAATGCAAGACTGTGCTGAAATTAGTGCAGAAGTGATGACCTACGGAGCCATCGACGGTCCGTAGGTGATGATCATCGACTGTAAGTTCAAGCTGCTGAAATCAAATCGGGGAATTCTGACCAAGTGTGGGGCTACAGAAGGATCAACGGTCCATCGACTGAGCAACGGACCATCATGGCAAATCGTTGATGGTAACAGAAAGTAGTCCCAATACCCGACTTGAAGAAACCACTAAGTATGGAGGAACGGAGGCCATCGACGGACCGTGTTGTTGGTCCGTCGATGGTAACACAAAGGATGCAAAATTGGAGGCTGAAAAAGATTTCAAGTGTGGACAGATGGAAGCCGTCGATGGTCCGTCGTTCCATCGACGGACCGTCAGTTGGGTCGTCGACTGACGATGCATTTGAAATAGATTTTTCCTTATTTATAACTCCTTTTATTTTAGGAATTTATTATTATAAATAGGACTAAAAAACTCATTTTAGGGGTTAGACTTTTTATTATTACTCATACTCTTGTTATTAGAAGTTAAACTTTGGATTTTGAGAATTACTTCAAGTTTCCGGAATCGATTATTACAATATTTTCGATAATTCAAGTGATATTTCTGGATTTTCTTCAAATTTATCAAAGTAAATACATGAATTCTTATTAAACAATTATGAATTGTGTATTTCTAAGTATGGGTAACTAAATCCATTAATAGGGTTGTGGGAACCATGGGTAATTAACAAGATAAAACTAGCTAAATAACAATTCTAGAATAGGTTCTTGCATGTATTGATAATTCTTTCGGTTAGAAGTCTTTTTAACGAGTGCACGCATTAGAACTTGCCCTATTTCTATTCGCCGGACCAAGGGGGTAGTTAATAGGAAAATAATTATCAATATAGATTTAGTATACACTATCTAATAGACTAGTCTCAATTGGTGCGAAGTAGTAACTTTGCCATACATTGAATATGATGCTTAATATGAGGTAAAGGTAAGGGTGAGTAATTTAACACACGTAGACGGACGAAGGTACGGGGTGAAATTATCTATTTGCCGGACCAAGGAATTAGAGATACATAACTTATCACTTTGCATGCAAGACACTAGGATTATCGTGGTAATGAACCTATGGGGAACACTTATGCCTTAGTTTTTCTCATCACTTGATAGAGACCAAAGTTTTAACCTTGCTACTTGTTTACTTAGACATAACTGAACATTTTTGTTACACAAAATCCCCCTTTTATTTAACTATTTTCGGAAAGGATTTGACTAAATAGACGTAATCATAGATTAAAGTTAAGTCTAAAACATTTTCCTCGTGGGATCGATCCCAACCTTACAATTGGGTTATTTACTTGATACGACCGCTTATACTTCTTTAGGGAAGTATAATTTGAGCGTATCAAAGTTTGGCACCGCTGCCGGGGAAAGTGTCTTTTAGATTAAACTTTAAGCACATTACCGAATTTTAGTCAACAATTTCCTGATTTTACTTTTTCTTTTTGTTTTTGTCTCTCGCAGGTCCGGCTTTAGTGTATGCCAAGTACACAGAGTCGAGGAGAACCAATACTTTCACTTGATCCAGAACTAAACCGTACATTTCGCAGAATGAACAATCCAAACAATCGTGCTAATATTGTTGATAAGATCAACCCTCAACTTCCTCCGCCGGTTGATGCCTATAATCAAGTGATGGTTGATAACCTTGGTGACGGTAATCTGAGGAGGCAACCTCCAGCCCCACGCCCTCAAGAGTACTATAGGGGAAATGTTAACATCACCGACTCTGATGGGACACTTGTCCTACCTCCTCTACCACATGGTCATACTTTCGTGGTAACTAGTAGCTTGATGCAGATGCTCACCGCTAGAGGTTTGTTTTCGAGGCTACCATCTGAGGATCCATATGCTCACATCTCCAAACTAAGTTCGGTGTGTAAGAGTTGTGTCGGGAGGCCATACTTAGACATGGATGTAATTGGATTAAGGATGTTCCCTCTCTCACTGACGGGGGAGGCCGCAATTGGGTTTACTGAGTTGCTCTACAATTCAATCTATACTTGGGAGCAGTTGAGGTATGTGTTCCTAGCAAGGTATTACCTGGTTTCTAAAAAGCTTAATCACAAAGATAGGGTGAACAATTTTATGGAATTGCCTGGGGAGTCGGTAAGTAGTTCTTGGAATAGGTTCACCTCATTCTTGAGAAGTGTACCAAACCACCGCATTGATGCTGAGTCATTGAAACAGTACTTCTATAGGGGGTAAGATGATAACAATAAGGCGGTACTTGAAACTATTGTGGGTGGTTCGTATGAGGAATGTACTTATGCAGAAGAGATCGCTGAGAAGTTAGAGAAAATCTCCCGAAATAATAAAGCTTGGAGCACTAGGAAGTCAGATACTGGGAGAAACACCTTTGTAGTGCAAGCTACACACGACCTGGACACAGATGATATTCGTGAAGAGATGGCTCAAATGAGAACTGAGCTTGGGTTAGTATTGAAACATGTCACTGTGGGTGAAGAGAAAGTGAATGCGGTGAATTATTAGACTAAGCCACCACCGCCGGTAGATGAATTTTACTATAAGGAAGATTCTTATGTAGTGAATGAGCAGACGGGGGATTTTCGACCGAATGCCCAAGGCTCCAATCAGGAGAGTTGGCACCAAGGTCAAAGAAATCAAGGTCGGAACTATGGGAATTACAACCGAGAAGGTCACTATGTTCGTGAAGGAAACTACAACCGCGACAACAACTTCAACCGGGGTAACTATGGAAACAGAAACGATTGAAGTGGGCCCTATGTTCCACCTCAAAATTGGGAAGTTGCTCCTAGGGATGGTGGAGGTAGTATGGCGCAAGTTGAAGACATGTTGCAAAAGATGATGAGGAGGTATGACGCAAGTGATGAGCACGCCAAGGAGTTGAAAGGTGATTTCGCTAACATTGGGCAAAAAGTGGATGCACATGCAGTCTCAATCAAGCATCTTGAGATGCAAATGGCCCAATTGTCGTCTACTGTGAACCCTCGTCATCGGGTACTCTTTATAGCAATACCGTCCAAAATCCGAAAAATGATGGACATTGTATGGCAGTCATGACTCGAGGGGGTAAGCAAACTATTGGTCCACCTATGCCGTGTGGTGTTGAAGATGAGGTGAGAAGAGAAGATGCGGTAGTAGAAGCTAGTGGTGAGTTGGTAAATGAAGCGGTAAAAGAATTAGAGATTCCCCAAAAGGTGACCCCCGTTCCTAGACCACCACCACCATTTCCACAAATATTGGTGAAGAAGACCGAGGATGGCAAATACCGGCGTTTTATTAATATGTTGAAACAACTTTCCATCAATGTTCCTTTGATAGAAGCTCTTGAACAAATGCTCGGTTATGCCAAGTCCATGAAAGATATGGTCACTAAGAAGAGATCAGTTAGTTTTGAGGATGATGATCGGATGCAACATTGTAGTGCTATTGCTATAAGGTCTCTTGTACAAAAGAAAAAAGATCTGGGTGCTTTCACTATTCCATGTACCATCGGGTTATTACACTTTGCTAAAGCATTATGTGATCTTGGGGAAAGCATAAATCTCATGCCTCTCTCCATTTACAAGAAGTTGGGTTTGGGTGACCCAAAGCCCACTGTGATGCATTTACTGATGGCTGATCGAACAGTGAAGAGGCTTATTGGGATACTCCACGATGTGTTAGTGAAGGTGGAGTCATTCATATTTCCAGCCGATTTTGTCATTATTGATTGTGAGGTGGATTTTGAGGTGCCTATTATTCTTGGGAGGCCATTCCTTGCTACCAGTTGCGCCTTGGTTGACATGGAGAAAGGGCAGATGAAGTTTTGGTTAAACAATGAAGAAGCGACTTTCACTATTTGTAGGTCCATGAGGTAGAGTGGTGAGCTCCAATCGGTATCTGCGATATCTTACAGGGTTGAGAGTTCGTCTTAGGTACAAATAGAAGAGCGTCTTGGTGTTGAGGCACTAGCGGCAGTAATCATGAATTTTGAGAGTGATTGTATTGAAGAATATGGGTCATTGGTTACGGCACTTGATCGAGGTGATGTTCAGTTCAAACCAAAGAAGTTGGAGTTAGATATGAAGCATTGCGAGTCTCCACCGCGAGACCATCTATTGAGGAGGCTTCAAAATTGGAGCTTAAGACTCTACCACCTCATCTGAGGTATGTTTTCTTGGGAAAAGGTGACATTTGCCGGTAATCATTGCATCGGACTTGAATGTGGAGCAAGTGGAGTGTCTTGTAGAGGTGTTGAAGAGGTTCAAACGAGCCATTGGTTGGACTATTGCGGATTATTGGGATTCCACCCGGTATTTGTTCACACAAAATCCAACTCATGCCCGATCATAAGCCAAGTATTGAGTACCAGAGACGTTTAAATCCACCTATGCAAGAGGTAGTGAAGAAGGAGATTATTAAGTGGTTGGATGTCGGAGTCATATATCCGATCGCTGATAGTAGTTGGGTATGCCCTGTTCAGTGTGTGCCTAAGAAAGGGGGAATGATTGTGGTCCCTAATGAGAAAAATGAGCTTGTTCCAATGAGGCCGGTGACCAGATGGAGAGTGTGTATGGATTACAGGAAATTGAATGCATGGACTAAGAATGACCATTTTCCTATGCCCTTAAAGGATCAGATGTTGGATAGGCTTGCAGGAAATGGGTGGTATTGTTTTCTTGATGGTTATTCGGGTTACAACCAAATCTCTATTGCACCGGAAGATCAAGAGAAAACCACCTTTACTTGTCCTTATGGAACTTTTGCGTTCAAGAGGATGCCCTTTGGGTTGTGTAATGCACCGGCTACTTTTCAGAGATGTATGATGTCTATATTCTCCGATTTGGTGGAAAACATTATTGAGGTATTTATGGATGATTTTTCTGTTGTTGGTGACTCATTTGATCATTGTTTGAGTCACTTCGCCGTAGTTCTCAAAAGATGTGAAGATTGCAACCTTGTGCTAAATTGGGAAAAATGTCACTTTATGGTGAAAGAGGGTATTGTATTGGGCCATCGCATCTCAGAGAAGGGTATAGGGGTTGATCGAGCCAAAGTTGAGGTGATAGAGAGACTTCCTCCACCCATCTCTGTAAAAGGTGTGAGGAGTTTTCTTGGGCATGCGGGCTTCTACCGGAGGTTCATCAAGGATTTTTCAAAAATTGCACATCCTCTGTGCAAGTTACTTGAGAAAGAGTGTAAATTTTATTTTGATGAATCCTGTCTGAAGGCATTTGGAGAGTTGAAGGAGAAGTTGGTGTCTGCACCCATTATTATTTCTCCGAATTAGAGAAAACCATTTGAGGTTATGTGTAATGCTAGTGGGGTTGCTCTTGGTGTAGTATTGGGACAAAAAGGTATAAAATCCTTCACCCCATTTGTTATGCCAGTAAGGCCCTTAATGAAGCTCAGAAGAATTATACTGTGACTGAACAAGAGCTACATGCGGTGGTATTTGCCTTCGAAAATTTTGCTCCTAGTTGCTTGGCACGAAAGTTATAGTGCATACTGATCACTCTGCCTTGAGATATTTGATGGCAAATAAGGATACGAAACCGAGGTTGATTAGATGGGTATTATTGTTGCAAGAGTTTGACTTTGAAGTGAAAGATAGAAAAGGGCCCGAAAATCAAGTTGCCGATCACTAGTCCAGATTAGAGGATGAAGCTATGCGAGAGTTGGGTGAAAAGGTTGAAATTGATGATACTTTCCCTGATGAGCATGTATTGGCCGCTTCTCATGACTTGATTCCATGGTTCGCAAATTTTGCAAATTACTTGGCTAGTCATATTGTCCCATCGGACTTGTCCTTTCATCAAAGGAAAAAGTTCATGCATGATGTGAAAAAGTTCTTTTGGGATGAGCCATATCTATATAGGAGTTGTGCCGATGGGCTTATTCGGCGTTGTGTGCCGGAAGTTGAGATGTTGAGTGTTTTGGAGGCATGCCACTCCTCGCCTGTGGGTGGGCATCATAGTGGTATCCGGACTGCCCATAAAATCTTGCAATGTGCTACTATTGGCCAACCATCCACCAAGATGCTCATGAGTTCGCCAAGGCATGTGATAGGTGCCAAAGAAATGGAGGTGTTTCTAGACGGCAAGAGCTCCCTTTAAATCCTATTCTTGTAATTGAGTTGTTTGATGTGTGGGGCATTGACTTTATGGGCCCTTTTGTGAGTTCTCATAGGATGAAGTATATTCTTGTGGCGGTTGATTATGTGTCAAAATGGGTGGAATCCATAGCACTTGCAAATAATGAAGGAAAGAGTGTCACCACGTTTATGAAAAAGAACATATTTTCCAGATTTGGCTCCCCAATGGCCATTATTAGTGATGGGGGATCCCACTTTTGCAACAAGTTGTTCAAAGGTTTATTGGAGAAATATGGGGTTTGCCACAATGTGGCCACTCCTGACCATCCTCAGACTAGTAGGCAAGTCGAGGTGTCAAACAGAGAAATCAAGCAAATTCTGGTGAAAATGGTGAGTGCTAGTAGAACGGATTGGTCAAGGAGGCTTAATGACGCTCTTTGGGCCTACCGGACAGCATACAAGACTCCCATAGGTATGTCTCCCTACCAACTTGTATATGGGAAAACTTATCACTTACCGGTTGAGTTAGAGACAAGGCCATGTGGGCGATGAAGAAACTGAAGATGGATTGGAATGAAGTTGTAGGACAGAATTAAATAGGTTGAATGAGCTTGATGAGTTTCACTTGAAGGCGTATGAAAGTTCAGCCCTCTACAAAAAATATATGAAGAAGTACCATCACCAAAAGATTGAAAAACGCGAATTTGCGGTTGGGGATTTGGTGCTTTTGTTCAACTCTAGGTTGCGCTTGTTTCCGGGAAAACTCAAGTCCAAATGGACTGGTCCATTCTTAATCACTCAAGTGTTCCCTCATGGTGCGGTTGAGTTGGAGAACAAGGAGGGTGCACCGTTCAAGGTCAATGGGCAAAGAATCAAAATTACCTTGGGCATGCGGAGAATGCGAATGAAGTGGTTGAGGCATACCATCTTGATGAAGTCTGAGTAATCAAGATTCTTGAGTCGTGCCGCGATGTTAAATCAAACGCTGATTGGGAGGCAACCCAATATGTATCCTCTAGCCAATACTAGGTTTTTCTTGTCTTAGTAAGAATAGTCGCATTATTTCGATTTTTACTTATGATCCTGGGTAAATTTTCTTTTATTTCTTTTAAGTCTGTTGGCTAGAGAGTAGTTTAGGGTCCGTGTCTAAAAAGTTTCCAGAAAACACAAAAAGATTAGCTTATTGGGTGTTCAATGTGCAGGGACCAAACCACCAGAAATTTGCAGAAATAGGTCTGGTGCACTGATCTACGGACCAACCGATGGACCGTCGTTCCATCGACGGACCGTCGATGGCATCCGTGCATCCCAGGTATAAATTTCAATTTTGTCTAAGTTAGGGCACAGTCGACGGAGCAGTCGATGGACCGTCGATGGGGAATCGTTAGTTCCCCAGACCTAATAACCCGACCCGACCCGATCGGCTATATATTGATTTTTAAACTCTTCAGTTACCTCCCACCTTTTCAAATACCCTTCCCATCCGTTTACCTCCCCATTTTCCTTAAACTCCCCCACTCACTCACCCACTTCTTCACCATTAATCACTTCTGATTTCCATCTTCTCCAAATTCCCCTAAATCCCCAAACCTTTCTCTCCCAACTTTCCATCATTTTTCTTTCCTCTTTACAGTCGGTGTTCGAAGGCGGGCTCGGTGTTGTTCATACACAAATTCATCCCCCACTCACTCCACTACAGTACACAAGTATGTCATTCTCATCTATGAGTTCTCGTTCATTTGCATGCGAAATTGTTGAAATATGTATGTGGGTCTTGATTTTGGGACGCAATTGCATGATTAAACTATTATAATTGGGTTCCTAGTCCCTTAGAATGATGGAAAGTGAATGGGTTGGGGGTGTTAGTGTCTAAATGTACTGTGTTATGAGTGTTGTTATTTTTTGACTTAGGGCTTGATGGTCTGTTAGATTCTACGATTGAAATTGCAATAATCGATGCCCTAAGAATGAAGAAATGGTGTGTTACTTGATATATGAACATTATGTGTCTTAATTTGCTTGAAATTGTCCATTGGTGGTGCCAAAAAATGTCATACCAATATCTGTCTCTGACCGACAGTACGAGACCCCGTCTACGGACCGATCGGTTAATCGATGGACCATCGATGGGGTCCGTCGACAGTTACTCCCTGATTTTGTTTAGCTCTGGAAAGACGGACTAGGTCTATGGTCCATCGATTGATCGACGGAACGTCCTGCACGTCCACCGTCTTTAACATAACCCTATTTTCTGAGAGTCTAAATTTTTTGTCTAAGTGACCACCGACGGACGTCCTGCACCTCCGTTGTCTTTAACAGAACCTTGGTATGTCAAGCACTCTAATATTTTCCTAAGTGTCCAACTACGGACCGTACTACAAGTCCGTGGTTTCTTACAGAACATTTGTTTCTGAAGCTTTCAAAATTTTGTGTAAGTGTCAAAACGACGAAAGTGGACTACGGTCCGTCGTTTCATCGACGGAACGTTCTGCATGTCCGTTGTTTCTAACTACAACCACTGTGTACCTATACCTTCTAACATTTGCTAAGTGTCCACCGATGGACCCTACCGATGGACCATCGTTCAGTTCTACAGTTCTGAACTTGCTTGTGTTTTGTGTTTCAAATTTGGTCTTGCTTCTGTTCGGTGTGTCAGATGTTTACAATGAAACTAATAACTCTCTTTTGCAAATACCAATTGCCCCCAAGCCAAACTTAGTCTACTCTAGAGGACGTTCAAAGTCTGTCGCCCCTTCACGTCGGTTGATGATTGGCTCATCAGACGATGAACGCGACCCCGAATACATGCCACCAGGCACCCAGACACCGTCACGTGCTTCTAGGACCTCTCGGAGCACGCCCAAGAGGGTGGTCTGGCGTAGTCACTGCCTCCCAGTCTGATGAGGAGCGCACACTTACTGGCAAACCGTCTGAGTCTACCGGGGGTTCTGAGGGAGCGTCTGGCTCCGAGGAGGCTTCCGGGTCTGAGGGAGCGTCAGGCTCCAAGGAGGCTTCCGGGTCTGAGGGAGCGTCTGGATCGCATGGTGCCACTGTTCTTGCTGCACCTTCCCACTCTTCCTCATCTGATGAGGCCGATAGTGCAGATTCTACTACAGCACCCCTGACCGATGTCCCTGCATTGGTTGCTGATCAGCCCAACCGGTGGTGCGTAGAAGGCCAATACCAGGTGTACAGGGATGCAAAGCTGCTCAATGATAAGGGGGTCATGACTCGGACTCTGACAGTCGAGCAACGAGTTCTTACAGGGAGTCTCCACTCTATCCCTGATGTACATCCTCTTTTCACCCGCCATTGGCTAGAGTGGATGGCTAGGAGCGTTGGACGCTACAACGAGGAGGTGGTGCGAGAGTTCTATGCTTCTTATGTAGTGACTCTCCGGTCTTCTTTGGATAGGCGGTCTAATCCGGCCAAACATGCACCACTTGATCATGTTTGAGTCCTTGTCCACAGGGTGGATGGTGAGGGTGCATATTAGGTGCTGGAGCCCAGAGGTGTTATCAAGAAGGTCGTCCTCACATTCGTGGCCAAATTCATCTGGCTATTAGTCCGTTACTACCTATCCCCCACTGCTGCTGACAACATTCTTACATGGGATAAAGTAGTATTTGTAGCTGCTATGGTTGCAGGGTTCGAGGTGGATGTTCCGAGACTATTGCTGGCAGTCATTCATGAGAGGGCCTTTAAGGACACCACCACGTACCCTTTTCCCTGCATGACTTTTGAGTTGTGCAGGTCTGCTGGAGTGCCCATATGGCATATTGATGTTCTCAGGACTCCTACTGGGACAGTTGATATCGGTCTCATCCGGGATGAGGCCAATGAGGTGGCACCCAACAGAGGACCCAGAGTGGAGGTGCAGCTTCTAGGAGAGAACTTGGTTGACACGGTAGAGCAAGCCCAAGGGGATGATCAGGCTACATCACAGCCTACCCACACCACCCCGGTTGAGTCTATCCCAGGTACTAGCACAGCTCCGAGTTCCTCCCATTCTACTCCATCTGCAGCACTGGTCCCGATTGCTCGGGTCCAGAAGTTAGAGGCCCAAATGGCCACAGTGCTGCATCTTATATAGCCTTGGATGCAGAAGTCCATTGCTGAGGCGGAGGATCAGATCAAGACGAGGATTGCCCAGCAGACTGAGAGGCAGATTCTGGCAGTCCACCAGCGCCTTGACGCCTTCGAGTTGAGAGTTCTCGCCCGGCCAACCCCTACTATTGACTTGACAACTCTCCAGGCTGCTGTGGCGAGTCTGACGGCTAATATGGATACCATTCTGGATGCGCGGGTACCTGATCCTGAGGCCACTCCTGCAGAGCCTCCTGAGGATACATTGCTTGCTGCACTATTCCAGACCACCGCTGCGCCACCGCCCCACCACGTGAGCATGCCAAGAGTCAACGAACCAGAGAGGGTGATGAGGCTCGTGCTAGGAAGAGAGGGCGTACTGTATTGGAGGCTGTGAGGAGATCCTCGTTGATGGATGAGGAGGCCCGGCAGATGAGGGCTCATGAGTTTGCAGCTGGGGCGTCTAGCTCCAGGATTTTTGATGTTGTGAGGAGCACTACTGAGGGTGCTGACATTGCTGCGGACACTACTGATGGTGTCCCTCCTACTGATAGAGCGGGTTCTGGGCAACCAGACCCGCCCGCTTATTGATCTTCGGCTCTATGCGCCTCAGGTTTGCTTCACCTACCACCTTCTTATTATATTTCTTATGCATTGGGGACAATTGCATGCTTTCTTGTTGGGGGTGGGTAAATCGAAAGTGGGTGTTAAGGTGAAGTCCGAGTAGCCCAACTCACGATCCTCTCTTGGGGTTTTCTTGCCTGTGTTCTTTTGCCCCAAGAGACTGATTATTTTACTGTTGAACCGGCATGTTTAGTATCTTGTGCAAAGTATAAATGTGAAATCTGAAGCATGAGGGCTAAATACAATGATATCCCGTTCTAAAGAGAATGTTTGCGTGATTAGGCATAGTGAATATTGAATGTGTTGGCTCTAAGCATGACATAGAGATACACCATTGCATGACCCTCAATCTAACACTCGAACTAGCTGTCCGATAATCTGGTAGGGTAATGAGGTGTTAAAAGAGTGTGAGGGAAGTTCAAGAGTCCACTGTTGGTACCTAGCTAGAACTTTCCCGGTTAGTCTTGCAAAAATTAATCTGTGTTAGTCAATCAGGAAAGGATCATAGGCCCTTGTTCAAATTAGTCAATTTTTAGCCTAAATAAAAGAAAACCAAATGAAATTAATCCCTGTTTGATCCAAATATCTTGAGCTTACAATAAACCTTTCTTTTCGACCCCACCAAATGTTTTTGGGTATAATGTGTTGGCCCTGGTCCCTCCTTGGACATGTGCACCTCAACATAGGCCAAAAGCATAAGTTGAGGGTGGCTAATGCAGAAACCGATCTCGTCTTGGCCCTGACCCAAACTTGGGTATTGTGTACCTCAACTCATGGCAAAGCCATGAGTTGAGGGTGGCTACTATGAGTAATAGCCCTAAAAAGGGGGTTGAAAGGATTAATGAGAAAGGAAAAAGAAAAGAAATAGTTGAGAAGAAAAGTCACTCAATCAAAGTAGAAAGCAAGCGAAGAATTTGAAGAAATAAATAAAAAAGAAAATAAAAGAAGAGTCACTTGCTCAAAAGAAAAAAAAAAGAGAAAGGAGAATAACAAGGCAACGAATACAAGAAAAGGAAGAGTAAGGCATAATCGAAAATGAAAGAGGTAGGATGCTTAGCCGTAATGTCAAGGAGGGAAACAAGTCACTAAAATGAATCTATATGTACCATACCTGACCCTGAGCCTACGTTACAAGCTAAGAAAGTCCTATCGTGATCCTAAGAGTCTAATATGATGAACTTAAGCAGTGAAAATATGGGCAAGCCTATGACGACAAGTACCAACTAGGTGTGAAGTCATTTTGAGCGTGAGTGTTGACTAATGATCCTTATACCCAAATTTGAAATCACTGAGCGAAAAAGGAGGATATCTTTTGAAGTGAGAACACTAGTTGCAATATTGGAAAGTTGGTGCCTTTGTGAGAGATAAAAGAATAAGAGGTGTTGGCGTGGTGAGTCTGTGTCAAGGTCTGATCCACATGAATGAGCTTAGTGAGCCTAAGAGTGAAATCATGCATCAAAGTAATGAAAATAGTTGGGATTGATAGCCATATGATTGCCAAAGCTTAAAAGAGTATACGTTTCTACAAAGATGTTGTGGTGAGTCATAGTGCTTCGCTTGAGGACAAACAACGAATTTAAGTCGAGGGTGTTGATGTACCGTGGTTTCACGGTACTTTTAATGCTTCTTCCTTAACTTCAGTGTGTGTCTAAAGCCTTTTTGTAGTAATTTCAACATATTTTTATTTATGTTTGCAGGAAAACTGTCCAAAGCGGAAATGAAGAAGATTGTGCTGAAATCAGCCCAGAAGTGATGACCTACGGAGCCATTGACGGTCCGTCGACCCATCGACGGTCCGTAGGTGATCGTCAACTGGAGGTTCAAGCTGCTGAAATCAAATTGAGGAATTTGACCAAGTGTGGGGCTATGAAAGGATCGACGGTCTGTCGACTGAGCGACGGACCGTCCTGTCAAATCGTTTACGGTAACAGAAAGTAGTCCCAGTACCCGACTTGAAGAAATCACTAAGTATGGAGGAACGGAAGGCATCGACGGACCGTAGGTCCTTCGACGGACCGTAGGTCCTTCGACGGACCGTGTTGTTGTTCCGTCGATGCTAACAGAAATGATGCAAAATTTGAGGCTGAAAAAGATTTCAAGTGTGGACCATGGAAGCCGTCGATGGTCCGTCGTTCCATTGACGGACCGTCAGTTGGGTCATCTACTGAGATGCGTTTTGGACAGATTTTTCCTTATTTAGAAATCCTTTTATTTTTGGAATTTATTATTATAAATAGGACTAAAAACCTCGTTTTAGGGGTTAGACTTTTTATTATTATTCATACTATTGTTATTGGAAGTTAAACTTTGGATTTTGGGAATTACTTCAAGTTACCGGAATCAATTATTACAATATTTTTGAAAATTCAAGTGATATTTATGGATTTCTTCAAACTTATCAAAGTAAGTACATGAATTCTTATCAAACAATTATGAATTGTGTATTTCTAAGCATGGGTAACTAAATCCACAACTAGGGTTGTGGAAACAATGGGTAATTAATAAGACAAAACTAGCTAAATAACAATTCTAGAATAGGTTCTTGCATGTATTGATAATTCTTTCGGTTGGAAGTCTTTTTAACGAGTGCATGCGTTAGAACTTGCCCTATTTCTATTCGCCTGACCAAGGGGGTAGTTAATAGGAAAAGAATTATCAACATAGATTTAGTATACACTATCAAATAGGCTAGTCTCAATTGGTGCGAAGTAGTAACTTAGCCATACATTGAATATGATGCTTAATATGAGGTAAAGGTAAGGTTTAGTAATTCAACACACGTAGCCGGACCAAGGTACCGGGTGAAATTCTCTAGTTGCCGGACCAAGGAATTAGATATACATAACTTATCACTTTGCGTGCAAGACACTAGGAAAGAGTTGTTATAGCTAGGATTATCGTGTTAATGAACCTATGGGGAACACTTATGCCCTAGTTTCTCTCATCACTTGATAAAGACCAAAGTTTTAACCTTGCTACTTGTTTACTTAGACATAACTGAACATTTTTGTTACACAAACCCCCCTTTTATTTAACTATTTTCGGAAAGGATTTGACTAAATAGACGTAATCGTAGATTAAAGTTAAGTCTAAATCATTTTCCTCGTGGGATCGACCCCAACTTAACAATTGGGTTCTTTACTTGATACGACCGCTTATACTTCTTTAGGGAAGTATAATTTGAGCATATCCCCATACTTTTATATACCTTATGAGTATAGGTCGGAAGCCTTTTGGAAGATCGAAGTTGAAGCTTAGGAATTCTATCTCTAAAGAATTTGGTATGTCCTCATATATTCGAGGACATAGTTTATGTTTCTTAGTTTCTTTAATTAAGACATAAATTGTATTTCCTATTATTGTAAAGGTCCGTGTCCCTAAAATTCTAAAGTGTCTTTAAGTTGGGTTGTGACGATAAGATTTCCTAGTTTTATCAAAACTCCTTTTATTTAATTATTATCGTGAAAAGTCTTAATTCCACAATACTTTTCATGCTTTATGTTATGAACGAGAGTTGAAGGGCTTGTACGAGACCCCAAAGGGTCGAGTACGCCCGTCCACGATTCAAGAGTTAGCCCTAACTTCTTGGGGGTACTTTTGGGTCGTGACAGACTTGGTATCATAGCATAAGGTTTTGGGAAATAGTTTAAGGTCTAAAAGTCTCACAAGCCACGTCTAGTAGTATCTTGGTCATTGGTGTGAGTCGCGACACATCCATGGACAAGAGGCTATAGGACGATAGAGTTTCACTTTCTTCATTACTCTTGAATTGTGCCATAGAACTTAACTCCATAAGATCTCTCTCTTCTTCTCCTTTGCCCGGTGGTTTTTCTAGGTGTGATTTCTTGGAAAGGGAGATGTTTCTAAGTTTGAGGGAGAGAAAAAGGTGAGTTTTGATTATATGATGGTTTTGTGGATAGAAGAGTAAATATGAAGGTAAGATTTAAGAATTGTGATATGATGCCATTTATGGCTAGGTGTGATTTACGAGTTTGGACTTGTTTCTATGAGAAACCTTATGGTGATGTAGTTCTAAGCATGGTAAGAGTTATAAGGGTTGAATAAAGTGCCTTTGAGAACAAATGAGTTATTTTGTGATTATGTTCAATGATGGTAGAAATGCTTTAAGGTGTAAATTTGAGGAAGGTTGAAAGAATTTGGAGATTTTATAGAAGTTGAAGGCAACTCTCTTGTGTGACTAATGTGTCATAGTTGTTCTAGTGATTGGTAGATGTTGTGGTGTAGGCTTACAGTAAGATGGAAATGTTGTATGAATATCTAGTGATGAAGTTTTGTTCCATGAGATTTAGTTAAGTGGTTCCTAATTGTTGAATGAGGTGATGTTTAAGAGATTTTGTCTAGGCTTGAATCCTAAAAGGGAAGTGTTATGCTTAACTTGTAAGGTTGATGTTTAGACTTGATGTGCATGAGTTAGGAGTAGTATGAATTCCTACCTTGTGAGGGACATAATGGTGCTTTGAAGTATGAGGCCTTGAAGATGACTTTACCCTAAGTGGGGGAGAGTGAGTTGACTAAAATAGCATGTAATGTACTTAGTCCAAGAGAATCCTCAAGGGTCACTAAGTGGGAGTGGTAATAAGGGATGCTGCTCTCACATTGCACTTAGTGAAACTTGTCAAGTCTCTTTGGAGTAAGTTAATATAGTCTTGTCTCTCATATTGTCATGTAATCTTCTTAAAGTTGCTTGAAAGGTGCATTATGGAAATTTTAAAGCATGTGACACAGTGAAGTTTTGAATTCACTGTAAGTAAGTCCAAATTTTGAGAAAACTGCATTTTTCATGAATTATGGTTTCAAGGTGTTGTGGAATGAGTTTATGTGGTTTTATAGTTCATATGATCATGTTATCTTGATGAAGTGCTCAAAGAGTGAAATCTTGAAATTTTTGGTATGTTTGGCAGTGACACAGTGAATGCTCACTGTGAAATTCCCTATTTTTGAAGAAAATTGTTTTATCTTGAATTGAAGTTTCAATGTGTGCAAAAGTGTTGTATATGATCATTTTTAATGTTGGAGAAGGTAGTTCCTCCATAAAATAAGGTTAAGAATGAGTTTTGAAACTTCTGAAGTTGGTAGAATTTGCCTATGTTGCTAAGTGTGAAAAACTGTGAAATGATGCTCCTTGTTAGTTGATGCTTTGATTTTGACGTTAAATCATGATTGTATTGTGTTATGTGATGCTAAGTGAGTTCTTGTTGTTCTTGATGTTTAAGTGTCATTAGAGGACGAATATTATCCCAAGTGGGGGAGAATGTAACGCCCTAAAATGAATTAAGGTGAACTAGAGCTTTGTAAGTGTTTCTTGAGTGAATTTTTGTGTTAAAATGAGTTATCTTAGTATTCCTAAGGTGTGTGTGAAGTTTGGTTGATTTTGGAGGTCAATCGACCAAAAACGTCCACGACGTTCGGAAGGTGTGCCCTAGAATGTACTAGTGTGTCTTGATGTGTTTAAATGAGTTTTACGTGTTCGTTTTCCTTGAAACTGTTGTGAGATGTTCCTAAGACTTATACGACTTAGTTTAGGTGCTTAACGTCAGGGCACGACCCCACATAGGACCCACAAGGGGCCCTAGATGAAGGGCCCAAGACTTGGACAAAAACTTCCTTGGCAGTGTCCACCAACGAAGGCAATGACAACCAGTGGTCCAACCAGCGGCCCGTCGTCTTGCTCCGTCGGTTGGACCTGCAAGGTTGGTTAGTCAGGCTCCATTTGGAGATAAGTGTCAACCAACGAGACCCCACCAACGGTCCGTTGATGCACAGACGGTCCGTTGGTTAGGTCTCGTTTGTGAAGGGTCCAAAAACTGTAAGTTCCCCGTTAAGGCTTGGGGTGTTTAGTAAATTCACCCCATGTCTTTTATGACCCTAGGAAGTTTATTTTAGGGTTTATTAGATATATTAAAGTTTACTAAACCCTAAGACCTCATTTTAGACTCCTCTTCCTAAAACCCAAAACCCCTGTCTCTTAGAAGACTCTCTCATAGTTACCATTGAAAGCTAGAGGTCAAGGAAGGATATGAGGGATGGTTGGAAGTTATTTATTCACCAAAACTCTTGGGTTTGCTTGCTTATTGAGGTATGGTATCCATTCTTGAATACCCTTTCATTCAAGAAGCCATTTCCAATGAATTTCAAAAAGGGGTTTTCAACCGTAACTTCTATTATCTTCAACCCAATATGGGTCTTGCATGAAAATGTTTCTAATGGTAAATTAATGATATTACTAGTGTTATTTGGTGATTCTAATGCTAAAACACTAATGAAATCATGTTAAAGTTTCCTTTCAAATGATGGTTTAAGAATTGGGTCAAATGAGCATGTTTATGTATGAAATGAACTTTGGTTTTATTGTGTTGTAATGTTGGTTTAGCTACTGCCCTAAGGGCCTTATTATTATGAATTAATGATAAAATTCTTATAGGTTGTTATGGCTTAGTAAATTGAAGAGTTGGTTATATTGTTTTATTCTTATGATACATTAATCCTGAGTGGTATGGTCCACCTTCTTGGTGACGGAGCTTATTTGATAAATTGGTGGTGTTTATTAGGTATTGAGAATAGGATCTTGAAGGTCTAAAGTGTAGAATTAATAGAAGTTGTAAATGGGTCTTGTTTTGTGATTGTGAAGCTTGAATTGGATGTTTGACCTAGATTTTGGTCTAATTGAAGAATGTGACTATGTGAAATATATAAAGTGTGTAGGTTGATAAATGGAAGTCTATAGCATGTTTAGAAGTAATGTTTATTAAATGATGCTTATATGCAAGGTGTGCTTACATGTACACACACACTTTAAGTGAATGAATGAAGCTAAGTTTAGTAAGAAGGGGAGTCTTGGGGTGGACACTCTTTGTGAGTTGAGATGAAGTGTCTAGTAGCAACCTCACTATTCCTACTGAGCTTTCCTAGATATGTAGGAGGATGAATGCACTTCGTGAGTTGAGATGTGGCATTCACTAGTTATCCTTAACCTATAGTCTATAATGTGAGAATCCGTGGGGAGTTATGCCTAACACCGAGAGGATAGGAAGAAGAGGTGGAATACACTTCGTGAGTTGAGATGTCGTATTGCCTTATTCCTTTTGAGATGAGTACTCCTCGTTAATAGAGAATGAGTCACTTAGTAGCAATCTCCCTATCCCTTAACTATGTGCCCGCATAGGTATAACTATTGGAAAAGCCATGTAAAAGCTAATAAGTATGACCTTACTGTAGGCAAGTGAGGATCCCTCATCCGATAGGGGCTAATATCGGGATTCCATGCCTAGCTCTCATGGTCTTTGTCGGTTAAGGTAACCCCCCACAAAAGTAATGAAAATGATAAGTTGTCTAATTAATGTGTTACCTATGTGATTTGATTGAACTAAGTCTTCTAAAAGAACGTGCTACTTAGGGTAGGTGGTGGTATTGGATGCTACCTATCCATTGCACTAAGTAGGACCTTCTGAAAGGGAAGACTTGGTTCCAAACCTTCTAAAAGAATGTACTACTTAGGGTAGGTGGTGGTATGGGATGCGATCCTACTCATTGCACTAAGTAGGCATTCCGAAAGCGAAGCTTTGGTGTTTTGTTGGGTTTTCTTCTAAGGTATTGTCTTTGAGTGGTGATTCATTCTCCCGAGGCGAGTAAGCCGAACGGGGTAGTCTTGAGGATCGCTTGTGTGTGCGTTGAAGGAAGTGTTTAGACGTTTCCTTCATGTCTTACCTTAGAGAGTCTTGGGATTATCCTTAGGTAGGGAAACTTTTACGGAAATGGACTCATTTCCTCATTTGCAATACTTTGAAAGTTCACCATTGTTGGAGTCAGTTTAATGTAAAGATTTTAAATCTATGATAATGGCTTAAAATGGTTCACTCTAATGTCAATTAAATAGTTCACTGTAAATGCATCTTTTTGGTCAACTTGTTGTAACGTGCTCAAATCCTTGGGAATCCATTAGGAGCGCTAGTGGGAGTGGTAGTATGGGATGCTACTCTCACATTGCACTTAGTGTGACCTAAGAGTCCTATTGGAGGAGAGTACTTGTGAGAGTCGTATACATGCGTAGTTCACTGTGAAGTCAAGTGTGCTTACTGTAAAGTGTAATGTTGAGGTAAAATTATGGAAGTTCTTCTTTAAGTGTTAAATGATGCTTCTTATGTTGTTTTGTTCATAAGTTCATAAATGTTTTGTTAAATTGGCATGAAAGCTTATTTTACTAAAAATGTCCCTTTTTACATGTTTTTGCATATGCCATACTTAGTACATTGTTTGTACTAACCCCATACTCTTATATACCTTATGAGTATAGGTCGGAAGCCTTTTGGAAGATCGAAGTTGATGCTTGGAAATTCTATCTCTCATGAATTTGGTATGTCCTCATATATTCGAGGACATACTTTATGTTTCTTAGTTTCTTTAATTAAGACTTAAATTATATTTCCTTTTATTGTAAAGGTCCGTGTCCCTAAGATTCTAAAGTGTGTCTTTAAGTTGGCTTGTGACGATAAGATTTCCTAGTTTTATGAAATACTCCTTTTATTTAATTATTATAGTGAAAAATTTTAATTTCGCTCTACTTTTCATGCTTTGTGTTATGAACGAGAGTTTAAGGGCTTGTACGAGACCCCAAAGCGTCGAGTACGCCCGGCCACGATTCGAGAGTTAGCCCTAACTTCTAGGGGGTACTTTTGGGTCATGACAGGGTTGGTATCAGAGCATAAGGTTTTGGGAAATAGTTTTAGGTCTAAAAGTCTCACAAGCCACGTCTAGTAGTATCTTGGTCCTTGGTGTGAGTCGCGACACATCCATGGACAGAGGCTATAGGACGATAGAGTTTTAGTTTCTTCATTACTCTTGAATCGTGCCATGGAACTTAACTCCATAAGATCTCTCTCTTCTTCTCATTTGCCCGGTGGTTTTATAGGTGTGATTTCTTGGAAAGGAAGATGTTTCTAGGTTTGAGGGAGAGAAAAAGGTGAGTTTTGATTATATGATGGTTTTGTCGCTAGAAGAGTAAATATGAAGGTAAGATTTAAGAATTGTGATGTGATGCCATTTATGGCTAGGTGTGATTTACGAGTTTGGAAGTATTGTGATGAGAAACCTTATGGTGATGTAGTTCTAAGCATGGTAAGAGTTATAAGGGTTGAATAAAGTGCCTTTGAGAACAAATGAGTTATTTTGTGATTATGTTCAATGATGGTAGAAATGCTTTAAGGTGTAAATTTGAGGAAGGTTGAAAGAATGTGGAGATTTTATAGAAGTTGAAGGCAACTCTCTTGTGTGACTAATGTGTCATAGTTGTTCTAGTGATTGGTAGATGTTGTGGTGTAGGCTTACAGTAAGATGGAAATGTTGTATGAATATCTAGTGATGAAGTTCTGTTCCATGAGATTTAGTTAAGTGATGCCTAAGTGTTGAATGAGGTGATGTTTAAGAGATTTTGTCTAGGCTTGAATCCTAAAAGGGAAGTGTTATGCTTAACTTGTAAGGTTGATGTTTAGACTTGATGTGCATGAGTTAGGAGTAGTATGAATTCCTACCTTGTGAGGGACATAATGGTGCTTTGAAGTATGATGCCTTGAAGATGAATTTACCCTAAGTGGGGGAGAGTGAGTTGACTAAAATAACATGTAATGTACTTAGTCCAAGAGAATCCTCAAGGGTCACTAAGTGGGAGTGGTAATAAGGGATGCTGCTCTCACATTGCACTTAGTGAAACTTGTCAAGTCTCTTTGGAGTAAGTTAATATAGTCTTGTCTCTCATATTGTCATGTCATCTTGTTAAAGTTGCTTGAAAGGTGCATTATGGAAATTTTTAAAGCATGTGACACAGTGATGTTTTGAATTTACTGTAAGTAAGTCCAAATTTTGAGAAAATTGCATTTTTCATGAATTATGGTTCAAGGTGTTATGGAGTGAGTTTATGTGGTCTTATAGTTCATATGATCATGTTATCTTGATAAAGTGCTCAAAGAGTGAAATCTTGAAATTTTTGGTATGTTTGGCAGTGACACAGTGAATGCTCACTGTGAAATTCCTATTTTTGAAGAAAATTGTTTTATCTTGAATTGAAGTTTCAATGTGTGCAAAAGTGTTGTATATGAGCATGTTTAATGTTGGAGAAGGTAGTTCCTCCATAAAATAAGGTTAAGAATGAGTTTTGAAACTTCTGAAGTTGGTAGAATTTGCCTATTTTGCTAAGTGTGAAAAAGTGTGAAATGATGCCCCTTGTTAGTTGATGCTTTGATTTTGACGTTAATCATGATTGTGTTGTGTTATGTGATGCTAAGTGATTTCTTGCTGTTCTTGATGTTTAAGTGTCATTAGAGGACGAATGTTATCCCAAGTGGGGGAGAATGTAACGCCCTAAAATGAATTAAGGTGAACTAGAGCTTTGTAAGTGTTGCTTGCGTGAATTTTGTGTTAAAATGAGTTAGTTTAGTATTCCTAAGGTGTGTGTGAAGTTTGTTTGAGTTTGGAGGTCAATCGACCAAAAACGTCCACGACTTCGGAAGGTGTGCCCTAAATGTACTAGTGTGTCTTGATGTGTTTGAATGTGTTTTACGTGTTCGTTTTACTTGAAACTGTTGTGAGATGTTCCTAAGACTTATAAGACTTAGTTTAGGTGCTTAAAGTCCGGGAAAGACCCCACCTAGGACCCACAAGGGGCCCTAGATGAAGGGCCCAAGACTTGGACCAAAACTTCCTTGGCAGTGTCCCAACGAAGGCAACGACAACCAGTGGTCCAACCAACGGGCCGTTGTCTTGCTCCGTCGGTTGGACCTACAAAGTTGGTTAGTCAGGATCCATTTGGAGATAAGTGTCAACCCACGAGACCCCACCAACGGTCCGTTAATGCAGAAATGGTCCGTTGGTTAGGTCTCGTTTGTGAAGGGTCCAAAAACTGTAAGTTCCCCGTTAAGGCTTGGGGTGTTTGGTAAATTCACCCCAAGTCTTTTATGACCCTAGGAAGTTTATTTTAGGGTTTATTATATATATTGAAGTTTACTAAACCCTAAGACCTCATTTTAGACTCCTCTTCCTAAAACCCAAAACCCCTCTCTCTTAGAAGACTCTCTCAAAGTCACCATTGAAAGCTAGAGGTCAAGGAAGGATATGAGGGATGGTTGGACGTGATTTATTCACCAAAACTCTTGGGTTTGCTTGATTATTGAGGTATGTTATCCATTCTTGAATACCCTTTCATTCAAGAAGCCATTTCCAATGAATTTCAAAAAGGGGTTTTCAACCCTAACTTCTATTATCTTCAACCCAATATAGGTCTTGCATGAAAAAGTTTCTAATGATAAATTAATGATGTTATTAATGTTAGGTTGTGATTCTAATGCTAAAAAGCTAATGAAATCATGTTAAAGTTTCCTTTCAAATGGTGGTTTAAGAATTGGGTCAAATGAGCATGTTTATGTCTGAAATGAACTTTGGTTTTATTGTGTTGTAATGTTGGTTTAGATACTACCCTAAGGGCCTTATTATGATGAATTAATGATAAAATGCTTATAGGTTGTTATGGCTTAGTAAATTGAAGAGTTGCTTATATTGTTTTGTTCTTATGATAAATTGATCTTGAGTGGTATGGTCCACCTTCTTGGTGGTGGTGCTTATTTGATAAATTGGTGGTGTTTATTAGGTATTGAGAATAGGATCTTGAAGGTCTAAAGCTTAGAATGAATAGAAATTGTAAATGGGTCTTGTTTTGTGATTGTGAAGCTTGAATTGGATGTTTGACCTAGATTTTGGTCTAATTGAAGAATGTGACTAAGTGAAGTATGCAAAGTGTGTAAGTTGATAAATGGAAGTCTAAAGCATGTTTAGAAGTAATGTACATGAAATGATGCTTATATGCAAGGTGTGCTTACATATACACACACACTTTAAGTGAATGAATTAAGCTAAGTTTAGTAAGAAGGGGAGTCTTGGGGTGGACACTCTTCGTGAGTTGAGATGAAGTGTCTAGTAGCAACCTCACTATTCCTAATGAGCTTTCCTAGATAGGTAGGACGATGAATGCACTTCGTGATTTGAGATGTGGCATTCACTAGTTATCCTTAACCTATAGTCTATAATGTGAGAATCTGTGGGGAGTTATGCCTAGCACCGAGAGGATAGAAAGAAGAGGTGGAATACACTTCGTGAGTTGAGATGTCGTATTCCCTTATACCTTTTGAGATGAGTACTCCTCGTAAGTAGAGAATGAGTCACTTAGTAGCAATCTCCCTATCCCTTAACTATGTGCCCGCATAGGTATAACTATTGGAAAAGCCATGTAAAAGCTAAGAAGTATGACCTTACTCTAGACAAGTGAGGATCCCTCATCCAATAGGAATTAATATCGGGATTCCATGCCTAGCGCTCATGGTCTTGTCGGTTAAGCTAACCCCCCACAAAAGTAATGAAAATGATAAGTTGTGTAATTAATGTGTTACCTATGTGATTTGATTGAACTAAGTCTTCTAAAAAAATGTGCTACTTAAGGTAGATGGTGGTATTGGACGCTACCTATCCATTGCACTAAGTAGGACCTTTCGAAAGGACAGACTTGGTGCCAAACCTTCTAAAAGAATGTACTACTTAGGGTAGGTGGTGGTATGGGACGCCATCCTACTCATTGCACTAAGTAGGCATTCCGAAAGGGAAGCCTTTGGTATTTTTTTGGGTTTTCTTCTAAGGTATTGTCTTTGAGTGGTGATTCATTCTCCCGAGGCGAGTAATCCGAACGGGTTAGTCTTGAGGATTGCTTGGGTGTGCGTTGAAGGAAGTGTTTAGACATTTTCTCCATGTCTTAACTTAGAGAGTCTTGGGATTATCCTTAGGTAGGGAAACTCCTAAGGAAATGGACTCATTTCCTCATTTGCAATACTTTGGAAGTTCACCATTGTTGGAGTACTTAGTTTAATGTTAAGCCTTTAAATTTACGATAATGGCTTAAAATGGTTCACTGTAATGTCAATTGAATAGTTCACTATAAATGCATCTTTTTGGTCAACTTGTTGTAACGTGCTCAAATCCTTGGGAATCCATTAGGAGCGCTAGTGGGAGTGGTAGTATGGGATGCTACTCTCACATTGCACTTAGTGTGACCTAAGAGTCCTATTGGAGGAGAGTACTTGTGTGAGAGTCGTATACATGTGTAGTTCACTGTGAAGTCAAGTGTGCTTACTATAAAGTGTAATGTTGAGGTAAAATTATGGAAGTTCTTCTTTAAGTGTTAAATGATGCTTGTTATGTTGTTTTGTTCATAAGTTCATGAATGTTTTGTTAAATTGGCATGAAAGCTTATTTTGTTAAAAATGTCCATTTTTACATGTTTTTGCATATGCCATACTTAGTACATTGTTTGTACTAACCCCATATTTTTATATACCTTATGAGTATAGGTCGGAAGCCTTTTGGAAGATCGAAGTTGAAGCTTGGGAATTCTATCTCTCAAGAATTTGGTGTGTCATCATATATTCAAGGACATAGTTTATGTTTATTAGTTTCTTTAATTAAGACTTAAATTGTATTTCCTTTTATTGTAAAGGGTCGTGTCCCTAAGATTCTATAGTGTGTCTTTAAGTTGACTTGTGACGATAAGATTTCCTAGTTTTATGAAATACTCTTTTTATTTAATTATTATCGTGAAAAGTTTTTATTTTGCACTACTTTTCATGCTTTATGTTATGAACGAGAGTTGAAGAGGTTGTACGAGACCCCAAAGGGTCGAGTACGCCCGACCACGATTCGAGAGTTAGCCCTAACTTCTAGGGTGTACTTTCGGGTCGTGACACTGAGTATCTGCCTTGGCCTGATTCTTCGCATGTGGGCAGTCCCTGATCATGTGCCCACTCTTGCCGCACCCATAACATGCATTTGAACCTACCATGCACTCTCCTCCATGCGAACGACCACACTTACCACACGTCTTTCGGTCACGCTGGGCATTTCTATCATTGCCCTTCTTGACATTAGTGCTCTTGGAAGTAGTAGGTTTACCTGAGTGTTGATGCCCCTTCTTGAACTTGGGACTATCCTGGACATCGAATGAACCCCTACCAGTGCTCGAACCAGACTGATCCGAGGCCTCGATTTCTTGCTCCTCGGCCTCTCTTTCTCCGACGACTCTCCTCAACCTGCTGTGCATGCACTATAAACCTACCAATGTCCATGTTATAAAGCAACATGGCTGCGCGATAATCCTTCTCCAAATCCTCCGATACACCAGTCACGAACTTGCTCATCTCATCCCTGCTATTGGACACCAGAGAAGAAGCATATTTGGAAACCTTAACAAACTTCAAGGAGTATTCCTTGACTGACATACCTCCCTGACGTAAGTTAATGAACTCCTCAACCTTAGCCTCTCTCTGCTCTGTGGGAAATAACCTCTCCAGGAATGCAGTCTTGAGAACATCCCAAGTGATGGGGACTTATCCTGGTGCTCGGCCATCTCCCCACATCCCGTGCCTCACCTGAGCCACATCTTTGAGTTGGTAAGCAGCCAACTCAGCCTTTTCCTCTTATTAGCACCCATAGCGCAAATAATCTTATGAACCTCTTAAACAAACTCCTAGGGATCCTCATTAGTTTTGGACCCGTAGTAGACTGGAGGATTCATTCTGGTGAAATCTCTCAGTCTACTAGCCATGGTGCTAGCATGCGGGTTCTCCCTGGGAGCACCCTCTCTAGTGGCCTGGGCTGTGTTAGCCTGTGCCTGAACAGTGATGGCTTGGGCCATCTGAAACAGTGCTGATCTCACTTCTCCATCCATCAACGCAGCTGGGTTGACAGGTAATTGCTCTCCATCAGCTGGGGCTTGAGGCGGAGCTTGGTTTCCCGCAGCAGCTGCTTCTCCAACTCTTCTGCCTGCGTTTCTTCTTGTGTTCATCGTTCTACACGTATACACAAGAAGGAAGTTAGATGCTAGGATGACACAAAATGTCAAAGCTCTAGACATCACGATAAATAGTAGAAGAAGGGAAAATTCCTAACATCACAAAGTCTCTAAGTCATGATTGTGGTGCACTTCATAACCATAAGTTAGAAACTACGCAACGTGATTCTTTTGAGCTTTAGTTCCTAGGTAATTTAACCTCATGCTCTGATACCAAGTTTGTCATACCCAGAATCTACACCCGAGATGAGACCGGCGTCGTTAACCTCTCAGAGGTCGTAGACAAGCCTTTTCTTAGCTTTTATCACAATCATACAGTTAAATTTGCGGAAAATTTAAAACTTTTTAATACATATTTAAGTGTACATAGACTTCATATAACTGTATAAGAGTGATATACTAATATAGCTCAAACTAAGCAACCATCTATCAATAGATTAAACAATTGAAATAGAGAATCATAATAATAATAATAATTCGCCAAATCGGCCTTATTAGAAATGCTTGAACAAAGGTTTGAAATGAAACGCTAGGGACAACATCCACTAGCTATATCTAATGTACTATGCTAGAATCATAAATGTAGCATCCTCGAACTCAAGAGAACCTACCAAAGTCTGGATATCGCTAATCCAAACCGCATCGTCGAATTTTCAATCTTCTCTAGAACCTGCACCTACAAAAATAATAATAATATATGGGGTTAGTACACACTTGTACTAAGTATGGGTGTATGCACATAAGCACATAAGAACTATGCATGATCAAGGAAAGATCTTCCTAAAGCAACATGCCGTTTCTGGAAAGTGAAGTCACTATACTTTCACGATTCGTTATTCGTGAATCATGCAATGAATATTACATGTTTTCATGCATTTAAGGCACACAAATCATTTTCTATATGAACATAAGACCTTGGAATCATGAACATAATTTTAGAACAACTGAAACAATACTTAATAAATTTGCTCCCTTAGGCCGAGAGCTCACCTCTCCAGCCTTAGTTTATTTTTCAATCATTTCTTCTTTCTGTTGTGTAGTTCAATGATCTCCTTTGATCCTATGTTTTACTTACAAGTGCAATGATTCATTGTAGTCCCATACCTACAATGAATCGAGTAAGTAATCCAAAAGACTAAGGAAATGATTTGTCTACCTTACTCACAAGTTAGATTTTTCATTCTTGTTAAATTGGGCATGAATGTATTTATAAGCCAATCTTTATTGGCTATGCCGATTATTTGATTATTTCCATAATATATAGACCTTGGGGCATATATTCATACTCCAATATTGGCATAAACCACTAACTTGTTAAAACTTCATTCTTATCGAACAATGATGATTGACATTCTTAAGCTGTTGCTTACTTAGCTCACTTTGAACTTACGTTTCTTCTTCTTTGATCTGTTGTTCACTTTGAACATGCTACTTTAATTTTTTTTTACTTTCTTAAAGAAATCTTTAGCATTAACTGATATAGATCATGCGAGATAACATGAAATCCAGTGTCTTCCCCACACCGAAAAGAGGTGTATCACCGATTAAAGTTAAACCAAGCTCAGTGTCTTCCCCACACCGAAAAGAGGTGGTTCACCGGCTAAAGTGAAGCCAAGTTCGGTGTCTTACCCACACCGAAAAAATGTGGTTCACGGCTAAAGTGAAAGAGAATACTTTCTTGATCTTTTAACCGACATAGATCATGTGAGCTAAACATGAAATCCAGTGTCTTCCCCACACCAAAAATAGGTGGTATCAACGGTCAAAGTGAAACCGAATACTACCTAGCATTCTTAGGTGGAGTCATCAACTAGCTAGTCCCTATGCTGGCAACATAGTTCAAAGACTAGGAGACTTTGGAGACCCTGGTCCACCTTGGTGGTGATCTCGTCTCATGAGGCTTACATGTGCTGGCACAAGCTCATTGCTAGTCTATCGCTGGTTAGCTTAAATTTATTTTACTTTACAACTTTTAGAGTTGACTCAAACATTATGGAAGCTTGCTTCTAGTATGAGGTATACTTAGCTCAATGGATGACTGGTCATCCCTTTTCTATACTTGATGAATATGAACTTAAATCTTACATTACCATCATGGTGCAAGTGAGACTTGTCTCACGGCTTCTAGCACCCTCTTATGTGTGTATCTTTGACATAATCGTTTAAGTGTAAGTGAGATCTGTCTCACTTCCTTTAAGACTATATATTAGGTCAATTTCATAACTTAAGTTTTTAGTTATTTCATTACTCACCTTAACTTGTTCAACGTTAATAGATAGTCTTGTACAATTCTTTATGAAAGTAAGAAGGACTTATTCAATGCTATTACGTTCACAAGTTCGTGTGGATAGGGTATGTTGGGGCTTGTCCCAATTATTGGCATACCCTATGTTATGATTTCATTGAGTTAAGATTGGTATGACTTTACATATTTTGGAAATAATATTGCTATCCAATTTGTTAGCATAAATCAAACTATGATATTATCAGTAGTCAATTCAATTAATTCATGAATACGATATAGTAATATATCATGTTAAACAAGCCAACTTTTAACCTTTGATTAGTCTATGAAACAATTCAATGAACAACTTATAACAATTTCATCTTCTCGAACACAAGTAGGCATTACAACATTATTATCTCATGTAAATAACACCATAATCATACGGATCTAACATATAGGTATCATTCGACATTATCAATCACATAAACCTACACATAATGATCTGTTAGCACCACATACCAACAACATGCTCGAGATTTACATTTAAACAAACTACTAGAATCGAAAATAAGGAGAAATAGGCAGATGAACATGCGATTCATTGGCAACAACCCTAGTTTTTGGATTTTTGAATTCAAAACGTTTGAAAAGCCTCCTGGGGAAAGGAATCCAAGATAGAAAACCCATAACTTATTGTACAATTGAATCTACTAAGATCACCTTGCACTTTGCACGAAAACCTTGAAGAACTGCTTGAAATCGCCTAGGGTTTTTCTTACGTTGTTCACTAGTTTTTTAGTCGTAGGGTTTACTGATGAATAACGTGAGTCTAAGTCTTTAGGAACTGAATATAACTAATTCAACTTAGGCTAAATAACTTAATTAAATAAATCAATTAGTTAATTACCAAAACGCCCCTCTTAAATTGACTAAAGATAGGAGAACACTTGACTTAACCGAAATCTAGAAATTGCTTAAGGGTTTCGATTTTGACTATTTAAATTAATTAATTAAGTTGCTAATTTAATTAATTAAGTAACCTAGGGTGATTACTAAAATACCCCTAAGTTGTTAAGACCATAACTAACCCTTTGGACCATCCTTGGTTAGGTACTAGGATGTTTCTGTAGTTAATTACTCGCTTAGTGTCACCCAGTTAGGTCTTATGTTGTCGGGTCCACTAGTTATTTATTTTTGGTTAGTCCTAGGTTAGTTATCTAGTTAGGTCATTTTGTTAGAGCGTAGGACCGGTTAGGGAGCTTGGCCCCAGGTGGCTTGACCCAGACGCGAGCCTGCCCCCTAACCGCTTTAACCGAATCGGTTAGCTTGGTCTCTCGTCTGGTTTCACATGTGCTTGCACATGTGTTGCCGTGCACTTTCCTAACTAACCTTTCTGGAAAGTTCATTTGGTACGTTCACTTATTGTCCCAAGGATCCTCACTATTTCCTTGGGCACTGCTTAATCTACATGATCATTTTAAATGATTATGTGCTATGGTACCTAGACTTGACACTTGGATGTCTAGTACCTAATGAGTGTATACGAAGAATATAGTTATTTTAGCTTAGGGTCTTCATTGCAGGTACAATTTTTAAACAAGCTTGGATTGGAGTATTTGACATCGACGTGTATTTTAATTTACTTGTGTAGACATTGGCTAACACCCTTAAGAAAATATTCTCTAACATGCCCAATATTACTCAATATTGGGCATTGGGATGCCTATGTACCCCAATACATATTCTTAAAGCCTAATAGGCTCTTCACTAGACATGTACATTTTCTGGAATGTTACACTTTTCACATAATAATCCATAACATTGACTAGACATGATCATGCCCACATTTATCATAATTCACACACTATCATGGTTCACTCACTATCATGGTTCACATATACATATACTTTATTTAGACATGACATTTCCAAGATACACATTAACAACTTCATATACATCACATGCATATACATCAAAATGATCACTTTACTTCACATACTATGCCTTCAAGGCCATAATCACAACACACATAATTACTTAGATACTTCAAGTAAACACCGCTACCAATGGTGGACCATACCACTCAAGATTACTTCAATAAGAACTAAACAACATAAACCAACTTACCCTTCATCCAAGACTTAGACACCTTTTCTCAGTAGTTCACAAAATCTTCAAAATACATCATAATAGGCAGTAGGTAATCCAATATATATTATAAACAACACAACTCTGACATTATCTAAACAAATACACTAAACCCACTCCACAAGACAAAAGTTGATAATATGCATGAGCATGGTTTCATTGGGGTTTTGACATTAAAATCATCAACTAACATTGAAAATAACATATTTCATTCATTAAAACGTTTTCATGCAAAGACACATGCTTAGACTCCAAAATAGAAGAATTTGGAGTTTGAAATCCTTTTTTGATAAGTCTTTGGAATGACTCCTTTAATGAAAGAAGATTCAAATATTAACTACCATACCTTAATAAGAGAAAATCCACGAGATTTGGTGAAGAAACTTGAAGAATTTGGTCTTCTTCCTTAGAGCTTGAAGCTTTTTGAAAATGGAGGTTTTGGAGAAAGGGTTTTGGAGAGTTTTTGTTTTGAAGTTGAGGGTTTTGATTTGATGGGGGAATTGGGGTTTAAAGTGACCTAAAAACCGTCCCAAAATAACCACCAATGTTCCCAAAAGACCCCTACACTATTTGGACACTTTTTCGAAGTCTAATTTGACTTAATCTGTGACATGGCTAGGCGTGCGGGGTCACCTCCAGATCTTGGTTCTGGAATTTATTTTGGGACAGAATGGTTCGTGTTTGCCCCGCATCGCAGGGAAAAAATTGCCAATCAAGTGTAGCAGGTGTGACGCGCCCTTGGTCCTAATTTTTGGCAGGCCGGTAGCATCCTTGGCCAACATTTTGGGTCCTCCTTAGGGACCCTTAGGGTGGTCCCCGGGGAGTAGTACTCGAACGTTTTGACACTTGGTATGTCCCTATAGGTGATAGGGTTCTCCCCACTGGTTTAGACTCCAAACAACACCTAAAATCATGAACAACAAACAAGGACACACTAGCACACACAAGGCTAGTTTCTGAACGTCTTGGTCGTTCTTTGACGTTTGACTTCCAATCTTACCAAACGGACCTCTAATTCTAAAATTCATCATTTTTGTCACGACCCGAGAGTACACACTCGAAGTTAGTTAGGGTTAATTCTCAAATTGCGACCGGCGTCGTCGACCTCTCAGAGGTCTAAGACAAGGCTTTTCGTACAATTCATTGCATACATGTATTAAAAGTAGTGCGAAATTAAAACTTTTAATACGAAATAATAATACTCTAAAATATCTCTTTCATAGAAAAACATAATGAAAGGCTAAGTCTCAAAGTCACCATCTTAGATGTCACGACCGGGATTTAGACCCCAGACGAGACCGGCGTCGTTGACCTCTCAGAGGTCGCAGACAAGCCTACTTACGTCATTCTTACTTCATCTAGGTTAATTTTAGCGGAAAATTTGAAAATTTTTGTTTCTTAACATACTTGTTAAACATTCATATCATTTCATAATTGTTCACCATCAACCATCTAACATTAAGAGACAAGGAACTGAAAGAAATAGTTCAATAAGTATTAAGTGTATAATTGCCAAAATGGCACCAATACAAAGTCTGAATAAAAACAGGAAAGAAACGCTAGTGGAACATGCTCCACTAGCTCAACTCTAAAAACTAAGCTAGAATGTAAAACAGTAGCATCCTCGAAAGCATGAGGACCTACCAACTCCGGATGAATGCTGGACGTCCGGATAACTGCAACAATGATCCTGTAGCTCTATCGTCCACCTGCCTGCACCTAAAATAATATGATTGTATAGAGTTAGTACACACTTGTACTAAGTATGGGTATATTCAAGCACACACCAAGTACATGCATGAGAAAGAATAGCTCTTCCCTAACAACATGATTATAGAAAGTCAAGTCAGTGGACTTGCGAAATTTGGATTAGGAAAGTTAGTGAACTTCCCAAATTTGGATTAGGAAAGTCATGCCATTAGAGTAACATGCATCATCATAATTACCATATTGCACACAACACATAACATTTCACAGATAGCACATATCATAGCACAAAATATATAACACATAGTTTCTTTCATATCATTCGTTCATATGCCATGAGACCTTGAAATCATGGACTTGTCATTAAGACTTTTCAAAATGAGGGCTCAACATATGGGACCTCAACTAGGGAGTCTTCATTAGCAAACTCATAGACTGTTTCATTCATTCATTCATACGTACCTCATTTCATTTCGTTCATATGCCAATGTGAACACCAGCTATACCTAGGGTATAGTTTAAGACTTTCATAGGGTTTGCTGTGCAATGATCAAGAATAACCTAATGTCATTACCTGAGTCTAGCTCACCTCTTGATTATCCTATCCTAACACCTTTGGTATCATTCATTTCATTATGTGCTTCATTTGAGGATGGCCTCATTCATTCATTGGGAACTTTAACTTTAACCGACATAGATCATGTGAGCATCATGAAATCCAGTGTATCCCCCACACCGAAAAGAGGTGGAATCACCGGCCAAAGTGACCCAATAACATGCTAGCGTACATGTGAATTTAACCCCGCCAGATCCCTATATTGGCAGTATAGGTTCGAAGACTAGGAGATGTATAGAGACCCATACCCGGCAAGCCGGACTGTCTCATCTCATGAGAGTTACGTGAACCTTCGCCCTTCCCGAAAGAAGGCATCACCGCTCATAGCTAGCCTATCGGTGCTCAGTATAAAGTTCCATTACATTCATCTCATACGTCATGGAAGCTGGCTTCTAGTATGAGGACAACATAGCTCATTAGATTATTTCTCATCTCATCATTAGTATTAAGTGTGTTAAGCTCAATACTTTCATTAGAGTGTTCATAGAGACTGGTCTCTTCATTATCTTACACTCTCATTGGTGAGTATGTATTGGTAACACTTACTTAGGATCATTTGAGACTGCTCTCATCATTTACATTAGCCTCATATCATGTTGTCACCACCTCCTTCATCATTAGCACCTTTACTCTTCATAGTTACTCACCTCTTATTACGTGAACGTTCATTTCATCATTTAATAGTTCTTCTCATCATATGCCAATGCACTTGGCCACTTAGTGTATCTTACACTCATACTTAACCCTCCTAGGGTTCATCATTTCATTTCATACATCTTAGGTTCACTTACTTTTGAATGTATATTAGACTTATATATCTATACATACAAGCCATGGGGCTTCATTCATAGTTCGTTAAGTGATTCTTACTTTCCTAAGATTATGTAGTACAAGACTTATGTATCTTGTATATATACCAAGATCTTGATTTTGATCTAAGTAGGTGGCATTATTCTTGAATATTTTGTTCACGTATGACTTATGTATCAATACGGAAATTTGGGCAAGGAAACCCAATTTCGAATCACTTGGATATCATTTACATTTTTCATTGATTTTATTTTTAATATTCATAACATTTTAACTCTAGATTAAATTCCAATATTAATATCGTATCATTAATTTTCTACTTAGTTTTTCTCTTAGGTTGGCCGAAGGGTTGTGGGTTCGAACCCCCACAACCCCTTTTTATTTTTCCTTAAATTATCCTTGTCCCAATTCGCCTAAACCAAGAGGTTGTGGGATCAAATCCCCACAGCCTTTTGTATTTTCCTTAAATTTTCGCTGGTATAGGGAGGTTGTGGGTTCGAACCCCCACAACCTCCTTATTCAATCTTTAATTTCGATGAGGCTGTGAGGTGGTGGGTTCGAACCCCACAGCCTCATAACTTTATTTTAATTAGATTAGGCGAATGGCAGTGGGGTTGTGGGATCGAACCCCCACAACCTCACTTTATTTCTTATTTAATTTTGCCTCTCCTTTTCAGCCTTGAGGTCGTGGGTTCGATTCCCACGCCTCACGTTTTCTTTTCTTTATTTTTCTCCCCTTTCGCGTGTGCCTGGAGGTCGTGGGTTTGAATCCCACGCCTCCCATTTATTTGTTCAATTATTTTTCTCCTCTTTCTCCTCCAGTTCGCGAGTTCGATTCCCCCAGCCCCCTTTTTCTTTTCTTTTCTCGCAAACTCACAGTAGCCAAGTTCGATTCCCCCCAGCCCCATTTTCTTTTCCCTTTTTTCACGAAATCCAGTAGCCAAGGGTCGAATCCCCCCAGCCCTTTTTTTCTTTTTTCTTTGTCGCGAAACCAGTAGCTAAGGGGTTCGATTCCCCTTAGCCCCTTCATATTTTTTTTTCTTTTTCAGCCTTCTTAACATGTGAGGTCTTGGGTTCAATTCCCCTTGACCTCACTTATTTTATTTCCCCTTTAAAAACCCAGATTTTAACCCCATTGTAGAGTACACAAATCTGGAAATTTTTAGTGATTCTTCAACTCATTTTTAGGCGCATCTTTCATAAGTTTATTTGGCTAAATGATTGTTATTCAATCAATCATATTTCATTGCAATAAACATCACATTATATACACATTTCACACATAAAATACACAAGAAATACATGTCTTACAAGACCCCAAAACAGTGGCCAAACACACTGCCAACGTGCACGCATACACACCTCCTTTTTTTTATCACACTTTGATTGTCATCTTCGTGATTCCCCGCACATAAATATATTCACATTTAATATAAACACATCATACATGCCAAAATCTACCAGCACAGCATACCCATCCTACGAATACATTTGGGAGCTAGTGACAAGGACATGAAAAAGGGGAATAACCTTAGTTTCGGAGTGAATAGTTTAAATCGTAAGGGGCCTCTTGGGAAAGGGACCAAGAGAGAAGAAACCCATACCTTTTGACATTTTTCAAGCGTGAAGTTGCTGCCCAAAAGTTCCTCCAAATCACGCCCAATTAACCTCAACGTACACACCACTCGACGAACAACCTCTCTTTGCCTTGACGTTTTTGATTACTTTGCTTTACTTAAAAATTTTCGTGTGTTTTTGAAGTGTGAAAAACAATTGTTGTTAAACAGTTCTTGAGTTTTTTTGTTAGGCAGAGCGTGAGAGAATGAGAGTTGAGAGACGTGAAAGAGAGTTATTAGGATTAGGAGTGTAGGTTTGAATTTAGTCAAAGTAAGGTTTAATTTAACTAATAAAAATCTGATTTATTTAGCTTAGGTAAAATGACCATTGTGCCCTTACCAAAAATCAGATTTTTTTATCATCAATTAAATCCTTAATTGATGCTTCTAGTGGGGCTCGAACCCGAGTGACACCCCATTTGCGAAAATGGGTCACTTCGGGTCACCCCAACCCGAATCGCTCTTTTAAATTAAATTAATTAATTAATTTATTAATTCCTCAGGGTAATTACAATATTACCCTTGGCCTGGAAAAGACCATTTTACCCCTGGACCCTCAAAACTTAAAATTTCTTGTTTTAAGTCCGGTAAAGACTCTTTTGATTAAATCTTCATTTTCGTGAGCATCACATGGTTGGTTCCAACCTTTCCAAGCTCAATTAACTCCCCAAGTTAGTTGGCTTGATCGTAGTAGAGGTTCTGAGGTCTGATTTTACGCGTATCAATCCGTGTGGACCTTGGTCCAATCGCAAGCATTCTTGACACCTTAAGTAATTATCTTATTCATTTTTAGGGTTGTTACATTAGACATATGAATAAAAAATAGCTAATTCTATTACAATACTTTCAATAAGGAAAATTAAACATCAAAATGTCCACGGATCTAGTTAGGACATACCAAACTCTTTGCTTGAATGAACACTAATACAAGCTTCAACTTTGAGTCTCCTTTGAAAGGCCACCTACACCTTTAGAAATAGACAAAAGGTATGGAATTAGTACAAACACTTGTACTAAGTATGTCGTAATGCATAAAATCATGAAAAACGGACATCCGTATAAAACATGCTCTTTTGGATGAAAACATCATAATATAAGTATAAGAACAACATTTAACACCTTAGAAACATACAACACATCACATAAGCATTTTATCAAATATTGAACAACATTACAGTGAACTAAGTTCAACTTTATAGTAACCTCTTTTAACTTGCATTCTTCTCACCAAAGGTTATCCTAAGATAAGATCATTTTCTTTTTCCTTTTATTAACTCCCACCTAAGGTTACTCTAAGATTAACCTAAGTAGAACAAGAAGAGACCGCCCATACACCCTCTTCAAGCTTACCTAAGCAACTCTCAAAGCTACCCTAGATAGAGCACATTCTATTCCTCATACGTTACCTAAAATCGTGACCGTTCTTTAAGTCAATTAGAAGACATTTCATTCATTATAGACTTCACATAATGGTCTTGGAAAGACCTAGGGACTCACATGCTAACATCTTCAAAGTCTAGTTGTGCAATGCCTAGAAAGCGTCCCATTCTACTACCTAAACTTCCTAGAACTTATCCAACACTAGTATGTATCCCACATGATGAGAATAGACAATAACCGACATAGAACATACTAGCTAGGCATGGAATCCGGAGTCTACCCTACTCCGATGGAGGTTGTTCTACTTTCCAAGGGTAGAACTAGGACACATCCCATGTAGGCACATGGTTAAGGAATATCAAGGTCTTTTATGTACTCTACTCTCATTCTCAAGTAGAGCTACTAACTATAACATATTCACTCGGTGCTAGCCTTTGTTCTCATAGAGTAAGTTCAATATAAGGGACATATGAAAAGGTACCATCTCTTAGTCATTACATAGTCATAATGCACCTACCAAAGATGGGTCCACTAGGGTTGCCATTCAATGGTCTATAAGGATAGCTCATTCTTAACCTTCTTTCTATATAGAAGATTCCACATATTAGTAATGCTTAGAAGGGCACCATCTTAGGTTTACCGATCCTAGACTTTCATTAAACATTAATCCATACACATACAAGACAAAGGTGCCTAAGCCTACTAAGTCAAAACATTCATATTCATCATACAAATGTACCAAGTAAGGGACATAATCTACCAAAACAAGACACATCATTAATTTACATTAGCACATATAACATATCATTCTTTGAAGCACTTAGGAACGACCCTTATCATCTTTATGTCATCCTATACGTTAATATAACATCATCAATATAACCATCATATACTCATATAGTCAAGTAGGAATAATCATGTATCAACTTTAAGACTACACACATAAACACATAGTCATAATCCAACATGATCACCTTCTATCCATAGAAGAACACATACTTACACTTAATTGCATGTAGATAGATATAATAATACTTCACAAAATAATTGAAGTCTAATTAACATAAAATAAAGAGAATTAGGGCAGCGTACCAGCAATCCATTCTTACCACTTCAATCCATGTCTAAATCATCCAATTCAATACCATAAGGCCTTTACCCATGGCCATGAATATCAATTCAAAGTATAAGTCATAGTACTAGAGGAAACTCGGTCAAATCAATATATATTTAACAATCTAAGACCAATTATAAATCAATTGAATACAATTCTTACATCATTAGAAAGCCCATAAGAAACTACTCATTAATTCATAAGTATAGAAACATGATCACTTAACCCATGAAATAGTCAAAATATGAATTAACACGACTTTCATGGATTCATAAGAATTATAAATTTAAAAATAATGCATTAACATCAATTCAATTCTAAAACATTGATTTAAAACCTTTTATGCAAGAACCCATGGCTAGATTATAAAAATTGGACAAATCATGATTTTTGATCATCTTTAAAAATCGCTTGAATTGACTCCTTGAAGAAAGAGATTTCAAGGATGAATAACCATACCTTATAGATGAATAATCCACGAAAATCTTATTGGAGACTTGAAATTTTCGACCTCTTCCTTAAGCATTTCTTGTTCTTTAATGGAGTTTGGAAAAGAGAGCGTTCTTGAGGGATTAAGAGAATTTCGTCTGATTCTGATTTGGGACGTGTAATTGTGGTCTAAAACTGACTTAATATCTATATATATATGTCGCATATATTACCCTAAAGACCTTCTACTTAAATTACCTAAAACGTCCCTCCTAAAATGACTACAACTAGGAGAACGTTTGACTTAGGGTCTTCGAGTTTGACTAGGAATTAAATTAATTAATTAAGTTGCTAATTTAATTAATTAAGTTATCTAAGGTAATTACCAAAGTACCCCTAATTCGTTAGGACCATAACCAACCCTTTTGGACCATCCTAGGTTAGATACTAGGATGTTTCTTTAGTTAGGTAATCGGTTAGGTCACCCGGATAGGTCTTAGGATTTTGGGCACCCTAGTTAGTTAATTTTAGTTGGTACTAGGTTAGTTAGTTAGTTAGGGACGTTATTTAGGACCTAGAATTAGTTAGGGATCTCGGCCCCACATGGTCCGACACGCCTGCCCCCTAACCGCCCTAACCAATTCGGTTGGGCTTGTCTCTTGGCCGTTGGTAGCACATGTGCTTGCACATGTGTTGCGTGCACTTTCCCAACCATGCACTTATGGAAAGTTCACTTCTTGTCCAAGGATCCTCACTATGTCCTTGGGCACTGCTTAATCTACATGGTCATTTTAAATGGTCATGTGCTATGGTACCTAGACTTGACACTCGGATGCCTAGTACCTAATGTGTGTATGTGAAAAATATTTTATTTTAGCGGGTCTTTATTGCAGGTAAAATTTCTAAAAAAGCTTGGATTGGAGTATTTGACATTGAAGTATATCTTAATTAACTTGTGTATACATACAAAAAAATTGGCTAACACCCTTAAGCCATTCTCTAACATTCCGATATTTAAATATTGGGCATTGGGATGTCTATGTACGTCAGTACCTATTCTTAAAACCTAATAGGCTCATCACTAGACAAGTACATTTTCTGGAATGTTACATTATCCCCCCCTTAGGAACATTCGACCCCGAATGACACTTGCCACACTTTTAACATTTTTAAGGGTTAAGACTCAAATACTAAAAGATCATAACCATACAACATTGTATACAATACACAATACACGCATGAAGGGAAGACATCAATTTCACATACCTTTAAGAGACTCAAACACAACAAGAAAATAGAACTACTTCTACAACTTATCATGCAATAAGACTCACCCTTTTTATTTCATATAGGAGGAATTTCCTTCTCCACATAACATCATGCTCATATACATAAGTTATATACATATCATAACCATTTTTTCATGAAAGAACAATTTAGCCAAATTTTCAAAACCTTTACAGTAAACACCAATTTCTTTACAGTGAGAACATGCTCAAATTTCCAATAATGCAACTCTTAAGCACTTTATGATGGAAGCACGAAAATATAAGAGATAAAACCATATAAACTCACTTAAAAAATAATCATAACTTCATGAAATGCACAATGCAAGGAATCAATGAATTTTGATTTCAACTAGACTTCTAAACACAATGCAGCATGCAACATGCTACTATGGCATTCTATCTATCAAGCTTGAATTAAATAGAAGAGATAAGACAACAATCTAGAACACAACTACTCACTATACTGCCCCACTTAGAATGAACTCATATAAATAAAGAGAGAAAACTATAACTATCCGGCATCATCATCATCATCCGGTTTTGTTCCTTTGGCTCGGAGAGCTTAGAAGCGATTACTCTTTGGAGCACCACCATATGGAACATTAGGAGGAACTTGATTGGCTTCTCTTCCTCTAGTCGTAATAGTAGGACAATCTCTCACCTTGTGATCATCCTTCCCACAACGAAAATACCCACTAGTACCGGCTAGACACTTCCAAAGTGCTTCTTCCCACAAGTAGCACAAGTAGGCTTAACCATTTGGTAACCACCACCTCTCTCACGGTTCTCCTTAGGTGTACTAGAACCCTCTTGATTTGGAGACCTCTTCTTAAACTTATGTTGAACTTGCTCATCAGTTCTTCCCCTCTTAGCATCTCTACTTCTCCTCTCAAGTGTAGACTCTTCAATGGATTGAGCGTACACCATCAGCCTAGATAGAGTCATATCACCATGGAGCATGACTGTACGACACTCTTCCTTCACCATATCCGAAACACTGGTCAAGAACTTACTCATCTCATCCCTAGGGTTAGACACCAAGGATGGAGCATACTTATACAATAGGATAAACTTTAAGGAATACTCTTCAACACTCATTCTACCTTGCCTAAGGTTTGTAAATTCCTCAATCTCAACCTCCCTCTTCTCATGGGGAAAGTACCTTTCTAAGAATGCTTCCTTAAACTCCTCCCACTTTAAGGGACCCGATTCAACCGGCCTACTATCCTTCCATTGAGTAAACCATATTTGAGCAACATCTTTCAATTGATACGAATCTAACTCTGCTTTCTCCATAGAAGTCACTCCCATTGTATGCACTATCTTATACACCTCATCCAAGAAAGCTTTGGGATCTTCTCCCACCTTAGAACCAAATAAGGTATGAGGATTCATCCTCACAAAGTCCCTCAATCTAGAGGTCATAGTACTCTCCATAGCATTCACCCTAGGCCCAATGTCTCTACGCACTTGAGTTGTCATAGCTCGGGCTAGGCTAAGGAGAGCCTCTCTAATCTCCCCATTAGCCATTTCTGGGGTAACCACCGGAACCTCATTACCTCCTTCCACAATAGGTACTTGATCATCTTGAGCACCTTGAACACCTTGAGGAACTTGCTCAACTTGTGGAACATGTCCACCTCGGGGAGGAAGCCCCTCATTCACATCACTCTCTTCAACCCTCCTAGCCAGTGTCCTCCTCGTATTCATCTTCCTAGAAACACAAGGAAAACTATAAGAAAATAGCATTTATAACTTTTTACTCTACGACACGACATAGGAGTAGAAAATAAGGGAAACTCTATCCTCCTATAGCCTCTCACCCATGGATGTGTCGCGACTCACAACGATGGTCAAGACTCTACTAGACGTGGCTTTTTGAGACTTTTTGATTCCTAAAACTACTTCATAACCTTATGCTCTGATACCAAGTTTGTCACGACCCGAGAGTAAACCCTCAAAGTTAGTTAGGGTGCATTCTCGAATTGCAACTGGCGTCATCAACCAGTCGGAGGTTTAAGACAAGCCCTTTCGTACCATTCATTGCATACATGTATGAAAAGTAGTACGGAACTAAAACTTTCATACGAAATAATAATACTCCAAAATATCTCATTTATAGAAAAACATAATGAAAGGCTAAGTCTCAAAGTCACCATCTTAGACATATGAATATAGAAAATACCTAAGTCTATTACAATACTTTCAATAAGGAAAACTAAACATCAAGATGTCCTCGGATCTAGTGAGGACATAAAAAACTCTTTGCTTGAATGAACACTAATCCAAGATTCAACTTCGAGACTCCTTTCAAATGCCACCTACACCTTTAGAGATAGACAAAAAGTATGGAATCAGTACAAACAATTGTACTAAGTATGGCATAATGCATAAAATCATGAAAAACGGACATTCGTATAAAACATGCTCTTCTTATGAAAACAACATAATGTAAATATAAGAACAACATTTAACACTTATAAACATACAAGACATCACATAAGCATTTTATCAAATATTGAAGAACATTACAGTGAACTAAGTTCAACTTTACAGTAACCTCTTTTAACTTGCATTATTCTCACCAAAGGTTATCCTAAGATAAGATCATTCCTTTTTTCCTTTTGTTAACTCCCCACCTAAGGTTATTCTAGGATTCACCTAAGTAGGACAAGAAGATACCGCCCATACACCCTCTTCAAGATTACCTAAGCAACCCTCAAAGCTACCCTAGATGGAGCACATTCTATTCCTCATACGTTACCTAAAATCGTGATCGTTCTTTAAGTCAATTAGAAGACATTTCATTCATTATAGACTTCACATAATGGTATTAGAAAGACCTAGGGACTCACATGATAACATCTTCAAAGTCTAGTTGTGCAATGTCTAGATAGCGTCCCATTCCACTACCTAAACTTCCTAGAACTTATCCAACACTAGTATGTATCCCACATGATGAGAATAGGCAATGACCGACATAGACCATACTAGCTAGGCATGGAATCCGGAGTCTACCCTACTCCGATGGAGGGTGTTCTACTTTCCAAGGGTAGAACTAGGACACATCCCATGTAGGCACATGGTTAAGGAATATCAAGTCTTTTATGTACTCTACTCTCATTCTCAAGTAGAGCTACTAACCATAACATATTCACTCGGTGCTAGCCTTTGTTCTCATAGAGTAAGTTCAATATAAGGAACATATGAAAAGGTACAATCTCTTAGTCATTACCTAGTCATAATACACCTACCAATTATGGGTCCACTAGGGATTCCATTCAATGGTCTATAAGGATAGCTCATTCTTAACCTTCTTACTATATAAAGATTGTAAGACCCCAAAATGATATAGGGTTTCTAGAGCCTAAGATGTTTGTATTAAAGTTCTAAGGTCTTCAAATGACTTATAACATAGTTTATAGGCAGTGTATTAAGTTTGAAGTGATTTGGAAGTCAAACGTCAAGGGTCGACCGAAACGTTCGACGACTCAGCCACCTAAATGCCTCGTATGTTGTTCTGTGTGATTATGTGTGATTCATGATCTTAAAATGTCTTTAAATGGTTTTTAATGATGTAAAATGATATTATATGAAGTTTCGAGAAGTTTGGAGGTCAAACGACCAAGAACGTCCAAGGCGTTCAAAAGATAGCCCTTAAGACGTTCATCGTGTGTCATGGTGGGGCTTGGCCTGTTTGGACGTCTTGTAGGGGTTTGTTTTGGATGAAATTTATGTGGAAGGTCTATAACTTGTTAACGTTTTAATTGATTTGGAAATGTCCGGGTACGACTTCTAAAAGGCCCCACAAGAGGCCCCAAAAGAAGGACCCAAAGCCGCCTAAGACACTGCCTGGGCAGTGTCCATTGACGAACCCAACGACGGATCGTTGGTCCACCAACGGCCCGTCGAGCAGGTATTATCGAGGGACAAATGACTTGTTCAGGTCTTAAGCCAATTTTGTCTAAGTTTCAGGCGACGGAGGCCAGGCATGGCCCGTCATGGCCTCGACGCCCCGTCATTGCCATCGTCGAGGGTGGTCTGCAACTGGCAGCCTGCGTACTGTTAATTAAAGGGGTGAATGGGAAATTCACCCCACGTCCTAACCTGACTATAATAGGTTTATTTAGTTAATTTTAGGTGTATATAAGTCATCTAAAACGTGATCAACCCATTCCCAAAACCAACTCACATAAATTGAACCTTTCCTTCTAAAAATGTTCTCTCTAAAACCACCATTATTGGTGAATCTCAAGAACAGAATCAAGCTGGGTTTTCCATGGATGAATCATCAAGTTTAAGAGGTTTTCATGTGGATAAAGGTATGGTGATCTTCATCTCTAGTTATCTTTTCATCTAGAGAGCCATTCTCAAAGATTTCAAAGAAGAAAAATATGATCAAAGTCCTTCTTCTTCAGTCTACCATGGGTTCTTTATAAAAAGGTTTCGAACGATTGAATCATGATAAATTGAAGTTAATACAGTTATTTGAATGTGATTTCACTCCAATTGCATGATGAGCCCATGTTGCTTCCAAAATTGGTTTAGCTCTTGCATGGGCTTTATGATCTTGAATTGCTATCGATTGAATTATGATTCTAATACGTTGAAGTGATTGTATATGCTGATATTTACATGAACTTATGTTTAATTGATGTTGAAGGATCCATGAGGATCAATATATGAAGATTTGAACATGAATAACCTATGTTTCTACATGTTGCATTAAAGTCGATTGTGAGATCGGTTGTGAAGAGTTTTGATTATGTATGAACTGCTGTAGCTACTATTTTAAGGTGATATAATGGATAAATTTTGTAGGTATAAATCCTTAATGATCAAATTAAGAAAGGCTTGCATGAATTGATCTAGATTCCTTTAGGATATGAAGTCAAAAAGCTAAGTGTGTGATGGATCTCAAATTGTGATTAGATGAAGCATGGATTCACTTGATTTCTTATCTAATTAGATACTGCCTAATGATTGTATTGTTGATAAAATATGAATGATGATAAAAGTCTTAGAGAGTTCATAGTATTGGTTAAGTCTTCTATACTCTAGCAAATCGATAAGTCTAAATGAATATGTTGTAACCTTAATCTTGAAGGTATGTAATTATGATTTCAATATGGTTAAATGTAAGTTTATACTGCCTTAGACTTATAATATGTAATAAATATGATCTAAAATCAATGCAAGGGAAATTAGCTAATGATCTATATTATTCTACTTTCCTAGTATGTTGATGTGTTGTTGTATTATGTTATAGTATAATCTTGTAGCGACTTGTACATGGTTTCTTATATGTTTAAAGTACATTTAGCTTCTTCCATATGTGTGATTTATTGATGAATAAGGTGTTTTGATCAATGATGATCAAAGGGTGAGAAATTTGTAAGAATGCTTATTCCCTCTACTCTTCTACTTCTCTATTCTTTATAGAAATGTTGATGAAGCCTTGTATGGCATTGTGTGGTATGGTCCACTTATGGTGGCGGTGTTTACTTTATTGTCATCATATATTTGGTTGACCATGTCCTTGAAGGCAAATTGATTATCTTATGAACATGTGCTTAAGATGATACTATGAGAAGCTTATGCCTACTTTCCTATTCTAGTTGAAATCTAGTTTGTGTGGCTATTTTATAAGCATGTGTGTATCCATGTTAGGGTAAAGTATAGGTGCTGAAATTGATCTGTTAAAAGGGTTAATAATCCCTTACCTATGTACCCCTATGTGAATGCATGAATAGCACGAGTTAGGAGTCTTAAGTGTATTAGGAAGTTGGCTTGTCTCCTATGTTATTGTTTGTTGTGTGGCCTATGCTTGATGAAGTATTATGATCTAAGAGGGTGGCTGCCTCAATGTGTTTTGATGGCCATTATGTGATCATGTTGACCCATGTACACACACTCTCACTTTACATTCATGTTACAAGTAGTATAGGTCATTGTGTCTAAATAAAAGGTAGTCCTCATATTCACTAGTGTCTACTACTATGTATGTTAAAATGATGTTTATGAAAGTATGATTTGTATTTCCCTTACTAGGTTGTCTTGATAGGTGTACTAGTATGGTTAAGGGTATGGGACCTTTTCCATGCATTGCACATGTGTATCTTGATAGGATAGTTCCTAGGTTTAGTTTTTAAGTACATGAAGGATGAATATATGAACATGTTATGAATATGATGTATATGATATGATGAAGTATGAATGTGCATAGTGTCTTAGTAGGTTTATATGAAAGTATTGTTCATATAGTTATGCCTATAGACTCATGCATTGATATATGAACATGTATGATATTATGGGTTATGTGAAAGGCTTGCTCACATCTATGTATACACTCACACACATGAATGATGATCTAGTTAATGGAGGAAACTTGAGAGGTGTTCCCTAAAATACTCCAAAGCTAGATAGGTGCTTGAATATGCTATAAGCATATGAATAATGAATATCCTAAGCCTATATTTTTATAAATAAATGTAATAAAGGCTTTTCAATAAAAGGGAACTTAGCTTAGCACCGAGTGAACTTGACATTGAGAGGTGCTGACTTTCCTTGGAGGAAGATTCACCATTTGTCCCTTATAGATTGTTGACTTCCCTTAGAGGAATACTCACCTATGGACCTACATGAGGTGTTGACTTTCCTTGGAGGAAGATTCACTCATGTTTTCTCATGAGGTGAGGCCCCAATTACCAAATGGTATGTAGAGGGAATACCTATCTCTTAGTTCCATAAACTATGCTTGCCACATAGGATCTAGCAAGTGATATCACCTAATATGCTAGCATGTGTTAATGTTCTACCTTGGCTAGGTAGGAACACCTTCCATTGGTGTAAGGCTCTAAAACATTAAATTCCATGTTTAGCACCCATGGTCTTAGTGTCGGTTAAGGCTATAGTTTCCCTAAAGGTAAAATGGACAATGGAAGTAAATGAATAGGATCCTAACTAGGAGGACTTAAGGTAAGTTACTTAGGATAGGTGGAAGTAATGAACCCATCTAGACATTGCACAAGTGACTCCTTAGGAAGTCTTAGGAAGGTGACCTAATTCATATGATTATGTATGTGTCCTTTATGCATGATGTTGATTTTGTTAACTATATGATGAAGGTCTTACTTGACATAAATGAAGTTGTCTTCTCTTACTATGTTGATATAGGATTTGGATGTAAAGGCTTGTGGTCTCATAAGAGGTGTAGTAAGTATGTGTGAGGTTATTGAGCCTTACATGTGCATTGCACTAGTAGACTTAGATTGGGGGCATGAGTTATGTTTCGTAAGGTTCAATATGAAGTAAATTAGTATATGTGCATATTGACTTGGAGTTAATTATAATGTCCTTTTAGTCTTGGCTTAACTATGACTATGTTGTACTATACTTGTATGATGGTATGTGTTGTCTTGTAGAGATGATATGTACGTTTTCTTGTGGCCTTAAGGTGATGCATTTCACCAAGTATCACTAAAGGTTTACTTGGAAGGTAAATGAATAAAGGAGAAAAGAGTTCACTGTAAAGGAATGAGTTCACTGTAAAGTGACCTCAATTTGGACTTAAATTCTATAAGTTCTTTTCTATGATGTTTGGCCTTTAATTGTGTTTCCATGAAAATGATATAAAGGCTATTGCTTAAAGTTTTTATGAATATTTACTCAAAATGGCATGAAGTATGATTTCAAAGAAAATGTCCCTTTTTAAATGCATGTTTTTGCATGGTTGCCATACTTAGTACATTCTTGTGCTAATCCCATTCTTCTCTACTTTTTACACAAAGTGTAGGTAATGGATGCTTGAAGGATGTCTTGAATGGTGAAGAGCTTGATAGATGATTCCCAAGCTCAATGAAAGGAATCCTTAAAGTTCAAGGATGTCCTACTTATGTCTTTAATGTAAAGTCTTTAAATATTGTATAGTTATGTAATGTGTCTTATGGGCCGTGTCCCTAATGTACTCTAAAGTTATTGAGTCTAAGATGGCAAAGAGACTTAAGGTCTATAAATGTATTATGGCTTATGTTTTATACATATATGAGTTGAAGTTTCTAGCATATGATGTTCTATGAAAAGTTTTAAATTTTTCGCTAAATTTACTATGTTAATGCGATGAATGATAACTATGGGCTTGTATTAGACCTCCGAGAGGTCAAGTACACCGTGTTACTTCTAGGGGGTTCCCCCGGATGTGACAAACGTGGTATGAGAGCATGAGGTTTATAAAGTGGTCTTAGGTTCTAAGAGTCTCATATTGCCACGTGTAGTAGAGTCTCGTAGCATTGGTGGTGAGTCGCGACACATCAAATGGTACGAGAGGCTATAGGACGATAGAGTTTCCCTTCTTCATCATTCTCATATCGTGCCATAGAACTTAACTCTATAAGATCTCTCTCTTATGTTTTCTTGTTCGGTGGTCTTTTAGATGTGATTGCTTGGATGAGATTGCTCTATGCTTGAGGGAGAAAAGCTGAGTTTAAAATGCTTATCTTTGTTTTATGGTTTGAATGAGTATGTGTGAAGGTGACACTTGTCCTTATTTGATGATGTATAAACTAACTAAGGCGACTTGAAGGGTTAAGTAGACTTAGGTAGGGGTATGGGACTTTACCTATGTCTTGCACTAGTTTGCCTTGATGGAGACCTTAGGAGGTTAATATTATGTATGTGTATTAAGATATGAAGTTATGCATGGATGAAGGTTATAGATGAGTGGAGTATGGTGCTAATTGTAGTTCATGTTGGGTTACTTGATTTAGTAGGGTTATGGGGCTTTACTTGATCATTGCACATGTTGACTCTATGGGGATTATGATTGGTTATCTTACCTTACTATGTATGAAATATCTCTTATTTGATGATGTGATGCCAATTATGGCAATATATGAAATCTATGTGAAATAGCAAGTTATGTCGAATAATGTATGTCATGATATAGTTAAAGCATGCTAGAAGTTATGGTGTTTAAAGTGAATTCTCTTAGATTGTTGTATTCCTATATGGTTTTGTATAATGGTAGCCAAATACTAGGATTTGAACTTGGAATGTTTAATAACTACCTATGGAAGCATGCTATCCTATGAATGTATGTGATTAAAAGTGTGCATTGTCTCCTTTTTGTAAAAAGGAGATTTACTATTTTGAATGAAGAATGAGAGTCTTATGGCATGATGAGTCGTAGATTTGTTCCTAACTTCTTATTGTGTTGTGGGTCCCTTAATGTTGTGGAATTGATGTTTCCCCTAGAATTGAGGGTAGTATTCTTATCTTTGTTGGGTGATGATGTGGGTTTGATTACCTAGAAGTTTCCTTACTTTAATGTTGAAACAAAAGAAAGAGTCCTTATGACTAAGTCCCCTTGTTGTATTCACCAATGATGTATGACCGTGGTGTCTATTGCATTGTAGGAAAACCTTATGTGAATTGAATAGTATGATCAGAATTGATGGTTGAGGATGATTTTCCTAAAATGATAAGGTTTAGAATGCCTTAGTGTTGCTAAATTGAATTAATGAAAATTCCTTCTAAAGTTGTAATCACTTTTTAAGTGATGAAAAATGAAGGTTGTTAAGTTAAGATCCTTTTAAGTTGGGGTAAGTTGCTCTTAATTGGGTTTACCCTAAGTGGGGGATGGTAAAGAAATGGTAAGGTTGTAGATATTGTCTACCTTGTCCTTCTATTCTTACTTGAACTTGAATCTAATGAAGTCTTGATGAATTTGTTCATGAATAAGAGTTTTGCATAAAGTATGAATTTCATGATCTTATATGTTTGGTAGGTATTGATTGACATTACCATGAAGATATTATGAATGTTCCAAAGTGTATGAAAGAAAATTTTGATAAAAATCCATGTTTTCTCTTGTGCAATTACATCTTCATATGCTAGTTGTACATTTGACTTCATGAGATAGGACAAGGAACTTTGTAATAGTCACTTGTGAGGTAAATTGTTTAGCCTTACAATGGAAATCGAGTCTCTTTTACAATGAAATATGTTGACTCTCTTGAGAACTATGTGACTTTATGATTTGGAATGCATAATTGTAGGCTCATTCTTGAAAATGAAAGTGTGTTTAACTAAGTGTTCATGTGTGTGCCTATAAATTTTGTTATTTTTCTAAAATTAGGCTTACTGTAAGGGTAAGTACTATGTTAGAAATTGACATTTTGTGAAATTTCTTCCTATTTGTTGTGATGTACTTGGTGTGACTTACCATTTAGACTTCACTAGGAAGAATACATGATCATGTATTGTTTTCAAAAGTTGAGAATTTCTCATTTTTAAAGAAATTGACCTTGTACTTTGCTAAGGTGTGAACTCATGATACATGCAAGTGTGTTGAGGATCAAGACATTCCTCCATGTACACCACTAAGCATGGTATGGTTGAGTATGACCATCATGGTACTAGGTCTAACTAATGAAGATCTTTGTGATTTAACTAACTCAAGTTTATGTGCATTGAAGTATGAGTGCCTACTTGTTTTAAGTATCGTTAAAATCTGCCTATAAGTGGCCTTGCAAGATGATATCATAATAAATTAAGGTTTAATGACCATGTTATGATTAGGAGAAGTATGTTCCTCCTATGAACATAATAAGATCCTTTTTGATTAATGCATTAAGGGTGAGTGAATTGAAGTTTTGCATGCTTGTGTGCACTGAGTGCTAAATGTTGTGAAGTTGTGTTCCTTTTTAAGTTTGGCACATTAGCTTCTTTGTGATGATGTTATGAATATGATGAACTGCTCTATGATGCATTGAAGTCCTTGTTGTGATTAAAGTGTCCTAAGTGTCATTCGAGGACGAATGTTCCCATGTGGGGGATATTGTAAGACCCCAAAATGAGATAGGGTTTCTAGAGCCTAACATGTTTGTATTAAAGTTATAACGTCCTAAAATGACTTATAATATGGTTTATAGGCAGTGTATAATGTTTGAAGTGATTTGGAAGTCAAACGTAAAGGGTGGACCGAAATGTTCGACGACTAAGCCACCTAAATGCCTCGTATGTTGTTCTATGTGATTATGTGTGATTAATGAGCTTAATAAGTCATTAAATGGTTTTCAATGATTTAAAATGATAGTATATGAAGTTACGAGAAGTTTGGAGGTCAAACGACCAAGAACGTCCAAGGCGTTCAAAAGATAGCCCTTAAGACGTTCATCGTGTGTCATGGTGGGGCTTTGCCTGTTTGGACGTCTTGTAGGTGTTTTTTTTGGATAAAAGTTTTGTGGAAGGTATATAAGTTGTTAAGGTTTGTAATAGCGTTGGAAACGTCCGGGTACGACTTCAAAAGGTCCCCATATGAGGCCCCAAAAGAAGGACCAAAGCTGCCTAAGACACTGCCTGGGCAGTGTCCATTGACGAACCCAACGACGGATCGTTGGTCCACCAACGGCCCTTCGAGCAGGTCTCGTCGAGGGACACATGCCTTGGTCAGGTATTAAGCCAATTTTGGCTAAGTTTCAGGAGATGGAGTCCAGGCACAGCCCGTCATGGCCTCGACGCCCCGTCATTGCCATCGTCGAGGGTGGCCTGCAACTGGTAGCCTGCGTACTGTTAATTAAATGGGTGAATGGGAAATTCACCCCACGTCCTAACCTGACTATAATAGGTTTATTTAGTTAATTTTAGGTGTATATAAGTCATCTAAAACGTGATCAACCCATTCCCAAAACCAACTCACATAAATTGAACCTTTCCTTCTAAAAATGTTCTCTCTAAAACCACCATTGTTGGTGAATCTCAAGAACAGATTCAAGCTGGGTTTTCCATGGATGAATCATCAAGTTTAAGAGGTTTTCATGTGGATAAAGGTATGTGATCTTCATCTCTAGTTATCTTTTCATCTAGAGAGCCATTCTCAAAGATTTCAAAGAAGAAAAATATGATCAAAGTCCTTCTTCTTCAATCTGCCATGGGTTCTTTATAAAAAGGTTTTGAACGATTGAATCATGATTAATTGAAGTTAATACAGTTATTTGAATGTGATTTCACTACAATTGCATGATGAACCCATGTTCCTTCCAAAATTGGTTTAGATCTTGCATGGGCTTTGTGATCTTGAATTGCTATTGATTGAATTATGATTCTATTACGTTGAAGTGATTGTATATGCTTCTATTTACATGAAATTATGTTTAATTGATGTTGAATGATCCATCAGGATCAATATATGAAGATTTGAACATAAATAGCCTATGTTTCTACATGTTGCATTGAAGTCGATTGTGAGATCGGTTGTGTAGAGTTTTGATTATGTATGAACTGCTGTAGCTACTGTTTTAAGGTGATATAATGGATGAATTTTGTAGGTAATAATCCTTAATGATCAAATTAATAAAGGCTTGCATGAATTGATCTAGATTCCTTTAGGCTATGAAGTCAAAAAGGTAAGTGTGTGATGGATCTCAAATTGTGGTTAGATGAAGCATGGTTTCGTCTTGATTTCTTATCTAATTAGATACTGCCTAATGATTGTATTGTTGATAAAATATGAATGATGATAAAAGTCTTAGAGAGTTCATAGTATTAGTAAAGTCTTCTATACTCTAGCAAATCGATAAGTCTAAATGACTATGTTGTAACCTTAATCTTGAAGGTATGTAATTATGATTTCAATATGGTTAAATGCAGGTTGAGCTACTGCCATAGACTTATAATATGTAAGAAATATGATCTAAAATCAATGCAAGGGAAATTAGCTAATGATCTATGTTATTCTACTTTCCTAGTATGTTGATGTGTTGTGTTATGTTATAGTATAATCTTGTAGCGACTTATACATGGTTTCTTATATGTTTAAAGTACATTTAGCTACTGCCATATATGTGTTTTATTGATGAATAAGGTGCATTGATCAATGATGATCAAATGGTGAGAAATTGGTAAGAATGCTTATTCCCTCTACTCTTCTACTTCTCTATTCTTTATAGAAATGTTGATGAAGCCTTGTATGGCATTGTGTGGTATGGTCCACTTATGGTGGTGGTGTTTACTTTATTGTCATCATATATTTGGTTGACCATGTCCTTGAAGGCAAATTGATTATCTTATGAACATGTGGTTAAGATGATACTATGAGAAGCTTATGCCTACTTTCCTATTGTAGTTGAAATCTAATTTGTGTGGCTATTGCATAAGCATGTGTGTGTCCATGTTAGGGTAAAGTATAGGTGCTGCAATTGATGTGTTAAAAGGGTTAATAATACCTTACCTATGTACCCCTATGTGAATGGATGAATAGCACAAGTTAGGAGTCTTAAGTGTATTAGGAAGTTGGCTTGTCTCCTATGTTATTGTGTGTTGTGTGGCCTATGCTTGATGAAGTATTATGATCTAAGAGGGTGGATGCCTCAATGTGTTTTGATGGCCATTATGTGATCATGTTGACCCATATACACACACACTCACTTTACATGCATGTTACAAGTAGTATAGGTCATTGTGTCTAAGTAAAAGGTAGTCCTCATATTCACTAGTGTCTACTACTATGTATGTTAAAGTGATGTTTATGAAAGTATGATTTGTATTTCCCTTACTAGGTTGTCTTGATAGGTGTACTAGTATGGTTAAGGGTATGGGACCTTGTCCATGCATTGCACATGTGTATCTTGATAGGATAGTTCCTAGGTTTGGTTTCTAAGTACATGAAGGATGAATATATGAACATGTTATGAATAAGATGTATATGATATGATGAAGTATGAATGTGCATAGTGTCTTAGTAGGTTTATATGAAAGTATTGTTCATATAGTTATGCCTATAGACTCATGCATTGATATATGAACATGTATGATATTATGGGTTATGTGAAAGGCTTGCTCACATCTATGTATACACTTACACACATGAATGATGATCTAGTTAATGGAGGAACCTTGAGAGGTGTTCACTAAAAAACTCCAAAGCTAGATAGGTGCTTGAATATTCTATAAGAATATGAATAATAAATATCCTAAGCTTATGTTTTTATATATAAATGTAATAAAGGCTTTTCAATAAAAGGGAACTTAGCTTAGCACCGACTGAACTTGACATTGAGAGGTGTTGACTTTCCTTGGAGGAAGATTCACCATTTGTCGCTTATAGAGTGTTGACTTCCCTTAGAGGAATACTCACCTATGGACCTACATGAGGTGTTGACTTTCCTTGAGGAAGATTCACTCATGTTTTCTCATGAGGTGAGGCCCCAATTACCAAATGGTATGTAGAGGGAATACCTATCTCTTAGTTCCATAAACTATGCATGCCACATAGGATCTAGCAAGTGATATCACCTAATATCATGTGTTAATGTTCTACCTTGGCTAGGTAGGAATACCTTCCATTGGTGTAAGTATCTACAACACCAAATTCCATGTTTAGCACCCATGGTCTTAGTGTCGGTTAAGGCTATAGTTTCCCTAAATGTAAAATGGACAATGAAAGTAAATGAATAGGATCCTAACTAGGAGGACTTAAGGTAAGTTACTTAGGATAGGGGGAAGTAATGAACCCATCTAGATATTGCACAAGTGACTCCTTAGGAAGTCTTAGGAAGGTGACCTAATGCATATGATTATGTATCAGTCCTTTATGCATGATGTTGATCTTGTTAACTATATGATGAAGGTCTTACTTGACATAAATGAAGTTGTCTTCTCTTACTATGTTGATATAGGATTTGGATGTAAAGGCTTGTGGTCTCATGAGAGGTGTACTAAGTATGTGTGAGGTTATGGAGCCTTACATGTGCATTGCACTAGTAGACTTAGATTGGGGGCATGAGTTATGTTTCATAAGGTTCAATAAGAAGTAAATTAGTATATGTGCATATTGACTAGGAGTTCATTGTAATGTCCTTTTAGTCTTGGCTTAACTATGTCTATGTTGTACTGTACTTCTATGATGGTATGTGTTGTCTTGTAGAGATGATATGTACGTTTCCTTGTGTCCTTAAGGTGATGCATTGCACCAAGTATCACTAAAGATTTACCTGGAAGGTAAATGAATAAAGGAGAAAAGAGTTCACTGTAAAGTGACCTCAATTTGGACTTAAATTTTATAAGTGCTTTTCTATGATGTTTGGCCTTTAATTGTGTTTCCATGAAGTATGAAAATGATATAAATGCTATTTCTTAAAGGTTTTATGAAGATTTACTCAAAATTGCATGAAGTATGATTTCAAAGAAAATGTCCCTTTCTAAATGCATGTTTTGCATGGTTGCCATACTTAGTACATTCTTGTGCTAATCACATTTTTCTCTACTTTTTACACAAAGTGTAGGTAATGGATGCTTGAAGGATGTCTTGAATGGTGAAGAGCTTGATAGATAATTCCCAAGCTCAATGATAGAAATCCTTAAAGTTCAAGGATGTCCTACTTATGTCTTTAAAGTAAAGTCTTTAAATATTGTATAGTTATGTAATGTGTCTTATGGTCCGTGTCCCTAATGTACTCTAAAGTTATTGAGTCTAAGATGGCTAAGAGACTTAAGGTCTATAAATGTGTTATGGCTTATGTTTTATACATATATGAGTTGAAGTTTCTAGCATATGATGTGCTATGAAAAGTTTTAAATTTTCCGCTAAATTTACTATGTTAATGCGATGAATGATAACTATGGGCTTGTATAAGAAGTACACCGTATTACTTCTAGGGGGTTCCCCCGGATGTGACAAAGATTCCACATATTAGTCATGCTTAGAAGGGCACCATCTTAGGTCTACCGATCCTAGACTTTCATTAAACATTCATCCATACACATACAAGACAATGTTGCCTAATCCTACTAAGTCAAGACGTTCATATTCATCATATACATGTATCAAGTAAGGGACATAATCTACCAAACCAAGACACATCATTAATTTACTTTAGCACATATAACATATCATTCTTGGAAGCACTTAGGAACGATCCTTATCATCTTTATGTCATCCTATACATTACTATAACATCATCAATATAACCATCATATACTCATATAGCCAAGTAGGAATAATCATGTATAAACTTTAAGACTACACACATAAACACATAGTTATAATCCAACATGATTACCTAATATCCATAGAAGAACACATACTTAAACTTAATCACAAGTAGATAGATATAATCATACTTCAAACAATAATTGAAGTCTAATTAGCATAAAATAAAGAGAATTAGGGCATCTTACCACCAATCCATTCTTACCACTTAAATCCATGTCTAAATCATTCAATTCAATACCATAAGGCCTTTACCCATGGCCATGAATATCAATTCAAAGTATAAGTCATAGTACTAGATGAAAATAGGTCAAATCAATATATATTTAAAATCTAAGACCAATTAGACATCAATTAAATAAAATTCTTACATCATTAGAAAGCCCATAAGAAACTACTCATTAATTTATAAGTATAGAAACATGATCATTTAACCCATAAAATAGTCAAAATAGGAATTTTCATGGCTTGCATGGGTTCATAAGAATAATAGATTTAAACACATTGCATTAACATCAATTCAATTCTAAAACATTGATTTAAAACCTTTTATGCAAGAACCCATGGCTAGATTATGAAAATTGGACAAATCATGGTTTTTGATGATCTTTAAAAATCATTAGAATTGACTCCTTGAAGAAAAAGATTTCAAGGATGAATTCATACCTTATAGATGAAGAATCCCCGAAAATATTATTGGAGACTTCGAAACTTTCAAACTCTTCCTTAAGCTTTTCTTGTTCTTCAATGGAGTTTGGAAAAGAGAGCTTTCATGAGGGATTAAGAGAATTTCTTTTGATTCTGATTTGGGACATGTAATTGTGGTCTAAAACTGACTTAATATCTATATATATACGTCCCGTATATTACCCTAAATACCATCTACTTAAATTACCTAAAACCCCCCTCCTAAAATGACTACAACTAGGAGAGCGTTTGACTTAGGGTCTTTGGGTTTGACTAGGAATTAAATTAATTAATTAAGTTACTAATTTAATTAATTAAGTGACCTAGGGTAATTACTAAAGTACCCCTAATTCGTTAGGACCATAACCAACCCTTTTGGATACTGCCCCACTATACTGCCCCACTTAGAAGGAACTCATATAACTAAAGAGAGAAAACTACAACTTACCGGCATCATTATTATCATCCGATTTTGTTCCTTTGGCTCGGAGAGCATATAAGCGATTACTCTTTGGAGCACCACCATCTGTAACATTAGGAGGAACTTGCTTGGCTTCTCTTCCTCTAGTCGTAATAGTAGGACAATATCTCACCTTGTGGTCATCCTTCCCACAACCAAAACACCCACTAGTACAGGCTAGACACTTCCCAAAGTGCTTCTTCCTACAAGTAGCACAAGTAGGCTTAACCATTTGGTAACCACCACCTCTCTCACGGTTCTCCTTAGGTGTACTAGAACCCTCTTGATTTGGAGCCCTCTTCTTAAACTTATGTTGAACTTTCTCAGCAGTTCTTCCCCTCTTAGAATCTCTACTTCTCCTCTAAAGTTTAGACTTTTCAATGGATTGAGCATACACCATCAGCCTAGATAGAGTCATATCACCATGGAGCATGGTTGCACGACACTCTTCCTTCACCATATCCGAAACACCAGTTAAGAACCTACTCATCTCATCCCTAGGGTTAGACACCAAGGATGGAGCATACTTATACAATAGGATAAACTTTAAGGAATACTCTTCAACACTCATTCTACCTTGCCTAAGGTTTATACATTCCTCAATCTTAACCTCCCTCTTCTCACGGGGAAAGTACCTTTCTAAGAATGCTTCCTTAAACTCCTCCAACTCTAAAGGACCCGATTCAACCGGTCTACTATCCTTCCATTGAGTAAACCATATTTGAGCAACATCTTTCAATTGATACAAATCTAACTCCACTTTCTCCCTAGAAGTCACTCTTATTGCATGTACTATCTTATACACCTCATCCAAGAAAGCTTGGGGATCTTCTCTCACCTTAGAACTAAATAAGGTAGGAGGATTCATCCTCACAAAGTCCCTCAATCTATAGGTCATAGTACTCTCCATAGAATTCACCCTAGGCCCAATGTCTCTATGCACTTGAGTTGTCATACCTCGGGCTAGGGTAAGGAGAGCCTCTCTAATCTCCCCATTAGCTATTTCTGGGGGTACCACCGGAACCTCATTACCTCCTTCCACAAAAGGTACTTGATCATCTTGAGCACCTTGAACACCTTGAGGAACTTGCTCAACTTGTGGAACATGTCCACCTAGGGGAGGAAGCCCCTCATTCATATCATTCTTTTCAACCCTCCTAGCCAGTGCCCTCCTCGTTCATCTTCCTAGATACACAAGGAAAACTATAACAAAAGAGCACTTATAACTTTTTACTCTACAACACGACATAGGAGTAGAAAATAAGGGAAACTCTATCGTCCCATAGCCTCTCGCCCATGGATGTGTCGCAACTCACACCGATGGTCAAGACTCTACTAGACGTGGCTTTTTGAGACTTTTTGATTCCTAAAACTACTTCATAACCTTATTCTCTGATACAAAGTTTGTCACGACCCGAGAGTACACCCTCGAAGTTAGTTAGGGTGCATTCTCGAATTGCGACCGGCGTCGTCGACCTCTTGGAGGTTTAAGACAATACCTTTCGTACCATTCATTGTATACATGTATGAAAAGTAGTATGGAATTTAACTTTTCATACGAAATAATAATATTCCAAAATATCTCTTTTATAGAAAAATATAATGAAAGGCTAAGTCTCAAAGTCACCATCTTAGACATATGAATATAGAAAATACCTAAGTCTATTACAATACTTTCAATAAGGAAAACTAAACATAAAGATGTCCTCGGATCTAGTGAGGACATACCAAACTCTTTGCTTGAATGAACACTAATCCAAGCTTCAACTTCGAGACTCCTTTCAAATGCCACCTACACCTTTAGAGATAGACAAAAAGTATGGAATTAATACAAACACTCGTACTAAGTATGGCGTAATGCATAAAATCATGAAAAATGGACATTCGTATACATGCTCTTTTTTATGAAAACATCATAATGTAAGTATAAGAACAACATTTAACACCTTAGAAACATACAAGACATCACATAAGCATTTTATCAAATATTGAAGAACATTACAGTGAACTAAGTTCAACTTTACAGTAACCTCTTTTAACTTGCATTCTTCTCACCAAAGGTTATCCTAAGATAAGATCATTCCTTTTTTCATTTTATTAACTCCGCACCTAAGGTTACTCTAGGATTCACCTAAGTAGGACAAGAAGAGACTGCCCATACTCCCTCTTCAAGCTTACCTAAGCGACCCTAAAAGCTACCCTAGATGGAGCACATTCTATTCTTTATACGTTAGCTAAAATCGTGATCGTTCTTTAAGTCAATTATAAGACATTTCATTCATTATAGACTTCACATAATAATGGTCTTGGAAAGACCTAGGGACTCACATGCTAACATCTTCAAAGTCTAGTTGTGCAATGTCTAGATAGCGTCACATTCCACTACCTAAACATCCTAGAACTTATCCAACACTAGTATGTATCCCACATGATGAGAATTGGCAATAACTGACATAGACCATACTAGATAGGCATGGAATCCGGAGTCTACCCTACTCCGATGGAGGGTGTTCTACTTTCCAAGGGTATAACTAGGACACATCCTATGTAGTCACATGGTTAAGGAATATCAAGTTCTTTTATGTGCTCTAGTCTCATTCTCAAGTAGAGCTACTAACCATAACATATTCAGTCAGTGGTAGCCTTTGTTCTCATAGAGTAAGTTAAATATAAGGGACATATGAAAAGGTACCATCTCTTAGTCATTACCTAGTCATAATACACCTACCAATGATGGGTCCATGATGTACCGTGGTTACACGGTACTTTCAATGCTTTTTCCTTAAGTTAAGTGTGTCTAAAGCCTTTTTGTACTGGTTTTAATTTAGTTTTCTCTTTGTTTGCAGGAAATCTGTCCAAAAGGAGAACGTGGGAGTATTGTGCTGAAAATTGCAGAAGTGACGACCTACGGAGCCATCGACGGTCCGTAGGTGGCCACCATTGTACGAAGACAAAAGCTTCTAAAGGAAGTTGGGGAACTCTGACTATGTGTGGGGCTATGGAGGCTCTCGACGGACCATCATAGCCACGGCGGACCGTCCTGCACATCCGTCAAGGTTAACAAAAAGTAGACCCAGTACCCATCTTCGAAAGATTCTAAGTATGGAGGAACGAAAGCCATCGACGGACCGTCATAGCCACGACGACCATCCTGCATGTCCGTCGATGGTAAAAGAAAGTAGGTGAAGAAAGCAGCAAAAAAGATGTTAAGAATGGCACGACGGAGAGCCTCGACGGTCCGTCGTGACTTTGACGGTCCATCGCTCCAGTCGTTGACTCAGACGCATTTTTGGGCAGATTTTCCTTAAATAGATTTCCCTCTTTTGTTAGGATTCTAGTATTATAAATACTTGTAAAAACCTCAATTTTGGTGTTAGACTCTTGATATTTTTAGTTTTATTGTTCTAAGTGTTGAATTTTGGGATTTTGGAAATTACTTTATTTTTCGGAATCGTTTGTTACAAGTTTTTGATTAATTCAAGTAATCTTCTGGATTTTCTTCAATCTCATCAAAGTAAGTGCATGAATTCTTATCTAATGAATATGAATTATGTGATTATGAACATGGGTAACTAAACTCCATAACTAGGGTTGTGGGAACCATGGGTAAATAACAAGGTAAAACCTAGCTAAAATAACAATTCTAGATTAGTGTCTTGCATGTATTGATAATTCTTTCGTTTAGAAGTCTTTTTAACGAGTGCACACGTTAGAACTCGCCTTATTTCTACTTAACAGATTAAGGAGGTAGATAATAAGAAAAGAATTATCAACATAGATTTAGTATACACTATCTAATAGACTAGTGTCGATTGGTGCGAAGTAACAACTTAGCCAAACATCGATTATGATGCTTAATCTGAGTTAAAGGTAAGGTTTAGTAAAGCATACACACGTAGCCGGACCAAGGTGCGGAGTGAAATTTCCTAGTTGCCGGACCAAGGAATTAGGGATACATAACTTACCACTTTGCATGTAAGATATTAGGAAAGAATTGTTATAGTTAGAATTACGGAGTTATGAACCTATGGGGAACACTTAATCCCTAGTTACTTTCATTACTTGATAAAAATCAAATCTTTGAACTTGTAACTTATTTACTTAGAAATAGCTAATTACATTTGTTATTTAAAACCCCCTTTTTAATATTTGTTTTCGGAAAGACTTGACTAAATAGAAGGAATAGTACGTTCAAGTTAAGTCTAAATCATTTTCCTCGTGGGATCGACCCCAACCTCATAGTTGGGTTCTTTACTTTATACGATCACTTATACTTCTTTTCGAGAAGTAAATGTGAGCGTATCAAATTTTGGCGCCGCTGCCGGGGAAAGTGGCTTTTAGATTAGCTTTAAACTTATTACCGAAGTTTAGTCAACATTTTCCTAATTTTACTTTTTCTCTTTGTTTTTGTCTCTTGCAGATCTAACTTTTGTGTATGCCAAGTACACGGAGTAGAGGAGAACCCATACTCGCACCCGACCCTGAACTGGAGCATACACTGTGCAGAATGAACCAAAATCTGGGTATTCTCGATGATGGTCACAACCAGGATCTTCCACCACTGGTTGATGCTCATGCTCAATTATTACCTGAAAATCGTGGGGAAGGTGAAATACGGAGGCAACCTCCCGCTCGACGCCCTCAAGAGTATTATAGGGGATATGATAATATTACTGACTCTGATGGGCCACTTGTCTTCTCTCCCCTTCCACGTGGCCATATTTCCATGGTAACTAGTAGTCTGATGCAAATGCTCACCGCTAGAGGTTTGTTTTCGGGGCTACCTTCTGAGGATCCACATGCTCACATCGCCAAAGTGAGGTCGGTGTGTAAGAGTTGTATAGGGAGGCCTGATTTGAATATGGATGTAATTGGGTTGAGAGTGTTTCCTCTCTCACTGATGGGGTAGGCTGCTATATGGTTTACAGAACTCCCCTATAATCTACACTTGGAATCAATTGAGGGATGTGTTCTTAGCACGTTACTACCCGGTGTCTAAGAAGTTAAACCACAAAGATAGGGTGAACAACTTTGTCGCACTACCGGAAGAATCAGTCAGTAGTTCTTGGGACAAATTCACTTTGTTCTTGAGAAGTGTCCCCAATCATCGCATGATGATGAGTCACTGAAAGAGTACTTCTATCGGTGACAAGATGATAATAATAAAGCAATATTTGATACGATAGCGGGTGGTTCTTATGGGGAGTGTCCTTATGCTGAGATTGCTGAGGAGTTAGAGAAAATCTCCCAAAATAATAAAGCTTGGAGAACTAGGAAGTCAGATACTGGGAGAAACACTTTTGCAGTGCAATTCGCACACAACCCAGCCACATATGAAATTCGTGAGGAACTGGCTCAAATGAGAATTGAGCTTGGGTTGGTGTTGAAACATGTCATTAGGGGTGAAGAAAAGATAAATGCGGTGAACTACTTGTCTAAACCACCGCCGCCGACTGATGAGTATTACTGTGAGGAGGAATCTTATGCGGTAAATGAGCAGACGGGGGGTTTCCAACCAAACGCCCAAGGCTCCAATCAGGAGAATTGGCGCCAAGGTCAAGGAAACCAATGTCGGAACTATGGTAATTACAACCGAGAGGGTCATAATGTCCGAGATGGGAATTACAACCGCGATAACAACTTCAAATGGGGTAACTATGGTAACAGAAATGATAGGAGTGGGCCCTATGTTCACCTTAAAATCGTGAAGTTACTCCTAGGGATGGTGGAGGTAGTATGGCGCGAGTTGAGGATATGTTGCAGAAAATGATGAGGAGGTTCGATGCTAGTGATGAGCACACTAAAGAGTTGAGGAGTGACTTAGCAAGTATTGGGCAGAAAGTTGATACACATGCAATCTCGATCAAGCATGTTGAGTTGAAACTGGCCCAATTGTCTTCGACTGTGAACCCATGCCAACCGGGCAATCTTCCTAGCAACACTGTCAAAAATCCGAAAAATGATGGACATTGTATGGCAGTCACAACACGAAGTGGTAACCAAACAATTGACCCACCGATGCCATCTGGTGTAGAAAAGGTGATAAGAGGTGATGATGAGGTAGTGGAGGTTATTGGTGAGTTAGGAGACAAAACGGGGAAAGAAGATGAGGTACCCGAAAAGGTGATCCCCATTCCTAGACCACAACCTCCATTCCCACAAAGGTTAGTGAAATAGACCGAGGATGGTAAATACCGGCGTTTTATCAACATGTTGAAACAGCTTTCCATCAATGTCCCTTTGATAGAAGCTCTTGAACAAATGCCTGGTTATGCCAAATTCATGAAAGATATGGTTACAAAGAAAAGAGCGGTCAGTTTTGAGGATGATGATAGAATGCAGTATTGTAGTGTTATTTCTACAAGGTCTCTAGTGCAAAAGAAGGAAGATCCAGGTGCCTTCACTATTCCATGTACAATCGGGTTATTACACTTTGTGAAAGAATTATGTGATCTTGGGGCAAGCATAAATCTCATGCCTCTCTCTATTTAAAAGAAGTTGGGTTTGGGTGACCCAAAGCCCACTGTGATGCGGCTACTGATGGCTGATCGAACGGTGAAGAGGCCTATTGGGATACTCCACGATGTGTTAGTAAAGGTGGAGTCATTCATATTTCTGGCCGATTTTGTGATTCTTGATTGTGAGGTCGATTTTGAGTGCCTATTATCCTTGGGAGGCCATTCCTTGCTTCAGGTAGAGCCTTGGTTGATATGGAAAAAGGGCAAATGAAATTTTGGTTGAACAATGAAGAAGTGATTTTTAGAATTTGTAGGTCCATGAGGCAGAGTGGTGAACTCCAACCAGTATCTGCCATATCTTACAGAGTTGAAAAGTCATCTGAGGTACAAATAGAAGAACGTCTGGGTGTAGAAGCACTAGCGACAGTGATCATGAATTTTGATAGTGATTGCATTGAAGATTATGGGTCATAGGTCGCGGCACTTGATTGAGGTAATGTTTGATTTAAACCAAAGAAATTTTAGTTAGATATGAAGTATTGCGAATCTCCACCCGCGAAACCATCTATAGAGGAGGCTCCAAAATTAGAGCTTAAGGCTCTACCACCTCATCTGCGGTATGTATTCTTGGGAAACCGTGACACTTTGCCGGTAATTATTGCATCAGATCTTAATGTGCATAAAGTTGAGAGTTTGGTGACATTGTTAAAAAGGTTCAAAAGAGCTATTGGGTTGACTATTGCGGATATTATTGGGATCCCTCCTGGTATTCGTTTGCATAAAATCCAACTCATGCCCGATCATAAGCCAAGTATTGAGCACTAAAGACATTTAAATCCACCTATGCAAGAGGTGATGAAGAAGGAAATCATTAAGTGGTTGGATGCTGGAGTGATATATCCAATCGCCGATAGTAGTTGGGTATGCCCTGTTCAGTGTGTACCTAAGAAAGGGGGAATGACTGTGGTCCCCAATGAGAAAAATGAGCTTGTTCCGATGAGATCGGTGGCTGGATGGAGGGTATGTATGGATTACCGAAAATTAAATGCATGGACCGAGAAGGACCATTTTCCTATGCCTTTCATGGAATAGATGTTGGATAGACTTGCAGGAATGGGGTGGTACTGTTTTCTTGATGTTTATTCGGGTTATAATCAGATTTATATTGCACCGGAAGATCAAGAGAAAACCACCTTTACTTGTCCATATGGGACCTTCGCGTTCAAGAGAATGCTGTTTGGGTTATGTAATGCACCGACCACATTTCAGAGATGTATGATGTCAAAATTCTCCGATATAGCGGGGTTGCTCTTGGTGTGGTTTTGGGACAACTAACGGATAAAATCCTTCACGCCATTTACTATGCTAGTAAAGCCCTCAATAACGCCCAAAAAAACTACACCGTGACTGAGCAAAAGCTCCTTGCAGTAGTCTTTGCTTTCGAGAAATTTTTGCTCCTATTTGCTAGGCACTAGAGTTATAGTGCATACTGATCATTATGCTTTGAGATATTTGATGGCAAATAAGGATGCAAAACCGAGGTTGATTAGTTGGGTATTACTATTGCAAGATTTTGACTTTGAAGTAAAATATAGAAAAGGGACCGAAAATCAAGTTGCTGATCACTTTTCCCGATTAGAAGATGAAGCAATGAGGGAGTTAGGTGAAAAGGACGAAATTGATGATACTTTCCATGATGAGCATGTATTGGCTACCTCCCAAGACTTTATTCCATGATTCGCATATTTTGCGAATTATCTGGCTAGTGATATCGTCCCACGGGACTTGTCCTTTGATCAAAGGAAAAAGTTCATGCATGATGTGAAAAAGTTCTTTTGGGATGAACCATACTTATATAGGAGTTGTGCTAATGGGCTTATTCGGCGTTGTGTGCCGGAAGTTGAGATGTTGAGTGTTTTGGAGGCGTGCTATTCTTCGCCTGTAGGTGGTCATCATAGTGGTATCCGGACTGCCCACAAGATCTTGCAATGTGTCTCCTATTGTCCAAATATCCACCAAGATTCTCATGAGTTCGCCAAGGCATGTGATAGATGCCAAAGAGATGGTGGCATTTCGAGGAAGCAAGATCTCCCTCTAAATCCCATTCTTGTGATTGAGTTGTTTGATGTGTGGGGCATTGACTTTATGGGCCCTTTTGTGAGTTCTCATGGGATGATGTAAATTCTTGTGGCAGTGTGTCTAAATGGGTGGAAGCTATTGCACTGACAAATAATGAAGGAAAGAGTGTCACCGCGTTCTTGAAAAAGAATATGTTTTCCAGATTTGGCACCCCAAGGGCTATTATCAGTGATGGGGGATCCCACTTTTGCAACAAGATATTTAAGGGATTATTGGAAAAGTATGGGGTTCGCCATAATGTGGCCACTCCATACCATCATCAAACTAGTGGGCAAGTTGAGGTGTGAAACAAGGAGATTAAGCAGATTCTGGCGAAAATGGTGAATGCTAGTCGAACGGATTGGTCAAGGAGGCTTGATGATGCTCTTTGGGCCTACCGGACAGAATACAAGAATCCCATTGGTATGTCCCCATACCAACTTGTATATGGGAAAGCTTGTCACTTACCGGTTGAATTAGAACATAAAGCCAGGTGGGCAATAAAGAAGTTGAAAATGGATTGGAATGAGTCTGCGGAACAGAGTTTAAACGGGTTGAATGAGCTTGATGAATTTCGCTTGAAGGCATATGAAAGTTCAACCCTCTACAAAGAAAAGATGAAGAAGTACCATTACCGAAATGTAAGACCTTGAAAATAGCTTAGGTGTTCTAGAGCCTAATATGTTTGTCTTGATGTCTAAGGTCCTAAATATGTTTAATATGTGGTATAGAGGCAGTAGCTAAGGTATTAGAGGTGTTGGAAGTCGAACGTCAAGGGATGACTAAGACGTTTGACGACTAAGTCACCTAAATGTCTAAAATGTGCTACTATGTGTTTATGTGTGATTCATGGTGTTTTAAGGTTCTTAATAGAGTTATTATAGTATGTATAGGCAGTAGTTAAAGTTTCGTGAAGTTTGGAGGTCAAACGACCAAGAACGTCCAAGGCATTTGAAAGATGTGCCTTGAGTCGACCTTGTACGCCTAGGCGAGTTTCGTCAAGTTTTACGTGTTCGTTTTGGATGAAATTCATTTGAGAGGTGTTAAACTCATACATGGTTGTATTTGGGTTGGAAACGTCCGGTAAATTATCCCCAAGGACCATCAAAGTGTCCTTGAGGAAAGGACCCAAAACCTGATGGCAGGTTGTCCCAGGCAGCCTTGGCGACGGAGCTATCAACGGCCAGTCATGGCTGTGACGCCCCGTCACAAAGGTATCGTCGTGGGGGACTTGTCCAAGGGTGTATAGGGGACCCTTGAAAAGCCACTGGAGCTTGCAACGGAGGTCCATGACGGGCCATTGCACCCGTGATGCTCCGTCACAAGCCAGTCGTCGCAGCCAAGTTCTCCTGTGCAGATTTTCTGCCAAGTTAGGGGTGAACTTGTAAATTCACCCCACGTGCCAATAAGAGTTTAGGCGGTTTATTAAGGGTCTTATGGGTATTTTAGATGAGTATATAAGTGTTTAACATTTAGAATAATTCATTCTTCTAAAATCAAAACCCAAAGTCTCTTAGAAATCCCAAAATCTCCACTGAAGACTCCATTGAAGAGGCAGCTTGGTAAGGGTTTCTTGTGGGGAAATTCTTCATCAAAGTGAAGAATTATCATCCTTGAGGTATGGTTTTTGATCCTTGAAACTTATTTCATCAAGGAGACCAATCCTCAAAGTGTTTTACAAAGTTTTCTAAAGTGAATTGTCCAAATTTCGGGATTCTACCATGGGTTCTTGCATAAATGATTTATAAACATTGAATTATGATCTAATTGATAATGTATTGATGATTTCAACATAAATTACCTATGAACCCATGTGAATTGATGAACCCTAGTTTTGACTACTTATTGGGTTACTTGATATTAAGCTTATATTGATGAATTGTTGTGTAGTTTCTTATGGGCTTTCTAATGATATAATAATTTTGTTAAATTGATATATAATTGATCTTAGATTGTTAAACCTAGATTGAATTGATGTAGATTTGTTGAGTTTTGTGGTTATTGCTTTGAATTATTGTTCATGGCCATGGGTAAGGGCCTTGTGATGTTGAATTGGTTGATTTGGCATTGAGTTTAGATGTGGATATGGGGATGAAGGTATGCTGCCCCGTTTTCCTTAATTTGATATTAATTATACTTTGATTCTATTGTGATTGGTATGGTCCACTTATGGTGGCGGTGTTATGTGTTTTACTTGCAATTGATGTGGCCTTGTCGGCGTTACTTTATGCAATATTATGAGCATGGCGTTATTGACAATTACTTGAAGTTATGTGGATATTTGTGTAGTTGATGATGTGAGTATATCATTACTTATCTACATGTGAAGTTACATAGTCATGTATATATTCTTCTAGTTATGTTGCCTTAAGTGATTATGTTAGACTTTTACTTGACATTATGAGTGTAGTATTAGGGTTAAGTCTTGGTTATTCCTACTTGACTTTATGAGTCTATGTGGAGTATATTAGTGGTGTTATGATGATATATAGGATGACTTGAAGATGTTAGGTTGTTTTAGAAGTGTTTCTAGAATAGCTTGTATTATGGGTTAAAAGTGAAGTATGTGATGTCTTGCCTTGGTTGACTTGTATCTCTTGCTTGATGTATATATGATTATGGATATGTGATGTCTTGATATAGGGTGTTATAAATCTTAGTCTTCAATAAATAAATATAAGTAAGGCCTTAATAATAAGAAGGTCAATTTATGTGAAACCTTGAACTTAGTGGCGAGGTTATGAATTGTGAAGTAGTTAGCCGTAATGGTATCCTTCATGTGATGAGTGATGTACTTAAGGTTGATTGGCTGGAACGGCATCATATCATATCTTAGGGAAGTCGCTATGAGCTTCTTGTCGCCAAAGTGAGTTATGCCCTAGTGGACCTTGCTTTGGTAGGGTGAATGTAAAGGGGGTCATGAACTAGATAAGGGACCTATTTATATGAACCTTAATGTGAATTAATCTATGAGAACTGAGGCTAGCACCGAGTGAGTATGAGTAAGGGGGAAGTGGATTCAATTAAATAAGAGATTGAATGCTTCGTACACTCTTCATATTCCTTAACCATGTGCCTACATGGGATGTGTCCAAGTTCTACCATTGGCAAGTAGAACAACCTCATCGAAGTAGGATAGAACTTCGGATTCCATGTCTTACTACCATGGTCTATGTCGGTTATTGCCAATTCTCATCATGTGGAATACCTATTAGCATTAGATAAGTTTACGAGGTTTAGGTGGTGGTATGGGACGCTATCTAGACATTGCACAATAGACTTTGAAGGTGTTATGTGGAGTTCCTAGGTCTTGTTCAAAGACCATTATGTGAGTGTCTTATGTGATGCTTTATTTGAGTGTCTTACGTGATGTATGAGTCTTAATAAACTAATGAACTAATGATATATGTTAGTAACTATGTAAATGGTTGAGTACCTAATCAAAAGTGACTTAAGCATTCCTTAGCTAAAGTGTGAGGAGGGCATGAAAGGATGGTCTCTTCATGTCTTATCTTTGGAAGTCTTTAGGATGACTCTAGTTAGGGAAGTTGGTTAATCTTGTTGACATGATCTAAACCTTAGGAAGTCTTAAGGACTATTTAGGTAATCTTGGAGAGGTCATTGTACTATGGACTTTATCTTCTTGATTTACTTAAGTAGGTCTTTTGATAGGCTTTGGAAAGAGAATGTCTTCTAATTTTAAGTGTTGGTGTGTTTAGTGAGAATGATTCTATTTGAGGTAGTCTATAGGATCTCGTGTGTGTGTGATAGAGATTGTATAGGAGGTCGCTCCACACTTACTCAAGTGAACCTTGGAATTGACCTTTGGTAGATGAATCTTACATTGATGTTTATGATTATTTTCTAAGCATGTATGTGACTCATCGCAGGTAATCTTAAGGGTCGTTTAGGCACATCTAGAGAGCGTGTATGGGCGGTCTCTCTTTGTGTGACTTAAGTGAATCTTAGGATGACTTTAAGTGAGGGAACTACATGCTAGGGGACGTTAAAAGGGAAGGTTTGAACTTCACTGTAACAGTGAAGGGACTTCACTGTAACAGTGAAGGGAACTCACTGTAAGGTGAGCCTTTTAAAAATGTTATTTTGATTAATGTTNCAATATTATAAGCATGGCGTTATTGACAATTACTTGAAGTTATGTGGATATTTGTGTAGTTGATGATGTGAGTATATCATTACTTATCTAACATGTGATTTACATAGTCATGTATGTATTCTTTAGTTATGTTGCCTTAAGTGATTATGTTAGACTTTGACTTGACATTATGAGTGTAGTGTTAGGGTTAAGTTTGGTTATTCCTACTTGACTTTATGAGTCTATGTGGATTATATTAGTGGTGTTATGATAATATATAGATGACTTGAAGATGTTAGGTTGTTTTAGAAGTGTTTCTAGAATGGCTTGTATTATGGGTTAAAAGTGAAGTATGTGTTGTCTGTCTTGGTTGACTTGTATCTCTTGCTTGATGTATATATGATTATGGATATGTGATGTCTTGATATAGGCTGTTATAACTCTTAGTCTTGAATAAATAAATATAAGTGAGGCCTTAATGATAAGAAGGTCAATTTATGTCGAACCTTGAACTTAGTGGCGAGGTTATGAATTGTGAAGTAGTTAGCCGTAATGGTATCCTTCATGTGATGAGTGATGTACTTAAAGTTGATTGGCTGGAACGGCATCATATCATATCTTAGGGAAGTCGCTATGAGCTTCTTGTCGCCAAAGTGAGTTATGCCCTAGTGGACCGTGCTTTGGTAGGGTGAATGTAAAGGGGGTCATGAACTAGATAAGGGACCTATTTATATGAACCTTAATGTGAATTAATCTATGAGAACTAAGGCTAGCACCGAGTGAGTATGAGTAAGGGGGAAGTGGATTCAATTAAATAAGAGATTGAATGCTTCGTACACTCTTCATATTCCTTAACCATGTGCCTACATGGGATGTGTCCAAGTTCTACCATTGGTAAGTAGAACAACCTCATCGAAGTAGGTTAGAACTTAGGATTCCATGTCTTGCTACCATGGTCTATGTCGGTTATTGCCTATTCTCATCATGTGGAATACCTATTAGCATTAGATAAGTTTATGAGGTTTAGGTGGTGGTATGGGACGCTATCTAGACATTGCACAATAGACTTTGAAGGTGTTATGTGGAGTTCCTAGGTCTTGTCCAAAGACCATTTTGTGATCCATTATGTGAGTGTCTTATGTGATGCTTTATTTGAGTGTCTTAGGTGATGTATGAGTCTTAATGAACTAATGAACTAATGATCTATGTTAGTAACTATGTAAATGGTTGAGTACCTAATCTAAAGTGACTTAAGCATTCCTTAGCTAAAGTGTGAGGAGGACATGAAAGGATGGTCTCTTCATGTCTTATCTTTGGAAGTCTTGAGGATGACTCTAGTTAGGGAAGTTTGTTAATCTTGTTGACATGATCTAAACCTTAGGAAGTCTTAAGGACTATTTAGGTAATCTTGGAGAGGTCATTGTACTATGGACTTTATCTTCTTGATTTACTTAAGTAGGTCTTTTGATAGGCTTTGGAAAGAGAATGTCTTCTAATTTTAAGTGTTGGTGTGTTTAGTGAGAATGATTCTATTTGAGGTAGTCTATAGGATCTCGTGTGTGTGTGATAGAGATTGTATAGGAGGTCGCTCCACACTTACTCAAGTGAACCTTGGAATTGACCTTTGGTAGATGAATCTTACATTGATGTTTATGATTATTTTCTAAGCATGTATGTGACTCATCGCAGGTAATCTTAAGGGTCGTTTAGGCACATCTAGAGAGCGTGTATGGGCGGTCTCTCTTTGTGTGACTTAAGTGAATCTTAGGATGACTTTAAGTGAGGGAACTACATGCTAGGGGACGTTAAAAGGGAAGGTTTGAACTTCACTGTAACAGTGAAGGGACTTCACTGTAACAGTGAAGGGACTTCACTGTAACAGTGAAGGGACTTCACTGTAACAGTGAAGGGAACTCACTGTAAGGTGAGCCTTTAAAAATGTTATTTTGATTAAATGTTATCTTATTTGTTTGTTAATTGCTAAATGATGTTCTTATGTTTAATCTATGATTTCTAAATGAAAAGATGCATATTTCCAATAAAGTCCATTTTCATAATTTTATGCATATAGCCATACTTAGTACATGTGGTTGTACTAATTCCATGCTTTATTTTCTATCTATAGTCATTGGTAGGTAAGGAGATTTTGGAGAAGAAGACTTGGGCTTAGAAGCATCGTCCGAGTAGAAGAATTGAAGTATGTCCTCATTTGTATCGAGGGCATATATGTCATCTTATGTTTCTTTTATGAAGTATTGTAATAAGACTATGTTATTTCTATTTTCGTATTAAAGTACTCTTGTGTCTTAAGATGATGAGATTGAGACTTAGCATTTCTATTACTTTTATATGAAAGAGGTTTTTAAAAGACTATATTATGTTTTAGTGAAAAGTTTTAATTCCGCACTACTTTTCACTATGTATATGCGATGAATGATATGAATGAGGCTTGTCTTAGAACTCTGAGAGTTCGACGAGCCGGTCGCAATCCAAGATTGCACCCTATCTTCTAGGGTATGGTCTCAGGTTGTTACACAAAAGATTGAGAAGCGCAATTTTTTGGTTGGGGATTTGGTGCTTTTATTCAAATCTAGGTTGTGCTTGTTTCCGGGAAAACTCAAGTCCAAATGGATTGGTCCCTAATTGATCACCCAACTATTCCCTCATGGTGCGGTTGAGTTGGAGAACAAAGAGGGTGTGCGATTTAAGGTTAACGGACAGTGAATAAAAATCTAACTGGGGCATGCTGAAATGGCGAATGAAGTAATCGAGGCATACCATCTTGATGAAGTCTGAGTAATAAAGATTCCTTCGTAGTGCCGCGATGTTTAAGCAAGCGCTGCTTGGGAGGCAACCCAATATGTATCCTCTAGCCAACTATAGGTCTTTCGTGGTTTTCTAGGAATAGTTGCATTATTTTTGCTTTTATTACATAATGTCTCGTTTGAATAATCTTTTATTTTTCATTAGAACTTTTGTCTAGAGAGTAGTTTAGGGTCTGTGTCCAAAACGTGTCCACGAAAATACAAAAAGATTATCTTAATGGGTGTTAAATGTGCAGGTATCAGATCACCAGAAATCTGCAAAAAATTGGTATGCTGCACCCATTGACGGAACCATCGACGGACCGTCGTGCCATCGACGGACCGTCGGTGGGATCCGTCATGCCCAGGTATGTCTTTCAAATTTTCCAAGTTAGGGCACCTTCGACGGACCACATGATGGACCGTCGACCCTGTTACGGTCCGTCGACGGGGAATCGTCGCGTCTTTTCCCATCGACCCGACCCGACCCGTCCGGCTGAATATTAAAAGTTTTAAACCTTTAAAGTTCCCACCTCTTCATATAAACCCTCATAACCGTTTTTCTCCTCATTTCGTACCATTTCCCCCCACTTCATCACCATTAACTCCCATTCCCTCTCCATACATTGCCGGTCGGTGTTCGTGGCGTATGTGCTGCTGTTCAACTACAAGTGTCTTACTTATTTCTCCTCTACTACAGTTATCAGGTATGTTCTTCTGATCTGTGAATTAACTATCGTTAATTTTTTTGATATCTACTTAAACTTGATGTCTTACTGTGTGGGTCTTCAAAATTTATACCCTTATTGCATGCTAGAACTCACCCCCGTAGTTCTAAGTTCCCGTAGATCACTGATATTGAAAAGGAATGGGGGTGTTTTGTTAAAACATGGCATGTGTTTCCTGATTCTGTTTCTGACCTAAGGTTGATAGACTGTAGAGAATGGAATGCTAAAACTCGAAAAACTCTTGTCCTAGGGATGATGGGATACTGGGCATATGTTTGGTAAACTTAGGCTTCCCAAAAAAATGGTAAGATAGGGAACCAATGTGGATGCACAACTGTGTCCCTGTAGGTCAGTACGAGACCCCGTCGACAGACCATCGATCCCGCGACGGACCATCGTTGGGGTCCGTCAACTCCAACTACCTTGCTTACTCTAAGTGTCCATCGACGGACCCTTACGATGAACCGTCCTGCACAATCGTCGACACTGTCAGAACCTTTGTTTCTGATCTTTTATAAAATTAATCTAAGTGTCCTTCGACGGACACTCATGACGGACCGTCGTGCCTTCGACGGACACTCATGACGGACCGTCGTGCCTTCGACGGTCTGTCCTACCTTCGACGGTCCGTCCTGCATATCCGTCGCCTTTGTCAGAACCTTGGTTTCTGACATTTTTAAAATTTATTCTGAGTGTCCCTCGACGGACACTCATGACGGACCGTCTTGCCTTTGACGGTCCGTCCTGCATATCCGTCGTCTCTGTCAAAACCTTTGTTTCTAATATTTTGAAAATTTTCTCTAAGTGTCCCTCGACGGACCCCACATGACGGACCGTCGTGCCTTCGATGGACCGTCGATGGTTCCGTCCTCCACTCTGTATTTTTGCACTGCCATTCTTTTACTGTGTTCTGTTTCTTTCACTGGTACTAAGCCCTTGAGTCGACCTTGTACGCCTAGGCGAGTTTCGTCAAACGTTACGTTGTTCGTTTTGGATGCCATTCAATTTGAGAAGGGTGTTAACCTCATAGATGTTTGTCATTTGGGTTGGCAGACGTCCGGTAAAATTAATCCCCCAGGACAGCATCAAGTGTCCTTGAACGGAAAAGGACCCCAACCCTCGTATGGCAAGGTTGTCCCACGGCAGCCTTGGCGCACGGGCTTCACGGGCCAGGTCAATTGGCTGTGACGCCCCGGTCACAAAGGAGACCAATCCTCAAAGTGTTTACAAAGTTTTTCTAAGTGAATTGTCCATTTCGGGAATTCTACCATGGGTTCTTGCATAAATGATTTATAAACATTGAATTATGATCTAATTGATAATGTATTGATGTTTCAACACTAAATTACCTATGAACCAATGTGAATTGATGACCCTAGTTTTGACTCTTATTGGGTTACTTGATATTAAGCTTATTTTTGATGAATTGTTGTGTGTTTCTTATGGCTTCTAATGATATAATATTTTGTTAAATTGATATATAATTGATCTAGATTGTTTAAACTAGATTGATATTGATGTGATTTGTTGAGTTTTTATGGTTATTGCTTTGAATTATTGTTCATGGCCATGGGTAAGGGCCTTGTGATGTTGAATTGGTTGATTTGGCATTGAGTTTAGATGTGGATATGGGGATGAAGGTATGCTGCCCCGTTTTCCTTAATTTGATATTAATTATACTTTGATTCTATTGTGATTGGTTGGTCCCTTATGGTGGCGGTGTTATGTGTTTTACTTGCAATTGATGTGGCCTTGTCGGCGTTACTTTATGCATATTATGAGCATGGCGTTATTGACAATTACTTTAAGTTATGTGGATATTTGTGTAGTTGATGATGTGAGTATATCATTACTTATCTACATGTGAAGTTACATAGTCATGTATATATCTTCTAGTTATGTTGCCTTAAGGTGATTATGTTAGACTTTTACTTGACATTATGAGTGTAGTATTAGGGTTAGTCATGGTTATTCCTACTTGACTTTATGAGTCTATGTGGGTATATTAGTGGTGTTATGATGATATATAGGATGACTTGAAGATGTTAGGTTGTTTTAGAAGTGTTTCTAGAATAGCTTGTATTATGGGTTAAAAGTGAAGTATGTGATGTCTTGCCTTGGTTGACTTGTATCTCTTGCTTGATGTATATATGATTATGGATATGTGATGTCTTGATATAGGGTGTTATAAATCTTAGTCTTGAATAATAAATATAAGTAGGCCTTAATAATAAGAAGGTCAATTTATGTGAAACCTTGAACTTAGTGGCGAGGTTATGAATTGTGAAGTAGTTAGCCGTAATGGTATCCTTCATGTGATGAGTGATGTACTTAAGGTTGATTGGCTGGAACGGCATCATATCATATTTAGGGAAGTCGCTATGACTTCTTGTCGCCAAGTGAGTTATGCCCTAGTGGACCTTGCTTTGGTAGGGTGAATGTAAAGGGGGTCATGAACTAGATAGGGACCTATTTATATGAACCTTATTTGAATTATCTATGAGAACTAAGGCTAGCACCGAGTGAGTATGAGTAAGGGGGAAGTGGATTCAATTAAATAAGAGATTGAATGCTTCGTACACTCTTCATATTCCTTAACCATGTGCCTACATGGGATGTGTCCAAGTTCTACCATTGGCAATAGAACAACCTCATCGAAGTAGGATAGAACTTCGGAATTCCATGTCTTACTACCCATGGTCTATGTCGGTTATTGCCTATTCTCATCATGTGGAATACCTATTAGCATTAGATAAGTTTACGAGGTTTAGGTGGTGGTATGGGACGCTATCTAGACATTGCACAATAGACTTTGAAGGTGTTATGTGGAGTTCCTAGGTCTTGTTCAAAGACCATTATGTGAGTGTCTTTATGTGATGCTTTATTTGAGTGTCTTACGTGATGTATGAGTCTAAATGAACTAATGAACTAATGATATATGTAGTAACTATGTAAATGGTTGAGTACCTAATCAAAAGTGACTTAAGCATTCCTTAGCTAAAGTGTGAGGAGGGCATGAAAGGATGGTCTCTTCATGTCTATCTTGGAAGTCTTGGATGACTCTAGTTAGGGAAGTTGGTTAATCTTGTTGACATGATCTAAACCTTTAGGAAGTCTTAAGGACTATTTAGGTATCTTGGAGAGGTCATTGTACTATGGACTTTATCTTCTTGATTTACTTAAGTAGGTCTTTTGATAGGCTTTGGAAGAGAATGTCTTCTAATTTTAAGTGTTGGTGTGTTTAGTGAGAATGATTCTATTTGGAGGTAGTCTATAGGATCTCGTGTGTGTGTGATAGAGATTGTATAGGAGGTCGTCCACACTTACTCAAGTGAACCTTGGAATTGACCTTTGGTAGATGAATCTTACATTGATGTTTATGATTATTTTCTAAGCATGTATGTGACTCATGCGAAGGTATCTTAAGGGTCGTTTAGGCACATCTAGAGAGCGTGTATGGGCGGTCTCTCTTTTTGTGTGACTTAAGTGAATCTTACGATGACTTAAGTGAGGGAAACTACATGCTAGGGGACGTTAAAAGGGAAGGTTTGAACTTCACTGTAACAGTGAAGGGACTTCACTGTAACAGTGAAGGGACTCAACTGTAAGGTGAGCCTTTAAAAATGTTATTTTGATTAAATGTTATCTTATTTGTTTGTTAATTGCTAAATGATGTTCTTATGTTTAATCTATGATTTCTAATGAAAGATGCATATTTCCAATAAAGTCCATTTTCGTAATTTTATGCATATAGCCAATACTTAGTACATGTGGTTGTACTAATTCCATGCTTTATTTCTATCTATAGTCCTTGGTAGGTAAGGAGCTTTTTGGAGAAGAAGACTTGGGCTTAGAAGCATCGTCCGAGTAGAAGATTGAAGTATGTCCTCATTTGTATCGAGGGCATATATGTCATCTTATGTTTCTTTTTGAAGTATTGTAATAGAACTATGTTATTTCTATTTTCGTATTAAAGTACTCTTGTGTCTTAAGATGATGAGATTGAGACTTAGCATTTATGTTACTTTTATACGAAAGAGGTTTTTAAAGACTATATTATGTTTTAGTGAAAAGTTTAAATTCCGCATCACTTTTCACTATGTATATGCGATGAATGATACGAATGAGGCTTGTCTTAGAACTCTGAGAGTTCTCACGACGCCGGTCGCAATCCCAAGATTGCACCCTATCTTCTAGGGTATGGTCTCGGGTTGTGACAAAGTTGGTATCAGAGCATAGGTTGGTGAAAGTAGTATTAGGTATCAAAAAAGTCTCATCAAGTCACGTCTAGTAGAGTCTTGACCATTGGTGTGAATTGCGACGCATCTATGGGCGAGAGGCTATAGGACGATAGAGTTTCCTTCTTTCTACTCAATATCGTGCGGTAGAGTAATGTTTGATTATCCTTCTTATGAGTTTCGTTGTGTTTACTAGGAGGATGGCCGCTAGAAGGTTGGAGAGAGAAGGTGAATGAGGAAGTTCTTCCCCAAGTTGTTCAAGTTGAGCAAGGTGCTCAAGGTGACACAGGTGTCCAGGTGGGCAAGTGCGCAAGTGACTCCCCAAGGTGATCATGTCCCTAATGTAGGAGGAGGTGATGAGGTACCGGAGTTGTCTAATAGGGTGATTGGAGAGGCTTTGAGGGCTTTAGCTCAAGCCGTAACTACTCAAATCAATTTGAGTATGGTGCCTAGGGTTATGGAGAGCACTTGACATATAGGTTGAGAGACTTAGTGAGGGAAGAATTCTATGCGACTATACTACATGATAATGTGGCCTTATCTAGACACTGATGTATGCACAATCATGTGAAGAATCCAATCTTGTGAGGATGTCTAGTAGCTTGAGAGGAGTGTTGCTAGTGATCAAGAGCAACCTAGGTTCAGAAAAGAGTTACAATCTCAAGATGGACCTAGTGTTCCTAAGAAGAAGTTTGAGAAAGGAGGTGGCTCTAAGGATGGCAAGCCTACTTGTGCAAATTGTGGCAAGAAACACATATGGTGAGTGTTATTGAGTACGATAGTTGCTTTGGATGTGGAAAGGATGGGCACAAGTGAGAAGTTTGTCCAAACAATGCTTCTAGGGGAGGCCAAGAGAGTTGAGCCTAAGTGTTCCAAAGGATGAGCTCCAACTAAGAGGCGTTTCTATGCACTCCGTACTAGAATTGAGAAGTCGGCTGATGGTGATGAAGAGTTTGGTAAGTTTTTGTTTCTCTTTTGTATTAGTATGAGTTCCTTCTAAGTGGGGGAGTATGGTTGTATATGGGATAGAAGTTGTTGAATTGTTGGCATGTGCATGGTGTTTAGAGTTTGGTTGAAATTGAATTTCATTTACTTCTTGCATTGTGTGTTTTATGAAGCTTTGAGCATGTTTTATGATGTGTTTACATGATGTTTATATTCATTCTAGCATGTCTATTAGAGAATTTCCTAAAAATTGCATTTTTCGGAAAAGTTGCTAAAATCACTGTTTCTTTATGAAACTGTTCACTGTAATTTTTTTTGTAAAAATGACTATTTGATCCTTTGGTCTAAAATTCTTGTTATGTGGCTAGAATTGATGTATATGAGTATGATGTTGAATATAAAATGAGTTTTCGCTAATTTGGATTGAAAGCATGTGAGTTTTGTAGCATAATGAGTTATAGAATTGTTTTCTAGTTTCTTGTTTGTGTTGTGAAATCTCTTGTTATGTGGAATTGAATGGTTTCTTCTCTTGATAATGTGTGTATCGGTTTTGTTATATGCTGGTAGTTGAATCTCTAATCTTGGAAAGTGTTCGGAGAGTGACAAGTGTCATTCTAGACGAATGTGTCAAGTGGGGGAGATTGTAAGACCTTGAAAATAGCTTAGGTGTTCTAGAGCCCTAATATGTTGGTATTGATGTATAAGGTCTAAATATGTTTAATATGTGGTTAGAGGCAGTAGCTAAGTAATTTAGAGGTGTTGGAAGTCGAACGTCAACGCGATGACTAAGACGTTTGACGACTAAGTCACCTAATGTCTAAAATGTGGTTCTATGTTGTTTTATGTGTGTTTCATGGTGTTAGGCTTAATAGAGTTATTATAGTATTTATAGGCAGTAGTTAAAGTTACGTGAAGTTTGGAGGTCCAAACGACCAAGAACGTCCAAGGCATTCGAAAGATGTGCCTTGAGTCGACCTTGTCCGTATAGGCGAGTTTTTGTCTAGTTTACGTGTATGTTTTGGATGAAATTCATGTGAGAGGTGCTAAACTCATAGATGGTAGTAATTTGGATTTGAAACGTACGGTATTATCCCGCAAGGACTATCAAGGGTCCTTGGGAAAGGACCCAAAACCTGATGGCAGGCTGTCCCAGCAGCCTTGGCGACGGAGCTGTAACGGCCGAGTCATGGCTGTGACGCGCCCGTCACAAAGGTCCTCGTCATGTGGGCCTTGTCCAAGGGTGAGAGGGGACCCTTGGAAAGCCACTGGAGCTTGCAAACGGAGGTCCATGACGGCGTTGCACCGTGAGCCCGTCACAAGCTAGTCGTCGCAGCCAAGTTCTCCTGCGCATATTTCTTGCCAAGTTGGGGTGAACTTGTAAATTCACCCCACGTGCCAATAAGAGTTTAGGCGGTTTATTAAGGGTCTTATGGGTATTTTAGATGAGTAATATAAGTGTTTAAAGATTTAGAATGATTCATTCTCTAAAATCAAAACCCAAGTCTCTTAGAAATCCCAAAACCTCCATTGAAGACTCCATTTGAAGAGGCAGCTTGATGGAGGGTTCTTGTGTGGAAATTCTTAAACACAAGTGAAGAATTAATCATCCTTTAGGTATGACTTTTGATCCTTGAAACTTATTTCATCAGGAGCCCAATCCTCAAAGTGTTTTACAAAGTTTTCTAAAGTGATTGTCCAATTTCGGGATTCTACCATGGTTCTTGCATAATGATTTCTAAACATTGAATTATGATCTATTGATATTGTATTATGATTTCAACATAAATTACCTATGAAACCCATGTGAATTGATGAACCCTAGTTTTGACTACTTATTGAGTTACTTGATATTAGCTTATATTGATGAATTGTTGTGTGTTTTTACTGGGCTTTCTAATGATATAAGAATTGTTTGTTAAATTGATCATATAATTGATCTTAGATTTTTAAACCTGATTGAATTGATGTAGATTCCATTGAGTTTTAATGGTTATTGCTTTGAATTATTGTCATGCCAGGTAAGGGCCTTGTGATGTTGAATTGGTTTGATTTTGGCATTGAATTGAAGATGTGTATAGGTGGGATGAGGTATGCTGCCCGTTTTCCTTAATTTATATTAATTATACTTTGATTTCTATTGTGATTGGTTGGTCCACTTATGGTGGCGGTGTTATGTGTTTTACTTGCAATTGTGTGGCCTTCGGCATTACTTATGACAATATTTATAAGCATGGCGTTATTGACAATTACTTGAAGTTATGTGGATATTGTGTAGTTGATGAATGTTGAGTATAATCATCTTTCTACATGTGAAGTTACATAGTATGTATGTATTCTTCTTAGTTATGTTGCCTAAGTGATTATGTTAGACTTTGACTTGACATTATGAGTGTAGTGTAGGGTTAGTCTTGGTTATTCCTACTTTGACTTTATGAGTCTATGTGGATTATATTAGTGGTGTTATGATAAATATATAGGATGACTTGACAGATGTTGGTTGTTTTAGAAGTGGTTCTAGATGCTTGTATTATGGGTTAAAGTGAAGTAGTGTTGTCTTGTCTTGGTTGACTTGTATTCTCTTGTGATGTATATATGATTATGGATATGTGATGTCTTGATATAGGCTGTTTATCTCTTAGTCTTGACTAAATAAATATAAGTGAGGCCTTAATGATAAGAAGGTCAATTTATGTCGAACCTTGAACTTAGTGCGAGGTTATGAAATTGTGAAGTAGTTAGCCGTAATGGTATCCTTCATGTGATGAGTGATGTACTTAAAGTTGATTGGCTGGAACGGCATCATATCATATCTTAGGGAATCGCTATGAGCTTCTTGTCGGCCAAAAGTGAGTTATGCCCTAGTGGACCGTGCTTTGGTAGGGTGAATGTAAAGGGGGTCAGGAACTAGATAAGGGACCTATTTATATGAACCTTAATGTGATTAATCTATGAGCTAAGGCTAGCACCGCAGTGAGTATGAGTAAGGGGGAAGTGGATTCAATTAAATAAGAGATTGAAATGCTTCGTACACTCTTGTCATATTCCTTAACCATGTGCCTACATGGGATGTGTCCAGTTCTACCATTGGTAGTAGAACAACCTCATCGAAGTAGGTTAGAACTTAGGATTCCATGTCTTGCTACATGGTCTATGTCGGTTATTGCCTATTCTCATCATGTGGAAATACCTATTAGCATTTAGATAAGTTTATGAGGTTTAGGTGGTGGTATGGGACGCTATCTAGACATTGCGCAATAGACTTTGAAGGTGTTATGTGGAGTTCCTAGGTCTTGTCCAAAGACCATTTTGTGATCCATTATGTGAGTGTCTTAATGTGATGCTTTATTTGAGTGTCTTAGGTGATGTATGAGTCTTAATGAACTAATGAACGTAATGATCTATGTTAGTAACTATGATAATTGGTTGAGTACGCTCTCTAAAGTGACTTAAGCATTCCCTTAGCTAAAGTGTGAGGAGGACATGAAAGGATGGTCTCTTCATGTCTTATCTTTGGAAGTCTTGAGGATGACTCTAGTTAGGGAAGTTGGTAATCTTGTTGACATGATCTAAACCTTAGGAAGTCTTAAGGAACTATTTAGGTAATCTTGGAGAGGTCATGTGTACTATGGACTTTATTCTTCTTGATTACTTAAAGTAGGTCGTTTGATAGGCTTTGGAAAGAAAATGTCTTCTATTTTAAGTGTTGTGTGTTTAGTGAGAATGATTCTATTTGAGGTAGTCTATAGGATCTCGTGTGTGTGTGATAAGATTGTTAGGAGGTCGCTCCACACTTACTCAAGTGAACCTTGGAATTGACCTTTGTAGTATGAATCTTACATTGATGTTTATGAATTATTTGTAAGCATGGTATGTGAACTCCATCGCAGGTATCACTTAAGGGTCGTTTAGGCCACATCTAGAGAGCGTGATGGGCGGTCTCTCTCTTTGTGTGACTTAAGTGATCTTAGGATGACTTTAAGTGAGGGAACTACATGCTCAGGGGACGTTAAAAGGGAAGGTTTGAAACTTCACTGTAACAGTGAAGGGACTTCACTTGTAACAGTGAAGGGCCTTCACTGTAACAAGTGAAGGGAACTCACTGTAGGGAGCCTTTAAAAATGTTATTTTGATTAAATGTTATCTATTTGTTTGTAATTTCTAAATGATGTTTCTTATGTTTAATCTATGATTTCTAAATGAAAAGATGCACTATTTCCAATAAAAGTCCATTTTCATAAATTTTATGCATATAGCCATAACTTAGTACATGTGGTTGTACTAATTCCATGCTTTATTTTCTATCTTATAGTCTTGGTAGGTAAGGAAGCTTTTGGAGAAGAAGACTTGGGCTTATAAGCATCGTCCGGTAGAAAGAATTGAAGTAATGTCCTCATTTGTATCGAGGGCATATATATGTCATCTTATGTTTTCTTTTATGAAGTATTGTAATAAGACTATGTTATTTCTATTTTCGTATTAAAGTACTCTGTGTCTTAAGTGATGAGATTGAGACTTAGCATTCTATTACTTTTATATGAAAGAAGGTTTTTAAAGACTATATTATGTTTTAGTGAAAGGTTTAATTCCGCACTACCTTTTCACTATGTATATGCGATGAATGAATTGAATGAGGCTTGTCTTAGAACTCTGAGAGTTCGACGAGCCGGGTCGCAATCCAAGATTGCACCCTATCTTCTAGGGTATGGTCTCAGGTTGTTACAAACAAGATTGAGAAGCGGCAATTTTTTGGTTGGGGGGATTTGGTGCTTTTATTCAAAATCTAGGTTGTTGCTTGTTTCCGGGAAAACTCAAGTCCAAATGGTTGGTCCCTAATTGTCACCCAACTATTCCCATCATGTTGCGATCGGAGTTGGAGAACAAAGAGGGTGTGTCGATTTAAGGTTATCGGACAGTGAATAAAAATCTAACTGGGGCATGCTGAAATGGGCGAATGAAGTAATCGAGGCTACCATCTTGAATAGAAGTCTGAGTAATAATGATTCCTTCGTAGTGCCGCGATGTTTAGCAAGCGGGCTGCTTGGGAGGCAACCCAACTATGTATCCTCTAGCCACTATAGGTCTTTCGTGGTTTTCTAGGAATAGTTGCATTATTTTTGCTTTTATTACATAAATGTCTCGTTTGAATAATCTTTTTATTTTCATTAGAACTTTTTGTCTAGATGGCGTGAGTTTTAGGGTCTGTGTCCAAAACCGTGTTCCACGAAAATACAAAACGATTATCTTCATGGGTGGTTACATGTGGCAGGTATCCAGACACGCGGCTCCAAAATTAGAGCTTAAGGCTCTACCACCTCATCTGCGGTTGTATTCTTGGGAAACCGTGACACTTTGCCTGTAATATTATGCATCAGATCTTAATGTGCATAAAGTTGAGAGTTTGGTGACATTGTTAAAAAGGTTCAAAAGAGCTATTGGGTTGACTATTGCGGATATTATTGGGATCCCTCCTGGTATTCGTTTGCATAAAATCCAACTCATGCCCGATCATAAGCAAGTATTGAGCACTAAACATTTAAATCCACCTATGCAAGAGGTGATGAAGAAGGAAATCATTAAGTGGTTGGATGCTGGAGTGATATATCCAATCGCCGATAGTAGTTGGGTATGCCCTGTTCAGTGTGTACCTAAGAAAGGGGAATGACTGTGGTCCCCAATGAGAAAAATGAGCTTGTTCCGATGAGATCGGTGGCTGGATGGAGGGTATGTATGGATTACCGAAAATTAAATGCATGGACCGAGAAGGACCATTTTCCTATGCCTTTCATGGAATAGATGTTGGATAGACTTGCAGGAATGGGGTGGTACTGTTTTCTTGATGTTTATTCGGGTTATAATCAGATTTCTATTGCACCAGAAGATCAAGAGAAAACCACCTTTACTTGTCCATATGGGACCTTCGCGTTCAAGAGAATGCCGTTTGGGTTATGTAATGCACCGACCACATTTCAGAGATGTATGATGTCAAAATTCTCCGATATAGCGGGGTTGCTCTTGGTGTGGTTTTGGGACAACTAAGGGATAAAATCCTTCACGCCATTTACTATGCTAGTAAAGCCCTCAATAACGCCCAAAAAAACTACACCGTGACTGAGCAAAAGCTCCTTGCAGTAGTATTTGCTTTCGAGAAATTTTTGCTCCTATTTGCTAGGCACTAGAGTTATAGTGCATACTGATCATTATGCTTTGAGATATTTGATGGCAAATAAGGATGCAAAACCGAGGTTGATTAGTTGGGTATTACTATTGCAAGATTTTGACTTTGAAGTAAAATATAGAAAAAGGACCGAAAATCAAGTTGCTGATCACTTTTCCCGATTAGAAGATGAAGCAATGAGGGAGTTAGGTGAAAAGGATGAAATTGATGATACTTTCCATGATGAGCATGTATTGGCTACCTCCCAAGACTTTATTCCATGATTCGCATATTTTGCGAATTATCTGGCTAGTGATATCGTCCCACGGGACTTGTCCTTTGATCAAACGAAAAAGTTCATGCATGATGTGAAAAAGTTCTTTTGGGATAAACCATACTTATATAGGAGTTGTGCCAATGGGCTTATTCGGCGTTGTGTGCCGGAAGTTGAGATGTTGAGTGTTTTGGAGGCGTGCTATTCTTCGCCTGTAGGTGGGCATCATAGTGGTATCCGGACTGCCCACAAGATCTTGCAATGTGTCTCCTATTGTCCAACTATCCACCAAGATTCTCATGAGTTCGCCAAGGCATGTGATAGATGCCAAAGAGATGGTGGCATTTCGAGGAAGCAAGATCTCCCTCTAAATCCCATTCTTGTGATTGAGTTGTTTGATGTGTGGGGCATTGACTTTATGGGCCCTTTAGTGAGTTCTCATGGGATGATGTACATTCTTGTGGCAGCGTGTCTAAATGGGTGGAAGCTATTGCACTGACAAATAATGAAGGGAAGAGTGTCACCGCGTTCTTGAAAAAGAATATATTTTCCAGATTTGGCACCCCAAGGGCTATTATCAGTGATGGGGGATCCCACTTTTGCAACAAGATATTTAAGGGATTATTGGAAAAGTATGGGGTTCGCCATAATGTGGCCACTCCATACCATCATCAAACTAGTGGGCAAGTTCAGGTGTCAAACAAGGAGATTAAGCAGATTCTGGCGAAAATGGTGAATGCTAGTCGAACGGATTGGTCAAGCAGGCTTGATGATGCTCTTTGGGCCTACCGGACAGAATACAAGAATCCCATTGGTATGTCCCCATACCAACTTGTATATGGGAAAGCTTGTCACTTACCGGTTGAATTAGAACATAAAGCCAGGTGGACAATAAAGAAGTTGAAAATGGATTGGAATGAGTCTGCGGAACAGAGTTTAAACGGGTTGAATGAGCTTGATGAATTTCGCTTGAAGGCATATGAAAGTTCAACCCTCTACAAAGAAAAGATGAAGAAGTACCATTACCAAAATGTAAGACCTTGAAAATAGCTTAGGTGTTCTAGAGCCTAATATGTTCGTCTTGATGTCTAAGGTCCTAAATATGTTTAATATGTGGTATAAAGGCAGTAGCTAAGGTATTAGAGGTGTTGGAAGTCGAACGTCAAGGGATGACTAAGACGTTTGACGACTAAGTCACCTAAATGTCTAAAATGTGCTACTATGTGTTTATGTGTGATTCATGGTGTTTTAAGGTTCTTAATAGAGTTATTATAGTATGTATAGGCAGTAGTTAAAGTTTCGTGAAGTTTGGAGGTCAAACAACCAAGAACGTCCAAGGCATTTGAAAGATGTGCCTTGAGTCGACCTTGTACGCCTAGGCGAGTTTCGTCAAGTTTTACGTGTTCGTTTTGGATGAAATTCATTTGAGAGGTGTTAAACTCATAGATGGTTGTATTTGGGTTGGAAACGTCCGGTAAATTATCCCCAAGGACCATCAAAGTGTCCTTGAGGAAAGGACCCAAAACCTGATGGCAGGTTGTCCCAGGCAGCCTTGGCGACGGAGCTATCAACGGCCAGTCATGGCTGTGACGCCCCGTCACAAAGGAGACCAATCCTCAAAGTGTTTTACAAAGTTTTCTAAAGTGAATTGTCCAAATTTCGGGATTCTACCATGGGTTCTTGCATAAATGATTTATAAACATTGAATTATGATCTAATTGATAATGTATTGATGATTTCAACATAAATTACCTATGAACCCATGTGAATTGATGAACCCTAGTTTTGACTACTTATTGGGTTACTTGATATTAAGCTTATATTGATGAATTGTTGTGTAGTTTCTTATGGGCTTTCTAATGATATAATAATTTTGTTAAATTGATATATAATTGATCTTAGATTGTTAAACCTAGATTGAATTGATGTAGATTTGTTGAGTTTTATGGTTATTGCTTTGAATTATTGTTCATGGCCATGGGTAAGGGCCTTGTGATGTTGAATTGGTTGATTTGGCATTGAGTTTAGATGTGGATATGGGGATGAAGGTATGCTGCCCCGTTTTCCTTAATTTGATATTAATTATACTTTGATTCTATTGTGATTGGTATGGTCCACTTATGGTGGCGGTGTTATGTGTTTTACTTGCAATTGATGTGGCCTTGTCGGCGTTACTTTATGCAATATTATGAGCATGGCGTTATTGACAATTACTTTAAGTTATGTGGATATTTGTGTAGTTGATGATGTGAGTATATCATTACTTATCTACATGTGAAGTTACATAGTCATGTATATATTCTTCTAGTTATGTTGCCTTAAGTGATTATGTTAGACTTTTACTTGACATTATGAGTGTAGTATTAGGGTTAAGTCATGGTTATTCCTACTTGACTTTATGAGTCTATGTGGAGTATATTAGTGGTGTTATGATGATATATAGGATGACTTGAAGATGTTAGGTTGTTTTAGAAGTGTTTCTAGAATAGCTTGTATTATGGGTTAAAAGTGAAGTATGTGATGTCTTGCTTGGTTGACTTGTATCTCTTGCTTGATGTATATATGATTATGGATATGTGATGTCTTGATATAGGGTGTTATAAATCTTAGTCTTGAATAAATAAATATAAGTGGCCTTAATAATAAGAAGGTCAATTTATGTGAACCTTGAACTTAGTGGCGAGGTTATGAATTGTGAAGTAGTTAGCCGTAATGGTATCCTTCATGTGATGAGTGATGTACTTAAGGTTGATTGGCTGGAACGGCATCATATCATATATTAGGGAAGTCGCTATGAGCTTCTTGTCGCCAAAGTGAGTTATGCCCTAGTGGACCTTGCTTTGGTAGGGTGAATGTAAAGGGGGTCATGAACTAGATAAGGACCTATTTATATGAACCTTAATAATTAATCTATGAGAACTAAGGCTAGCACCGAGTGAGTATGAGTAAGGGGGAAGTGGATTCAATTAAATAAGAGATTGAATGCTTCGTACACTCTTCATATTCCTTAACCATGTGCCTACATGGGATGTGTCCAAGTTCTACCATTGGCAAGTAGAACAACCTCATCGAAGTAGGATAGAACTTCGGATTCCATGTCTTACTACCATGGTCTATGTCGGTTATTGCCTATTCTCATCATGTGGAATACCTATTAGCATTAGATAAGTTTACGAGGTTTAGGTGGTGGTATGGGACGCTATCTAGACATTGCACAATAGACTTTGAAGGTGTTATGTGGAGTTCCTAGGTCTTGTTCAAAGACCATTATGTGAGTGTCTTATGTGATGCTTTATTTGAGTGTCTTACGTGATGTATGAGTCTTAATGAACTAATGAACTAATGATATATGTTAGTAACTATGTAAATGGTTGAGTACCTAATCAAAAGTGACTTAAGCATTCCTTAGCTAAAGTGTGAGGAGGGCATGAAAGGATGGTCTCTTCATGTCTTATCTTTGGAAGTCTTTAGGATGACTCTAGTTAGGGAAGTTGGTTAATCTTGTTGACATGATCTAAACCTTAGGAAGTCTTAAGGACTATTTAGGTAATCTTGGAGAGGTCATTGTACTATGGACTTTATCTTCTTGATTTACTTAAGTAGGTCTTTTGATAGGCTTTGGAAAGAGAATGTCTTCTAAATTTTAAGTGTTGGTGTGTTTAGTGAGAATGATTCTATTTGAGGTAGTCTATAGGATCTCGTGTGTGTGTGATAGAGATTGTATAGGAGGTCGCTCCACACTTACTCAAGTGAACCTTGGAATTGACCTTTGGTAGATGAATCTTACATTGATGTTTATGATTATTTTCTAAGCATGTATGTGACTCATCGGAGGTAATCTTAAGGGTCGTTTAGGCACATCTAGAGAGCGTGTATGGGCGGTCTCTCTTTGTGTGACTTAAGTGAATCTTACGATGACTTTAAGTGAGGGAACTACATGCTAGGGGACGTTAAAAGGGAAGGTTTGAACTTCACTGTAACAGTGAAGGGACTTCACTGTAACAGTGAAGGGAACTCACTGTAAGGTGAGCCTTTAAAAATGTTATTTTGATTAAATGTTATCTTATTTGTTTGTTAATTGCTAAATGATGTTCTTATGTTTAATCTATGATTTCTAAATGAAAAGATGCATATTTCCAATAAAGTCCATTTTCGTAATTTTATGCATATAGCCATACTTAGTACATGTGGTTGTACTAATTCCATGCTTTATTTTCTATCTATAGTCCTTGGTAGGTAAGGAGCTTTTGGAGAAGAAGACTTGGGCTTAGAAGCATCGTCCGAGTAGAAGAATTGAAGTATGTCCTCATTTGTATCGAGGGCATATATGTCATCTTATGTTTCTTTTATGAAGTATTGTAATAAGACTATGTTATTTCTATTTTCGTATTAAAGTACTCTTGTGTCTTAAGATGATGAGATTGAGACTTAGCATTTATGTTACTTTTATACGAAAGAGGTTTTTAAAAGACTATATTATGTTTTAGTGAAAAGTTTAAATTCCGCACTACTTTTCACTATGTATATGCGATGAATGATACGAATGAGGCTTGTCTTAGAACTCTGAGAGTTCTACGACGCCGGTCGCAATCCAAGATTGCACCCTATCTTCTAGGGTATGGTCTCGGGTTGTGACAAAGTTGGTATCAGAGCATAGGTTGGTGAAAGTAGTATTAGGTATCAAAAAAGTCTCATCAAGTCACGTCTAGTAGAGTCTTGACCATTGGTGTGAATTGCGACGCATCTATGGGCGAGAGGCTATAGGACGATAGAGTTTCCCTTCTTTTCTACTCCAATATCGTGCGGTAGAGTAAATGTTATGATTATCCTTCTTATGAGTTTCGTTGTGTTTACTAGGAGGATGGCCGCTAGAAGGTTGGAAGAGGAGAAGGTGAATGAGGAAGTTCTTCCCCAAGTTGTTCAAGTTGAGCAAGGTGCTCAAGGTGAGCAAGGTGTCCAAGGTGGGCAAGGTGCGCAAGTGACTCCCCAAGGTGATCATGTCCCTAATGTAGGAGGAGGTGATGAGGTACCGGAGTTGTCTAATAGGGTGATTGGAGAGGCTTTGAGGGCTTTAGCTCAAGCCGTAACTACTCAAATCAATTTGAGTATGGTGCCTAGGGTTATGGAGAGCACTATGACATATAGGTTGAGAGACTTAGTGAGGGAAGAATTCTATGCGACTATACTACATGATAATGTGGCCTTATCTAGACACATGATGTATGCACAATCATGTGAAGAATCCAATCTTGTGAGGATGTCTAGTAGCTTGAAGAGGAGTGTTGCTAGTGATCAAGAGCAACCTAGGTTCAAGAAAAGAGTTCAATCTCAAGATGGACCTAGTGTTCCTAAGAAGAAGTTTGAGAAAGGAGGTGGCTCTAAGGATGGCAAGCCTACTTGTGCAAATTGTGGCAAGAAACACTATGGTGAGTGTTTATTGAGTACCGATAGTTGCTTTGGATGTGGAAAGGATGGGCACAAAGTGAGAGATTGTCCAAACAATGCTTCTAGGAAGGAGGGCAAGAGAGTTGAGCCTAGTGTTCCAAAGGATGATGCTCCAACTAAGAGGCGTTTCTATGCACTCCGTACTAGAATTGAGAAGTCGGCTGATGGTGATGATGATGTTGGTAAGTTTTTGTTTCTCTTTTGATAGTATGAGTTCCTTCTAAGTGGGGGAGTATGGGTTGTAGATGGGATAGAAGTTGTTGAATTGTTGCATGTGCATGGTGTTTAGGAGTTTGGTTGAAATTGAATTTCATTTACTTCTTGCATTGTGTGTTTTATGAAGCTTTGAGCATGTTTTATGATGTGTTTACATGATGTTATATTTCATTCTAGCATGTCTATATAGAGAATTTCCTAAAAATTGCATTTTCGGAAAAGTTGCTAAAATCACTGTTTCTTTATGAACTGTTCACTGTAATTTTTTTGTAAAAATGACTATTTGATCCTTTGGTCTAAAATTCTTGTTATGTGGCTAGAATTGATGTATATGAGTATGATGTTGAATATAAAATGAGTTTTCGCTATTTGGATTGAAGCATGTGAGTTTTGTAGCATAATGAGTTATAGAATTGTTTTCTAGTTTCTTGTTGTGTTGTGAATCTCTTGATTATGTGGAATTGATGGTTTCTTCTTGATAATGTGTTGTATGGTTTTGTTATATGCTGGTAGTTGAATCTCTAATCTTGGAAGTGTTCGGAGAGTGACAAGTGTCATTCGAGGACGAATGTGTCCAAGTGGGGGAGATTGTAAGACCTTGAAAATAGCTTAGGTGTTCTAGAGCCTAATATGTTGGTATTGATGTATAAGGTCCTAAATATGTTTAATATGTGGTATAGAGGCAGTAGCTAAAGTATTAGAGGTGTTGGAAGTCGAACGTCAAGCGATGACTAAGACGTTTGACGACTAAGTCACCTAAATGTCTAAAATGTGGTTCTATGTGTTTATGTGTGTTTCATGGTGTTTTAAGGTTCTTAATAGAGTTATTATAGTATGTATAGGCAGTAGTTAAAGTTACGTGAAGTTTGGAGGTCAAACGACCAAGAACGTCCAAGGCATTCGAAAGATGTGCCTTGAGTCGACCTTGTACGTCTAGGCGAGTTTGTCGAGTTTTACGTGTTCGTTTTGGATGAAATTCATGTGAGAGGTGTTAAACTCATAGATGTAGTATTTGGATTTGAAACGTCGGTAAATTATCCCCAAGGACATCAAAGGGTCCTTGAGGAAAGGACCCAAAACCTGATGGCAGGCTGTCCCAGGCAGCCTTGGCGACGGAGCTGTCAACGGCCAGTCATGGCTGTGACGCCCCGTCACAAAGGTCGTCATGTGGGCCTTGTCCAAGGGTGTAGAGGGGACCCTTGGAAAGCCACTGGAGCTTGCAACGGAGGTCCATGACGGGCCGTTGCACCCGTGACGCCCCGTCACAAGCTAGTCGTCGCAGCCAAGTTCTCCTGCGCATAGTTTCTGCCAAGTTAGGGGTGAACTTGTAAATTCACCCCACGTGCCAATAAGAGTTTAGGCGGTTTATTAAGGGTCTTATGGGTATTTTAGATGAGTATATAAGTGTTTAAGATTTAGAATGATTCATTCTTCTAAAATCAAAACCCAAAGTCTCTTAGAAATCCCAAAACCTCCATTGAAGACTCCATTGAAGAGGCAGCTTGATGAGGGGTTCTTGTGTGGAAATTCTTAATCAAAGTGAAGAATTATCATCCTTTAGGTATGACTTTTGATCCTTGAAACTTATTTCATCAAGGAGCCCAATCCTCAAAGTGTTTTACAAAGTTTTCTAAAGTGAATTGTCCAAATTTCGGGATTCTACCATGGGTTCTTGCATAAATGATTTCTAAACATTGAATTATGATCTAATTGATATTGTATTATGATTTCAACATAAATTACCTATGAACCCATGTGAATTGATGAACCCTAGTTTTGACTACTTTTGGTTACTTGATATTAAGCTATATTGATGAATTGTTGTGTAGTTTCTTATGGGCTTTCTAATGATATAAGAATTGTGTTCAATTGATATATAATTGATCTTAGATTTTAAACCTAGATTGAATTGATGTAGATTCATTGAGTTTTATGGTTATTGCTTTGAATTATTGTTCATGGCCATGGGTAAGGGCCTTGTGATGTTGAATTGGTTGATTTGGCATTGAATTGAGATGTGTATATGGGGATGAAGGTATGCTGCCCCGTTTTCCTTTAATTTTATATTAATTATACTTTGATTCTATTGTGATTGGTATGGTCCACTTATGGTGGCGGTGTTATGTGTTTTACTTGCAATTGATGTGGCCTTGTCGGCATTACTTTATGCAATATTATAAGCATGGCGTTATTGACAATTACTTGAAGTTATGTGGATATTTGTGTAGTTGATGATGTGAGTATATCATTACTTATCTACATGTGAAGTTACATAGTCATGTATGTATTCTTCTAGTTATGTTGCCTTAAGTGATTATGTTAGACTTTGACTTGACATTATGAGTGTAGTGTTAGGGTTAAGTCTTGGTTATTCCTACTTGACTTTATGAGTCTATGTGGATTATATTAGTGGTGTTATGATAATATATAGGATGACTTGAAGATGTTAGGTTGTTTTAGAAGTGTTTCTAGAATGGCTTGTATTATGGGTTAAAAGTGAAGTATGTGTTGTCTTGTCTTGGTTGACTTGTATCTCTTGCTTGATGTATATATGATTATGGATATGTGATGTCTTGATATAGGCTGTTATAACTCTTAGTCTTGAATAAATAAATATAAGTGAGGCCTTAATGATAAGAAGGTCAATTTATGTCGAACCTTGAACTTAGTGGCGAGGTTATGAATTGTGAAGTAGTTAGCCGTAATGGTATCCTTCATGTGATGAGTGATGTACTTAAAGTTGATTGGCTGGAACGGCATCATATCATATCTTAGGGAAGTCGCTATGAGCTTCTTGTCGCCAAAGTGAGTTATGCCCTAGTGGACCGTGCTTTGGTAGGGTGAATGTAAAGGGGGTCATGAACTAGATAAGGGACCTATTTATATGAACCTTAATGTGAATTAATCTATGAGAACTAAGGCTAGCACCGAGTGAGTATGAGTAAGGGGGAAGTGGATTCAATTAAATAAGAGATTGAATGCTTCGTACACTCTTCATATTCCTTAACCATGTGCCTACATGGGATGTGTCCAAGTTCTACCATTGGTAAGTAGAACAACCTCATCGAAGTAGGTTAGAACTTAGGATTCCATGTCTTGCTACCATGGTCTATGTCGGTTATTGCCTATTCTCATCATGTGGAATACCTATTAGCATTAGATAAGTTTATGAGGTTTAGGTGGTGGTATGGGACGCTATCTAGACATTGCGCAATAGACTTTGAAGGTGTTATGTGGAGTTCCTAGGTCTTGTCCAAAGACCATTTTGTGATCCATTATGTGAGTGTCTTATGTGATGCTTTATTTGAGTGTCTTAGGTGATGTATGAGTCTTAATGAACTAATGAACTAATGATCTATGTTAGTAACTATGTAAATGGTTGAGTACCTAATCTAAAGTGACTTAAGCATTCCTTAGCTAAAGTGTGAGGAGGACATGAAAGGATGGTCTCTTCATGTCTTATCTTTGGAAGTCTTGAGGATGACTCTAGTTAGGGAAGTTGGTTAATCTTGTTGACATGATCTAAACCTTAGGAAGTCTTAAGGACTATTTAGGTAATCTTGGAGAGGTCATTGTACTATGGACTTTATCTTCTTGATTTACTTAAGTAGGTCGTTTGATAGGCTTTGGAAAGAGAATGTCTTCTAATTTTAAGTGTTGGTGTGTTTAGTGAGAATGATTCTATTTGAGGTAGTCTATAGGATCTCGTGTGTGTGTGATAGAGATTGTATAGGAGGTCGCTCCACACTTACTCAAGTGAACCTTGGAATTGACCTTTGGTAGATGAATCTTACATTGATGTTTATGATTATTTTGTAAGCATGTATGTGACTCATCGCAGGTAATCTTAAGGGTCGTTTAGGCACATCTAGAGAGCGTGTATGGGCGGTCTCTCTTTGTGTGACTTAAGTGAATCTTAGGATGACTTTAAGTGAGGGAACTACATGCTAGGGGACGTTAAAAGGGAAGGTTTGAACTTCACTGTAACAGTGAAGGGACTTCACTGTAACAGTGAAGGGACTTCACTGTAACAGTGAAGGGAACTCACTGTAAGGTGAGCCTTTAAAAATGTTATTTTGATTAAATGTTATCTTATTTGTTTGTTAATTTCTAAATGATGTTCTTATGTTTAATCTATGATTTCTAAATGAAAAGATGCATATTTCCAATAAAGTCCATTTTCATAATTTTATGCATATAGCCATACTTAGTACATGTGGTTGTACTAATTCCATGCTTTATTTTCTATCTATAGTCCTTGGTAGGTAAGGAGCTTTTGGAGAAGAAGACTTGGGCTTATAAGCATCGTCCGAGTAGAAGAATTGAAGTATGTCCTCATTTGTATCGAGGGCATATATGTCATCTTATGTTTCTTTTATGAAGTATTGTAATAAGACTATGTTATTTCTATTTTCGTATTAAAGTACTCTTGTGTCTTAAGATGATGAGATTGAGACTTAGCATTTCTATTACTTTTATATGAAAGAGGTTTTTAAAAGACTATATTATGTTTTAGTGAAAAGGTTTAATTCCGCACTACTTTTCACTATGTATATGCGATGAATGATATGAATGAGGCTTGTCTTAGAACTCTGAGAGTTCGACGAGCCGGTCGCAATCCAAGATTGCACCCTATCTTCTAGGGTATGGTCTCAGGTTGTTACACAAAAGATTGAGAAGCGCAATTTTTTGGTTGGGGATTTGGTGCTTTTATTCAAATCTAGGTTGTGCTTGTTTCCGGGAAAACTCAAGTCCAAATGGATTGGTCCCTAATTGATCACCCAACTATTCCCTCATGGTGCGATCGAGTTGGAGAACAAAGAGGGTGTGCGATTTAAGGTTAACGGACAGTGAATAAAAATCTAACTGGGGCATGCTGAAATGGCGAATGAAGTAATCGAGGCATACCATCTTGATGAAGTCTGAGTAATAAAGATTCCTTCGTAGTGCCGCGATGTTTAAGCAAGCGCTGCTTGGGAGGCAACCCAATATGTATCCTCTAGCCAACTATAGGTCTTTCGTGGTTTTCTAGGAATAGTTGCATTATTTTTGCTTTTATTACATAATGTCTCGTTTGAATAATCTTTTATTTTTCATTAGAACTTTTGTCTAGAGCGTAGTTTAGGGTCTGTGTCCAAAACGTGTCCACGAAAATACAAAAAGATTATCTTAATGGGTGTTAAATGTGCAGGTATCAGATCACCAGAAATCTGCAAAAAATTGGTATGCTGCACCCATTGACGGAACCATCGACGGACCGTCGTGCCATCGACGGACCGTCGGTGGGATCCGTCATGCCCAGGTATGTCTTTCAAATTTTCCAAGTTAGGGCACCTTCGACGGACCACATGATGGACCGTCGACCCTGTTACGGTCCGTCGACGGGGAATCGTCGCGTCTTTTCCCATCGACCCGACCCGACCCGTCCGGCTGAATATTAAAAGTTTTAAACCTTTAAAGTTCCCACCTCTTCATATAAACCCTCATAACCGTTTTTCTCCTCATTTCGTACCATTTCCCCCCACTTCATCACCATTAACTCCCATTCCCTCTCCATACATTGCCGGTCGGTCTTCGTGGCGTATGTGCTGCTGTTCAACTACAAGTGTCTTACTTATTTCTCCTCTACTACAGTTATCAGGTATGTTCTTCTGATCTGTGAATTAACTATCGTTAATTTTTTTGATATCTACTTAAACTTGATGTCTTACTGTGTGGGTCTTCAAAATTTAGACCCTTATTGCATGCTAGAACTCACCCCCGTAGTTCTAAGTTCCCGTAGATCACTGATATTGAAAAGGAATGGGGGTGTTTTGTTAAAACATGGCGTGTGTTTCCTGATTCTGTTTCTGACCTAAGGTTGATAGACTGTCGAGAATTGAATGCTAAAACTCGAAAAACTCTTGTCCTAGGGATGATGGGATACTGGGCATATGTTTGGTAAACTTAGGCTTCCCAAAAAAATGGTAAGATAGGGAACCAATGTGGATGCACAACTGTGTCCCTGTAGGTCAGTACGAGACCCCATCGACAGACCATCGATCCCGCGACGGACCATCGTTGGGGTCCGTCAACTCCAACTACCTTGCTTACTCTAAGTGTCCATCGACGGACCCTTACGATGAACCGTCCTGCACAATCGTCGACACTGTCAGAACCTTTGTTTCTGATCTTTTATAAAATTAATCTAAGTGCCCTTCGACGGACACTCATGACGGACCGTCGTGCCTTCGACGGACACTCATGACGGACCGTCGTGCCTTCGACGGTCCGTCCTACCTTCGACGGTCCGTCCTTAATATCCGTCGCCTTTGTCAGAACCTTGGTTTCTGACATTTTTAAAATTTATTCTGAGTGTCCCTCGACGGACACTCATGACGGACCGTCTTGCCTTTGACGGTCCATCCTGCATATCCGTCGTCTCTGTCAAAACCTTTGTTTCTAATGTTTTGAAAAATTTATCTAAGTGTCCCTCGACGGACCCCACATGACGGACCGTCGTGCCTTCGATGGACCGTCGATGGGTCCGTCCTCCACTCTGTATTTCTGCACTGCCATTCTTTTACTGTGTTCTGTTTCTTTCACTGGTACTAACTACTTCTCTTTGCAGGTACAAATGGCTCCTAAACACGACCGGGTATACTCACGAGTGCGTTCCAAGTCATTTGCCCCGTCAAATCGGCTCATCATAGGATCAAATGATTAGCGTGACCCAAGTACGTGCCACCAGGCACTCGCACTGCTACCCCTGCTGCCCGCCCCACCATAGACACTCCCACGAGGGTGGCACCCGGCGTAGTCACTGCCTCCCAGTCTGACGATGAGCGCATACTGACCGGCAAACCTTCTGGGTCGGCTGCACATTCAGAGTGAGCTTCTGGCTTCGTGGAGGCATCCGGTTCTGAGGTTACACGGTACTTTTAATGCTTTTTCCTTAAGTTTAGTGTGTGTCTAAATCCTTTTTGTATTGGTTTTAATGTAGTTTTCTCTTTGTTTGCAGGAAATCTGTCCAAAAGGAGAACGTGGGAGTATTGTGCTGAAATTGTAGAAGTGACGACCTACGGAGCCATCGACGGTCCGTCGTGACCTCGATGGTCCGTAGGTGGCCACCGTCGTATGAAGAGAAAAGCTGCTAAATGAAGTTAGGGAATTCTGTCTAAGTGTGGGGCTACGGAGGATCTCGACGGACCGTCATTGCCACGACGGACCATCCGGAACATCCGTCAATGTTAACAGAAAGTAGCCCCAGTACCCATCTTCAAAAGATTCTAAGTATGGAGGAATGGAAGCCATCGACGGACCATCATAGCCACGATGGATTGTCCTGCATGTCCGTCGATGGTAACATAAAGTGGTTGAAGAAAGAAGCAAAAAGATGTTAAGTATGGCACGACGGAGGGTCTCGATGGCCGTTGTGAATTCGACGGTCCGTCGCTCCAGTCGTTGACTCAGACGCGTTTTTCGGCAGATTTCCTTAAATATATTTCCCTCTTTTGTTAGGATTCTAGTATTATAAATACTTGTAAAAACCTCATTTTTTGTGTTAGACTCTTGGATATTTTTAGTTTTATTGCTCTAAGTGTTGAATTTTGGGATTTTGGAAATTACTTTATTTTTCGGAATCGTTTGTTACATGTTTTTGATTAATTCAAGTAATTTTCTTCAATCTTATCAAAGTAAGTGCATAAATTCTTATCTAATTAATATGAATTGTGTGATTATGAACATGGGTAACTAAACTCCGTAACAAGGGTTGTGGGAACCATGGGTAAATAACAAGGTAAACCCTAGCTAAAATAACAATTCTAGATTAGTGTCTTGCATGTATTGATAATTCTTTCGTTTAGAAGTCTTTTTAACGAGTGTACATGTTAGAACTCGCCTTATTGCTACTTGTCGGACCAAGAAGGTAGATAATAAGAAAAGAATTATCAACATAGATTTAGTATACACTATCTGATAGGCTAGTGTCGATTGGTGTGAAGTAACAATTGAGCCAAACATCGATTATGATGCTTAATATGAGGTAAAGGTAAGGTTTAGTAAAGCATACACACGTAGCCGGACCAAGGTGCGGAGTGAAATTTCCTAGTTTCCGGACCAAGGAATTAGGGATACATAACTTACCACTTTGTATGCAAGATATTAAGAAAGGATTGTTATAGTCAGAATTACCGAGTTATGAACCTATGGGGAACACATAAGCCCTAGTTACTTTCATTACTTGATAAAAATCAAATCTTTGAACTTGTTACTTATTTACTTAGAAATAGCTAATTACATTTGTTATTTAAACCCCCTTTTTGTTATTTGTTTTCGGAAAGGACTTGACTAAATAGAAGTAATAGTAGGTTAAAGTTAAGTCTAAATTATTTTCCTCGTGGGATCGACCCCAACCTCATAGTTGGGTTCTTTATTTGATACGACCGCTTATACTTCTTTTCGAGAAGTAAATTTGAGCGTATCAGTCCACTAGGGCTGCCATTCAATGGTCTATAAGGATAGCTCATTCTTAACCTTTTTTCTATATAAAAGATTTCACATATTAATCATGCTTAGACGGGCACCATCTTAGGTCTACCGATCCTAGACTTTCATTAAACATTCATCCATACACATACAAGACAAAGGTGCCTAAGCCTACTAAGTCAAGACGTTCATATTCATCATATACATGTATTAAGTAAGGGACATAATCAACCAAAACAAGACACATCATTAATTTACTTTAGCGCATATAATATATCATTCTTTGAAGCACTTAGGAACGACCCTTATCATCTTTATGTCATCCTATATATTACTATAACATCATCAATATAACCATCATATACTCATATAGCCAAGTAGAAATAATCATGTATCAACTTTAAGACTACACACATAAACACATAGTTATAATCCAACATGATCACCTAATATCCATAGAAGAACACATACTTACACTTAATCACAAGTAGATAGATATAATCATACTTCAAAAAATAATTGAAGTATAATTAACATAAAATAAAGAGAATTAGGGCAGCTTACCACCAATCCATTCTTACCACTTCAATCCATGTCTAAATCACCCAATTCAATACCATAAGGACTTTACCCATGGCCATGAACATCAATTCAAAGTATAAGTCATAGTAATAGATAAAACTAGGTCAAATCAATATATATTTAACAATCTAAGACCAATTAGACATCAATTGAATACAATTCTTACATCATTAGAAAGCCCATAAGAAACTACTCATTAATTCATAAGTATAGAAACATGATCACTTAACCCATAAAATAGTCAAAATAGGAATTTGCATGGCTTGCATGGGTTCATAAGAATTATAGATTTAAAAAAGTTGCATTACCATCAATTCAATTCAAAAACAATGATTTAAAACCTTTTATGCAAGAACCCATGGCTAGATTAGGAAAATTGGACAAATCATGGTTTTTGATCATCTTTAAAAATAGTTTGAATTGACTCCTTGAAGAAAGAGATTTCAAGGATGAATTCATACCTTATAGATGAAGAATCCACGAAAATATTATTGGAGACTTCGAAACATTCGACCTCTTCCTTAAGCTTTTCTTGTTCTTCAATGGAGTTTGGAAAAGAGAGCATTCTTGAGGGATTAAGAGAATTTCGTTTGATTCTGATTTGGGACATGTATTTGTGGTCTAAAACTGAATTAATATTTAGATATGGACATCCCATATATTACCCTAAATTCCATCTACTTAAATTACCTAAAACGCCCCTCCTAAATTGACTACAACTAGGAGAGCGTTTGACTTAGGGTCTTCGGGTTTGACTAAGAATTAAATTAATTGATTAAGTTGATAATTTAATTAACTAAGTGACCTGGGTAATTACTAAAGTACCCCTAAGTCGTTAGGACCATAACCAACCCTTTTGGACCATCCTAGGTTAGGATCTAGGATGTTTCTTTAGTTAGTTATTCAGTTAGGTCACCCGGTTTGGTCTTAGGATTTCGGGCACCCTAGTTAGTTAATTTTAGTTGGTACTAGGTTAGTTAGTTATTTAGGGACGTTATTTAGGACCTAGAATTAGTTAGGGAGCTCGGTCCCACATGGTCCGACACGCCTGCCCCCTAACCGCCCAAACCAATTCTATTGGGCTTGTCTCTTGGCCGTTGGTAGCACATGTGCTTGCACATGTGTTGCGTGCACTTTCCCAACCATGCACTTCTGTAAAGTTCACTTCTTGTCCAAGGATCCTCACTATGTTCTTGGGCCTTGCTTTATCTACATGGTCATTTTAAATGGTCATGTGATATGGTACCTAGGCTTGACACTTGAATGCCTAGTACCTAATGTGGGTATGTGAAGAATACTGTATTTTAGCTTAGGGTCTTTATTGCAGGTAAAATTTCTAAACAATCTTGGATTGGAGTATTTGACATTGAAGTGTATCTTAATTTACTTGTGTATCCATACACAAAATTGGCTAACACCCTTAAGCCAATATTCTTCAATATTGGGTATTGGGATATCTATGTACCTCAGTATCTATTCTTAAAACCTAATAGGCTCATCACTAGACAAGTACATTTTCTGAAATGTTACATTATCCCCCCCTTAGGAACATTCGACCCCGAATGACACTTCCCACACTTTGAACATTTTTAAGGGTTAAGACTCAAATACTAACAGCTCATAACCATACAACATTGTATACAATACACAATACACGCATGAAGGGAAGACATCAATTTCACATACCTTTAAGAGACTCAAACACAACAAGAAAATAGAACTACTTCTACAACTTATCATGCAATAAGACTCACCCTTTTAATTTCATATACGAGGAATTTCCTTCTCCACATAACATCATGCTCATATACGTAAGTTATATACACATCATAACCATTTTTTCAAGAAAGAACAATTTAGCCAAATTTTCAAAACCTTTACAGTAAACACCAATTTCATTACAGTGAAAACATGCTCAAATTTCTAATAATGCAACTCTTAAGCACTTTATGATGGAAGCACGAAAATATAAGAGATAAAACCATATAAACTCAGTTTAAAAAATAATCATAACTTCATGATATGCACAATGCAAGGAATGAATGAATTTCAATTTCAACTAGACTTCTAAACACAATGCAGCATGCAACATGCTACTATGGCATTCTATCTCTCAAGCTTGAATTGAATAGAAGAGATGAGAAAACAATCTACAACACAGCTACTAACTATACTGCCCCACTTAGAAGGAACTCATATAACTAAAGTGAGAAAACTATAACTTATCATCATCATCATCCAGTTTTGTTCCTTTGGCTCGGAGAGCATATAAGCGATTACTCTTTGGAGCACCACCATCTGTAACATTAGGAGGAACTTGCTTGGCTTCTCTTCCTCTAGTCGTAATAGTAGGACAATCTCTCACCTTGTGATCATCCTTCCCACAACCAAAACACCAACTAGTACCTACTAGACACTTCCCAAAGTGCTTCTTCCCACAAGTAGCACAAGTAGGCTTAACCATTTGGGAACCACCACCTCTCTCACGGTTCTCATTAGGTGTACTAGAGCCCTCTTGATTTGGAGCCCTCTTCTTAAACTTATGTTGAACTTGCTCATCAGTTCTTCCCCTCTTAGCATCTCCACTTCTCCTCTCAAGTTTAGACTTTTCAATGGATTGAGCGTACACCATCAGCCTAGATAGAGTCATATCACCATGGAGCATTGTTGTACGACACACTTCCTTCACCATATCTAAAACACCAGTCAAGAACCTACTCATCTCATCCCTAGGGTTAGACAACAAGGATGGAGCATACTTAGCAATAGGATAAACTTTAAGGAATACTCTTCAACACTCATTCTACCTTGCCTAAGGTTTATACATTCCTCAATCTTAACCTCCCTCTTCTCACGGGGAAAGTACCTTTCTAAGAATCCTTCCTTAAACTCCTCCCACTCTAAGGGACCTGATTCAACCGGTCTACTATCCTTCCATTGAGTAAACCATATTTGAGCAACATCTTTCAATTGATAAGAATCTAACTCCGCTTTTTCCCTAGAAGTCACTCTCATTGCATGCACTATCTTATACATCTCATCCAAGAAATCTTGGGGATCTTCTCCCACCTTAGAACCAAATAAGGTAGGAGGATTCATCCTCAAAAAGTCCCTCAATCTAGAGGTCATAGTACTCTCCATAGCATTCACCCTAGGCCCAATGTCTCTATGCACTTGAGTTGTCATAGCTCGGGCTCGGGTAAGGAGAGCCTCTCAAATATCCCCATTAGCCATTTCTGGGGAACCAGCGGAACCTCATTACCTCCTTCCACAATAGGTACTTGATCATATTTAGAACCTTGAACAACTTGAGGAACTTTCTCAACATGTGGAACATGTCCACCTCGGGGAGGAAGCCCCTCATTAACATCATTCTCTTCAACCCCCCTAGCCGGTGTCCTCCTCGTATTCATCTTCCTAGAAACACAAGGAAAACTATAAGAAAAGAGAACTTATAACTTTTTACTCTACGACACGACATAGGAGTAGAAAATATGGGAAACTCTATCGTCCTATAGCCTCTCGCCCATGGATGTGTCGCGACTCACACCGATGGTCAAGACGCTACTAGACTTGGCTTTTTGAGTCTTTTTGATTCCTAAAACTATTTCATAACCTTATTCACTGATACCAAGTTTGTCACGATCCGAGAGTACACCCTCGAAGTTAGTTAGGGTGCATTCTCGAATTGCGACCGGCGTCGTCGACCTCTCGGAAGTTTAAGACAAGCCCTTTCGTACCATTCATTTCATACATGTATGAAAAGTAGTACGGAATTAAAACTTTTCATACGAAATAATAATACTCCAAAATATCTCTTTTATAGAAAAACATAACGAAATGCTAAGTCTCAAAGTCACCATCTTAGACATATGAATATAGAAAATACCTAAGTCTATTACAATATTGTCAATAAGGAAAACGAAACATCAAGATGTCCTCGGATCTAGTGAGGACATACCAAACTCTTTGCTTGAATGAACACTAATCCAAGCTTCAACTTCGAGACTCCTTTAAAACGCCACCTACACCTTTAGATATAGACAAAAAGTATGGAATTAGTACAAACACTTGTACTGAGTATGGCGTAATGCATAAAATCATGAAAAACGGACATTCGTATAAAACATGTTCTTTTTTATGAAAACATCATAATGTAAGTATAAGAACAACATTTAACACCTTAGAAACATACAAGACATCACATAAGCATTTTATCAAATATTGAAGAACATTACAGTGAACTAAGTTCAACTTTACAGTAACCTCTTTTAACTTGCATTCTTCTCACCAAAGGTTATCCTAAGATAAGATCATTTCTTTTTTCCATTTATTAACTCCCCACCTAAGGTTACTCTAGATTCACCTAAGTAGGACAAGAAGAGACCGCCCATACACCTCTTCAAGCTTACCTAAAACCCTCAAAGCTACCCTAGATGGAGCACATTCTATTCCTCATACGTTAGCTAAATCGTGATCGTTATTAAGTCAATTAGAAGACATTTCATTCATTATAGACTTCACATAATGGTCTTGGAAAGACCTAGGGACTCACAGCTAACATCTTCAAAGTCTAGTGTGCAATGTCTAGATAGCGTCCATTCCACTACCTAAACTTCCTAGAACTTATCCAACACTAGTATGTATCCCACATGATGAGAATAGGCGATAACCGACATACACCATACTAGCTAGGCATGGAATCCGGAGTCTACCCTACTCCGTTGGAGGGTGTTCTACTTTCCAAGGGTATAACTAGGACACATTCCATGTAGAGCACATGGTCAAGGAATATCAAGGTCTTTTATGTTCTCTAGTCTCATTCTCAAGTAGAGCTACTAACCATAACATATTCATTCGGTGCTAGCCTTTGTTCTCATAGAGTAAGTTCAATATAAGGGACATATGAAAAAGGTACCATCTCTTAGTCATTACCTAGTCATAATACACCTACCAATGATGGGTCCACTAGGGCTGCCATTCAATGGTCTATAAGGATAGCTCATTCTAAACCTTCTTTCTATATAGAAGATTCCACATATTACTCATGCTTAGAAGGGCACCATCTTAGGTCTACCGATCCTAGACTTTCAGTAAACATTCATCCATACACATACAAGACAAAGGTGCCTAAGCCTACTAAATCAAGACGTTCATATTCATCATATACATGTATCAAGTAAGGGACATAATCTACCAAAACAAACATCATTAATTTACTTTAGCACATATAACATATCATTCTTTGAAGCACTTAGGAAACCCTTATCATCATTATGTCATCTATACGTTACTAAATCATCAATATAACCATCATATACTCATATAGCAAGTAGGAATAATCATGTATCAACTTTAAGACTACACACATAAACACATAGTTATAATCCAACATGATCACCTAATATCCATAGAAGAACACATACTTACACTTAATCACAAGTAGATAGATATAATCATACTTTAAAAAATAATTAAAGTCTAATTAACATAAAATGAAGATAATTAGGGCACGTTACCACCAATCCATTCTTACCACTTCAATCCATGTCTAAATCATCCAATTCAATACCATAAGGCCTTTACCCATGGCCATGATTATCAATTCAAAGTATAAGTCATAGTACTAGATGAAACTAGGTCAAATCAATATATATTTAACAATATAGGACCAATTAGACATCAAATGAATACAATTCTTACATCATTAGAAAGCCCATAAGAAACTACTCATTAATTCATAAGTATAGAAACATGATCACTTAACCCATAAAATAGTCAAAATAGGAATTTGCATGGCTTGCATTGGTTCATAAGAATTATAGATTTAAAAACATTGAATTAACATCAATTCAATTCAAAAACATTGATTTAAAACCTTTTATGCAAGAACACATGGCTAGATTATGAAAATTGGACAAATCATGTTTTTGATCATCTTTAAAATCGTTTGAATTGACTCCTTGAAAAAGAGATTTCAAGATGAACATACCTTATAGATGAAGAATCACGAAAATATTGAGACTTCGAAACTTTCGACCTCTTCCTTAAGCTTTTCTTGTTCTTCAATGGAGTTTGAAAGAGCGTTCTTGAGGATTAAAGAATTTCGTTTGATTCTGATTTGGGACATGTAATTGTGGTCTAAAACTGACTTAATATCTATATATAGAATCCCATATATTACCCTAAAGACCTTTACTTAAATTACCAAAACGCCCCTCCTAAATTGACTACAAATAGGAGAGTTTGACTTAGGGTCTTCGGTTTGACTAGGATTAAATTAATTAATTAAGTTGCTAATTTAATTAATTAAGTGACCTAGGGTAATTAAAAAGTACCCCTAAGTCGTTAGGACCATAACCAACCCTTTGGACCATCCTAGGTTAGGTACTAGGATGTTTCTTTAGTTAGTTATTAGTTAGGTCACCCGGTTAGGTCTTAGGATTTGGGCACCTAGTTAGTTAATTTTAGTTGTCTAGGTTAGTTATTAGTTAGGGACGTTAGTTAGGACCTATAATTAGTTAGGGCTCGGCCCCACATGGTCCGACACGCCTGCCCCTAACCGCCCTAACCAATTCGTTGGGCTTGTCTCTGGCCGTTGGTAGCACATGTGTTTGCGTGCACTTTCCCAACCATGCACTTCTGGAAAGTTCACTTCTTGTCCAAGGATCCTCACTATGTCCTTGGGCACTGCTTAATCTACATGGTCATTTTAAATGGTCATGTGCTATGGTACCTAGGCTTGACACTTGGATGCCTAGTACCTAATGTGTGTATGTGAAGAATACTGTATTTTATCTTAGGGTCTTCATTGCAGGTAAATTTCTAAACAAGCTTGATTGGAGTATTTGACATTGTTATATCTTAATTTACTTGTTATACATACAGAAAATTGGCTAACACCCTTAAGCCAATATTCTCTAACATGCCCAATATTTCTCAATATTGGGCATTGGGATGTCTATGTACCTCAGTACTTTTCTTAAAACCTAATAGGCTCATCACTACAGAAGTACATTTTCTGGAATGTTAACTTATCCCCCTAGGAACATTCGACGCCCGAATGACACTTGCCACACTTTGAACATTTTTAAGGGTTAAGACTCAAATACTAATAGCTCATAACCATACAACATTGTATACAATACACAATACACCATGCCCTAAATTTAAAACTCGAACTAGGTTTCTGATAAATTTGGTAAGTAATGAGATGTAAAGTGAGTGTGAGCAAAATTTGAATATTCCACCATTGGTACTGAGCTAGAACTTGCCTAGTTAGTCCTGCTAAAAGTAAATGTAATAGACAATTAGGAAAGGATCATAGGCCCTTGTCAATATAGCCAATTTTTAGCCTAAATAACAGAAAACCGAATGAAATTAACCCTTCATGATCCCAATGATTTGAGTCTTAAAATCCCTTTCTTTTTCACCCCACTGATCTTTTTGGGAACAATGTGTTGGCCCTGGTCCATCCTTGGACATGTGCACCTCAGCTTATGCCACAGCATAAGTTGAGGGTGGCTAATGCAGCAAACAACCTTGTCGTGGCCCTGATCCAACTTTGGGTATTATGTACCTTGACTCATGACAAAGCCATGAGTTGAGTGTGGCTATTATGAGGAAGGCCCCGGAAAGTGGAGTTGAAAAGAATAAAGAGAGAGAAAGAACAAAAGAAAAGTGACTCAAGAAAAGTTGAAAGAAATGAAAAGGTTGAAAATTTGAAATACAAGTAAAAAAAAAGAAGAAAAGAGTCACTTACACAAAAGGAGAAAAGAAGGGAGAACAACAAGGTGAAAGAATTCAAGAAAATTAGAAATAGGGCGGAATAAAATGATAAAAAGGTAGGACGCTTAGTCGTTATGTCAAGTAGGGCAATAATCACTAAAATACATCTAAATGTATCCAACCTGACCCCGAGCCTAAGTTACAAGCTGAGAAAGTCCTATCGTATCCTAAGAGTCTATTATGGTGAACTGAAAGCAGTGAAAATAAGGGCAAGCCTATGGCAATAAGTATAAATGAGGTGTGAAGTTTTTCTGAGAGTGAGTGTTGAAAAATAATCCAATACTCAAACTGGAAATCATTGTGTGAAAAATGAGGATGTTGTTTTGAAGTGAGGACACTAGTTGCAATACCGGAAAATTGGTACCTTGGTGAGAGATTAAAGAGGATATGTGTCGGTGTGTGGTGAGTCTGTGTCATGATCTGATCCACATGATCAAGCCTAATAGTGATAGCATGCATACATCAATTTGAAAATAATCGGGATTGATAGCCAGATGATTGCAAAAAGCTAAAATAAGGATACTCTTGTACAAAGATTTGTGATGTGTCATAGTGCGTCGCTTGAGGACAAAAAACGAATTTAAGTTGAGGGTGTTGATGTACCGTGGTTACACGGTACTTTCAATGCTTTTCCTTAAGTTTAGTGTGTGGTCTAAATCCTTTTTGTATTGGTTTTAATGTAGTTTTCTCTTTGTTTGCAGGAAATCTGTCCAAAAGGAGAACGTGGGAGTATTGTGCTGAAATTGTAGAAGTGACGACCTACGGAGCCATACGGTCCGTCGTGACCTCGATGGTCCGTAGGTGGCCACCGTCGTATGAAGAGAAAGCTGCTAAAGGAAGTTAGGGAATTCTGTTCTAAGTGTGGGGCTACGGAGGATCTCGACGGACCGTCATTGCCACGACGGACCATACGGAACATCCGTCAATGTTAACAGAAAGTAGCCCCAGTACCCATCTTCAAAAGATTCTAAGTATGGAGGAATGGAAGCCATCGACGGACCATCATAGCCACGATGGATTGTCCTGCATGTCCGTCGATGGTAATAAAGTGGTTGAAGAAGAAGCAAAAAGATGTTAAGTATGGCAGCGAACGGAGGGTCTCGATGGCCTTTGTGAATTCGACGGTCCGTCGCTCCAGTCGTTGACTCAGACAACGTTTTTCGCCAGATTTCCTTAAATATATTTCCTCTTTTGTTAGGATTCTAGTATTATAAATACTTGTAAAAACCTCATTTTTTGTGTTAGACTCTTGGATATTTTAGTTTTATTGCTCTAAGTGTTGAATTTTGGGATTTTGGAAATTACTTTATTTTTCGGAATCGTTGTTACATGTTTTTGATTAATTCAAGTAATTTTCTGGTTTTTCTTCAATCTTATCAAAGTAAGTGCATAAATTCTTATCTAATTAATATGAATTGGTGTATTATGAACATGGGTAACTAAACTCCGTAACAAGGGTTGTGGGAACCATGGGTAAATAACAAGGTAAACCCTAGCTAAAATAACAATTCTAGATTAGTGTCTTGCATGTATTGATAATTCTTTCGTTTAAGAAGTCTTTTTAACGAGTGTACATGTTAGAACTCGCCTTATTGCTACTTGTCGGACCAAGAAGGTAGATAATAAGAAAAGAATTATCAACATAAATTTAGTATACACTATCTGATAGGCTAGTGTCGATTGGTGTGAAGTAACAATTGAGCCAACATCGATTATGATGCTTAATATGAGGTAAAGGTAAGGTTTAGTAAAGCATACACACGTAGCCGGACCAAGGTGCGGAGTGAAATTTCCTAGTTTCCGGACCAAGGAATTAGGGATACATAACTTACCACTTTGTGTGCAAGATATTAAGAAAGGATTGTTATAGTCAGAATTACCGAGTTATGAACCTATGGGGAACACATAAGCCCTAGTTACTTTCATTACTTGATAAAAATCAAATCTTTGAACTTGTCACTTATTTACTTAGAAATAGCTAATTACATTTGTTATTTAAACCCCCTTTTTGTATTTGTTTTCGGAAAGGACTTGACTAAATAGAAGTAATAGTAGGTTAAAGTTAAGTTCTAAATTATTTTCCTCGTGGGATCGACCCCAACCTCATAGTTGGGTTCTTTATTTGATACGACCGCTTATACTTCTTTTCGAGAAGTAAATTTGAGCGTATCAATGTCCAGTTCTCTTTCCAGGTACAAATGGCTCCTAAACACGACCGGGTATACTCACGAGTGCGTTCCAAGTCATTTGCCCCGTCGAATCGGTTCATCATAGGATCAAATGATTAGCGTGACCCAAGTACGTGCCACCAGGCACTCGCACTGCTACCCCTGCTGCCCGCCCCACCATAGCCACTCCCACGAGGGTGGCACCCGGCGTAGTCACTGCCTCCCAGTCTGACGATGAGCGCATACTGACCGGCAGACCTTCTGGGTCGGCTGCACATTCAGAGTGAGCGTCTGGCTTCGTGGAGGCATCCGGTTCTGAGGAAGCTTCCGGTTCTGATGAGGTCTTTGGATCAGTGGAGGCTTCTGCTTCTGCCTCGACTGATGAGGCTGACAGTGCTGACTCAACTCCAGCACCCCAGACTGGCGTCCCCGTTCCGGTTGCTGATCAGCCCAACCGATGGTGTGTCGAGGGGAAATACTAGATCTATACTGATGCCAAGATGCCCAATGACAAGGGGGTCATGACCCTAACCCTGACACTTGAGCGGCGGGTTCTCACGGGTAGCCTTTCCAACATGGCAGCCATACATGAGTTGTTCACCAGACATCAGCTGGAGTGGACTGCTCGGGATGTAGGCCACTATAGTGAGGAGATGGTCTGAGAGTTCTACGCCTCCTATGTGGCGACCCTTCGATCTCAGCTATACAGGAGGGCAGCCCCCGCCAAACATGCTCCTTTGTATTACGTTCGAGTCTGCGGCAAGCGGGTTGACATTTCCTTGCCCCCGCAGGTTTCTTTATGGTGCGGATGTTGATGCCACCCGGACACCTCTCACCGTCGAGTTCGACTATCGGTGGAAGTTGATTAAAGATGGTCGGTTCCAGCGTGAGCCAGAGTTGAGAGATACCACAAAGCGGTGGATTGCACAGTACCTTTCCGTTGATGGTGAGGCTGTCGATTGGGTGCTGGAGCCCAAGGGAAGTATCAAGAAGGCTAACCTCACCTTCCCAGCCAAGTTTTTGTGGTTACTAGTCCGACACTGCCTTCCCCCAATGCAGCTGACAACATTATCAGTTGGGATAGTGCGGTACTGATGGCGGCGATGAATACGGGGTTCGAAGTTGACTTCGCATGGCTACTACAGGCGGTGATGCACGAGAGGGCCTTCAAGGCCACTACTACTTACCTCTTCCCGTGCATGGTTTTTGCTTTGTGCAGGTTAGCAGGAGTGCCCGTGTGGCACATTGATGTGCTTAAGACCCCGCCGGGCATAGTATATGTCGGCCTCATTCGGGATGAGGCTAATGAGTTGGCTCCCAACAGAGGGCCCCGTTCGGAGGTGCAGCCGCTTAGTGAGACCCTAGCAGCAACGGTAGAGAAAGCCCAAGCGGCTAACCCGGCTACATCTGAGCCTACCGACACCACTACGGTCGAGTCTATCCCGGGTGGTAGCACCTCTCTGAGTTTCTCCCGATCAACTCCATCTGCTACTCTGGTCAGACTTGCTAGGGTCCAGAAACTTGAGGCCCAAATGGCCACACTTCTGCACCATATCCAGCCTTGGATGCAGAAATCTATTGCTGAGGCAAAGGAGCGCTTAGAGAAGAAGATGACCCAGCACACTGAGAGGAAGGTCATGGAGGTCCACCAGCGCTAGGATGCTTTTGAGCTGCAGGTTCTTGCCCGACCATCCCCTACAGTGGATGTGATGTCTCTCCAGGCTGCTGTGGTGAGTCTGCAAGCCGACTTAGATACTATACTAGAGGCTCGGGTGCCGGAGTCTGAGGCCCCTTCTACAGAGCCTGCTGAGGACACGGTGATGGCTGCCCTGTTCGCCTCTACTGATGTGCCACCACCTCCACCACGAGAGCGTATCAAGAGGCACTGGACTAAAGATGAGGCTGAATCCCAGGATCGGAAGAAATAGCGGCATGAGTTAGAGGCTGCGAGGAGAGCCTCGCTGATTGATAAGGAGGCTCGCTAGTTGAGGGTTATGGAGGTGGTTGCTGGAGCGTCTAGTTCCAGAGTTGCAGAGGCTGCGAGGATCACTACTGATGCTGTTGTTATTGCGGAGGACACTACTGATGGTGTCCTTACTTCAGAGGGAGCGGGTTTTGGAAAACCGGACCCGCCAGCTTGTTGATCACCAGCGCTTTGCGCCTCAGGTTTGCTTTACCTACCACTCTATTTTATATACTTTTATGCATTGAGGACAATTGCATATCTTTTTTGTTGGGGATGGGGTAAATGGAAAGTGAGTGTTAGGGTTAAGTCTGAGTAGCCCAACTCACGATCCTCTCTTGGGGTTTTCTTGCCTCTGTTCTTTTTCCCGAAGAGACAGGTTACTTTATTGTTGAACCGGCATGTTGGTATCTCTTGTACATAGTATAGAAAATGGACTCTGAAGCATGATGGCTAAACAAAATGATATCCTGATTTAAAGAAAATGATGCGTGACTAGGCACAGTAACTGATAAAACTCTAAGCATGACATAGAGATACACCACTTCATGACCCTAAATTTAAAACTCGAACTAGGTTTCTGATAATTTGGTAGAGTAATGAGATGTAAAGTGAGTGTGAGCAAAATTTGAATATTCCACCATTGGTACTGAGCTAGAACTTGCCTAGTTAGTCCTGCTAAAAGTAACATGTAATAGACAATTAGGAAAGGATCATAGGCCCTTGTTCAATATAGCCAATTTTTAGCCTAAATAACAGAAAACCGAATGAAATTAACCCTTCATGATCCCAATGATTTGAGCTTAAAATCGACCTTTCTTTTTCACCCCAACTGATCTTTTTTGGGAACAATGTGTTGGCCCTGGTCCATCCTTGGACATGTGCACCTCAGCTTATGCCAACAGCATAAGTTGAGGGTGGCTAATGCAGCAAACAACCTTGTCGTGGCCCTGATCCAACTTTGGGTATTATGTACCTTGACTCATGACAAAGCCATGAGTTGAGTGTGGCTATTATGAGGAAGGCCCCGGAAAGTGGAGTTGAAAGAATAAAGAGAGAGAAAGAACAAAAGAAAAGTGACTCAAGAAAAGTTGAAAGAAAAGTGAAAAGGTTGAAAATTTGAAAATACAAGTAAAAAAAAAGAAGAAAAGAGTCACTTACACAAAAGGAGAAAGAAGGGAGAACAACAAGGTGAAAGAATTCAAGAAAATTAAGAAATAGGGCGGAATAAAATGATAAAAAGGTAGGACGCTTAGTCGTTATGTCAAGTAGGGCAATAAGTCACTAAAAATACATCTAAATGTATCCAACCTGACCCCGAGCCTAAGTTACAAGCTGAGAAAGTCCTATCGTGATCCTAAGAGTCTATTATGGTGAACTGAAAGCAGTGAAAATAAGGGCAAGCCTATGGCAATAAGTATAAATGAGGTGTGAAGTTTTTCTGAGAGTGAGTGTTGAAAAATAATCCAAATACTCAAACTGAAATCATTGTGTGAAAAATGAGGATGTTGTTTTGAAGTGAGGACACTAGTTGCAATACCGGAAAATTGGTACCTTGGTGAGAGATTAAAGAGGATATGTGTCGGTGTGTGGTGAGTCTGTGTCATGATCTGATCCACATGATCAAGCCTAATAGTGATAGCATGCATACATCAATTTGAAAATAATCGGGATTGATAGCCAGATGATTGCAAAAAGCTAAAATAAGGATACTCTTGTACAAAGATTTTGTGATGTGTCATAGTGCGTCGCTTGAGGACAAAAAACGAATTTAAGTTGAGGGTGTTGATGTACCGTGGTTACACGGTACTTTCAATGCTTTTTCCTTAAGTTTAGTGTGTGTCTAAATCCTTTTTGTATTGGTTTTAATGTAGTTTTCTCTTTGTTTGCAGGAAATCTGTCCAAAAGGAGAACGTGGGAGTATTGTGCTGAAATTGTAGAAGTGACGACCTACGGAGCCATCGACGGTCCGTCGTGACCTCGATGGTCCGTAGGTGGCCACCGTCGTATGAAGAGAAAAGCTGCTAAAGGAAGTTAGGGAATTCTGTCTAAGTGTGGGGCTACGGAGGATCTCGACGGACCGTCATTGCCACGACGGACCATACGGAACATCCGTCAATGTTAACAGAAAGTAGCCCCAGTACCCATCTTCAAAAGATTCTAAGTATGGAGGAATGGAAGCCATCGACGGACCATCATAGCCACGATGGATTGTCCTGCATGTCCGTCGATGGTAACATAAAGTGGTTGAAGAAAGAAGCAAAAAGATGTTAAGTATGGCACGACGGAGGGTCTCGATGGCCGTTGTGAATTCGACGGTCCGTCGCTCCAGTCGTTGACTCAGACACGTTTTTCGGCAGATTTCCTTAAATATATTTCCCTCTTTTGTTAGGATTCTAGTATTATAAATACTTGTAAAAACCTCATTTTTTGTGTTAGACTCTTGGATATTTTTAGTTTTATTGCTCTAAGTGTTGAATTTTGGGATTTTGGAAATTACTTTATTTTTCGGAATCGTTTGTTACATGTTTTTGATTAATTCAAGTAATTTTCTGGTTTTTCTTCAATCTTATCAAAGTAAGTGCATAAATTCTTATCTAATTAATATGAATTGTGTGATTATGAACATGGGTAACTAAACTCCGTAACAAGGGTTGTGGGAACCATGGGTAAATAACAAGGTAAACCCTAGCTAAAATAACAATTCTAGATTAGTGTCTTGCATGTATTGATAATTCTTTCGTTTAGAAGTCTTTTTAACGAGTGTACATGTTAGAACTCGCCTTATTGCTACTTGTCGGACCAAGAAGGTAGATAATAAGAAAAGAATTATCAACATAAATTTAGTATACACTATCTGATAGGCTAGTGTCGATTGGTGTGAAGTAACAATTGAGCCAAACATCGATTATGATGCTTAATATGAGGTAAAGGTAAGGTTTAGTAAAGCATACACACGTAGCCGGACCAAGGTGCGGAGTGAAATTTCCTAGTTTCCGGACCAAGGAATTAGGGATACATAACTTACCACTTTGTGTGCAAGATATTAAGAAAGGATTGTTATAGTCAGAATTACCGAGTTATGAACCTATGGGGAACACATAAGCCCTAGTTACTTTCATTACTTGATAAAAATCAAATCTTTGAACTTGTCACTTATTTACTTAGAAATAGCTAATTACATTTGTTATTTAAACCCCCTTTTTGTTATTTGTTTTCGGAAAGGACTTGACTAAATAGAAGTAATAGTAGGTTAAAGTTAAGTCTAAATTATTTTCCTCGTGGGATCGACCCCAACCTCATAGTTGGGTTCTTTATTTGATACGACCGCTTATACTTCTTTTCGAGAAGTAAATTTGAGCGTATCAGTCCAGTAGGGCTGCCATTCAATGGTCTATAAGGATAGCTCATTCTTAACCTTTTTTCTATATAAAAGATTTCACATATTAATCATGCTTAGACGGGCACCATCTTAGGTCTACCGATCCTAGACTTTCATTAAACATTCATCCATACACATACAAGACAAAGGTGCCTAAGCCTACTAAGTCAAGACGTTCATATTCATCATATACATGTATTAAGTAAGGGACATAATCAACCAAAACAAGACACATCATTAATTTACTTTAGCGCATATAATATATCATTCTTTGAAGCACTTAGGAACGACCCTTATCATCTTTATGTCATCCTATATATTACTATAACATCATCAATATAACCATCATATACTCATATAGCCAAGTAGAAATAATCATGTATCAACTTTAAGACTACACACATAAACACATAGTTATCATCCAACATGATCACCTAATATCCATAGAAGAACACATACTTACACTTAATCACAAATACATAGATATAATCATACTTCAAAAAATAATTGAAGTCTAATTAACATAAAATAAAGAGAATTAGGGCAGCTTACCACCAATCCATTCTTACCACTTCAATCCATGTCTAAATCACCCAATTCAATACCATAAGGACTTTACCCATGGCCATGAATATCAATTCAAAGTATAAGTCATAGTAATAGATAAAACTAGGTCAAATCAATATATATTTAACAATCTAAGACCAATTAGACATCAATTGAATACAATTATTACATCATTAGAAAGCCCATAAGAAACTACTCATTAAGTCATAAGTATAGAAACATGATCACTCAACCCATGAAATAGTGAAAATAGGAATTTGCATGGCTTGCATGGGTTCATAAGAATTATAGATTTAAAACATTGCATTAACATCAATTCAATTCTAAAACATTGATTACAAACCTTTTATGCAACAACCCATGGCTAGATTAGGAAAATTGGACAAATCATGGTTTTTGATCATCTTTAAAAATAGTTTGAATTGACTCCTTGAAGAAAGAGATTTCAAGGATGAATTCATACCTTATAGATGAAGAATCCACGAAAATATTATTGGAGACTTCGAAACATTCGACCTCTTCCTTAAGCTTTTCTTGTTCTTCAATGGAGTTTGGAAAAGAGAGCATTCTTGAGGGATTAAGAGAATTTCGTTTGATTCTGATTTGGGACATGTATTTGTGGTCTAAAACTGAATTAATATTTAGATATGGACATCCCATATATTACCCTAAATTCCATCTACTTAAATTACCTAAAACGCCCCTCCTAAATTGACTACAACTAGGAGAGCGTTTGACTTAGGGTCTTCGGGTTTGACTAAGAATTAAATTAATTGATTAAGTTGATAATTTAATTAACTAAGTGACCTCGGTAATTACTAAAGTACCCCTAAGTTGTTAGGACCATAACCAACCCTTTTGGACCATCCTAGGTTAGGATCTAGGATGTTTCTTTAGTTAGTTATTCGGTTAGGTCACCCGGTTAGGTCTTAGGATTTCGGGCACCCTAGTTAGTTAATTTTAGTTGGTACTAGGTTAGTTAGTTATTTAGGGACGTTATTTAGGACCTAGAATTAGTTAGGGAGCTCGGTCCCACATGGTCCGACACGCCTGCCCCCTAACCTCCCAAACCAATTCTATTGGGCTTGTCTCTTGGCCGTTGGTAGCACATGTGCTTGCACATGTGTTGCGTGCACTTTCCCAACCATGCACTTCTGTAAAGTTCACTTCTTGTCCAAGGATCCTCACTATGTTCTTGGGCCTTGCTTTATCTACATGGTCATTTTAAATGGTCATGTGATATGGTACCTAGGCTTGACACTTGAATGCCTAGTACCTAATGTGTGTATGTGAAGAATACTGTATTTTAGCTTAGGGTCTTTATTGCAGGTAAAATTTCTAAACAATCTTGGATTGGAGTATTTGAAATTGAAGTGTATCTTAATTTACTTGTGTATCCATACACAAAATTGGCTAACACCCTTAAGCCAATATTCTTCAATATTGGGCATTGGGATATCTATGTACCTCAGTATCTATTCTTAAAACCTAATAGGCTCATCACTAGACAAGTACATTTTCTGAAATGTTACATTATCCCCTCCTTAGGAACATTCGACCCCGAATGACACTTCCCACACTTTGAACATTTTTAAGGGTTAAGACTCAAATACTAACAGCTCATTAACCATACAACATTGTATACAATACACAATACACGCATGAAGGGAAGACATCAATTTCACATACCTTTAAGAGACTCAAACACAACAAGAAAATAGAACTACTTCTACAACTTATCATGCAATAAGACTCACCCTTTTAATTTCATATACGAGGAATTTCCTTCTCCACATAACATCATGCTCATATACGTAAGTTATATACACATCATAACCATTTTTTCAAGAAAGAACAATTTAGCCAAATTTTCAAAACCTTTACAGTAAACACCAATTTCATTACAGTGAAAACATGCTCAAATTTCTAATAATGCAACTCTTAAGCACTTTATGATGGAAGCACGAAAATATAAGAGATAAAACCATATAAACTCAGTTTAAAAAATAATCATAACTTCATGATATGCACAATGCAAGGAATGAATGAATTTCAATTTCAACTAGACTTCTAAACACAATGCAGCATGCAACATGCTACTATGGCATTCTATCTCTCAAGCTTGAATTGAATAGAAGAGATGAGAAAACAATCTACAACACAGCTACTAACTATACTGCCCCACTTAGAAGGAACTCATATAACTAAAGTGAGAAAACTATAACTTATCATCATCATAATCCGGTTTTGTTCGTTTGGCTCGGAGAGCATAAAAGCGATTACTCTTTGGAGCACCACCATCTGAAACATTAGGAGGATCTTGCTTGGCTTCTCTTCCTCTAGTCGTAATAGTAGGACAATCTCTCACCTTGTGATCATCCTTCCCACAACCAAAACACCAACTAGTACCTACTAGACACTTCCCAAAGTGCTTCTTCCCACAAGTAGCACAAGTAGGCTTAACCATTTGGGAACCACCACCTCTCTCACGGTTCTCATTAGCTGTACTAGAGCCCTCTTGATTTGGAGCCCTCTTCTTAAACTTATGTTGAACTTGCTCATCAGTTCTTCCCCTCTTAGCATCTCCACTTCTCCTCTCAAGTTTAGACTTTTCAATGGATTGAGCGTACACCATCAGCCTAGATAGAGTCATATCACCATGGAGCATTGTTGTACGACACACTTCCTTCACCATATCTAAAACACCAGTCAAGAACCTACTCATCTCATCCCTAGGATTAGACACCAAGGATGGAGCATACTTAGCAATAGGATAAACTTTAAGGAATACTCTTCAACACTCATTCTACCTTGCCTAAGGTTTATACATTCATCAATCTTAACCTCCCTCTTTTCACGGGGAAAGTACCTTTCTAAGAATCCTTCCTTAAACTCCTCCCACTCTAAGGGACCCGATTCAACCGGTCTACTATCCTTCCATTGAGTAAACCATATTTGAGCAACATCTTTCAATTGATAAGAATCTAACTCCGCTTTTTCCCTAGAAGTCACTCTCATTGCATGCACTATCTTATACATCTCATCCAAGAAAGCTTGGGGATCTTCTCCCACCTTAGAACCAAATAAGGTAGGAGGATTCATCCTCAAAAAGTCCCTCAATCTAGAGGTCATAGTACTCTCCATAGCATTCACCCTAGGCCCAATGTCTCTATGCACTTGAGTTGTCATAGCTCGGGCTCGGGTAAGGAGAGCCTCTCAAATATCCCCATTAGCCATTTCTGGGGAACCAGCGGAACCTCATTACCTCCTTCCACAATAGGTACTTGATCATATTTAGAACCTTGAACAACTTGAGGAACTTTCTCAACATGTGGAACATGTCCACCTCGGGGAGGAAGCCCCTCATTAACATCATTCTCTTCAACCCCCCTAGCCGGTGTCCTCCTCGTATTCATCTTCCTAGAAACACAAGGAAAACTATAAGAAAAGAGAACTTATAACTTTTTACTCTACGACACGACATAGGAGTAGAAAATATGGGAAACTCTATCGTCCTATAGCCTCTCGCCCATGGATGTGTCGCGACTCACACCGATGGTCAAGACGCTACTAGACTTGGCTTTTTGAGGCTTTTTGATTCCTAAAACTATTTCATAACCTTATTCTCTGATACCAAGTTTGTCACGATACGAGAGTACACCCTCGAAGTTAGTTAGGGTGCATTCTCGAATTGCGACCGGCGTCGTCGACCTCTCGGAGGTTTAAGACAAGCCCTTTCGTACCATTCATTTCATACATGTATGAAAAGTAGTACGGAATTAAAACTTTTCATACGAAATAATAATACTCCAAAATATCTCTTTTATAGAAAAACATAACGAAATGCTAAGTCTCAAAGTCACCATCTTAGACATATGAATATAGAAAATACCTAAGTCTATTACAATACTTTGAACTAAACATCAAGATGTCCTCAAATCTAGTGAGGACATACCAAACTCTTTGCTTGAATGAACACTAATCCAAGCTTCAACTTCGAGACTCTTTCAAACGCCACCTACACCTTTAGATATAGACAAAAAGTATGGAATTAGTACAAACACTTGTACTAAGTATGGTGTAATGCATAAAATAATGAAAAACGGACATTCGTATAAAACATGCTCTTTTTGATGAAAACATCATAATGTAAGTATAAGAACAACATTTAACACCTTAGAAACATACAAGACATCACATAAGCATTTTATCAAATATTGAAGAACATTACAGTGAACTAAGTTCAACTTTACAGTAACCTCTTTTAACTTGCATTCTTCTCACCAAAGGTTATCCTAAGATAAGATCATTCCTTTTTTCCTTTTATTAACTCCCCACCTAAGTTACTCTAGGATTCACTAAGTAGGACAAGAAGAGACCGCCCATACACCTCTTCAAGCTTACCTAAGCAACCCTCAAAGCTACCCTAGATGGAGCACATTCTATTCCTCAACGTTAGCTAAAATCGTATCGTTCTTTAAGTCAATTAGAAGACATTTCATTCATTATAGACTTCACATAATGTCTTGGAAAGACCTAGGGACTCACATGCTAACATCTTCAAAGTCTAGTTGTGCAATGTCTAGATAGCGTCCATTCCACTACCTAAACTTCCTAGAACTTATCCAACACTAGTATGTATCCCACATATGAGAATAGGCAATAACCGACATAGACCATACTAGCTAGGCATGGAATCCGGAGTCTACCCTACTCCATTGGAGGGTGTTCTACTTTCCAAGGGTATAACTAGGACACATCCCATGTAGGCACATGGTTAAGGAATATCAAGGTCTTTTATGTTATCTAGTCTCATTCTCAAGTAGAGCTACTAACCATTAATATTCACTCGGTGCTAGCCTTTGTTCTCATAGAGTAAGTTCAATATAAGGGACATATGAAAAAGGTACCATCTCTTAGTCATTACCTAGTCATAATACACCTACTAATGATGGGTCCACTAGGGCTGCCATTCAATGGTCTATAAGGATATCTCATTCTTAACCTTCTTTCTATATAGAAGATTCCACATATTACTCATGCTTAGAAGGGCACCATCTTAGGTCTTCCAATCCTAGACTTTCATTAAACATTCATCCATACACATACAAGAAAAGATGCCTAAGCCTACTAAGTCAAGACGTTCATATTCATCATATACATGTATCAAGTAAGGGCATAATCTACCTAAACAAGACACATCATTAATTTACTTTAGCACATATAACATATCATTCTTTGAAGCACTTAGGAAAGACCCTTATCATATGTATGTCATTTTATAAATTAATCTAACATCATCAATATAACCACCATATACTCATATGGCCAAGTAGGAATAATCATGTATCAACTTTAAGACTACACACATAAACACATAGTTATCATCCAACATGATCACCTAATATCCATAGAAGAACACATACTTACACTTAATCACAAGTACATAGATATAATCATACTTCAAAAAATAATTGAAGTCTAATTAACATAAAATAAAGAGAATTAGGGAAGCTTACCACCAATCCATTCTTCCCACTTCAATCCATGTCTAAATCATCCAATTCAATACCATAAGGCCTTTACCCATGGCCATGAATATCAATTCAAAGTATAAGTCATAGTACTAGATGAAACTAGGTCAAATCAATATATATGTAACAATCTAAGACCAATTAGACATCAATTGAATACAATTCTTACATCATTAGAAAGCCCATAAGAAACTACTCATTAAGTCATAAGTATAGAAACATGATCACTCAACCCATGAAATAGTGAAAATAGGAATTTGCATGGCTTGCATGGGTTCATAAGAATTATAGATTTAAAACATTGCATTAACATCAATTCAATTCTAAAACATTGATTACAAACCTTTTATGCAACAACCCATGGCTAGATTACGAAAATTGGACAAATCATGGTTTTTGATCATCTTTAGAAATCATTTGAATTGACTCATTGAAGAAAGATATTTCAAGGATGAATTCATACCTTATAGATGAAGAATCCACGAAAATATTATTGGAGACTTCGAAACTTTCGACCTCTTCCTTAAGCTTTTCTTGTTCTTCAATGGAGTTTGAAAAAGAGAGCGTTCTTGAAGGATTAAGAGAATTTCGTTTGATTATGATTTGGGACATGTAAATATGGTCTAAAACTGACTTAATATATAGAAGTCCCATATATTACCCTAAAGACCATTACTTAAATTACCTAAAACGCCCTCCTAAATGACTACAACTAGGAGAGTTTGACTTAGGGTCTTCGGGTTTGACTAGGAATTAAATTAATTAATTAAGTTGCTAATTTAATTAATTAAGTGACCTAGGGTAATTAATAAAGTACCCCTAACGTTAGGACCATAACCAACCCTTTTGGACCATCCTAGGTTAGGTACTAGGATGTTTCTTTAGTTAGTTATTGTTAGGTCCCCGGTTAGGTCTTAGGATTTTGGGCACCCTAGTTAGTTAATTTTAGTTGTACTAGGTTAGTTAGTTAGTTAGGGACGTTACTTAGGACCTATAATTAGTTAGGGATCTCGGCCCACATGGTTCCGACACGCCTGCCCCCTAACCGCCCTAACCAATTCGTTGGGCTTGTCTCTTGGCCGTTGGTAGCACATGTGTTGCGTGCACTTTCCCAACCATGCACTTCTGGAAAGTTCACTTCTTGTCCAAGGATCCTCACTATGTCCTTGGGCCTGCTTAATCTACATGGTCATTTTAAATGGTCATGTGCTATGGTACCTAGGCTTGACACTTGGATGCCTAGTACCTAATGTGTGTATGTGAAGAATACTGTATTTTACTTAGGGTCTTTATTGCAGGTAAATTTCTAAACAAGCTTGATTGGAGTATTTGACATTGATATATCTTAATTTTTGTGTATACATACAGAAAATTGGCTAACACCCTTAAGCCAATATTCTCTAACATGCCCAATATTTCTCAATATTGGGCATTGGGATGTCTATGTACCTCAGTACCTTTTCTTAAAACCTAATAGGCTCATCACTACAGAAGTACATTTTCTGGAATGTTAACTTATCCCCCCTAGGAACATTCGACCCCGAATGACACTTGCCACACTTTGAACATTTTTAAGGGTTAAGACTCAAATACTAATAGCTCATAACCATACAACATTGTATACAATACACAATACACGCATGAAGGGAAGACATTAATTTCGCATACCTTTAAGAGACTCAAACACAACAAGAAAATAGAACTACTTCTACAACTTATCATGCAATAAGACTCACCCTTTTTATTTCATATAGGAGGAATTTCCTTCTCCACATAACATCATGCTCATATACATAAGTTATATACACATCATAACCATTTTTTCATGAAAGAACAATTTAGCCAAATTTTCAAAACCTTTACAGTAAAGACCAATTTCTTTACAGCGAAAACATGCTCAAATTTCCAATAATGCAACTCTTAAGCACTTCATGATGGAAGCACGAAAATATAACATATAAAACCATATAAACTCACTTTAAAAAATAATCATAACTTCATGAAATGCACAATGCAAGGAATCAATGAATTTCAATTTCAACTAGACTTCTAAACACAATGCAGCATGCAACATGCTATTATGGCATTCTATCTCTCAATCTTGAATTGAATAGAAGAGATGAGACAACAATCTACAACACAGCTACTCACTATACTCCCCACTTAGAAGGAACTCATATAACTAAAGAGAAAACTATAACTTACCGGCATCATCATCATCATCCGGTTTTGTTCCTTTGGCTCGGAGAGCATAAAAGCGATTACTCTTTGGAGCACCACCATCTGAACATTAGGAGGAACTTGCTTGGCTTCTCTTCCTCTAGTCGTAATAGTAGGACAATCTCTCACCTTGTGATCATCCTTCCCACAACCAAAACACCCACTATTACCGGGTAGACACTTCCCAAAGTGGTTCTTCCCACAAGTAGCACAAGTAGGCTTAACCATTTGGGAACCACCACCTCTCTCACGGTTCTCCTTAGGTGTACTAGAACCCTCTTGATTTGGAGACCTCTTCTTAAGCTTATGTTGAACTTGCTCATCAGTTCTTCCCCTCTTATCATCTCTACTTCTCCTCTCAAGTTTAGACTTTTCAATGGATTGAGCGTACACGATCAGCCTAAATAGAGTCATATAACCATGGAGAAGGGCTGTACGACACTGTTCCTTCACCATATCCGAAACACCGATCAATAACCTACTCATCTCATCCCTAGGGTTAGACACCAAGGATGGAGCATACTTAGACAATAGGATAAACTTTAAGGAATACTCTCAACACTCATGCTACCTTGCCTAAGGTTTATAAATTCCTCAATCTTAACCTCCCTCTTTTCACGGGGAAAGTACCTTTCTAAGAATGCTTCCTTAAACTCCTCCCACTCTAAGGGACCCGATTCAACCGGTCTACTATCCTTCCATTGAGTAAACCATATTTGAGCAACATCTTTCAATTGATAGAATCTAACTCGCTTTCTCCCTAGAAGTCACTCCCATTGCATGCACTATCTTATACACCTCATCCAAGAAAGCTTGGGATCTTCTCCCACCTTAAACCAAATAAGGTAGGAGGATTCATCCTCAAAAAGTCCCTCAATCTAGAGGTCATAGTACTCTCCATAGCATTCACCCTAGGCCCAATGTCTCTATGCACTTGAGTTGTCATAGCTCGGGCTAGGGTAAGGAGAGCCTCTCAAATATCCCATTAGCCATTTCTGGGGAACCACCGGAACCTCATTACCTCTTTCCACAATAGGTACTTGATCATATTGAGCACCTTGAACACCTTGAGGAACTTGCTCAACATGTGGAACATGTCCACCTCGGAGAGGAAGCCCCTCATTCACATCATTCTCTTCAACCCCCCTATCCGGTGTCCTCCTCGTATTCATCTTCCTAGAAACACAAGGAAAACTATAAGAAAAGAGAACTTATAACTTTTTACTCTACGACACGACATAGGAGTACAAAATAAGGGAAACTCTATCGTCCTATAGCCTCTCGCCCATGGATGTGTCGCGACTCATACCGATGGTCAAGACGCTACTAGACGTGGCTTTTTGATACCTTTTGATTCCTAAAACTATTTCATAACCTTATTCTCTGATACCAAGTTTGTCACGACCCGAGAGTACACCCTCAAAGTTAGTTAGGGTGCATTCTCGAATTTCGACCGGCGTCGTCGACCTCTCGAAGGTTTAAGACAAGCCCTTTCGTACCATTCATTGCATACATGTATGAAAAGTAGTACGGAATTAAAACTTTTCATACAAAATAATAATACTCCAAAATATCTCTTTTATAGAAAAACATAATGAAAGGCTAAGTCTCAAAGTCACCATCTTAGACATATGAATACAAAAAATACCTAAGTCTATTACAATACTTTGAACTAAACATCAAGATGTCCTCAAATCTAGTGAGGACATACCAAACTCTTTGCTTTAATGAACACTAATCCAAGCTTCAACTTCGAGACTCCTTTCAAACGCCACCTACACCTTTAGATATAGACAAAAAGTATGGAATTAGTACAAACACTTGTACTAAGTATGGTGTAATGCATAAAATAATGAAAAACGGACATTCGTATAAAACATGCTCTTTTTGATGAAAACATCATAATGTAAGTATAAGAACAACATTTAACACCTTAGAAACATACAAGACATCACATAAGCATTTTATCAAATATTGAAGAACATTACAGTGAACTAAGTTCAACTTTACAGTAACCTCTTTTAACTTGCATTCTTCTCACCAAAGGTTATCCTAAGATAAGATCATTCCTTTTTTCCTTTTATTAACTCCCCACCTAACGTTACTCTAGGATTCACTTAAGTAGGACAAGAAGAGACCGCCCATACACCTGCTTCAAGCTTACCTAAGCAACCCTCAAAGCTACCCTAGATGGAGCACATTCTATTCCTCAAACGTTAGCTAAAATCGTAATCGTTCTTTAACTCAATTAGAAGACATTTCATTCATTATAGACTTCACATAATTGTCTTGGAAAGACCTAGGGACTCACATGCTAACATCTTCAAAGTCTAGTTGTGCAATGTCTAGATAGCGTCCATTCCACTACCTAAACTTCCTAGAACTTATCCAACACTAGTATGTATCCCACATAATGAGAATAGGCAATAACCGACATAGACCATACTAGCTAGGCATGGAATCCGGAGTCTACCCTACTCCATTGGAGGGTGTTCTACTTTCCAAGGGTATAACTAGGACACATCCCATGTAGGCACATGGTTAAGGAATATCAAGGTCTTTTATGTTATCTAGTCTCATTCTCAAGTAGAGCTACTAACCATTACATATTCACTCGGTGCTAGCCTTTGTTCTCATAGAGTAAGTTCAATATAAGGGACATATGAAAAAGGTACCATCTCTTAGTCATTACCTAGTCATAATACACCTACTAATGATGGGTCCACTAGGGCTGCCATTCAATGGTCTATAAGGATATCTCATTCTTAACCTTCTTTCTATATAGAAGATTCCACATATTACTCATGCTTAGAAGGGCACCATCTTAGGTCTTCCAATCCTAGACTTTCATTAAACATTCATCCATACACATACAAGAAAAAGATGCCTAAGCCTACTAAGTCAAGACGTTCATATTCATCATATACATGTATCAAGTAAGGGGCATAATCTACCTAAACAAGACACATCATTAATTTACTTTAGCACATATAACATATCATTCTTTGAAGCACTTAGGAAAGACCCTTATCATATGTATGTCATTTTATAAATTAATCTAACATCATCAATATAACCACCATATACTCATATGGCCAAGTAGGAATAATCATGTATCAACTTTAAGACTACACACATAAACACATAGTTATCATCCAACATGATCACCTAATATCCATAGAAGAACACATACTTACACTTAATCACAAGTACATAGATATAATCATACTTCAAAAAATAATTGAAGTCTAATTAACATAAAATAAAGAGAATTAGGGAAGCTTACCACCAATCCATTCTTCCCACTTCAATCCATGTCTAAATCATCCAATTCAATACCATAAGGCCTTTACCCATGGCCATGAATATCAATTCAAAGTATAAGTCATAGTACTAGATGAAACTAGGTCAAATCAATATATATGTAACAATCTAAGACCAATTAGACATCAATTGAATACAATTCTTACATCATTAGAAAGCCCATAAGAAACTACTCATTAAGTCATAAGTATAGAAACATGATCACTCAACCCATGAAATAGTGAAAATAGGAATTTGCATGGCTTGCATGGGTTCATAAGAATTATAGATTTAAAACATTGCATTAACATCAATTCAATTCTAAAACATTGATTACAAACCTTTTATGCAACAACCCATGGCTAGATTACGAAAATTGGACAAATCATGGTTTTTGATCAGCTTTAGAAATCATTTGAATTGACTCATTGAAGAAAGATATTTCAAGGATGAATTCATACCTTATAGATGAAGAATCCACGAAAATATTATTGGAGACTTCGAAACTTTCGACCTCTTCCTTAAGCTTTTCTTGTTCTTCAATGGAGTTTGAAAAAGAGAGCGTTCTTGAAGGATTAAGAGAATTTCGTTTGATTATGATTTGGGACATGTAAATATGGTCTAAAACTGACTTAATATATATATATAGACGTCCCATATATTCCCCTAATGATCATCTACTTAAATTACCTAAAACGCCCCTCCTCAAATGACTACAACTAGGAGAGCGTTTGACTTAGGGTCTTCGGGTTTGACTAGGAATTAAATTAATTAATTAAATTGATAATTTAATTAATTAAGTGACCTAGGGTAATTAATAAAGTACCCCTAAGTCGTTAGGACCATAACCAACCCTTTTGGACCATCCTAGGTTAGGTACTAGGATGTTTCTTTAGTTAGTTATTCGGTTAGGTCACCCGATTAGGTCTTAGGATTTCGGGCACCCTAGTTAGTTAATTTTAGTTGGTACTAGGTTATTTAGTTATTTAGGACTTAGAATTAGTTAGGGAGCTCGGCCCCACATGGTCCGACACGCCTGCCCCTAACCGCCCTAACCAATTCAGTTGGGCTTGTCTCTGGGCCGTTGGTAGCACATGTGCTTGCACATGTATTGTGTGCACTTTCCCAACCATGCACTTCTGGAAAGTTCACTTCTTGTCCAAGGATCCTCACTATGTCCTTGGGCACTTCTTAATCTACATGGTCATTTTAAATGGTCATGTGCTATGGTACCTAGGCTTGACACTTGGATGCCTAGTACCTAATGCGTGTATGTTTAGAATACTGTATTTTAGCTTAGGGTCTTTATTGCAGGTACAATTTCTAAACAATCTTGGATTGGATTATTTGACATTTAAGTATATCTTAATTTACATGTGTATACATACAGAAAATTGGCTAACACCCTTAACCTAATATTCTCTAACATGCCCAATATTTCTGAATAGTGGGCATTGGAATGTCTATGTACCTAAGTACCTATTCTTAAAACCTAATAGGCTCTTCACTAGAAAAGTACATTTTCTGAAATGTTACAATTTTGATACATTATTAACTCATGAAACATATGAGAATCTCTATTTCTATCTAGTTCATTGTGATGGTTGCTACACATTTCTCGTTTGATGGTGCATACTCAACAAGTTGAGGAGAGTAGGGTAAAGAGGAGGAATAGGGATGCTAAGAGGGAAAGGTCTTATGAAGGAGGTACTTCTAAGGGTAAGTTGGAAATTCAAGACAATCCTATGTTCAAGAAGAGGTTCTCCAACTAAGTTCCTTCTAAATTTCCCAAGGCTAGCAAGGATAGGGTGTCTAAACCTAGGTCTCAAGGGGGAAATAGTGTAAATTCACCATGTGAGAAACCTAGTTGTACCAAATATGGTAAGAAGCATATGGGTGAATGTTTAGATTGAACGAATAATTGCTTTGGTTGTTGAAAGATGGTCACAAAGTGAGAGATTGTCCTATTATAAAGTCTATAGGAAAGGAGAGTAACCAAGCACAAGCAAGCGGTCCAAATTTCGATGCTCCTAAGAAGAACAACTTCTATGTTGTACACTCTAGGGGTGATCAAGAGGAAACTCCCGATGTTGTCGCCGATATGTTATAAGTGTTCTCCATTAATGTCTATGCTTTAATAGATCCTGGTGTTACCTTATCATTTATAACTCAATTAGTAGCTAAAATTTTTGATATGCTACCCGATATCTTAGTTGAACCTTTTCCAGTTTCTACCCCAGTGGGTGACTCCGTTGTTGCTAAAACTGTCTATAGGAGTTGTCCCATATTATTGACTAATAGAGTTACATTGGTCGAAGTGGTATAACTTGATATCTTGACTTTGATGTCATATTAGGGATGGATAGGTTACATGCTTGTTTTGATTCTATTAATTGTAGAACAAGGGTAATTAAATTCCAATTTCCTAATGAACCTGTCTTAGAATGGAAGGGGGTAACTCAATCCCTAGAGGTCGAATCATTTCCTGTCTAGAAGATTTTAAGATGATTTCTAAGGGATGTCTCTACCATAATGTGAGGGTCAAGGACCTTGAGTCCGAGGCTCCTCCTTTAGAGTCGGTACCTGTAGTGAAGGATTTTCATGGAGTCTTCCCCAATGACTTGCACGGAAGTCGTTACGAACGGGAAATAGACTTCATCATAGACTTGTTGCTGGGTACGAAGACTATTTCAATCCCTCCTTACCGGATGGCTCCGCCGAGTTGAAGGAACTAAAGATGCAACTCAATGATTTACTAGACAAAGGTTTCATAAAACCAAGTATTTCGCCATGGGGCTCTCCGGTGTTATTCCTGAAAAAGAAGGCCCTTAGGATGTGCATTTACTTCTGTCAACTAAATAACGTCACCATAAAAAACAAGTATCATATCCCTATGATCAACATTTTGTTTGATCAACTCCAAGGGGTAGGCTACTTTTCTAAAACTGATTTGTGGTCGGGGTATCACCAACTTAGGGTGAGAGGTGAAGATATGCCTAAAATGGCTTTCCTAACTAGGTATGGTCATTATGGGTTCCTAGTAATGTAATTTGGTCTAACTAATGCCCCGACAACTTTTATGGACCTTATGAATAGAGTGTTCCAGAATTACCTTGACTTATTTGTAATTGTCTTCATTGATGATATATTGGTGTATTCTAAGAGTGAGGATGATCACATGGGTCATTTGAGGGTACAGTTTGAAGTCCTCAAGGAACATCAACTCTTTGCTAAATATAGTAAGTGTGAATTTTGGTTGAGATCGGTGGCTCCTAGGCTAATTATGGAACGACGTCCACCCATCAAGGGGGCGTCACCACACCTACTGGTCGTCGTTTCCTAGGCATAGATAGACACTTCCAAGGCAGTATCTAGGCAGTCTTTGGGTCCTCTTGAGGGCCTTTTGCGGGGACCTTGGGGAGTCCTACCTGGACGTTTCCAATGTAAATATACTCATTAACATGCTAGGGACCTTCCACATAAGTTTAAACTAAAACAAACACGTAAAACATGTCAAGACACACCAAGATACTCATGCACGTCCCAAGTCTAAGTTTCAAACATCATCGGACGTCCTTCAACGTTTGACCTCCAAATGATTTCAAATCATGCATGCATACAGTAAAACACTTCATTAACACATTTTAAACCTTTTTAAACACATGTGAGACTCTAAGAACCTTAATTTATTTTGAGGGTCCTTACACATGAAGACTCACAATCTCATTAATGTAGATCCTTGCATAATCCTCTGATGTATGAATAGACTTAATGGGGAAAAAGTGAGCGGATTTTGTCAATCTATCTACTACAACCCAAATTGAGTCATTTTGCGTCCGGTTTCGAGGCAACACAACAACCAAGTCCATATTAATTTCTTCCCACTTCCAAGTAGGAACACCCATTTATTGGATTAAAACACTAGCATTTAGATGCTCAGCTTTAACCTGTTGGCACTTTGGACACTTGTATACAAACTTCGCTATGTCTCTTTTCAAGCCATCCTACCAATATACCTTTCTAAGATCATGATACATTTTGGTGGAACCTGGATGAATAAATATCGAGAACCATGAGCTTCTTCCAAAACCCTTCTTCTCAAATAATAAACATCTGGTACACATAGTCTATTTTGTTACCTAAGCACACCATCCCCCCTTGGGAGAATGACTCATTCAACTTGCTAAGTACCAATTTCTTCAACTCCATCAATAGAAGATTATGATATTGCTTAGACTTCACCTGAACCACTAATGATGATTCGGAGTTATTATGAACCATAAAACCAACATTAAGGGAATCTTCCAACCAAAAATCCAATCTAGCCAAACTATGAACATCTTTCACTAGGTATTTCTGTAAGATCCAAAAAATAACTTAGGTGAATCTAGAGCCTAACGTGGTTTTCATGATGGTCTAAGGTTCTAAATGGGTCTTAAAGTGTTATTGAGGCAGTACTAAGAGTTTAGGTGCATTGGAAGTCAAACGTCAAGGGACGACCAAGACGTTCGATGACTAAGTCACCTAAGTGCCTCATATGTGGTTATGTGTGGTTCTATGTGTTTATGTGTGATACATGAGATTATATGGTCCTTAAATGAGTTTATATGGTTTATATATGCAGTGTGTCAAGTTTTGTGAAGTTTGGAGGTCATATGTCCTTGACGTTCGAAAGATGTGCCTTGAAATGACCTTGTGTGTCTAAGCATGTTTTGTTGCGTTTTACGTGTTCGTTTTTGAGGAAACTCATGTGGGAGGTCCTAAAATCGTATACGCACATGTTTTAGTTGGAAACGTCCGTGTAAGACTCCATGTAGGACCGCAAGGGGCCCTAGAGGAGGACCCTAACCTGGAGCTCAACACTGCCATGCAGTGTCCAAATGACGAGCAAAAGGACAGCCAGTCGAGCAGGCGACGACCCTTCAATGGGTCTCGTCGATGGAGACATGTGGCCTGAAGTTTGAGAAGCCTCTGAAGCAACCAACGAGACCCCATCATCGGGGCGTGGGTGAGACCACGGACCATCGATGCTGCCGTCGATGGTGCTAAAAGTTGGCAGTTTTCTGTTAATGAATTGGATTTTTTGAGAAATTCACCTCAAGTATTATAAAACGTGGGATGGTATTTAAGAGTACATAAGTTATTAAACTCTCATTTAAACCCTAGCATCTAAATCAAAACCCCTTCCCTCCTAAAGTTTTCCCAAAAACCTCCATGAGAGTTCAAGGTGAAGATGAAGCTTGAAGATAGATCTTCAATGGAGTTTCTTCTTAAATTAGCATTGGGTTCTTAAAATAAGGTATAGGAGTTCTTCATCTAAGGCTTGCTATCACCTTAGAGCCATTTTAAAAGATGATTTTCAAAGGATTTCAAAAAGATGAAAAAGCCCAATTTCTACTCTAAGTCTTGGGTTATTGCATGAAAGGTTTTCAAACGTTAAGATATGATGTTATTGATGTTTAATTGATATTTTCCAATGAAATTCTCCATGAACCCTTGACCTTCTCAAATCTCTCAATTTGGGCCAAAATATGGGTGATGTGATCATGCATTAGATATTGATGAATTCATGTGTAGATTGTTATGGGCTTTTGATTCATGTATATATTATGTATGTATGGTTTATAGGATTTTTCAATTTGATCAATTGATTGTTGTATATTATTAGATCTATTGACTATTAAGCTTATTGAATTGATATTGACTTAATGCTTATAGATTCTAGTGTAGTTTTCTATGGGCTTTCTAATGATGAGAGGATTGTATTCAATTGATATATACTTGGTCTTAGATTGGTATATATATATTTAATTGAATTAGTTTCATTGAGTATTATTATTTATGTATTGAATTGATGTTAATGTCCATGGGTAAGGGCCTTATGATATTGAATTGGATGATTTAGCTTTGGATTGAAGTGGTGAGATCAAGTCGGTGGTATGATGTCCTAACTCTCTTATTGTTATGTATGGATATTGTAATTTAGATCTTGAATTATGTGTGATTGGTATGGTCCACTTATGGTGGCGGTGTTATGTGAATTGATGTGGCCTTGTCGGCGTTATTTCAAGTATTATAATGGTCATGGCCTTGTCGGCACTACTTGAAGTAATATGTTGATTTGTTTAGTTGATTATGTGAAGTATGATCATATATACCTATATGTGAAGTACTAAGGAAGTATGTGTTCTCTTATTGAAGTTACTAGGTGATCATGTTATACTATGATGTAGTCTTAGAGTTGATACATGGTTGTTCCTAACTTGGCTATATGAGTCTATAATGGCCACGGTGATGATGTTAAAGTAATGAATAGTTTGACATAATGATGTTAAGGTTCATTCCTAAGTGTCTAAAGAATATTATGCTATATGTGCTAAAGTGATGTAATGTAGTGTCTTGTTTAGGTAGACTTGTGTCCCTTACTTGATGCATTTATGAATATGAATATGTGATGTCTTGACTTAGCAACCTACAGAGTCTTAGTCTTGAAAGAATTAATGTTAGGTGAGACCTAGAATGATGATAAGAGGGTCCTTTATGTTAAACCTTGAACCTAGTGGTAAGGCTATGAAACTTGAAATCGAAAGCCGTAATGGTATCCTTCACGTAATGAATGATGGACTTAAGGTTGATTGGATGGAACGACATCATATCAATCCTTAGGAAATTCATAATGAGCTTCTTGTCGCCATTGTGAGGTAGCCCTAGTGGACCTTTCTTTGGTAGGGTAAATGTAATTGGGTTGTGAGCTTGATATGGAACCCTTTTGATTGAACCTTGATGTGATTTAATCTATGAGAATTAAGGCTAGCACCGAGTGAGTATGACAAGGGAAGTAGTAATAGTTGAAGTATGAGGCTAGAATACAAAGAAGCCCTTCATATTCCCTTAACCATGTCCCTACATGTGATGTGTCCACGTTCTACCATTGGCAAGTAGAACACCCTCCATCCGAGTAGGTTACCACTCTGGATTCCATGCTTTGCTACCATGGTCTGTCGGTTATTGCCTATTCTCATCATATGGGATACTTACTAGCATTAGAGAAGTTCTATAAAGTTTAGGTGGTTGTATGGGACACTATCTAGACATTGCATATTAGGCTTTGAAGGTGTTAGTTGGAGTCCCTAGGTCTTCTCCAAGACCATTACTTGAATGTCCTTTATGTGATGAATGTCTCTTAAATGAATTAAGGAATGTAATGACTTGAAGTTAAGAAAGAATGTTAAATGAATAAGTACTTATCTAGAGTAGTTAAGGGTTGTCTAGTTAAGGTATGAAAAGGGGCAAAGGAATGGTCACTTCATCTCTTACTTAGATAAGTCTTAGTAATGATTCTAGTTAAGGAAATTGATTGATTATGTGGACATGATCCTAACCTATGAATGTCTTAAGGATTACTTAGGTAATCTTGAAGAGTTCAATCATGGACGTTATCTTCTTGATTTACTTAAGTAAGTCTTTTGATAGCCCTTGGAAGGAGAATGTCATATTATCTATGTGTTGATGTATTAAGTGAGAATGATTCTATCTTAGGTAATCTATAGGATCCCTTGCGTGTGTGTGAATGGGATTGTATGGGAGGTCACTCCACACTCACTCAAGTGAACCTTGGAAATCACCTTTGGTGGAAGAATCTCATGTTGATGTGCTTGATGTAGTGTAAGTGTGTAGGTGTCTCATTCTATGTAGTCTTAAAGATCGTTTAGGCATGCTTTGAGAGAGTGTATGGGCGGTCTCTCTTTGTGTGACTTAAGTGAGTATTAGGATAGTTTTTAGTGGGTTGACTACATGCTAGAAGATGTCAAATGTGAAGACTAAGCACTTCACTGGAAAGTGGGCAAAAAAATGTGAATAATTGCTTGGATGATTTCTTATGTATTTCTCAAGTATTAAATGTTGTTCCTATGATTATAGTATGATGTTTTAATCGAAATTCATGAAAAACATGCTATTTACTAAATGTCCCTTTTTAATGGTTTTTGCATGGCTTCCATACTTAGTACATCTAATGTGCTAACCCCTTCTTTTCCCTTTTGACTAAAATGCAGGGAATTGGAAGTCTTGGTGTACCATGGATGACAGATAGGTTTCTAAGGGTTGAAGATGAAGTATGGGTGAGTCCTCATCGATTCGAGGACAATATCCACATGTTCGTTTATGTCTTAAGTCTTTATTTTATGTCTTGTATGGGCTTAGTCCCAAGTGTTGTATACTTTAAAGTTTAGATGGTTCAATGGGTTATTGTAAAGGTTTAATGTTTTAATGAAAGTCTTCCGTTTGCGTATTGTTTATAGAAAGAGTTCTTCGTGTGTGAAGAAAGTTTTAAATTCTTACTCATTTTAGTATGTTTATTATGCAATGAATGGTACGAGAGGCTTAATTGAGACTTCTTGAAGTCTCGTTTACCATGTGACGAACTCAAGGATACTCTAACTTCTATGGTGTACTTGAGGGTCGTGACAATTTCTTCCCTTCTTGTACATGAGACACACTACCCATGGTAATACGACTCAAAGAAACCACAACCACATTGGCCTTGCCGAGATGGTAAAGAATACTCATGTCATAATCTTTCAATAATTCCAACCATCTTTTTTGTCGGAGATTTAAATCCTTCTGAGTAAACACATATTAAAGAATCTTATGGTCGGTATACACAGCCACATGAACACCATACAAGTAATGCCTCCATATTTTCAAAGAAAACACCACGACCAGTAATTCAAGATCATGAGTTGGATAATTCTTCTCGTGCACCTGGAGTTGTCTAGAGGCATAAGCTACTACCTTCCTATGTTACATAAGAAAAAAAACCAAAACCACTTGGACGCATCACAATATACCACAAATCTCTTGGTATTCTCCGGTAAAGTCAATACCGGAGCGAAAGTAAGACTAACTTTTAAAATTTGGAAGCTTCTTTCACATACCTCCGACCACTCAAATTTCACACTCTTTTGGGTCAAGGTATTCAAAGGAGAGGAGAAGCAATGGACGCAAAACCATCCACGAACCTCCTATAGTATCTAGATAAACCTAAGAAAATTCTTATGTCGGTTGGAGTCAATAGTCTAGGCCAATTCTTAACTGCCTCATTTTTCTTTATATCGACCTCTATACCCTCACTCAAGATAATATGACCAAGAAACGCCACCGATCTCAACCAGAACTCAAACTTGTTATAATTGGCAAATAGTTGGTGTTTCTTAAGGACTTGTAACACCACTCTCAAATGACCCATGTGTTCATCCTCATTCTTCGAATATACTAAGATATCGTCAACAAACACAATGAAAAATGAATCTTGGTAATTTCAAAACACCTTATTCACGAGGTCAATAAAAGCAGCCTGGGCATTAATGAGACCAAAGGACATTACTACGAACTCATAATGACCATACCTAGTTCGAAGTGCCGTTTTAGGTACATCCTCACCTCTCACCCTAAGTTGGTGTTACCCCAACCTCAAGTCAATCATAGAAAAGTAGCTTGCCCCTTGGAGTTGATCAAACAAGTCGTCAATCCGACGAAGAGGATACTTGTTCTTAATGATGACTTTATTGAGTTTAAAATAGTCAATGCACATCCTAAGGGACCCATCCTTCTTCTTAACAAATAACACCAGATCTCCTTATGGTGAAATACTAGGTTGAATGAAACCTTTATCTAGTAAATCTATGGGTTGAGCCTTCAACTCTTTCAATTCGTCCGGAGCCATCCTATATGGACGAATTGAAATAGGATTAGTATCCAGTAATACGTCAATACAAAAATCAATTTCCCATTCGGGAGAAATTCCAGGTAAATCATCTGGAAGTTTCCTCACTATGGGATCGACTCAATAAGAGGAATGTAGGTTTCAAGATCTTTGACTCTTACGATATGGTAAAGACACCCTTTAGAGATAATATTACAAGCTAACAAACAAGAGATGATACGACCTGTAGGAGTTGAATTACCCCTTTCCACTGTAAGACAGGTTCATTTGTAAAAATAAACTTAATCACTCTTGTTCTACAATCAATGGAAGCAAAACAAGCATGAAACCAATTTATTCCCAAAATAAAATAAAAATCAACCATATCAAGTTTTACCAAATCCACCCATGTAACTCTATTGGGCAAAGACATAGGACAACTCGTAAAGAGTCTTCTAGCCACAACTGAGTCACCCATCGGGGTTGTAACCGATAATGGTTCCATCAAAACATGGGGTAGAACATCAAACTTTTAAGATACTAGAGGAGTTACAGATGATAATGTAGCAACGGTATCAAGTAAAGCATAAACATCAATAGAGAAGACTTGTAACATACCGATGACCAGATCGACAGACTCTTCTTTCTCACCCCTAGAGCGGAGATCATAAAATTTATTCCTCTTTGGATCTTCGAAACTAGTAGCACTATGTTGAGCTTGAACACTTCCTTTCTCTTGACTCTTTATATTAGGGCAATCTCTAACTTTGTGGCCCACTTTTCCACAACTAAAGCAATTTCCCTTCCCAACTAGATACTTACCCCAATGCTTCTTACCACACAACGCACAAGTTGTTTTATCACTTGGTCAATTTCCACTCGTAGCCTTTTAGGACTTTAGGTTAGACATACTATTTTTGCTTGTATTGGAAAACTTGGAATGAACTTGGTCCCAAACCCTCTTCTTGAACCTAGGCTTGTCTTGAATCTCAAGCCTACAATTACAAGTACCTCCCTCATAAGTGTTTGCCCTCTTGAACTCCTTATTCTTTCTATTGAGTCTAGTATCTTCAACTTGTTGTGCATGGACAATCATCCTAGAGATATCCATGTTGTCATGGCGCATCACCGAACGATACTCTTCAACCAAATCAGCGGACACCCCCGTAATAAAGAGACTCATATCATCCCTTGGGTTACATACCAAGGAAGGAGCATATTTGGACCACTTAGTAAACTTCAAGGATTATTATTGCACCCTCATACCTCCTTGACGAAGGTTAATGAATTCTTCCACTTTCATCTCCCTTTTCTCCCTAGGAAAGAAAAGATCAAGAAAAGCCCTTTCAAACACCTCCCAAGTGATAGGACCCGCTCTCAAGGCCCTATTATCTATCCATTGGGTGTACCATGTTTGAGCTACATACTTGAGTTGGTAGGAAGCTAACTCGGCCTTTTCATATGAAGTCAACCCCATATCATAGAGAATCTTGTAAACTTCATCAATAAAGTCTTGGGGATCTTTATTCACTTTTGACCCATAGAACATAGGAGGATTCGTCCTCATGAAATCCCTCAAGAAGGAAGCTGTGGTGCTAGCATTAGGATGAATACGAGGTCCAACCTCCCTAATCGATTGAGCCGTCATGGCTTGAGCTTGGGTGGTCATGGCTTGGGCAAAAGTCACAAATGCCGACCCTATCTAACCATCCGTCATAGGTGGAGGAATGACCGGATCTTGGACTTATGGAGGCACTTGGTTGTCTTGGGGAGGGACTTGGTTTTTTTGTGGAGGAACCCCCGTATTAGCCAAACCTTCCTCCACTCTCCTTGCCTCTGCACGTTTTGTTATCATCTTCTATATCCACAAAAAAAGTATTAGGAAAAAAAGGGACACATAAAGGTTCAACTCATACGACATGACATTCAAGATTACCAATAAGGGATAAAACCTAAGCGTCACATAGCCTCTCATTCATAAGTGTAAAAGGCTTCACACTCATGAACAAGACTCTAGGTAGACGTGGTTCAATAAGACATCAATCCCACAATTTCATTAATCTCATGCTTTGATACAAAGTTTTTTATGACCGAGAAACATCCCCTAGACGTAACGGCGTCCTCGTCCTCAGAGAGGACTGTGACTAGCCTCTTAGCATTCGTCATTACATATCATAGGCTGAAATATGAAAAAATGAAAACTTTTTATACACCTTGAGGTTTACATAGACCTCTCGCATAATACACATATATACATAGAGAGTTTACTTAGACTCCTCGCATAGGAAGCTTACATAGGCTTCTACTTTTATATAGAATAATCGATAAGAATTAGTCTAATACTTGGTCTGATATTGAACTATTTAAAATGAGTAGATAATTCGGGCATAACCCTTAATACAAATTCATAATTGCCACATAGGGATTACAACAATATCTTCAACAATAGGAGAGAAATGAATGCCTTGAGACTATAGCAATACTACTAAGGTGGATTACGTGGCACAATCCTCGAAACAAGATGACCTATCGAAACTTGGGGAAAAGTCCATGTCTTCTTGCAATCGACCTTCACACCTCAACGACCCGAACCTACATATTGTATAAACATAGAAATATGGTTAGTACAACCACTTGTACTATGTATGCGTATATGCACATAAAACATTTGAAAGCATGCATGACAGGGACCATTGCTTTAGAAAACATGCTAAGTCATTTAGAAAGCCTTTAATGCACATACAAGAGAGCATACACAAGATAAGGACCACAATAACATAAAATATGTTCATAACAAAAGGCAACATGTTACGATGCAAAGTACCCCTAGGCGTAACCGACGTCGTCGTCCTGTACGAGGACTAAGACAAGCACTTAGCATTCCTCATAGGACATCATAGGTAAGAAAATACGGGTAAATTAAAATTTTTTGCTTATATAGCAATGAGGTTTACATAGACCTCTACATAGGAAGCATACATAGGCTTCTCGCATAAACAACATACACCATATAGAAATTTAGTCTAATATTTTGTCTCACATTAAACCATTTATAAAGTGAATCACAATACTTTGGGCATAGCCCTTAGTCTATTACAATATGCAATATAGGTTACAATGAAGTCTCAACATGAGAATGGAATAATTGTCACAAACATAGACAAAACTAATAAGTCTTGATGAGTGTCTCTATCCTCTAACTCATGAGGACTCACCAATTGACTTAGGAAAGAGCCAAGTCTTCCTCTTCAATGACCACGAATCTCTTCAACGGTAACCTAAAATGTTTGGGAAAAAGGGAGAAAATATGGGTTAGTACAAACAACATGTACTAAGTATGACTCCTATGCACAAAAATCATCAATGCATGAGAAAATGACAATTTAGTCAAAATCATGCTTCCTATAAATTTAACTCAACATGAAGATATAAGAAGCATAATAAGTCAATTCAACATAATAACAATCCAACATGTAAATCACCCAAGTAATACTTGTGCAATGCCAAGGGTAGAACCTCATAATCCTATCCAAGGTTAAGCATCACATTAAGCAACCCACTCCATACTTACAATATCTTCTCTTAAAGTCATAATAAAATTATTAATACATGAATACTACTCATATCTTATCAACATAATCATAATCATAGCCATAATCATAAAAGAACACTACTAGAACGATCCCTTAGGATCCCACATGTGCAATGAGTGAGAGAAGTCCCATACCCTCTCTCTCCCAATGTAGTAGCCTTCAAGACAACCCTAATAAGAGTTCACATACTTAACTTGTTCATTTACTTTTACATTAGGAAGGAGTGCAATAACCAACATGAGACCATGTGAGCTACATGGAATCCGGTGTTCTACTCTCACACCGAAAAGAGATGGTTAACACTTGCCTAAGGTGTAACCATTCAAACGTAGCTATATAGGTGGATCCACTAAGCTAGAGTCCTATATGGGTACATAGTTATGGGTCAAGGATATTGTTTCTAGAAACCTTGACTTACTAACGTGGAGGTTTCCATCTCATGAGACAACACATTATTAGGGAAACCGGACTTACTAACGTGAGAAAACCCATGTGGGAGGCCGGACTTACTAACGTGAGACCTCCATCTCATTTACATGCCCTTTCGGTTCTAAGAATTTATTACCTTTAGTAGTCATCTTATTACATCGTACAAGTTCAGATTAGTCTCTTCTAGACCCTTAGGTAACCCTATTCTCATAAAATCTCATAGGTGACCACAAGTGAGAAATATCCTTTCACTTTAGTCACTATAGCAAGTGAATTAAACCTTTCACTCAACCCTTCATCATGTTCATGAGAAACTGCATTCAGTCACACAATGATCATGCTATATCATGCACACATAATTCATAACCAATACATATTTCTAAGGTTAGGGTTGAGGGAATCATGTCATCAAGATCATAACAACACGTTAGCTATAGCATCATTGTCATCTAAGTAATTTCACCTTTCATCATTTAGATCAAAGAAGAGTCAAGATCATACCTCATTGCCCTTCATGGGACTTCACCCTTCAACACCCAAGAATTCACAACCAACAAATGAAATAAATCAATTCATGATGTATTATCATAACTAAAATTAAAGTAAACAAGTAACATGTTCATCACCCTCAACAATTCACCTTAACCAATCAAAGAATTCAGGGATTTGGGGGAAGGACATTGGTCAAAGGAAAACTCATAGGAATTCATCAATTAACCATTAAATCACACTTAAATAACATTAATTCATCATAATTTATCACAATTGATTCACAATTTTTTTTACAAAGAAGACCCATGTGAGGAGAAAAACCCTTGTTTTCGGGGATTTAGAAATCATCTTTTGTAGGACCTCTTCGGGAAAATATTCCCATGATTTAAAGAAACAATTCCTTACAGATGAGAAAGCCACGAAATTGGGTTGAACACTTGAGGGATTGATATTTTTCTTGGAGCTCTCTGGGTCTTCAATGGAGTTTTGGAGGAAGAGAGAATTTGGGAGAATTGAGAGTGATTTTTAATTTCAACTTTTGGGACTTGATTTTGAGTGTTAAAATTGAACTTAAAATGAAACTAATACATTATATAGTCACCCATTAAATTACCCAAAAGACCCCTCACTTAAATGGGTTTATTTGTGAAGTCAAAACACCCAAAATACGACTTTTATGATATCTAGGAAGTAGGTGCACGTCGCGAGGATAATTCCCATTTATTTTTGAATTTTGAGCTGAGGAAGTAGAGTCCGTGTAAGATCCTCGTCGCGAGGAAAGCTTCAAATCCCCACGTTATGGATGCGCGTCGCGCAACAGCTACCATAGTCTTCCTGCGCAAAGGCAGCTTGCTCGCCCAAGTTCGGGTACTCCCTAACGACCCTTCCGGTGGTCCTTGGGGTGTCGTGACTGAATGTTTTGACCCTATATACTACTCTCTAACTATTAAAAGCCCTTTTTTCAAGTTTTGAACTCGATATGACCCTCCGAAACCTTCACCAAACATATGTAAATGGCCAAGTGCATTGGCATACGATGAAATGAATATTATGTAATGAAATGATGAAACCCTAGAAGGGTTAAGTAAGAGTATGAAACACACAAATGGACAAGTGCATTGGCATATGATGAAATGAACATTCACGTAAAATGGGGTGAGTAATTATGAAGAGCAAATGTGCTAATGTTAATGAATGTGGTGACAACATGATAAGAGGCTAATGTGAAAGATGAGAGCAATCTCAAATGAGCCTAAGTAATTGTTACCAAAACGTACTCACCTATGAGAGTGTAAAGTTAATGAAGAGACTAGTATCTATGAACACTCTAATGAAAGTATTGAGAATAATGTATACTTAATAATAATGATGAGATGAGAAATCATCTATTGAGCTATAATGTCCTCATACTAGAAGCCAGCTTCCATGACGTATGAGTTGAATGAAATGGAACTTTATACTGAGCATCGATAGCCTAGCTATGAGCAGTGATGCCTTCTTTAGGGAAAGGCGGAGGTTCAAGTAACTCTCATGAGATGAGACTGTCCAGCATGCCGGGTATGGGTCTCCTTATATCTCATAGTCTTCGAACCTATACTGCTAATATAAGGATCTGGCGGGGTTCATTTCCCATATATGGTAGCATGTTTTGGGTCACTTTGGCCGGTGATTCCACCTCTTTTCGGTGTGGGGGAGACATTGGATTTCATGATGCTCACATGATCTATGTTGGTTAGAATTAAAGTTCCCAATGAATGAATGAGGCCAACCTCAAATGATGCACATAATAAAATGAACGATACCAAAGGTGTTAGGATAGCATAATCAAGAGGAGAGCTAGACTCAAGTAATGACACTAGGTTATTCTTGATTATTGCACAGCAAACCCGATGAGAGTCTTAAACTACATCCTACGTATAGCTGGTGTTTACACTAGCTTATGAATGAATGAAATGAAGTACGTATGAATGAATGAAGAAGACTCTGTGTTTGCTAAAGAAGGCTCCCTAGTTGAGGTCCCATATGTTGAGCCCTCATTTTGGGAAGTCTTAATGTCAAGTCCATGATTCCAAGGTCTCATGGCATATGAATGAATGATATGAAAGATGTTATGTGTTGTATGCAATATGATATGTGCTATGTGTAAGATGTTATGTGCTGTGTGCAATATGATAAGTATGATGATGGATGTTACTCTCATGGCATGACTTTCCTAATCCAAATTTGGAAAACTCACTGACTTTCCTAATCCAAATTTGGAAAGCTCATTAACTTTCCTAATCCCAATTTGGCAAGTCCACTGACTTGACTTTCCAAAATCATGTTGTTAGGAAAGTGCTCTTCTTACTCATGCATGTCCTTGGTGTGTGGTTGCATATACCCATACTTAGTACGAGTGTGTACTAATCCCTTTCAACTCTATATTTTTAGGTGCAGAGACAGGTGGATGCTAGAGCTTACAGGTTGACGTTGCAGCTATCCGGACATGGAGCTTTCATCCGGACTTGGTAGGACCTCATGCTTTCGAGGATGTCTACCGTTACTATCTAGCTTATATGTAGGTTTTAGCTAGTGGAGTATGTTCCACTAGTTTTTCTTTCCATTTTTATTTCAGACATTGTATTGGTGTCATTTTGATAATTATACATTTAATGCAGTATTGAACTATTTCTTTCAGTTGATAATCTTAATGTTAGATGGTTGATTGTAAACATTATGGATGTAAGTACAATGACATTTATGCATGATAAGAAACAAGAAGTTTCAAATTTTCTGCTAAAATTAACCTAGATGAAGTAATGATGACGTATGTAGGCTTGTCTGCGACCTCTGAAAGGTCAACGACGCCGGTCTCGACTGGGGTCTAGATTCCAGTCGCGACATGAAGGTGCCATAGAGATAGTTGAGTGGTAGCTATTGTGGTAGGAGAACTCTATTAAGGGTAGGTGTTCATCCCAATTACCCTGGAAGTCGATGACACATGCCCTAAACATATCCTCAAAGTTTGAATAGTGCATTCAGCTTGACCATCCGTCTTTGGATGAAAAGCGGTACTAAGCTTCACATTCGTACTAATCCCATTTTGGAAAGATTTCCAAAAATGGGAGTTAAATTGAGTACCTCTATCCGAAATTATGGAGAAAGGGGCTCTATGTAACTTCACTATCTCTTTAATGTACAATTTGGCATAATCTTCCACCAGATATGTGACTTTAACAGGAAGGAAATGTGCGGACTTGGTTAGCCTATCCAGAATGACCCATATCGAGTCATGTTGTCTTCTAGTACGTGGCAACCCCACAACAAAGTCCATGTTAATATCCTCCCATTTCCATGTAGGAATATCTATATTTCGAGTCAATCCACCCGGCCTTTGATGCTCCGCTTTCACTTGTTGGCAATTTGGACACTTAGCAACAAAGTCCGCTGTGTCCCTTTTCATATCATTCCACCAATCTGTTTCTCGTAAGTCGCAGTACATCTTTGTAGCACCAGGGTGAATGGAATATCGGGAGCCATGAGCCTCTTTCATGATCAATTCCCTTAAACCATCAACATCCAGTATGCACAACATTTCTTGGTGCCTAAGCACCCCATCTTCTCATAGAGAGAAGGACTCATTAGACTTACTAAGGACCGTTTCCTTCAACTCCATTAATAGAGGATGAAGGTGTTGTTTGGATTTCACCCCAACCACTAAAGATGACTCACAGTTGCGAACCACGAAACCACCCTTTGAAGAGTCTTCTAGTGGGAAACCCAAACGGGCCAACCTTTGAACCTCTTTTACTATCTCCTTAGTATCATCAACCACATTAGTCACACTACCCATGGACACTCTACTCAAAGAATCCTCTACCACATTAGCTTTTCTAGGATGCTAGAGGACACTCATGTCGTAGTCCTTTAAAAGTTCTAACCATCTTCTTTGACGTAGGTTCAAATATTTTTGCGTAAACACATACTGTAAGTTTTAGTGAACGGTGAATACATCAACATGTACCCCATAGAGATAATGTCTCCAAATTTTTAATGCAAATACCACGGAAGCAAGCTCAAGGTCGTGAGTTAGGTAATTCTTCTCATGTGGCTTGAGTTGTCTAGAGAAATATGCTATGATTTTCCCATGTTGCATGAACACACACCCTAGACCCACTCGCGATGCATCACAATAAACCACAAACCCTTCGGTACCCTCCGGTAAAGTAAATAACAGAGCGGAGGTGAGTCTATCTTTCAATAATTGGAAACTCTTTTCACATGATTCCGACCATTCGAATTTGGACTTATTTTGGGTTAAGGCCATTAATGGGGAGGCGATAGAAGATAAGCCCTCAACAAACCTCCTATAGTAACAAGGCAACCCTAGAAAACTTCGGATGTCGTAGGACTCAAATGTCTAGGCCAACTTTTGACCACTTCCGTCTTCCTTGGGTCAACGTCTACCCCTTCACTAGAGACAATGTGACCAATAAAGGCAACCGAACTCAACCAAAACTCACACTTTAAACTTAGCAAAAATTTGGTTATCCTTGAGAACTTGCAAAACTATATTCAAGTGTCTTATTTGATCATTTTCACTCCTAGAGTATATCAAAATGTCATCAATAAAGACAATCACATACAGGTCAAGATACTTTCTAAAATATGATTCATAAGGTCCATGAATGCCTCCGGGGCATTTTTTAGACCAAACAACACCACTAGGAGTTCAATGTGATGATATCTTGTTCGGAATGCCAATTTCGGAATATCAACCTCCCTCAATCTATGTTGATTATAACCCGACCTAAAGTCAATCTTTGAAAAATATCTCCCTCCTTGGAGTTGATCAAACAAGTCATGAATCCTAGGGAGCGGGTACTTATTCTTTATAGTGACTTTGTTTAATTGACGATAGTCGATGCACATTCTGAATGACCCATCCTTCTTCTTTACAAAAAATACCAGAACACCCCATAGAGATATGCTCGGTTGAATAAAGACCTTATCTAACAAATATTTGAGTTGAGCCTTTAGCTCCTTCAACTCTGCCAGGGCCATCCGATAAGGAGGGATTGAAATAGGTTGTGTATCCGGCAACAAGTCTATGCTGAAGTCAATCTCCCGTTTGGGAGGAATTCCGGTAAGGGCATAGGGAAAGACCTAAAAAAATTCCCTCACTATGGTTGTCAAATATATTGGAGGGACCTCGTATTCAAGATCCCTAACTCTTACTATGTGGTAGAGACAACCCTTTGCAATCAATTTGCAAGATTTTAGACATGAGATGATATTACCCCTAGGATTTGAGTTTCTTCCCTTCCACTAAAAAATGGGTTCATTTGGGAATTGAAATTTCACTATCCTTGTCCTACAATCAATATAGTCAAAGCAAGCATGCAACCAGTCCATACCCAAAATAACACTAAAATATAGCATATCAAGTTCTATCACGTCAACTAATGTAACACTATTGGGCAAGGAAATAGGACAACCTTTACAGACTCTATTAACCACCACGGAATCACCCACCGGGGTAGAAACCGAAAAAGGTTCGTCTAATATGTCGGGTAGTATTTCAAATTTCATGGCTACAAGAGGGGTCACAAATGACAATGTAGATCCCGAATCCAACAAATCATATACATCAAAGGAGAATAATTTTAACATACCGGTGACCACGTCATGTGAGCTCTGTTGATCACTTCGGGATTGGAGACCATAAAAGTGATTCTTCTTAGGAGCATCCATATTTGGGGCATTTTCTTGAACTTGAATATTTTCCCTTCCTTGAGTCTTCATCATAGGGTAATATCTCTTCATGTGACCACTCTTGCCACAACCATAACAATTACCCGTGCCAACTAGGCACTTACCATCATGTCACTTAGGAACCTTACTCTTGTTTAGGAACCTCTTGGTGATTGTGATTAGGAACCTTACTCTTGTTTACCCTTGGAGCATTAGGAGGGACTTGGTTGGAAAACCTCCTTTTGAACCTTGGTTTGTCTTGTACCTCAAACCTATTCTTAGAAGAATTCCCCTCTTTAGTTCTCACTGTCTTCAACTCCCTACCAACTTGCTTAAGCTTTTGCTCCTCAATTTGTTTGGAATGAACCATGAGACGAGAGATGTCCATGCTAGGAATTAACATAGATGACCTACATTCATTAACAACAAGATCGGATATCCCTGTGACAAATTTGTTCATCTTGGCTCTAGAATAAGCAACCATAGTAGGAGCATGCTTATATAGTTGAGTGTATTTTAGGCTATACTCCTTCATGCTCATACCCCTTGTCGAAGGTTGATGAATTCTTGCATATTCCTCTCTATTAGTTCCAAGGGAAATAACCTATCAAGGAAAGCTGTTTTGAAAGCTCCCCAAGTAATTCGACCTTCTATAACCGGTCACCCATCCTTCCATTGCTCATACAAAACATCAGCCACGTCTTTTAGTTGGTAAGCAACTAATTCCGCCTTTTCTTGATAAAAAACACCCATAGCATCAAGAACCTTGAACATTTCATCAATAAACCCTTGTGGGTCCTCCTCCACCTTAGAACCATAGAAAGTAGGGGGATTCATCCTTGTGAAATCCCTAATCCTTGAAGCGGTGGTGTTAGCATTGGGGTTCACTTGCATCCCTAGCAACTTGGGTAGCCAACACTTGAGTCAAGATATAAATGACCGACCTTATCTCAACATTAGACATAACCCATTCTTCAATAGGCACTTGAGGGTTTTGAGGAGCTTGAGGGGAACCGCCTCATTCAAATTCTCCTCTCCGGCCCTTCGAGTGTTGTTCCTCCTTGTATTCAATCCCTATAAGCACAATAAAAGGATTAGAAGAAAGGAATAGATTGAGTTAAGACTCTTAGGTACGACTAAGGAATAAAAAAAAAGTGAAAGTTCCTAAGCATCACATAGTTTCTCATTCATAAGTGTGGAGCGCTTCACAATTATGAATAAGACCCTACATAGACGTGGTTTAGTGAGACATCATTCCTAAGCATACTTAACCTCATGCTCTGATACCAATTTTTTTATGACCCAAAGTACCCCGTAGGCGTAACCGAAGTCGTCGTCCTCTACGAGGACTAAGACAAGCCCTTAGCGTTCGTCATAGCATATCATTTGTAAAAAATACGGGAAAATTAAAAACTTTTGCTTATATAGCAAGACGGTTTACATAGACCTAGACGGAGCTCGCATAAACAACATACAACATTTAGGAATTCAGGCTAATACATTGTCTCACATTAAACCATCTATAAAGTGAATCATAATAGTTTGGGCATACCCCTTAGTCTATTACAATATGCCATATAGGCTACAATGAAGTCTCAACATGAGAATGGAATAATTGTCTCAAACATAGACAAAACAAATAAGGCTTGATGAGTGGCTCTATCCTCAGAACTCATGAGGACTCACCAATTGACTTAGGAAAGAGCCAAGTCTTCTTCTTCAATGACCACGAATCTCCTCAATGTCCCAAACCTAAAATGTTTGGGAAAAAGGGAGAAAATATGGGTTAGTACAAACCACATGTACTAAGTATGACTCATATTCACAAAAATCATTAATGCATGAGAAAAAGGAAAATTTCGTCAAAATCATGCTTCCTATAAAGTTAACTCAACAGGCATATATAAGAAGCATAATAAGTCAATTCATAATAATAGCAACCCAACATGTAAATCACCCAAGTAATACATGTGCAATGCCAAGGATAGAACCCCATAATCGTATCCAAGGATAAGCATCACATTAAGCAACCCACTTCATACATACAACATATTGTCTTAAATTCATCATAACACGATTAGTACATGAATACTACTCATATATTATCAAGATAATCATAATCATAGTCATAATCATAAAATAACACTACTAGAACCATCCCTTAGGATCCCACATGTGCAATAAGTGAGAGAAGTACCATACCCTCTCTCTCCCAATGTAGTAGCCTTCAAGATAACCCTAATAAGAGTTCAAATACTTAACTTGTTCATTTACTTTTACATCAGAAGGAGTGCAATAACCGACATGAGACCATGTCAGCTACATGGAATCCGGTGTTCTACTCTCACACCGAAACGAGATGGTTAACACTTGTCTAAGGTGTAACCATTCATACATAGCTATCTAGGTGGATCCACTAAGCTAGAGTGCTATGTGGGCACATAGTTAAGGCTCAAGGAGATTGTTGCTAGAAACCTTGACTTACTAACGTGGAGGTTTCCATCTCATGAGACAACACATCATTAGGGAATCCAGACTTACTAACATGTGGAAACCCATTTGGGAGGCCGGACTTACTAACGTGAGAGCTCTATCTCATTTACATGCCCTTTTGGTGCTAAGAAATTATTCCCTTTAGTAGTCATATTATTACATGGTACAAGTTCACATTAGTCTCTTCTAGACCCATAGGTAAACTTCTTATCATAAAAGCTCATAGGTGACCATAAGTGAGAACTATCCTTTCACTTTTGTCACTATAGGAAGTGACTTAAACCTTTCACTCAACCCTTCATCATGTTCATGAGAAACTACATTCAATCACACAATGATCATGCTATATCATACACAAATAATTCATAACCAATACATGTGTCTAGGGTTAGGGTTGAGGGAATCATGTCATGAAGATCACAACAACACATTAGCTATAACATCATTGTCATCTAAGTAATTTCACCTTTCAACATTTAGATCAAAGAAGAGTCAAGATCATACCTCATTGCGTTTCATGTGACTTCACCCTTCAACACCCAAGAATTCACAACCAACATATGAAATAGGGCAATTCATGAAGTATTATCATAACTAAAATCAAAGTAAACAAGTGACATGTTCATCACCCTCAACAATTCACCTTAATAAATCAATGAATTTAGGGATTTAGGGAAAGGACATGGGTCAAGGGAAAAATCATAGGAATTAATCAATTAACAATTAATTCACACTTAAACAACATTAATTCATCATAATTCATCACAATTGATTCAAAATTTCGTTTTGCAATGAAGTCCCATGTGAGGAGATAAAACCTTTGTTTCAGGAGATTTAGAAATTATCTGTTGAAGGACCTCTTGGGGAAAGGATTCCAAAGATTGAAATAAACCATACCTTATATATGAGAAAGACACGAAATTGGGTTGAAAACTTAAAGGCTTTATCTTCTTCTTGGAGCTTTATGGGTCTTCAATGGAGTTTTGGAGGAAGAGAGAATTTGGGAGAGATGAGAGTGATTTTTTATTTCCACTTTTGGGACTTGATTTGAGTGTTAAAATTTACCTAAAACTTACCCTAAGAAATTATATAGTCACCCATTAAATTACCCAAAATACACCTCACTTAAATGGGTTTATTTGTGAAGTCAAAACACCCAAAATATGACTTTTATGATATCTTAGAAGTAGGTGAGCGTCGCGAGGTTAATTCCCCAATTTATTTTTGAATTTTGAAGCTGAGGAAGTAGGGTCTGTGTCATCCTCGTCACGAGGACAAGTTAAAATCCCCACCTGATGGTTGCGCATCGCGCAATAGCCAACATAATCTGCCTGCACGGAGCTGCCTTGGCAGCTTGCTTGCCAAGTTTGGGTACTCCCCAAGGACCCTTCTGGTGGTACTTGGGGTGTCGTGACTGCAAGTTTTGACCCTATATACTATACTATACCTATATATAGTCTTTTTTTGCAAGTTTTGGACTCCTTATGACCCTCCGAAACCTTCACCAAACATAGGGACGTCAACTAGTTAAATTTCTGTAGTTTACGGATGTTAACGCTTTTTTTTAATCCTATTGCTCCAATACTTCTCAATCAAGTTATTTATACTTATTCAGGTCTAAATGCATCATTAATCAACATATAAGGTTGTAGTATAAGTCATGGAAATTTCCGGGTGTGTAACAACATCACCATAAAGTCATATAAACATTTCCGATTCAATAGTTCATATCATCATATTATACAAAACCCTTACAAACAATTCCATTCCAAGACTACAAGTCCAATGATAATGTGAAGTCCCATAACCACACATAATCAAGTAAACAAGTTAGGAGATCACAAGTAATGCTTTGCTTCATACCACATATCATCCTCCTAAGTAGTCATCACCACATATAGCAATTTAGAACAATAGCATATTCATTAACATAGTCAACATCATATAAGAATGTCATCATATAAGTCAAAATTTCATAATACATTATATAATATTACATAAGACCATCTCCTAGCACTTCTTTTAGAGTTAACTTGTGCAATTTCTAGGTAGAGTCCCATACCCCTACCTATCCTAAGTTGTAACACCCCGTAATTTACATGGCATATCCTAGAGCCTCATATGTTGAATAATGATGTTTCAGACATAAAACAACAGCATAAAACTTAATAAGGAGGTGTTAAGAGTCACAACGTCAAATAAAGACCTTGACGTCAGGAAACTAGTGGATTGAACTAGTAAACGTCCCTATGTTTGGTGAAGTTTTTGGAGTGTCATATGAAGTCTAAAACTTGTAAAAAGACTTTAAATAGGTAAAACATAGTATAGAGGGTCCAACATCCAATCAAGACTTCCAAAGGACCACCGTAAAGGTCCTAGAGGAGGACCTGAACTATGGCGAGCAGGCTGCCAAAGCAGCCTGTGTCCAGCCAAGATATGAAGGTCCCTACGCGTCGCGCAGTCATCACAATGAAGGAAAAAATTTTCCTAGCGACGCGGGGCCTCCACAAGTTCCACTACTTCAACCCGGATATTCGGAAAAAAAAGTGAAATTGCCCCCGCGACGCGCAATTACTTCTTTGATTCGTCCGCGTCGTTTTTAAGTCAATTTGACTTCACAAAAAGACCCAATTAAGTGAGGGGTATTTTGTGTAATATAGGGGATGACTATATATTTATCTAGGGTCACATTTAAGTAATTTTACTCACCCAAATCAAATCCCCAAAGTTGAAATCAATAATCACTCTCATCTCTCTCAAATTCTCTCTTCCTTCAAACCTCCATTGAAAACAATTAGAGCTCCAAGAAGAAGGTCAAGTTCTCAAGTTTCCAACCCAATTTCGTGGCTTTATCATCACTAAGGTATGGTTTCTTTCACTCTTGGGATTCTTTTTCCCAAGAGGTCCCTCGAAAAGATGATCTCCAAATCCCCCAAAACTAGGGTTTCTTCTCCTCACATGGGTCTTCTTTGAAAAATGAAATTATGAGTCAATTGTGATGAATTAATATTTTTAGGTATATATTTATGGTTAATTTATGATTTTTTATCATTTTTCATTAGACCCATGTCATTTCCCAATTTCATTAAAACATTGAATTGATATGGTGAATTGTGAAAATTTTGAATATATAGATTGATTACATTGTTGTTAATTATACAATTGCTTCTTGAATTTACCTTGTTTATGTATTGGTTATTTTTCTTGGTAATGGAAGTATGAAGATTCTTAAAAGGGACAATCAGGTATGTTAAATGGTTATTCTTGAATTCAATTGTGAAGTAAGAGTTACTTAGATTATAATGCTCCTATGTCTAATGTCTGGATTTGATGTTGATGTTAAGTATTTGTCATCCTTAATCCTAGACTATTGAATTGGTTATAAAGTATTCAATTATGTAATGGTATGATTATTACATGATTGAAGTAGTTTCTCATGATTATAATAATGTGTTGAGTGAAAGGTTACACACTTGTAGATGGTTCTCTAAAGTAAAAGGATAGTTATCACTTATTAATTCCTATGAGCTATTATGATAAGATGTTCACATAGGGGTCTAGTAGAGACTAATGTGATCTTGTATGACGACTATGATGATTACTAAAGGGAATAAATGCTTGTCACCGAAAGGGCATGTAAATGAGATGCAGGTCTCACGTTTAGTAAGTCCGGCCTCCCACATGGGTTTACTCACGGTAGTAAGTCCAGATTCCCAAGTTATGTGTTGTCTTATGAGATGGAAACCTCCACGTTTAGTAAGTCAAGGTGTCTAGTAACAATCTCCTTGACCCATAACTATGTGCCCACATAGGACTCTAGCTTTTTGCATTCATCTAGATATCTACGTACGAATGGTTACACCTTAGACAAATGTTAACCCTCTTTTTTCGGTGTGGGAGTAGAACACCTGATTTCATATAGCTCGCATGGTCTTATGTCGGTTATTGCACTTCTTTCCCTAATGTAAATGTAAATGAACAAGTTAAGTATGTGGAATCTTATTAGGGTTGTGTTAAAGGCTACTACATAGTGTGAGAGAGGGTATGTGACTTCTCTTACACATTGCACATGTGTGATCCTAAGAGATGGTTATAGTAGTGTTCTTTTGTGATTATGATTATGATTATGATTATGTGGATATGCTATGAGTAGTATTGATGTATTAAGCATGTGATGATAAAGTATGAGAATATGTTGTAAGTATGAAGTGGGTTGCTTAAGGTGATACTTATCTTGGGATGGGATTATGGGGTTCTATTCTTGGAATTGCACAAGTGTTGCTTTAGTTGCTTACATGTTGGGTTGATATTTTATTAAATTGTATTACTATGCTAACTATATGTGCATGTTTAGTTAAATTGATAGAAAGCATGATTGACAAAAATGTCTTTTTCTCATGCATCAATCATTTTGTGCATAGGAAACATACTTAGTACATGTGATTTGTACTAACCCATATTTCTCCCCTTTTTCCCAAATATTTTGGGTTCGGGCCATTGAGAAGTTCATGGTAGATTGCAAGGAAGACTTGGAACCTTTCCCAAGTCATTAGTGACTCCTCATGTTCGGGAATGTTGCCATGTTCCACTCTAGCTATGATGTTGTTTGTGTTTAGAACCATTATTCTTTTTTTTATCATTGATGTAACAACCCTAAAAAAAATAGATATGCTAAGTAATGCTTAATGTGCCAAGAATGCCTACGATTAGACCAGGGTTCACACAGATTGATGCGCGTAGAACCAGACCTCGGAACCCTTGGTATAGCCAAGCCAACTAACTTTGGGAGTTAGTTGAGCTAGGAAAGGTTGGGACCAACCATGTAGGACTCTCCAATACAAATATTTACTCGAAGGAGTTTTTATCGGACTTAAAAAGAAGGAATTTTAAGTTTTTAGGGTCTAGGGGTAAAATGGTCTTTTACCAGGCTAAGGGTAATATCATAATTACCCTAAATATATCTATATATATATATATAATTATTTAATAATATGGAGGGGCAATTTTGGGAGAGAGAGACGAATTTGAGCTCTAGGAGTGGAGTCTTGCTCCACCCGGGTTCGAACCTAGGTGGAAGCAATGATTTAACTTATTTTTATTTAAATTGATAAATTAATTTAATTAATTAATAATTATTATATGATTTAAGAAAAAGGAAAATCAGATTTTTATTATTAATTATTTATTAATTAACATGTCTTATTTTGACTAAGTCTCCACTAGAGTCCTAATCCTAGGGAACCTCTCTCTCTCTTTCACGTTTCATCCACTTCTCCCATTTTTTTTTCCACGTTTTTCTGTTAACAAAGCAGCAACAAAAAATTAGAAATAACAACAAAACACTTGAAGAACTCATGAGAATTCAAACGACAAAAACAACCCATAAAAGTAAAGCAAAACGTGACATTCTCGACGGGTAAGGTGGGAATTTCTGTGTTGGACGTTGGGTTGGTGGTGATTCTGGGCAGCAACTTTGTGTGTTGAACAACACCAAGAACAGATATGGGTTTTGTTACTCTTGGTCCCTTTCTCAAGAGACCCCTAGGATTCAGTCGATTCTAATCCGAAAACTAGGATTGTTTCCCCGTTTCATGTCCCTGTCACTAGCTCCTATTGATGGTTGTAGGTTGGTATGTCTGCTGGTAGATATTAGGCATGTAATGTGTTTTTTCGTGATGAATATGTTCATGAATGTGTATTTGGAATCGTACAAATGATAACCTATGCTTTCCGAAATATGTGTTTATGTGTGTGCAATGTGTAGTTGTGACTTTGAACACGGATTGAAGTATGAAAATGACTTGTTTTATGGTTGTATTTCACGTGCACAAACTTGTATTAATCGTGATGTTCATATGAAGTATAAAGTGGCTGATTTGAGTGAAAAACTATTAGCTAAATGATTCACAAAATGCCCTAAGAATTAACTTTAAATGTTGATGAAAAGAAGCTGAAAAATGTATCTCAAATTTCTAGCACATTGTTGGTTAATTTCAGCCAAGTAAAGTTCTTTAATAAGCTATGAAAAATGAAGAAAAATAAGTGAGGTAATTGAGGATCGAACCCGTGACCTCACCATGTTAAAAATCAGTGAAATAAGGTGAGAAAAAAGAAATGTGAGTGTGGGGATTGAACCCCCAACCTCTTGAATGGATGAGAAAGTTAGGAGAAAAATAAAGGAGAAAAATAAATGAGGAGAGTGGGGATTGAACCCCCAACCTCTTGAATGGATGAGAAAGTTAGGAGAAAAATAAAGGAGAAAAATAAATGAGGAGAGTGGGGATTGAACCCCAACCTCTTGAATGGATGAGAGAGTTAGGAGAAAAATAAAGGAGAAAATAAATGTGGAGAGTGGGGATTGAACCCACAACCTCTTGGATAGGTGAGAAAGTTAAGAGATAAATTAAAATAAAAATAATGAGCTTGTGGGGGATTGAACCCACAACCTCCTTAACTTAAACGAAAAAAAAGAGGAGAAAAAGAAAGGAAATATTATGGGGTTGATGGGAATCGAACTAGGGTCTCCCAAATCTGAAAAATGTAATTATCAAGTTTAAAATAAGATTAAGTGTTGTCCACAGGATTCGAAATAGGATTCCCTTGCCCAAATTCCGTATTTATACATAAGTCATACGTGAATTAAATGTTCAAGAATAATGCCACCTACTTAGATCGAAATCGAGATCTTGGCATACATACAAGATGCATAAGTCTTGTATGACATAATCTTAGGAAGATATGAATCACTTAGACGTATATGAATGAAGCCTCATGGCTTTTATGTATGGACACATAAGTCTAACATACGTTTAAAAGTAAGTGATCCTAAGATGTATGTAATGAAATGATGAAACCCTAGAAGGGTTAAGTATGAGTGTAAATACACTAAATGGCCAAGTGCATTGGCATATGATGAAATGAACAATGAAATGATGAAATGAACAATGATATGATGAAATGAACAATGAAATGACGAAATGAACAATGAAATGATGAAATGAACAATGAAATGATGAAATGAGAAATGAAATGATGACACCCTATAAGGGTTAAGTAAGGGTGTGAAACACACTAAATGGCCAAGTGCATTGGCATATGATGAAATGAACATTTACGTAATAAGAGGTGAATAAGTATGAAAAGCAAAGGTGCTAATGATGATGAATGTGGTGACAACATGATATGAGGCTAATGTAAATGATGAGAGCAAATCTCAAATGAGCCTAAGTAAATGTTACCAATACGTACTCACCTATGATAGTGTAAGATAATGAAGAGACCAGTCTCTATGAACACTCTAATGAGAGTATTGATCTTAACACACTCAATACGATTGATGAGATGAGAAATCATCTAATGAGCTATGATGTCCTCATACTAGAAGCCAGCTTCCATGACGTATGAGATGAATGTAATGGAACTTTATACTAAGCACCGATAGACTAGCTATGAGCGGTGATGCCTTCTTTCGGGAAGGGCGGAGGTTCACGTAACTCTCATGAGATGAGACTGTCCGGCTTGCCGGGTATGGGTCTCCTTATATATCCTAGTCTTCGAACCTATACTGCCAATATAGGGATCTGGCGGGGTTAAATTCCATGTACGCTAGCATGTTATTGGATCACTTTGGCCGGTGATTCCACCTCTTTTCGGTGTGGGGAGACACTGGATTTCATGATGCTCACATGATCTATGTCGGTTAAAGTTAAAGTTCCCAATGAATGAATGAGGCCAGCCTCAAATGATGCACATAATGAAATGAATGATACCAAAGGTGTTAGGATAGGATAATCAAAAGGTGAGTTAGATTCAAGTAATGACATTAGGTCATTCTTGGTCATTGCACAACGAACCTAATGAAAGTCTTAAACTACATCCTAGGTATAACTGGTGGTTAACTGGACTATGAACGAAATGAAATGAAGTACGTATGAATGAATGAAGCAGACTCTGTGTTTGCTAATGAAGACTCCCTAGTTGAGGTCCCATATGTTTAGCCTTTCATTTCTGGGATATCTTAATGTCAAGTCCATGATTCCAAGGTCTCATGGCATACGAATGAATGATATGAAAGAAGTTATGTGCTACATGTAAAATGTACTGTATGCTATATGATATGTGCTATGTGTAAATGTTATGTGCTGTGTGCAAATGTGAAAAGTATGATTATGTATGTTATTCTCATGGCATAACTTTCCTATTCCAAATTTGGAAAGCTCACTGACTTTCCTAATCCAAATTTGAAAAGATCATTTACTTTCCTAATCCAAATTAGGAAACTTTCCGAATCTCAATTTGGCAAGTCCACTGACTTGACTTCCAAAAATCATGTTGTTAGGAAAGAGCTATTCTTTCTCATGCATGTCCTTGGTGTGTGCTTGCATATACCCATACTTAGTACAAGTGTGTACTAACCCTATACAAACTCTACTATTTTAGGTGCAGGCACAGGTGGACGGTAGAGCTATAGGATCATCGCTGCAGTTATCCGGACGTTCAGCATTCATCCGGCTTTGGTAGGTCCTCATGCTTTCGAGGATGCTACTAGTTTATGTTCTATCTTAGTTTAGGAGTTGAGCTAGTGGAGTATGTTCCACTAGCGTTTCTTTCTTATTTCTTTAAGACTATGTATTGGGCCATTTTGGCAATTATACAATTATGTGTAATGAACTATTCCTTTCATTTGTTTATCTCTTAATGTTTAGATGGTTGATGTTGAACGAATTACGAATGTATTAGAAATGTTTAGTAAGTAATGTTTAGAAACAAAAAGTTTCAAATTTTCCGCTAAAAATTAACCTATGTAAAGTAAGAATGACGTAAGTAGGCTTGTCTGCGACCTCTAAGAGGTCAATGACGCCGGTCTCGTCTGGGGTCTAGATTCCAGTCGTGACAAAGTTGGTATCAGAGCACTAGGTTAAATTACGAAAATAAAAAGTTCACATCAACCACATTGAGTAGTTTCTAAGTCATGGTAGTGAAGTGCACCACTATCCTGGATTATAGACTGCATCATGCGTAGGAAAATTTCCCTTCTTCTACTCTTTATCATGCTATCTAGAGCCTTGACACTTTGTGTCATTTTAAATATCTAACTTCGTTCTTGTGTGCGCGCTTAGAAGAATACACACAAGAATTAGGATGACCAAGTGGTCTAAGGTGCTAGACACAAGATCTGGCCTTCCCAAGAAGGGGCAGTGATAGAAATGCCTGCGTGAACGAAAGACGTTTGATAAGAGTGGTTGTTCGCATGAAGGTGAGTGCATGGTAGGTTTTAAAGCCTGCTATGAGTATTGATGAAGAGGAGAAGGATAAGTTTGCTGCTTACTAGCTCAAGAAGATGGCTCAGGTATGGATTACTTCAGAAATTCTAGACTACCATAGTCTATCGAAACAGGGTAGTAAGGTTAACTTTCCAAATAAGTTAAAGTTAAAATGAATTCATGCTTGCATGTCATGTTGATGTTTTGTATAGCGTGGACATGATTTTTGTGTTGCATGAGTTGTGAGGTGCATCAAGTTAAGTGCGATTGAGAAGGAAGTTCCTCAATCTCAAATATGAAGCTTCAGATAAGATTGTGTAATATGCATTATCCAGAGTAAGTGTGAAACACAAATTCAAAAAGAGTAAAGTCTCAAGTATGTTTAGATATCTTCGAAAATCGCCCTCTTTATTTAAAATGATGTTTAGTGTCATTCGGGGACGAATGTTCCTAAGGGGGGGATAATGTAACAACCCTAAAAAAAATAGATGTGCTAAGTAATGCTTAATGTGCCAAGAATGCCTACGATTAGACCAGGGTTCACACAAATTGATGCGCGTAGAACCAGACCTCAGAACCCTTGGTATAGCCAAACCAACTAACTTGGGAGTTAGTTGAGCTAGGAAAGTTGGGACCAACCATGTAGGCTCTCAATACAAATTTACTCGAAGGAGTTTTACCGGACTTAAAAAGAAGGAATTTTAAGTTTTGAGGGTCTAGGGGTAAAATGGTCTTTTACCAGGCTAAGGGTAATATCATAATTACCCTATATATATATATATATAATTAATTATTTAATAATATGGAGGGGCAATTTTGGGAGAGAGAGACGAATTTGAGCTCTAGGAGTGGAGTCTTGCTCCACCCGGGTTCGAACCTAGGTGGAAGCAATGATTTAACTTATTTTTTATTTAAATTGATAAATTAATTTAATTAATTAATAATTATTAGCTGATTTAAGAAAAAGGAAAATCAGATTTTATTATTAATTATTTATTAATTAACATGTCTTATTTTGACTAAGTCTCAACTAGAGTCCTAATCCTAAGGAACCTCTCTCTCTCTTTCACGTTTCATCCACTTCTCCCATTTTTTTTTCACTTTTTCTGTTAACAAAGCAGCAACAAAAAATTAGAAATAACAACAAAACACTTGAAGAACTCATAAGAATTCAAACGACCAAAACAATCCATAAAAGTAAAGCAAAACGTGACATTCTCGACGGGTAAGGTGGGAATTTCTGTGTTGGACGTTGGGTTGGTGGTGATTCTGGGCAGCAACTTTGTGTGTTTAACAACACCAAGAACAGGTATGGGTTTTCTTACTCTTGGTCCCTTTCCAAGAGACCCTAGGATTCAGTCGATTCTAATCCGAAAACTAGGATTGTTTCCCCGTTTCATGTCCCTGTCACTAGCTCCTATTGATGGTTGTAGGTTGTATGTCTGCTGGTAGATATTTAGGCATGTAATGTGTTTTTCGTGATGAATATGTTCATGAATGTGTATTTGGAATCGTACAAATGATAACCTATGCTTTCCGAAATATGTGTTTATGTGTGTGCAATGTGTAGTTGTGACTTTGAACACGGATTGAAGTATGAAAATGACTTGTTTTATGGTTGTATTTCACGTGCACAAACTTGTATTAATCGTGATGTTCATATGAAGTATAAAGTGGCTGATTTGAGTGAAAAACTATTAGCTAAATGATTCACGAAATGCCCTAAGAATTAACTCTAAATGTTGATGAAAAGAAGCTGAAAAATGTATCTCAAATTTCCAGCACATTGTTGGTTAATTTCAGCCAAGTAAAGTTCTTTAATAAGCTATGAAAAATGAAGAAAAATAAGTGAGGTAATTGAGGATCGAACCCGTGACTCACCATGTTAAAAATCAGTGAAATAAGGTGAGAAAAAGGAAATGTGGAGAGTGGGGATTGAACCCCAACCTCTTGAATGGATGAGAAAGTTAGGAGAAAATAAAGGAGAAATAAATGAGGAGAGTGGGATTGAACCCCAACCTCTTGAATGGATGAAAGTTAGGAGAAAAATAAAGGAGAAAAATAAATGAGGAGAGTGGGGATTGAACCCCAACCTCTTGAATGGATGAGAGAGTTAGGAGAAAAATAAAGGAGAAAATAAATGTGGAGAGTGGGGATTGAACCCACAACCTCTTGGATAGGTGAGAAAGTTAAGAGATAAATTAAAATAAAAATAATGAGCTTGTGGGGATTGAACCCACAACCTCCTTAACTTAAACGAAAAAAGAGGAGAAAAAGAAAG
>CM040621.1:52407644-52547190 GCA_022817965.1 Solanum lycopersicoides
ATTGATGCGCGTAGAACCAGACCTCAGAACCCTTGGTATAGCCAACCAACTAACTTTGGGAGTTAGTTGAGCTAGGAAAGGTTGGGACCAACCATGTAGGCTCTCGAATACAAAATTTACTCGAAGGAGTTTTTATCGGACTTAAAAAGAAGGAATTTTAAGTTTTTGAGGGTCTAGGGGTAAATGGTCTTTTACCAGGCTAAGGGTAATATCATAATTCCCTAAATATATATCTATATAATATATATATATAATTATTTAATAATATGGAGGGGCAATTTTGGGAGAGAGAGACGAATTGAGCTCTAGGAGTGAGAGTCTTGCTCCACCCGGGTTCGAACCTAGGTGGAAGCAATGATTTTAACTTATTTTTATTTAAATTGATAAATTAATTTAATAATTAATAATTATTATCTGATTTAAGAAAAAGGAAAATCAGATTTTTATTATTAATTATTTATTAATTAACATGTCTTATTTTGACTAAGTCTCAACTAGAGTCCTAATCCTAAGGAACCTCTCTCTCTCTTTCACGTTTCATCCACTTCTCCCTTTTTTTTTCCCACGTTTTTCTGTTAACAAAGCAGCAACAAAAAATTAAAAATAACAACAAAACACTTGAAGAACTCATAAGAATTCAAACAACAAAAACAATCCATAAAAGTAAAGCAAAACGTGACATTCTCGACGGGTAAGGTGGGAATTTCTGTGTTGGACGTTGGGTTGGTGGTGATTCTGGGCAGCAACTTTGTGTGTTGAACAACACCAAGAACAGGTATGGGTTTTGTTACTCTTGGTCCCTTTCCCAAGAGACCCCTAGGATTCAGTCGATTCTAATCCGAAAACTAGGATTGTTTCCCCGTTTCATGTCCCTGTCACTAGCTCCTATTGATGGTTGTAGGTTGGTATGTCTGCTGGTAGATATTAGGCATGTAATGTGTTTTTTCGTGATGGATATGTTCATGAATGTGTATTTGGAATCGTACAAATGATAACCTATGCTTTGAAATATGTGTTTATGTGTGTGCAATGTGTAGTTGTGACTTTGAACACGGATTGAAGTATGAAAATGACTTGTTTTATGGTTGTATTTCACGTGCACAAACTTGTATTAATCGTGATGTTCATATGAAGTATAAAGTAGCTGATTTGAGTGAAAAACTATTAGCTAAATGATTCACGAAATGCCCTAAGAATTAACTCTAAATATTGATGAAAAGAAGCTGAAAAATGTATCTCAAATTTCCAGCACACTGTTGGTTAATTTCAGCGAAGTAAAGTTCTTTAATAAGCTATGAAAAATGAAGAAAAATAAGTGAGGTAATTGAGGATCGAACCCGTGACCTCACCATGTTAAAAATCAGTGAAATAAGGTGAGAAAAAGGAAATGTGGAGAGTGGGGATTGAACCCCCAACCTCTTGAATGGATGAGAAGTTAGGAGAAAAATAAAGGAGAAAAATAAATGAGGAGAGTGGGGATTGAACCCCCAACCTCTTGAATGGATGAGAAAGTTAGGAGAAAAATAAAGGAGAAAAATAAATGAGGAGAGTGGGGATTGAACCCCCAACCTCTTGAATGGATGAGAGAGTTAGGAGAAAAATAAAGGAGAAAATAAATGTGGAGAGTGGGGATTGATCCCACAACCTCTTGGATAGGTGAGAAAGTTAAGAGATAAATTAAAATAAAAATAATGAGCTTGTGGGGGATTGAACCCACAACCTCCTTAACTTAAACGGAAAAAAAGAGGAGAAAAAGAAAGGAAATATTATGGGGTTGATGGGAATCGAACTAGGGTCTCCCAAATCTGAAAAATGTAATTATCAAGTTTAAAATAAGATTAAGTGTTGTCCACAGGATTCGAAATAGGATTCCCTTGCCCAAATTCCGTATTTACATAAGTCATACGTGAATTAAATGTTGAAGAATAATGCCACCTACTTAGATCGAAATCGAGATCTTGTCATACATACAAGATGCATAAGTCTAGTATGACATAATCTTAGGAAGATATGAATCACTTAGACGTATATGAATGAAGCCTCATGGCTTGTATGTATGGACACATAAGTCTAACATACGTTTAAAAGTAAGTGATCCTAAGATGTATGTAATGAAATGATGAAACCCTAGAAGGGTTAAGTATGAGTGTAAATACACTAAATGGCCAAGTGCATTGGCATATGATGAAATGAACAATGAAATGATGAAATGAACAATGATATGATGAAATGAACAATGATATGATGAAATGAACAATGAAATGATGAAATGAACAATGATATGATGAAATGAACAATGATATGATGAAATGAACAATGAAATGACGAAATGAACAATGAAATGATGAAAGAACAATGAAATGATGAAATGAGAAATGAAATGATGACACCCTATAAGGGTTAAGTAAGGGTGTGAAACACACTAAATGGCCAAGTGCATTGGCATATGATGAAATGAACATTTACGTAATAAGAGGTGAATAAGTATGAAAAGCAAAGGTGCTAATGATGATGAATGTGGTGACAACATGATATGAGGCTAATGTAAATGATGAGAGCAAATCTCAAATGAGCCTAAGTAAATGTTACCAATATGTACTCAACTATGAGAGTGTAAGATAATGAAGAGACCAGTCTCTATGAACACTCTAATGAGAGTATTGAGCTTAACACACTCAATACGAATGATGAGATGAGAAATCATCTAATGAGCTATGATGTCCTCATACTAGAAGCCAGCTTCCATGACGTATGAGATGAATGTAATGGAACTTTATACTAAGCACCGATAGACTAGCTATGAGCGGTGATGCCTTCTTTCGGGAAGGGCGGAGGTTCACGTAACTCTCATGAGATGAGACTGTCCGGCTTGCCGGGTATGGGTCTCCTTATATCTCCTAGTCTTCGAACCTATACTGCCAATATAGGGATCTGGCGGGGTTAAATTCCCATGTACGCTAGCATGTTATTGGATCACTTTGGCCGGTGATTCCACCTCTTTTCGGTGTAGGGGAGACACTGGATTTCATGATGCTTACATGGTCTATGTCGGTTAAAGTTAAAGTTCCCAATGAATGAGTGAGGCCAGCCTCAAATGATGCACATAATGAAATGAATGATACCAAAGGTGTTAGGATAGGATAATCAAAAGGTGAGTTAGATTCAAGTAATGACATTAGGTCATTCTTGGCCATTGCACAACGAACCTAATGAAAGTCTTAAACTACATCCTAGGTATAACTGGTGGTTACACTGGACTATGAACGAAATGAAATGAAGTACGTATGAATGAATGAAGCAGACTTTGTGTTTGCTAATGAAGACTCCCTAGTTGAGGTCCCATATGTTGAGCCTTCATTTCTGGGATGTATTAATGTCAAGTCCATGATTCAAAGGTCTCATGGCATACGAATGAATGATATGAAAGAAGTTATGTGCTACATGTAAAATGTACTGTATGCTATTTGATATGTGCTACGTGTAAATGTTATGTGCTGTGTGCAAATGTGAAAAGTATGATTATGAATGTTATTCTCATGGCATAACTTTCCTATTCCAAATTTGGAAAGCTCACTGACTTTCCTAATCTAAATTTGGAAAGATCGTTTACTTTCCTAATCCAAATTAGGAAACTTTTCGAATCTCAATTTGGCAAGTCCACTGACTTGACTTCCAAAAATCATGTTGTTAGGAAAGAGCTATTCTTTCTCATGCATGTCCTTGGTGTGTGCTTGCATATACCCATACTTAGTACAAGTGTGTACTAACCCTATACAAACTCTACTATTTTAGGTGCAGGCACAGGTGGACGGTAGAGCTATAGGATCATCGCTGCAGTTATTCGGACGTTCAGCATTCATCCGGCTTTGGTAGGTCCTCATGCTTTCGAGGATGCTACTAGTTTATGTTCTAGCTTAGTTTAGGAGTTGAGCTAGTGGAGTATGTTCCACTAGCGTTTCTTTCTTATTTCTTTCAGACTATGTATTGGGCCATTTTGGCAATTTTACAATTATGTTTAATGAACTATTCCTTTCATTTGTTTATCTCTTAATGTTTAGATGGTTGATGTTGAACGAATTACGAATGTATTAGAAATGTTTAGTAAGTAATGTTTAGAAACAAAAAGTTTCAAATTTTCCGCTAAAAATTAACCTATCTAAAGGAAGAATTACGTAAGTAGGCTTGTCTGCGACCTCTGAGAGGTCAACGACGCCGGTCTCGTCTGGGGTCTAGATTCCAGTCGTGACAATTGAAACAATTGATGTAAGCCTATAATGGCATTTTGTTCTTGTATTGACTATGTCCAAATGTTTATACTCTTATAGATGGTTCAATATGATACAAAGTAATAGACTAAATTCCTATTTATTGGTTAGTATGCCTAACCAAGAAGCCTAAGTAAGCTTCATCTGCGAGGAGTCTAAGTAAACTCAATATGTAGTATGTGAGATGTCTATTTAAACCTCAATATATAAAAAGTTTAAATTTATCCATATTTTTGACCTATGATGTGCTATGACGTATGCTAAGGGCTTGTCTTCGTCCTCTTCGAAGAGGATGACGCCGGTAACGACAAGGGTGTAATTTGGGTCTTTAGAAACTTGGTATCAGAGCATCAAGTTGAGTTATCTTAGGATTGATTTCCGACTAAACCACATCTACGTAGGGTGTTATTCATAATTATGAAGCGCGCTACACTTATGAATGAGAAAGAATGAGATGCTTAGCAACTTTCACTTTCTTGTTATTCCTTATTCGTGCCTATGTTTCCTAGCTCTATCTAGTCCTTTATTCTAATCATTTTATTCTGCTTATAGGCACTAAATACAACGAGGAACAATGATCGATGGGATGAGTAGGAGAATTTGAATGAAGCTTTTCCCCCTTAAGCTCCTCAAAACCCTTAAGTTCCTATTGAAGAAGGGGCTATGACCAACGTGGAGATAAGGGTGGTTATTCATAGCTTAACTCAAATGTTGGCTACCCAAATTGCTAGGGATGCAAGGGTGAAAGTCAACCCCAATGATAGCACTACCGCTTCAATTATTAGGGATTTCACAAGGATGAATTCTCCTACTTTCTATGGTTCTAAGGTGGAGGAGGACCCACAAGGGTTCATTGATGAAGTGTTCAAAGTTCTTGATGTGATGGGTGTGTCTTATCAAGAAAAGGCAAAACTAGCCTCCTACTAACACAAAGATGTGGCTCAAGTTTTGTATGAGCAATGGGAAGGATGAGAGGCCGGTTAGAGAAGGATGGATTACTTGGGGAGCTTTCAAGACGACATTACTTGATAGGCTCTTTCCTTTGGAATTAAGGGAGAGTAAAATGCAATATTTCATCAACCTTCGTCAAGGGGGTATGAGCATGAAGGAGTATATCCTCAAGTTCACTCAACTTTCCAAGTATGCTCCTACTATGGTTGCAGATTCTAGAGCTAAGTGAACAAATTTGTTATTGGGATATACGACCTTATGGTTAATGAGTGTAGGTCGGCTATGTTGATTTATAGCATGGACATCTCTCGTCTCATGGTTCATGCTGAAGAAATTTATGAGCAAAAGCCTAAGCAAGTTGGTAGGGAGTTGAAAAAGGTAAGAACCGAAGATCGGAATTCTTCTAAGACTAAATTTGATGTGCAAGACAAAAGAAGGTTCAAAAGGAGGTTTTCCTACCAAGACCCTCCTAATTCTCCAAGAGTAAACAAGAGGAAGATGTCTACTCCCAATCCCCAAGAGGGGAAAGGTGGTGGTTCTTATGTTGAGAAGCCTCTTTGTTCGAAATGTGGTAAAAAATATGATTGTAAGTGCCTAGTTTGAACGGGTAATTGCTATGGTTGTTGCAAGAGTGGTCATATGAAAAGATATTTTCCTATGATGAAAGCTCAAGGAAGGGAAAATTCTCAAGCTCAAGCAAATGCCCCAAATGCGGATGCTCCTAAAAAGAATCACTTATATGCTGTCCAATTCCGAGGTGATCAAGAGAGCTCACCGGATGTAGTAACTGGTATGTTACAATTATTTTCCTTTAATGTATATGCTTTATTGGACCTCGGAGCTACATTGTCATTTGTGACCCCTCTTGTAGCCATGAAATTTTATACCATACCCGACATTTTAGATGAGCCTTTTTTGGTTTCTACCCCGGTGGGTAATTCCGTGGTGGCTAAAAGAGTCTATAAAGGTTGTCCTATTTCCTTGCCCAATAGAGTTATATTAGTGTACATGATAGAACTTTATATGCTAGATTTTTTATGTCATATTTGGAATGGATTGGTTGCATTCTTGCTTTGCCTCTATTGATTGTAGGACACGGGTAGTCAATAGGACACGGGTAGTCCAATTTCAATTTCCAAATGAACCATTTTTGAGTGGAAGGGGAGAAACTCAAAATCCCAGGGGTAAGATCATTTCGTGTATAAAATCTTGCAAGTTGATTGCAAGGGGTCGTCTCTACCACATAGTAAGAGTTAGGGATCTTGAATCAGAGGTCCCTCCAATAGTGTCGACACCCATAGTGAATGAATTTATGGAGGTCTTTCCCGATGACCTTCCCTGAATTCCTCCCGAACGGGAGATTGACTTCGGCATAGATTTATTGCCTGATACACAATCTATTTCAATCCCTTCTTATTGATGGCCCCAACCGAGTTAAAAGAACTAAAGGCTCAACTCAAGGATTTTCTAGATAAGGGTTTTATTCAATAAAGCATGTCTCCATGGGGTACCTCGGTATTGTTTTTGAAGAAGAATTATGGATCTTTTAGAATGTGTGTCGACTATCGTAACAAAATAAAGTCACCATAAAGAATAAGTACCCGCTCCCTAGGATTGATGACTTGTTTGATCAACTCCAAGGAGCGAGTTAGTTTTCAAATATTGACTTGAGATCGGGTTATCACCAACTTAGAGTGAGGGAGGTTGATATTCCGAAAACGGCATTCCAAATAAGATATGGTCACTTTGAATTCCTATTTTTATCATTTGGTCTAAAAAATGCCCTGGCGGCTTTCTTGGACCTTATGAATCGAGTTTTTAGAAAGTATCTTGATTTGTTTGTGATTATCTTCATTGATGACATTTCAATATACTCTAGAAGTGTGAATGACCATATGAGCCACTTGAGGATAGTTTTGCAACTTCTCAAGGATAACCAACTTTTTGCTAAGTTCAACAAATGTGAATTTTGGTTGAGACCAGTTGCGTTTCTTAGTCACATTGTCTCTAGTGAAGGGGTAGAGGTTGATCCAAGGAAGACGAAAGTGGTCAAAAGTTGGCCTACACCTTTGAGTTTACCGACATCCGAAGTTTTCTAGGGTTCGCCGGTTCATATAAGAGGTTTGTTGAGAGATTTTTGTTTATCGCATCTCCATTAACGGCCTTAACATAAAAGAATTCCAAGTTCAAATGGTCATAATCTTGTGAAATGAGATTCCAATTATTGAAAGATAGACTCACCTCCACTCCAGTTTTGACCTTGTTAGAGGGTACCAAAGGGTTTGTAGTTTATTGTGATGGCTCTTGACTGGGTCTAGGATATGTGGTCATGCAACATGGAAAAGTCATAGCGTATGCCTATAGTAAACCAAAGCCACATGTGAAGAATTATACAACTCATGACCTTGGGCTTGAGGCTGTGGTGTTTACCTTGAAAATTTGGAGGCATTACCTCTATGGGGTACATGTTGATGTGTTGACCGATCACAAGAGTTTACAAAATGTATTCACTCAAAGGGACTTGAATCTACGACAAAGAAGAATATTAGAACTTTTAAATGATTATGACATGAATGACCTTCACCATCCCGAGAAAGCGTATGTGGTTGCGGATGCACTAAGCCGAGTGTCCATGGGTAGTGTGGTTATGTGGATGATTAGAAGAAGAATTAGTGAAAGAGATTCATAGGTTGGGCCGGTTGGGTGTCTGATTAGAAGAATCTTCAAAGTGTGGTTTCACGGTTCGTCATAACTCCGAGTCATCTCTAGTGGTTGATGTGAAATCCAAGCAATATCTTAATCCTCTATTGATGGAGTTGAAAGAATCGGTGCTTAATAAGAATAATGAATCTTTCTCCCAAGGGGAGGATGGGGTACTTAGGTACCAAAGAAGAATATGTGTGCCAGATGTGGATGGTTTAAGGGAGAAAATCATGGAAGAGGCTCATGGTTTCCAATAATCGATCCACCCGTGGGCCACCAAGATGTATCATGACTTACGTGATAATTATTGGTGGAATGGAATGAAAAGGCATGTAGCTAAGTTTATGTCGAGGTGCCCAAATTACAAACAAGTGAAAGCCGAGCATCAAGGCCCGGGTGTTCTAGCCCAAGATATTTATATCCCCACATAAAAGTGGGAACATGCCAACATGGAATTTGTGGTAGGTTTACCTCGAACGCGTAGACAACATGACTCCATTTGGGTAATAGGGGATAGGTTGACTAATTTAGCCCACTTCCTTCCCGTAAAACTTTCTTACTCGGCGGAGGAGTATGCTAAATTTTATATTAAGTAGATTGTGAAGTTAAACGGGGCCCCCTTGTCGATCATTTCGGATAGAGGAGCCCAATTCACTTCATATTATTGGAGATCTTTCCAAAGTGGGCTTAGTACTCAAGTAAAGCTTAGCACCGCTTTCCACCCTCAAACGGATGGACAAGCGGAGCTCACCATTCAAACTCTAGAAGACATGTTAAGGGCTTGCATGATTGATGTCAAGGGCAATTGGGATGATCACCTATAATTAATCGAGTTCTCCTACAATAATAGCTACCATGCAAGTATCGATATGGTACCTTTTGAAGCACTTTATGGTAGGAGGTGCCGGTCCCCGATTGGATGGTTTGAAGTGGGTGAGTTTGCTCTTCTTGGCCCCGATATAGTGTATGAGCCCACAGAGAAGGTTTGACTCATAAGAGAGAGGTTGAAAATGACATATAGTCGACAAAAATATATGCCGACAATAGAAAGAGGGACCTTGAATTCAAAGTAGGAGATTGGGTCTATTTGAAAATATCTTTGTAAAGAAGGGGAAACTTAGCCACCGTTATGTAGGCCCTTATGATATTTTGAAAAGGGTAGGGGAAGTGTCATATGAGTTAGAGTTTCCAATTGAATTGGCCTCGGATCATCCGGTGTTCCATCTGTCTATGCTCAAGAAGTATATAGGTGATCCGGTGTCGATTCTCCCTCTAGAAGGTTTAGGAATAAAAGGGGACCTTTCTTACGAAGAGGTCCCGATTGAAATTTTGGATCGGCAAGTTAAGAAATTGAGGAATAAGAAGGTTGCCTCCGCGAAAGTTCTATGGAGAAACCACCTTGTTGAGGGTTCAACATGGGAGGCGGAGGCTGACATGAAGACTCGCTATCCTCTTCTTTCCCCCGTACTCCTAGCCAAAATTAAGGTTAGTATCTTTCTCATAAATGAGTCCTATGAGTTATGTGGATCTTATCATGTTCTTTAGTATGTGCATATTCTTGTAGAAGTTCATGCCTAAATTGAGTTTTTGTGAAATATGACTCTCATGATTAACTTGCACTTTAATATGAAGTGTGCTATATTGCTTTCATGAGAATTATGTTGGTCATGTGTTGGTGTTGTATTCATAAGAAATTACCATGTCAAATCTTTAAAAAATTTCATGTTGAGCTCATCTTGAAATGGAGAAGGTAGTTCCTCCTTATGTGATGTAATTAATGAGCTTTTATGTGTCCTGAGTCGTGGATTAAGTTCCTTTGTGTTAATGATATGTTTATGTGTTAAAAGGAGTTGAGAATTCCTCTTATCAGCTGTGACTCATTATGATATTGATTGTTGTTGGGGTGCTAGTCTTGAGTCAACTCCTTTTTCCCAATAGAAGGCTTAAGGTGTCATTCGGGGACGAATATTCCTAAAGGGGGGATATTGTAACACCCCATAATTTCCATGACCTATACTAGAGACTCATATGTTGAATAATGAGGTTTTATTCATAAAACATCATTAGAAAACTTAATTAGAACGTCTTAGAGTAACAACGTCAAAAAAAGACCTTGACGTCCGGAAACTAGTGGAATTGAACTAGTAGATGTTCCTATGTTTGCTGAAGGTTTGGGAGTGTCATATGAAGTCTAAAACTTGTAAAAAGACATTAAATAGGTAAAATATATTATTGAGGGTCCAAACGTACAATCACGACTCCCAAAGGACCAAAGGGTCCTTGAGGAGGAACCAAACTTTGGGGAGCAGGCTGCAAAAGCAGCCTGTGTCCAGCCAATATATGGAGGTCCTTGCGCGTCGCGCAGCCAGCACAAGGAAGGCTAAAATTTTCCTCGGTACGCGGTCCTCCACAAGGTCCACTTCCTCAACCAGGATTTTTGAAAAAAATGAGAAATTCCCCACGCTACGCGCATCCACTTCCCATATTCGTCCGCGTCGTTTTTAAGTCAATTTGACTTCACATAAAGACCCAATTAAGTGAGTTGTCTTTTGGGTAATTTAGGGTATGAATATATAATGATTTAGGGTAAGATTTAAGTCATTTTACACACCCAAATCAAATCCTCAAAGTTGAAATAAAAAATCACTCTCATCTTTCTCAAATTTTGTCTTACTTCAAACCTCCATTGAAGACCATTAAAGCTCCAAGAAGAAGATCAAGTTCTCAAGTTTACAACCCAATTTTGGTGGCTTTATCATCACTAAGGTATTGTTTCTTTCACTATTCGAATTCTTTTGCCCAAGAGGTCCCTCCAAAAGATGAATTCCATATCCCCCAAAACTAGGGTTTTTTCTCCTTACATGGGTCTTCTTTGAAAAACAAAATTATGAATCAATTGTGATGAATTATAATTAATTAAAAATGTTAAGGTATATATTGATGGTTAATTGATAATTTCCTATGAGTTTTCCCTAGACCCATGTCTTCCCCAATTTCATGAAAACCTTGAATTGATATGGTGAATTGTGGAGATTATGAATATGTAAATTGATTACATTGTTGTTAATTATGAAATTGCTTATTGAATTTACCTTGTTTATGTATTGGTTATGTATTCTTGGTAATGGAAGTATGAAGGTTGTTAAAAGGGGCAATGAGGTATGTTGATTCGTTCTTCTTGAATTCAATTATAAAGTCTGAGTTACTTAGATAGTAATCCTTCTATGTCTAATGTGTGGATGTTATGTTGATGCTAAGTATTTCTCATCCTTAACCCTAGAATATTGAATTGGTTATGAAATATTCAAGTATTTTATGGTATGATTATTACATGATTGAAAGTAGTTTGTCATGATTATAATAAAATGTTAAGTGAAAAGTTTACTTACTTGTAGGTGGTTTTCTAAAGTGAAAGGATAGTTCTTACTTATGAATTCCTATGAGCTATTATGATAAGATGTTCACATAGGGGTCTAGAAGAGACTAATGTGATCTTGTATGATGAGTATGATAATTACTAAAGGGAATAATGCTTAGCATCGAAAGAGCATGTAAATGAGATGGAGGTTTCACAATTAGTAAGTCTGGCCTCCAACATGGTATTCTCACGTTAGTAAGTCCTGATCCCCAAGTTATGTGTTGTCTCATGAGATGGAAACCTCCACGTTTAGTAAGTCAAGCTTTCTAGTAACAATCTTCTTGACCATTAACTATGTGCCCACATAGGACTCTAGCTTATTGGATACACCTAGATAGCTACGTTCGAATGGTTACACCTGAGACAAGTGTTAACCCTCTCTTTTTGGTGTGCGACTAGAACAACGGATTCCATATAGCTCACATGGTCTCATGTCGGTTATTGCACTTATTTCTCTAATTTAAATGTAAATGAACAATTTAAGTTTGTGTACTCTTATTAGGGTTGTCTTAAAGGCTACTACATAGTGTGAGAGTGGGTATGCGACTTCTCTTACACATTGTATATGTGGGATCCTTAGGGATGGTTCTAGTAGTGTTCTTTTATGATTATGATTATGTGATATGTTATGAGTAGTATTGATGTATTAAGCATGTTATGATAAAGTATGAGAATATGTTGTAAGTATGAAATGGGTTGCTTAAGGTGATACTTAGCTTGGGATGGGATTATAGGGTTATATTCTTTGCATTGCACAAGTGTTGCTTGAGTTGCTTACATGTTGGGTTGATATTATGTTAAATTGACTTACTATGCTTAATATATGTGCATGTTGAGTTAAATTGATAGCAAGCATGATTTTGATAAAAATGTCATTTTCTCAAGCATTAATGATTTTGTGCATAGGAACCATACTTAGTACATGTGGTTTGTACTAACCCACATTTCTCCCCTTTTTCCTAAACATTTTAGATTTGGGCCGTTGAGAAGTTCGTAGTGGATTGGAAGGAAGATTTGGATCTTTTCCCAAGTTATTGGTGAGTCCTCATTTTCTGGGATGTTTCCATATTTCACTCTAGCTATGATGTTGTTTACGTTTAGATCCATTATTCTTTCTTTATCATTGAGACAATTGATGTAAGCCTATAATGGCATATTGTTGTTTTATTGGCTATGTCCAAACGTTTGTACTCTTATAGATTGTTCAATGTGAGACAAAGTATTAGACTAAATTTGTATGTATTGGTTATGTTGCCTAAACGAGATTCCTACGTAAGCTTTATATGCGAGGAGTCTAAGTAAACTCCATATGTAGTATGTGAGAGGTCTATTTATACCTCAATATATAAAGAGTTTAAATTTATTTGCATTTTGACCTTTGATGCGCTATGACGTATGCTAAGGGCTTGTCTTAGTCCTCTTCGTGTACAACGACACCGGTAAAAACTAGGGTGTACTTTGGGTCATTACATAAGTAGACCCATCAAGTCATCCTAATCAATGTCCATCTTCATTTAATCATTCATGTTACGTTCGGGAACAATTGCCTTAACCGTCATAGATCACATAAGCTAATGTGTAATCTGGTGTCATGAAACCCTACACCGGAAGAAGGTGGTCTACTTGCCAAGGTAGACCTGAAACATGAACATAGCATCTAGGTGTATCCACTAGCTAGTATTCCTATGGGGGCAACACAGTTCAATAACTAGGAGACATGCTTGAGACCCTCTTTATCCCATTGGCATTGTAATCTCTTTCTCATCAGTACAATAGTGAACCTACCTTTCCTACTTGGGATGGGAAACTCCTCACCACTAGTTCACTCGGTGCTAAGCTAGAGTACCTTTTTAAATGTCTTTCTTTAATAATAAAAACTTATTTTAGGTCATAGGAGACTAATTCATTGTATAGTCATAATCATTATCTCATTAGTAATTGCATGAGAATGTCCTTTCAATACAACACTCATACGTCAGATTAGCACATTTATCATCATCATGTCATAATAAGGCACATAGGTAATTCATAACCAACCTTATATCATTACATCTTAATCATAATCTCACAATCCATATGGTTAAGATATTTCAATTACATTCATCATACCATGACCTATATATGATCTAATCACAATTAACACTTCAATTGAACATCATTATTCTGTACAAGTCGAAGTGAGGATTCAAGATCATAGGTCTTACCAATTCACTTTCATAAGCCTCCTTAAATGGTCTTACCATAAACCAATCATATTCATCCATCAATAGGCTTAATAACATCATACAAAAATAATCTATACAAAAACTAGGTAAATTGTATCATCATTGTCCAAATTAACTTCAATTCATAACCTAGGGTTAGGGGGGAAAGTGTTCATCATGAATTCTTCAAGAAATAGATCCAATCCCAATAATACATTACCCTAGACAATCCATGAATGAATTAGAATAGATAAAACAAGTCTAACAATCTATACATTCTTCAATTCCCATTAATTTATAGGCAAGATCCATGATTTGGGGAAATTCGGGGAATGGAAATGATCCACACGAAATTCCCTTAGTTAGAATCAATTACTCAACAATCTACACTTAATTACTGATGGGTAATCACAATTAGTCATAATCAATCATCAACTTCAAGTTTAGAAGAAAACCCATTTGTAGAAGAAAACTCTTGGAATTGGGAGATTTAGAAATCAACTTTGAAAGGATCTCTTGGGGAAAGTAATCCCAAAAGTCAAGAACCCATATATTAATGGAGATTTATCAACATAAATCCGACTGAAATCCTAGAGAATTTGGTCTTCTTCTTCAAGGTTCTTACTTCTTTCAATGGATGATGAATAGATTGAGAAAGTAGAGAGAGGTGAGAGCTTTTGGGTTTTGATTTGGTGATTTGATTTGAGTGAGTCAATGTGAGGTAAAACTAATCTAAAATCAATATGTAGGCCTCCAATGAAATACCCAAAATACCCCTCACTTTAGTTGACCCTTTAGTGAAGTCAAACTTAGTTTCTAAATTTTAGATTTTCGTCGGGGAACAACTCCGCGTCACGGAGCTGCTCCCACAAGTTTTCCTAATTTAATTTCCGAAACAGAAGATCCCTCTATGTGTCAACAATGCAGACCAAGATTTTTGCTCCAAGTGGGACCTAATCCGCGACGCGGAGACACTTCATCTATGTGTATTTCCACGCTGCATTAGGGAGCTTGCTTGGCCAAGTTTGGGATCCATCTGTGGACCCCTTGGGCGATCCTTGGGGGGTCGTACCTGGACGCTTTCACCCTATATACATTTTTTATCTATTAAAGTGATTCTACAAGTTTTAGATTTCATAAAACACCTCCAAACCTTCACGAAACCTATGGACGTTTTACTAGTTCAAGTGCACTACATTCCGGACGTCATGGACGTTTCTTGACGTTTTGACTCTAACACTTCCTAACTAGTTTTAATACATTAATTTAGGATTAGAAACAGTTTTTTACGGTTTATTTCATCATGTGAGACTATAGATACAGTCATGAAATTTTCAGAGTTTTACAGTCGTAACATTCTCGATGTCATCTTGGTGAACCACTTGGCTACCATTACTAAAATTTACGCTCATTTCCTCATCTATTTTAACACAATAAACACAAAAGCAAAAATAAAAATAAGTATATTCAACTATGATTAACATGAATACAATTCAACTTCACACCTCATCAAATTCTAGGTATTCAACGATCGTAAATGAGTATAAAACCTTACTAAATGAGTTTGGGTCAAATCCCACAAGTAGTGGTACGTGTTTTAAATTTTATTAGGAAGTATGAATGTGGTAAAATCAACCATATGAATAGAAATGATCTTTTAAAAAATAATCAAGTAAAAAGGTTGACACAATTGTCAGATGGGGGAGTTTTAGTTTTAGTTATCAAATAGTAACAGTCGCAAACACTAGGAATTAAAAACAAAGATGTGATCGATTATAGGCAAATGTAGACACATGGGTAATTTAAACTATTAGTAAATGGCTATATATTAGTAAGTAGGCTAGGCCATAAGGGAAGTACTTTTCTCTCAAACAATTACCCCAAATTAGGTGATTTATCTCAAGAATCAACAAGCATACAAATTAAAAGCATCCTAGACCTTAATCCATTCACTCTCTTGAGCTAAATCTGTGAGATTGGGTTTAGGATTTACTCTCTTGAGATAAACCTAGATCAACCCAATAACCACAAACCATAAATAAAAAACCTTAGTTCTAAAAGCTCTCTCTAGGGCAAGCAAAAAATACAAACATAGAACAACATTTGCAACTACAATTCTAAAATTAAACCATAATTAATGATTAAACGCACTTTAAATATTATTTAAACTAACAATTAGCAATACCAATAAGCTAATAAACCCAAAATCAGATGATCACACCCCAAGAGTCGGAGTTTTAGCTAGACATTATAAAAGGTAAAAATAGTTACCGTATTGATTATCCATCATATGGTAAGATGATTACATCTTTACAATGCTCCAATTTGATGATCTCAATGACCCCCTTCCAATTTTTCAAAAGTGAATTTCTTCAATCCTTTAAATCTAAAAAAACCTCTTCAGAGAACTATCTCTAGATGATGAGAATTAATTGTAATCTCAATAAAGATGTCAATAGATTCCAAAGATACTAAACTAAATGTTCAAAAATATATTTATATTCACTAAAAATAAGCTACGAAAGCCCATTTGGCGTAGTAAGTTGGGCTTGCCAAACCACTTGGCAATCTGCCCTTTGGTATTTTCTATCGCCCTTTCGACTTGGCATTTAACATCCCCAAGGCCTGTAACTTTGGGCGATAGATCTTGGCTTTGCGAAATCACTTGATGATCTGTCTACTGCTCCTTTTCATCACCGACTTAGTCTTTCCTTCAAGGCTTGGTACAATGGAACTTTAGGTGGTAAGAAGAGCCACTCGGCGCGCCAAGTGCTCTTGGCGATCCTCATGCTCCATCTTCTTCATTTATTCAACTTATTTTGTTCCTTTTTTCTTGTTACTGTCCTTGATTATTTCCTCTATCCATATACCTGAATATCAAGGATTGAACATTAGTTATTGTCACAAATTAAGAATTTGAGGACATTAAATCTATATAAACAAGCCCTAAATGAGTCCAAATCCTAGACTCATCAGTGGGGAACTGCACCACTCAGTGCACGCTATATCATGTTTTTTGGACTGGTCCTGGGGTGTCTCGCCACTCAGTGCACCCCAACCCAGGTTGTGTAGGTGAGGGTCTGGCAACCTGCGCCAGTGAGTACACTATGGTCGCCATGTACACTACCCTTTCTCACTTCTTTATATTTGAGTTCCCTCGAATGGTACCTATGTTTTCTAGTGGATTTCTACTCTCTAAGTTATGTCTAAACATCGAGAGATCATCCATAATATGATATCATACCCCTTGAATCCATAATTACAATTCAAGGTAAATCTAAGAGTCACGTCTAAAGAGTTCTTCTAGTCATTTCAAAAAGTCTTTTAAAATTGATTTAAACTTGTTTTTAAGACTTAAGGATTGCGTTGAGGAAGAGTAGAGATGAGTTTATTTTCTTTAGAAATATATATGAGAACGAAATATTCCCAATAGAAAATGTCTTCACATTTAAGATGAGAGGAAACACCAATTTCCAGAAGATTTTTCACGAGCAGTTTTAGTAGAATCTATTTTAAGAAAAAGACTTTTTGAGTAATAATATCAAACCACAAAAAGAGTTATGTTTTCAAACATAAGATCTAGTTACAATTTTAGAGTAGTATTGAGCACCGATATGGGAATGAGTTTAGATAACTCAAGTTTCGATAAATCATGTAGCCAACGTGGGTAGAATGAGTCATACTTTTTAGATGATTCCTTAATGATTTTTAGCATATACTACTGGATCCATTTAGAAATAGATTATATACCCAGAATTTTGGCTACATGGGCTAGACGATATATCATCACATAGCTCATAGTGATGGTTGTTAATTAGAGAAACTCCCTCAAATTCATTTTGTATTATTATCTATAAAAACAAAATTTATATTGTATTTCTAATAAATTGAGTTGTTATCTACAGTTTAAAGCTTTTCTTTATAATGCATCTTTCTTTGCTGCTTTATGTTGAAATAAGTTGAGTAGAGCTGAGATGAGGTTAGTGTTTGTTTCAATTCCAATTGAAGCTTATGTCTTGTTTTATATTTTGCCTCCCATGATCGTACCATCCATGTACTGATGCCATTTAGCTCACATCTTTTAATTTGTAGATACAGATAAGCAGGATCATAATCTAGCGCTTTGTTGATCTAGTTGAGCTTCAAAGTAGTTTGTGAGCCTCCTTGCTTCCAGAGGATCTCTTTTATCATTGTTTTGTCATTTCAGTTTGTTAGGATGATAGGGGTCTTGTCCCGACATCTGTCATAGCAAAAAGGGCTTCATATATAGATATGTGTTAGTTCATGAATCTTTTCATTTTCATTTTGTTTATGATAAGACTTGGGTTACCACTTTGTCTAGTTGAATATTATTTATCAAACATTATAAGTTATCATTTGAGTGATAGTTACTTCTTAAAGTGTTTTCATTATGAGTAAGTTCTCTATAAAGAATTCAGCTAGCCTGACAATTCTTTTGGGGTCAACAATGGTTCTCGAGTGCCAGTCGTATCTAGGGTCTAGGCTCAGGGTATGAAAAACATGGTATAAGAGTACAAAGTTTAAGAGTCCTATGGGTATCTGTAAAGCTAGGTATATAGAATCCTAGCTCTCAGTGAATAGCGCGCCACATCTATAATTGGGGGACTACCAAATTTAGGAACTATATCACTTCATTCTTCCTCTTTTGATGCGATAGAGTTCATCTCTATAAATTCTTATAGTAACTCGTGATTGTGCGTATCTTTCAGATCATGATTCCATGAAAAGCTTTCATAGGTTGTCCTGCTAAGGGAAATGTTGAGGATCAAGGGGTATCCAATGCGCCAGAAGTTCAACCCCAGGGAGAGATCAATAATTCCAAGTTATGGGAAGCTATCCGGATGTTGAGCCAAGTTGTGAACAACCAAGTTGGGAAAGAAAGAGAGAATCGATAGGAAGTGGTTTATACTTCTAGGATCCGTGAGTTCTTAATGATGAATCCTTTCAGCTTCACTGGTTCAAGTGCCACTAAGGATCTGGTGAAGTTTGTGGAAGACTTGCAAAAAAAGTTTGAGGTTATGGATGTTGTTGATGATCTGCGAGAGTAACTAGATGCATACCAACTGAAGGGTGTTGCAAGAATTGTATTTGACCAATAAAATAAGGGTAGAGCTGAGGGTGTATTGATTGTGATCTGAGTTGTGTTTAAGAGTTCCTTCATAGGGAATTTCTTTCCATGTGAGCTAAGAGAGGCAAAGTTAAGATAATTTCTCACTCTTAAGAATGAATCAATGAGAGTGCATGTGTATAACCTTAAGTTCACCTAACTTTCTCGTTATGCTACGGAGATGGTTGCTCAAATGAGGAGAATGATGTGTTTATTTGTATGTGGGTTGTATCGTCTGTCAAGAAAAGAAGGTAAGTCTTTAATGTTGATAGGGGATATCTACATTGAAAGGATAATGATTCATGTACAACACGTCAAGGAAGATAAACTGAGAGATAAAGAAGAGTTCTGAAACAAGAAAGCTAAGACTTTAGCTCGTACAACAGAAGAGTAATGCAAATAGACATCTTCCAACATAAGCAAAAGCGACCTGCTTCATCATTTAGTAGTGCACATGAACCAAGAAACAGAGGTGAGTTCAATAACTGTAATTCACAAATCTTCAGAGCTAGACATGAACAGTCTAAAGCTAGTGTAGCATAAGGAGGTTATGAAACTCCAACATGTGTTAATTTTTGTAAGAACCACTCAAAGCTGTGTCGTGATATATCCACTGGTTGCTTTAAGTGTGGTCAAGAGGGTCACTTCATGAAAGAGGGACCTAAGACCAAGACAGGGTGAAGTAAATAGAGGCAATTGAGCCTAATTTTCTTCACCTTCTCCAGCTGACAGAGATGTACTTAGAGGAGCTACTTTAGGGACTCGTGGAGGGGTAAACCATCTATATGCTATTACTGTTATACTTCGAAAGTTAAAAACCTAATCTAGATCCTCACATGAGTGTCCAAGGATTGTAACACTGTTTTAAGGTAAATAATATGCATAAAATTCATTTAGGAAGTTTTAGTGTCAAAATGTCAAGGAACGTCCACGACGTCCGGAGACTAGTGCAAAAGGTGATAGGGTGCCTTAGCCTATTTGACTGGATTTTAGGAGTCATAATTTGGTGAGATTTGGTTATAAGGTGTCTAACATGTATTAGAGTTGGTTTAGGATCAAAAAGTCTGGGTACGACTCCCCAAGGACAACCCTAAGGGTCCTTGAGGAGGACCCTTCAAATTTGGCCAAAAGCTGTGTTGAGACAGTGTCTACGAACGAAGGCAGATGACGGGGCGTGGTCCAATAGACAGGGTATCATTTGCCTCCGTCGATGGTCAATTATACATTTTGCCAAAATTTCATTTTTGCAACTCTTTGACTAAAACAACGGACCTGCAGAACGGTTGGTCCCAAGGCCCATCGACTTACCTACTGACCGTAGGTCGTGGTCTCGTAGGTCAGGCCTGCAATTTCAGTGGTGAGTTTTAAGCTAATCCATTTAATTAATTAGTTGGTTAGTTAATTAGTTACGTGTTAAGGGAGGTCTAATTAATTTAGTTAATGACTTATATAAGGACCTAAACCTAATTAAACTAACACAACTCCCTTATTTCCCCAAAACACTATTGCTCTTCTTTCTCTCTTCTTTCTCTCTACCAAATAGAAGAACTCCATTGGAGGGCTAGGTCAACGTCTTAGGGTATCAATAAGGGTCCTTTTGTCCATTAATCTTCAAAAACTAACAAGGTATGGGATCCTTTCACCTTTGGGATTCCTTTCTCCACAGGGTTCTTCCAAAATTGATTTCAAAAGATGAGTTTCAAGTAGGTTTTTTTCTAATACGAATTTAATCTTCTAAATTGTACTGTCTATGGTTTTGTTTGGTTATTATACTTAGATTATGATGTATTATAATTCAATTATGCTAGTTCTTGATGAATTAACCTAGTATGTGAAGTAGATCATGAAATTGACCCAAGTTCCTAACCCTAGGTTATGAACTAGTGATGATTTGATGTGTAGTGATTCAATTGACTTCATTATTGTGTCAATTACTATTTGTAATGAAGTTACACCCATTGTTGGGTTGAATTGGATGGTTGATGGTAAAACTTTTGATGATGACTTGTGAAGGAGATTGGGGTAAGTCTTGTAATCTCATACCTTTACTTTAATTATGATTACTTGTGTTTAGTGATGAAGTTATATTGAAGTATACCTTCTGATTAGATTGATTAGGGTTGGTATGATGTTGAATTGATATGTCTTGATTTATGGCTTGTGAGTTGTTGGCTAGGATGTAATGATATAAGTTTAGTGATGGATTGACTATGTGCCTTATCATAATATGTTTATGTAAATGTGCTAACCTCACATGGGTGAATTGCATTGAAAGGACATACTCATGCAATTCCTATTGAGCTATGACTTTTACTATATAAGGGGTAGACCCCTATGACCTAAACTAAGTTATGATTATTAAAGAAAGACATATAAAAAATGACTCTAGCTTAGCACCAAGTGAACTAGAAGCGAGGAGTGTCCCTTCCCACTTAGGGAAGGTAGGATCCCTAATATACTCATGTGATTGGAAACTATAATGCATATAGCATAAAGAGGGTCCCAACTACATCTCCTACTTCTTGAACTATGTTGGCCCTATAGGAATACTAGCTAGTGGATCCACCTCAATGCTATGTTCATGTTTTGTTAATAACTTGGCAGGTTGTCCACCTTCTTTCGTTGTAAGGCTCCATGACACCGGATTCTACATTAGCTCATGTGTTCTATGTCAGTTAAGGCAAGATGTTCCCAAAGATAAAACGAAGTAATAAAGTGAACTCTAACTAGGATGACCAAAGGAGTTCGGATTAGTCTAGATAGGGATATGGGATTCTACCTATACATTGCACTAGTTAGCTTTGAGGGAAGTTTTAGAAGTATGTTCTTATGTGCTTATATGCTTATAAATGTGAATAATATGTATATGTTGATCTTACATGTTAATTACACTGTATGATATTGGTTTCACTTATCAACATGTTATTGATCTCTATTTCTAAAGTATGATGATGTCTACTCTTAATAATATAGTAAGTAAAGTTGGACATTTCCTATAGTTCTTATTGGGTTTACTTGATTGAGTGAGGTTATGGGGCCTTACTTAGTCATTGCACTATTGGACTTAATGGGTGTGTGTGTGAATGATGGTCTTGCTTTGTTATGATATTATGAACTCTTATAATGCTTGTTGGTATTATAACTTAATGATAGAGTTGTTTCGATTATGAGGTCAATTATGTTGATATGTATGTTGACTTGACTAGATTTGTTATTGTTGGTCTTGTGTTACACATGGTGTTGACTTAAGGAATATGTTCTTATTGATTTGTATTGGTTCTTGAATGTGCATAATGTATTTTAAAAGTAAATTAGCATGCTTTAATGAAATTTCCCTTTTTGTCATGATTTCTATGTTGTATGTGCATATGATCCTATATTTAGTACAAGTGATGTGCAAACACCATTTCTCCCTTTTTCCCCAACCTATTAGGTTCCGGTCGTTGAAGGGTTCGTGAACACTTTTGAGTGAATTCTTGGAATCATTCCCCAAGTGTGGGTATGTCCTCAAGTCCGAGGATGATGCCTTGTTATTACTCTAGCTATGGTTCTTTGTTATAGTCTAAAGGCGATCATTTCATTCTACTGTTTCAAGATATTTTTGCAATCCATAAGTTGCATTTATACATTGTGTAAGGGCTTGTGCCCATATTGTTTGATTCTGTTTAGATGGTTTAATATGAGACATCTCTTTTAAGACTATATTATGTATGTTGTCTATATGTGACACAAAAGTAGAAGACTATGTAATCTTCTTATACAAGGAGTCTATGTATACTCGCTATAAATATATTATGTGTAAGCGAGAGATCAAAGTAAACCTCATAAAGTACACATAAATGAAAAGTTTTAAAATATCCACACTTTTTAACCTATGAATGTAATGATGAATGCTAAGAGGCTAGTACTAGTCCTCTCCGAGGGCGACGATGCCTGTTACGTCTAGAGGGTACTTATCGGATGTGAAAAACTTTGTATCAGAGCTTGAGGTTGAATATCCCTAGAAACAATGTCTCATAAACAACGTCTATGTAGATTCTTATTCATAATTGTGAAGTGCGCCACACTTATGAATGAAAGACTATGTGATGCTTAGAAACTTTCATCTTCTTATATTCCTATATCGTGCCTCTAGAGTCTTATTATGTGCTTTCACCTAAACCTTGTATCATAGTTATAGGAATGAATACACGAAGAGAAGCTGCTAGAAGTGCCTAGGTCGTATTATCTCTTGTCTTAAGGCTTTTAAATGATCTCAAAATGACGTTTATATCATATTGGAAGAGTCAAAGATTTAGACTCGGAAAATCCTCCCATTGGTTAGTCCCCATAGTGAGGGAATTTCCAGATATCTTTCCTAATCATCTTCCCGTAATCCCTCCTGAACGGGAAATTGATATTGGTATTGACTTACTACCAGATACCAACCACATTTCAATTCATCCTTATCGGATAACTACGACCGAATAGAAAGAGTTGAAGGCTCAACTCAAGGACTTACTAGACACAGGCTTCATTAGACCTAGTATTTCTCCATGAGGTGCTCCGATATTGTTTGTAAAGAAGAAGGATGGGTCCCTTAGAATGTGCATTGATTCTCGCCACCTCAATAAATTCACTATTAAGAACAGGTATCCTCTCCCTCGGATTGATGACTTTTTTTATCAACTCCAAGGGGCAAGCTACTTTTCAATGATTGACTTGATATCGGGGTATCACCAACTTAGGGTGAGAGGTGAGGATATACCAAAAATGGAATTCCAAACTAGATATTGTCACTATGAGTTCTTAGTAATGTCCTTTGGTCTCACTAATGCCCCGGCGGTGTTTATGGATCTCATGATTAGGGTGTTTTGAAGTTACCTATATTTATTTGTCATTTTCTTTATTGACGACATCTTGATAAATTCGAAAAATGAGGGTGAACACATGGACCATTTGAGGGTGGTATTTCAAGTGCTTAAGGGAAACCAACTATTTTCCAAGTATAACAAATGTGAGTTTTGGTTGAGGTCGATGGCGTTTCTTGGTCATATAATCTCTAGTGAGAGAGTTGAGGTAGATCTAAGGAAAACCGAGGCGGTCAATAATTAGCCTAGACCATTTACTCCAACTAACATAAGAAGCTTTTTGGGTCTAGCGGGATATTATAGTAGGTTTGTGGACAGTTTTGCTCCCATTGCATCTTCCTTGAATACTTTGACCCAAAAGAGTATGAAATTTGAGTGGTCGGAGGCATGTGAAAGAAGCTTGGAAATCTTGAAAGATAGGCTTACTTCTGCTCCGGTGTTGAATTTACCGGAGGGTACCAACGAATTCGTTGTATATTGTGATACATCCCGAGTAGGCTTAGGGTGTGTCCTTATGCAACATGGGAAAAGAGTAGCTCATTCTTCTAAGCAACTTAAGGTGCACGAGAAGAATTATCCACCTCATGATCTTGAGTTAGCAGCCGGAGTATTTGCCTTGAAAATATGGAGTCATTATTTGTATACTTTCCATGTGGATGTGTATACCGACCACAAGAGTCTTCAATATGTGTTTACTCAAAAGAAGTTAACTCTCCGACAAAGAAGGTTGTTGGAATTGTTGAAAGATTATGACATGAGTGTTCTCTACAACCCCGGCAAGGCCAATGTTATTGCGGTTGCTCTAAGTCGTATGACCATGGGTAGTGTGTCTCATGTATAAGAAGCCAAGAAATACATAGTGAAAGATGTTCATAGGTTGGCTCGTTTGGGTGTTAGATTGGAAAATTCTCTAACTGGTGGTTTTATGGTCCATCATAACTCCGAATCGTATTTAGTGATTGAGGTGAATTCTAAGCAACACCTTAATCAATCATTGATGGAGTTGAAGGAGTCGGTTATTTGTAACCTTAATGAGTCATTCTCCTTAGGGGGACATGGTGTCTTGAGGTATCAAGGAAGGTTGTGTGTGCCCAATGTTGATGACTTGAGAAACCAAATTCTTGAGGAAGCTCGTGGTTCCCGTTATTACATTCGTACGGGTTCTATGAAGATGTATCATGACCTTAGAGAAGTGTTTGGTGTGAAGGCTTAAAAAGGAACATAGCGGAATTTGTTGCAAAATGTGCAAATTGCCAACAAGTCAAAGCCGAGCACCAAAACCCAAGTGGTTTACTTCAAGAAATCAAAGTTCCCACTTGGAAGTGGCAAGATATTAATATGGATTTTGTAGTATGTTTGCCTCGGACACAAAAGCAACATTACTCTATATGGGTGATTGTAGATAGGTTGACCAAATCCGCTCATTTTATTCCCGTAAAATCAACATATTCGGCAGAGGATTATGCAAGAATCTTACAATATTAGATTGTGTGTCGCCATGGTATTACATTATCCATCCTATCGGATAGGGGTGCACAATTAACATCTAGGTTTTGGAGGTCATTCTAAAAAGGGTTGGGTACAAATGTGAAGCTAAGCACTGCTTTGCATCCTCAAACAGATGGTCAAGTGGAGCACACTATTCAAACCCTTATAGATATACTTAGATCTTGTATAATTGATTTCAAGGGAAATTGGGATAAAAAATTATCTTTGGTTGAGTTCTCTTATAACAATAGTTACCATTTAACCATATCTATGGCTCCTTTTGAGGCCTTGTATGGTAGGAGATCTAGATCTCCAATTGGATGGTTTGAAGTGGGTGAGTCTTCACTCTTGTGTCCCGAATTGATTTATAAGACTTTAGAGATAGTTCATATGATAAGGAACCGGTTGAAAATGGCATATAGCCGGCAAAAGTCTTATGCCGACCATATGAGGATAAACTTAGAATTTAAAGAGGGTGATAAGGTGTACATACGAATTTCACTTATGAAGGGAGTGGTGAGATTTGGCAAGAAAGGGAAGTTTATTCCTCGTTATGCAGGTACCTATGAAATTTTACAAAGGGTTGGTAAGGTTGCATATGAGTTGAGATTACCTAGTGAATTGGCTTCGGTTCATCCGGTGTTCCACGTCTCCATGATTAAGAAGTGTATCAGTGATTCCGAGTCCATCCTTCCCATTGAGGGTCTAGGTGTGGAATAGAACCTCTCCTATGATGAGTTTCCGGTTGAAATCCTTGATAGACAAGTAAGACGTTGAGGAACAAGGAGGTGGCTTCCGTAAAGGTGTTATGGAAGAACCACCTAGTTGAGGGTGCAACCTGGGAGGGCGAGGCCGACACAAAGGTACCGTTACCCTCATCTATTTGATTACTAAGGTTAGTTCTTCCTATTAATAGTGAAAATAATGAGTTTATTTGAAGTTGCATTTATTTTGATAAAATATGAAGATATATGCATTGTTAAAGTGAATAACCATGCCTAAGAATGAAACTTATGTGAAAAATGCTTTTTGTTTTGATTTTCACTTATTGTGTACTTTTTATGTCGTTGCCTTTATGAAATTATATTGGGCATGTTGATAGGTTGTGTAACAACCTGAAAATGACTATGCTAAGTAATGCTTAAACGTACCTAGAATGTCTGGATTAGACCGGGTTCACACGTCTTGTTGCGCGTAGTTACAGACCTCAGAACCTATGCACTAGCCAAGACAACCAACTTGGTGAGTTAGTTGAGCTAGGCAAGGTGAGAACCAACCATGTAGGGCACCCGAATCGAAGATTCACCCGGATAAGATTTTATCGGACTTGAAAGGGGTAATCTTAGATTTGGAGAGTCTAGGGGTAAAATGGTCTTTTCCAAGGTAGGGGTAGTATTGTAATCACCCTAAGTATTTAATTTATTAATTTAAAGAGGAGGGGCAATTCGGGTAGGGTTTGCCGAATTTGACCATTTTTCGCAAGTTAAGCTTCACCCGGGTTCGAACCTTGGTGGAAGCGACATTTAGGTGGATTAAATTGATGATTATAATATGATTTTTTGTAGGGTCTTGGTGGTCATTTTGCTTACCCTTTGAAAAAAATCAGATTACAATTAAGAGAAGTCCTAATTTGACTAAGTCTCCACCTAATCTCCTAATCCTAAGCTACCACTCTTTCTCACGTCTCTCTCTACTTTCACGTTATTTACACGATCACTCTTCATTAAAAGAAGAGAACAGAAAAAAAAATATAAAGTTCATCAAGAACTTGAACGCTAAAACTCAAAATTAAAGACAATCTAAAAATGTAAAGCAAAAAGGGGTTTCTCAACGGGATTGTGCTGAGGTGTTGGTGGTGAGGCGTGGTTTCGTGACAATTGGCAGCATCGAAACAAGTGTTGAACGACTTCAGGTATGGTTTTCTTCCCTCTTGGTCTATTTCCCAAGAGACCCCAAAGGTTCAAACTATTCACAATCGAAAACTAAGGTTGTCCCCGTTGCATGCCCCTGTCATTAGATACTTTAAAAGATTCAAGTATGCGTTGGTACGACTTCTGGTAGATGATTTTAGGGCTGGTTGTGATTACGTGTTTGAATGTGTATTCGGAATTATGTAGAAATGAAAGAGGTGTTCCGAAAATGTGAAGTTCGTTAACTTGTTTGTGCATGTGTGGGCTGTGAATTAGCCATGGTTTGAAGCCTGATATTGACATGTTAAAATGTTATGCATTATGTGTGTGCGAATATGTTAAAAACGTGATGTTCATATGATTTGAAAGTTGCTGAATTTAATGATAACTCTTGACTAAAAGTAACCTTGAAAATGCACCTAAAGATCTCCCTAAAAACTACTCGAAATGTCTTAATGTTTAACGTGAAAGAGGGTGAGAAAATGGACTGCAGAAAGGTGATCAAATTTCCAAAAGTAACCATGAAAACTCACATAAATATTCACTAGATGCTAAACGAAAATTGTCCTAAATCTAACGTTTAAAAGTTGAGAAAATGGACTGCAAAAAGGTGACCAAATGTCCTGAATGCTGGAAATTTGGTTTTGGCCAGCTTACTGTAAAAATTTTAGTTTTTAAAAATTTATCAAAATGCATGAGGTCAGTGGGGATTGAACCCAAGACCTCACCATATACAAGTTATAAAAAATTAAATATTAAAAAAGGAGGTAAGGGGGATTCGAAAAGGGGTAAAGCTCAAGTGAAAGTTAGGAGAAAAATGAAAGAAAATGAAGTGAGGAGTGTGGGGTTCGAACCCACAACCTCTTGGATGGGTGAAGGAGGATGGAGAAAAATGAAATAAAGAAATAATAAAATGAAGTATGTAGGGATCGAACCCACAACCTCTTGGCCGAATGAGAAAGTAAGGAGAAAATATAAATAAAAATAGAGTGAGGTTGTGGGGAATCGATCCCACACCCTCTTGGTCTAAACGAAGGAATCAAGTAAAGAAAGAAAAAGAAAGAAATTTGGGCGTAGGGATTCGATCTTGGGTCCCCCAGGCCGAAATATTTAAGACAAAAAAATCAAGAAAAAGAAAGAAAGGAAGTGTAGGTGTAGGGCATGGATATCGGGTTCCCTAGCCAAAAAGTTTATGTCAACAAAAATTATAAAGAAAACTAACTAAGTGCTATACAAGGAATTTGAAATAGGGTTCCCTTGCCCAATTCCGTATTGACACATAAGTCTTACGTGATTAAATAATTAATGAATGTTGCCTATAGGAATAAAATTGAGACCTTGGCATACTTAAAAGATGCATAAGTCTTGTACCATATAATCTTGGGTAAGTATAAGTCACTTAGATGAATTATCAGTGAAGCCTCATGGCTTGTACGTATGGATTCATAAGTCTAGCGTACGTTAAAAGTAAGTGAAGCTAAGATGTATGTGATGAATTGAAGTGATCCCAGGAGGGTTAAATAAGGGTGTGAAACACACTAAAAGGCCTAGTGCATTGGCATATAATGAAATGAACATTTACGTAAAAAAGGGGTGAGTAATTATGATGAGTTAATATGCTAAAGTTAATGAATGTGGTGACAACATGATAAGGGGCTAATGTGAAAGATGAGATAAATCTCAGATGAGTAAGCGTTACCAAAACGTACTCACCTATGATATTGTAAAGTTAATGAAGAGATCAGTCTCTATGAACACTCTAATGAAAGTATTGAAGTTAATATATACTTAATACTAACGATAAGATGAGAAATCATCTAATGAGCTATGATGTTCTCATGCTAGAAGCCAACTTCTATGATGTATGAGATGAATGTAATGGAACTTTATACTGAGCACGATAGGCTAGCTATGAGTGGCTTTTAAATGATCTCAAAATGATGTTTATATCATATTGGAAGAGTCAAAGATTTAGACTCGGAAAATCCTCCCATTGGTTAGTCCCCATAGTGAGGGAATTTCCAGATATCTTTCCTAATCATCTTCCCGTAATCCCTCCTGAACGGGAAATTGATATTTGTATTGACTTACTACCAGATACCAACCACATTTCAATTCATCCTTATCGGATAACTACGACCGAATAGAAAGAGTTGAAGGCTCAACTCAAGGACTTACTAGACACAGGCTTCATTAGACCTAGTATTTCTCCATGAGCTGCTCCGATATTGTTTGTAAAGAAGAAGGATGGGTCCCTTAGAATGTGCATTGATTCTCGCCACCTCAATACATTCACTATTAAGAACAGGTATCCTCTCCCTCGGATTGATGACTTGTTTGATCAACTCCAAGGGGAAAGCTACTTTTCAATGATTGACTTGATATCGGGGTATCACCAACTTAGGGTGAGAGGTGAGGATATACAAAAATGGAATTCCAAACTAGATATTGTCACTATGAGTTCTTAGTAATGTCCTTTGGTCTCACTAATGCCCCGGCGGTGTTTATGGATCTCATGATTAGGGTGTTTTGAAGTTACCTATATTTATTTGTCATTTTCTTTATTGACGACATCTTGGTAAATTCGAAAAATGAGGGTGAACACATGGACCATTTGAGGGTGGTATTTCAAGTGCTTAAGGGAAACCAACTATTTTCCAAGTATAACAAATGTGAGTTTTGGTTGAGGTCGATGGCGTTTCTTGGTCATATCATCTCTAGTGAGAGAGTTGAGGTAGATCTAAGGAAAACCGAGGCGGTCAATAATTAGCCTAGACCATTTACTCCAACTAACATAAGAAGCTTTTTGGGTCTAGCGGGATATTATAGTAGGTTTATGGATAGTTTTGCGTCCATTTCATCTTCCTTGAATACTTTGACCCAAAAGAGTATGAAATTTGAGTGGTCGGAGGCATGTGAAAGAAGCTTGGAAATCTTGAAATATAGGCTTACTTCTGCTCCGGTGTTGAATTTACCGGAGGGTGCCAACGAATTCGTTGTATATTGTGATACATCCCGAGTAGGCTTAGGGTGTGTCCTTATGCAACATGGGAAAGGAGTAGCTCATTCTTCTAAGCAACTTAAGGTGCACGAGAAGAATTATCCACCTCATGATCTTGAGTTAGCAGCCGGAGTATTTGCCTTGAAAATATGGAGGCATTATTTGTATACTTTCCATGTGGATGTGTATACCGACCACAAGAGTCTTCAATATGTGTTTACTCAAAAGAAGTTAACTCTCCGACAAAGAAGGTTGTTGGAATTGTTGAAAGATTATGACATGAGTGTTCTCTACAAACCCGGCAAGGCCAATGTTATTGCGGTTGCTCTAAGTCGTATGACAATGGGTAGTGTGTCTCATGTATAAGAAGCCAAGAAATACATAGTGAAAGATGTTCATAGGTTGGCTCGTCTGGGTGTTAGATTGGAAAATTCTCTAACTGGTGGTTTTATGGTCCATTATAACTCCGAATCGTATTTAGTGGTTGAGGTGAATTCTAAGCAACACCTTAATCAATCATTGATGGAGTTGAAGGAGTCGGTTATTTGTAACCTTAATGAGTCATTCTCCTTAGGGGGACATGGTGTCTTGAGGTATCAAGGAAGGTTGTGTGTGCCCAATGTTGATGACTTGAGAAACCAAATTCTTGAGGAAGCTCGTGGTTCCCGTTATTACATTCGTACGGGTTCTATGAAGATGTATCATGACCTTAGAGAAGTGTTTTGGTGTGAAGGCTTAAAAAGGAACATAGCGGAATTTGTTGCAAAATGTGCAAATTGCCAACAAGTCAAAGCCGAGCACCAAAACCCAAGTGGTTTACTTCAAGAAATCAAAGTTCCCACTTGGAAGTGGCAAGATATTAATATGGATTTTGTAGTACGTTTGCCTCGGACACAAAAGCAACATGACTCTATATGGGTGATTGTAGATAGGTTGACCAAATCCGCTCATTTTATTCCCGTAATATCAACATATTCGGCAGAGGATTATGCAAGAATCTTACAATATGAGATTGTGTGTCGCCATGGTATTAAATTATCCATCCTATCGGATAGGGGTGCACAATTAACATCTAGGTTTTGGAGGTCATTCTAAAAAGGGTTGGGTACAAATGTGAAGCTAAGCACTGCTTTGCATCCTCAAACAGATGGTCAAGTGGAGCACACTATTCAAACCCTTATAGATATACTTAGATCTTGTATAATTGATTTCAAGGGAAATTGGGATAAAAAATTATCTTTGGTTGAGTTCTCTTATAACAATAGTTACCATTTAACCATATCTATGGCTCCTTTTGAGGCCTTGTATGGTAGGAGATCTAGATCTCCAATTGGATGGTTTGAAGTGGGTGAGTCTTCACTCTTGTGTCCCGAATTGATTTATAAGACTTTAGAGATAGTTCATATGATAAGGAACCGGTTGAAAATGGCATATAGCCGGCAAAAGTCTTATGCCGACCATATGAGGATAAACTAGAATTTAAAGAGGGTGATAAGGTGTACATACGAATTTCACTTATGAAGGGAGTGGTGAGATTTGGCAAGAAAGGGAAGTTTATTCCTCGTTATGTGGGTACCTATAAAATTTTACAAAGGGTTGGTAAGGTTGCATATGAGTTGAGATTACCTAGTGAATTGGCTTCGGTTCATCCGGTGTTCCACGTCTCCATGATTAAGAAGTGTATCAGTGATTCCGAGTCCATCCTTCCCATTGAGGGTCTAGGTGTGGAATAGAACTCTCCTATGATGAGTTTCCGGTTGAAATCCTTGATAGACAAGTAAGACGTTGAGGAACAAGGAGGTGGCTTCCGTAAAGGTGTTATGGAAGAACCACCTAGTTGAGGGTGCAACCTGGGAGGGCGAGGTCGACACAAAGGTACCGTTACCCTCATCTATTTGATTACTAAGGTTAGTTATTCCTATTAATAGTGAAAATAATGAGTTTATTTGAAGTTGCATTTATTTTGATAAAATATGAAGATATATGCATTGTTAAAGTGAATAACCATGCCTAAGAATGAAACTTATGTGAAAAATGCTTTTTGTTTTGATTTTAACTTATTGTGTACTTTTTATGTCGTTGCCTTTATGAAATTATATTGGGCATGTTGATAGGTTGTGTAACAACCTGAAAATGACTATGCTAAGTAATGCTTAAACGTACCTAGAATGTCTGGATTAGACTGGGTTCACACGTCTTGTTGCGCGTAGTTACAGACCTCAGAACCTATGCAATAGCCAAGACAACCAACTTGGTGAGTTAGTTGATCTAGGCAAGGTGAGAACCAACCATGTAGGGCACGCGAATCGAAGATTCACCCGGATAAGATTTTATCGGACTTGAAAGGGGTAATCTTAGATTTGGAGAGTCTACGGGTAAAATGGTCTTTTCCAAGGTAGGGGTAGTATTGTAATCACCCTAAGTATTTAATTTATTAATTTAAAGAGGAGGGGCAATTCGGGTAGGGTTTGCCGAATTTGACCCTTTTTCGCAAGTTAAGCTTCACCCGGGTTCGAACCTTGGTGGAAGCGACATTTAGGTGGATTAAATTGATGATTATAATATGATTTTTTGTAGTGTCTTGGTAGTCATTTTGCTTACCCTTTGAAAAAAATCAGATTACAATTAAGAGAAGTCCTAATTTGACTAAGTCTCCACCTAATCTCCTAATCCTAAGCTACCACTCTTTCTCACGTCTCTCTCTACTTTCACGTTATTTACACGATCACTCTTCATTAAAAGAAGAGAACAGAAAAAAAAATATAAAGTTCATCAAGAACTTGAACGCTAAAACTCAAAATTAAAGACAATCTAAAAATGTAAAGCAAAAAAGGGGTTGCTCAACGGGATTGTGCTGAGGTGTTGGTGGTGAGTCTTGGTTTCGTGACAATTGGCAGCATCGAAACAAGTGTTGAACGACTTCAGGTATGGTTTTTCTTCCCTCTTGGTCTATTTCCCAAGAGACCCCAAAGGTTCAAACTATTCACAATCGAAAACTAAGGTTGTCCCCGTTGCATGCCCCTGTCATTAGATACTTTAAAAGATTCAAGTATGCGTTGGTACGACTTCTGGTAGATGATTTTAGGGCTGGTTGTGATTACGTGTTTGAATGTGTATTCGGAATTATGTAGAAATGAAAGAGGTGTTCCGAAAATGTGAAGTTCGTTAACTTGTTTGTGCATGTGTGGGCTGTGAATTAGCCATGGTTTGAAGCCTGATATTGACATGTTAAAATGTTATGCATTATGTGTGTGCGAATATGTTAAAAACGTGATGTTCATATGAGTTGAAAGTTGCTGAATTTAATGATAACTCTTGACTAAAAGTAACCTTGAAAATGCACCTAAAGATCTCCCTAAAAACTACTCGAAATGTCTTAATGTTTAACGTGAAAGAGGGTGAGAAAATGGACTGCAGAAAGGTGATCAAATTTCCAAAAGTAACCATGAAAACTCACATAAATATTCACTAGATGCTAAACGAAAATTGTCCTAAATCTAACGTTTAAAAGTTGAGAAAATGGACTGCAAAAAGGTGACCAAATGTCCTGAATGCTGGAAATTTGGTTTTGGCCAGCTTACTGTAAAAAATTTAGTTTTTAAAAATTTATCAAAATGCATGAGGTCAGTGGGGATGGAACCCAAGACCTCACCATATACAAGTTATAAAAAATTAAATAATAAAAAAGGAGGTAAGGGGGATTCGAAATGGGGTAAAGCTCAAGTGAAAGTTAGGAGAAAAATGAAAGAAAATGAAGTGAGGAGTGTGGGGTTCGAACCCACAACCTCTTGGATGGGTGAAGGAGGAGGAGAAAAATGAAATAAAGAAATAATAAAATGAAGTATGTAGGGATCGAACCCACAACCTCTTGGCCGAATGAGAAAGTAAGGAGAAAATATAAAAAAATAGAGTGAGGTTGTGGGGAATCGATCCCACACCCTCTTGGTCTAAACGAAGGAATCAAGTAAAGAAAGAAAAAGAAAGAAATGTGGGCGTAGGGATTCGATCTTGGGTCCCCCAGGCCAAAATATTTAAGACAAAAAAATCAAGAAAAAGAAAGAAAGGAAGTGTAGGTGTAGGGCATGGATATCGGGTTCCCTAGCAAAAAGGTTTATGTCAACAAAAATTATAAAGAAAACTAACTAAGTGCTATACAAGGAATTTGAAATAGGTTCCCTTGCCCAATTCCGTATTGACACATAATTCTTACGTGATTAAATAATTAATGAATGTTGACTATAGGAATAAAAATTGAGACCTTGGCATACTTAAAAGATGCATAAGTCTTGTATCACATAATCTTGGGTAAGTATAAGTCACTTAGATGAATTATGAGTGAAGCCTCATGGCTTGTACGTATGGATTCATAAGTCCAGCGTACGTTAAAAGTAAGTGAAGCTAAGATGTATGTGATGAATTGAAGTGATCCCAGGAGGGTTAAATAAGGGTGTGAAACACACTAAAAGGCCTAGTACATTGGCATATAATGAAATGAACATTTACGTAAAAAAGGGGTGAGTAATTATGATGAGTTAATATGCTAAAGTTAATGAATGTGGTGACAACATGATAAGGGGCTAATGTGAAAGATTAGATAAATCTCAGATGAGTAAGCGTTACCAAAACGTACTCACCTATGATATTGTAAAGTTAATGAAGAGATCAGTCTCTATGAACACTCTAATGAAAGTATTGAAGTTAATATATACTTAATACTAACGATAAGATGAGAAATCATCTAATGAGCTATGATGTTCTCATGCTAGAAGCCAACTTCTATGATGTATGAGATGAATGTAATGGAACTTTATACTGAGCACCGATAGGCTAGCTATGAGTGGCTTTTAAATGATCTCAAAATGATGTTTATATCATATTGGAAGAGTCAAAGATTTAGACTCGGAAAATCCTCCCATTGGTTAGTCCCCATAGTGAGGGAATTTCCAGATATCTTTCCTAATCATCTTCCCGTAATCCCTCCTGAACGGGAAATTGATATTGGTATTGACTTACTACCAGATACCAACCCCATTTCAATTCATCCTTATCGGATAACTACGACCGAATAGAAAGAGTTGAAGGCTCAACTCAAGGACTTACTAGACACAGGCTTCATTAGACCTAGTATTTCTCCATGAGCTGCTCCGATATTGTTTGTAAAGAAGAAGGATGGGTCCCTTAGAATGTGCATTGATTCTCGCCACCTCAATACATTCACTATTAAGAACAGGTATCCTCTCCCTCGGATTGATGACTTGTTTGATCAACTCCAAGGGGCAAGCTACTTTTCAATGATTGACTTGATATCGGGGTATCACCAACTTAGGGTGAGAGGTGAGGATATACCAAAAATGGAATTCCAAACTAGATATTGTCACTATGAGTTCTTAGTAATGTCCTTTGGTCTCACTAATGCCCCGGCGGTGTTTATGGATCTCATGATTAGGGTGTTTTGAAGTTACCTATATTTATTTGTCATTTTCTTTATTGACGACATCTTGGTAAATTCGAAAAATGAGGGTGAACACATGGACCATTTGAGGGTGGTATTTGAAGTGCTTAAGGGAAACCAACTATTTTCCAAGTATAACAAATGTGAGTTTTGGTTGAGGTCGATGGCGTTTCTTGGTCATATCATCTCTAGTGAGAGAGTTGAGGTAGATCTAAGGAAAACCGAGGCGGTCAATAATTAGCCTAGACCATTTACTCCAACTAACATAAGAAGCTTTTTGGGTCTAGCGGGATATTATAGTAGGTTTGTGCATAGTTTTGCGTCCATTGCATCTTCCTTGAATACTTTGACCCAAAAGAGTATGAAATTTGAGTGGTCGGAGGCATGTGAAAGAAGCTTGGAAATCTTGAAAGATAGGCTTACTTCTGCTCCTGTGTTGAATTTACCGGAGGGTGCCAACGAATTCGTTGTATATTGTGATACATCCCGAGTAGGCTTAGGGTGTGTCCTTATGCAACATGGGAAAGGAGTAGCTCATTCTTCTAAGCAACTTAAGGTGCACGAGAAGAATTATCCACCTCATGATCTTGAGTTAGCAGCCGGAGTATTTGCCTTGAAAATATGGAGGCATTATTTGTATACTTTCCATGTGGATGTGATTACCGACCACAAGAGTCTTCAATATGTGTTTACTCAAAAGAAGTTAACTCTCCGACAAAGAAGGTTGTTGGAATTGTTGAAAGATTATGACATGAGTGTTCTCTACAAACCCGGCAAGGCCAATGTTATTGCGGTTGCTCTAAGTCGTATGACAATGGGTAGTGTGTCTCATGTATAAGAAGCCAAGAAATACATAGTGAAAGATGTTCATAGGTTGGCTCGTCTGGGTGTTAGATTGGAAAATTCTCAGACTGGTGGTTTTATGGTCCATTATAACTCCGAATCGTATTTAGTGGTTGAGGTGAATTCTAAGCAACACCTTAATCAATCATTGATGGAGTTGAAGGAGTCGGTTATTTGTAACCTTAATGAGTCATTCTCCTTAGGGGGACATGGTGTCTTGAGGTATCAAGGAAGGTTGTGTGTGCCCAATGTTGATGACTTGAGAAACCAAATTCTTGAGGAAGCTCGTGGTTCCCGTTATTACATTCGTACGGGTTCTATGAAGATGTATCATGACCTTAGAGAAGTGTTTTGGTGTGAAGGCTTAAAAAGGAACATAGCGGAATTTGTTGCAAAATGTGCAAATTGCCAACAAGTCAAAGCCGAGCACCAAAACCCAAGTGGTTTACTTCAAGAAATCAAAGTTCCCACTTGGAAGTGGCAAGATATTAATATGGATTTTGTAGTACGTTTGCCTCGGACACAAAAGCAACATGACTCTATATGGGTGATTGTAGATAGGTTGACCAAATCCGCTCATTTTATTCCCGTAAAATCAACATATTCGGCAGAGGATTATGCAAGAATCTTAAAATTTGAGATTGTGTGTCGCCATGGTATTACATTATCCATCCTATCGGATAGGGGTGCACAATTAACATCTAGGTTTTGGAGGTCATTCTAAAAAGGGTTGGGTACAAATGTGAAGCTAAGCACTGCTTTGCATCCTCAAACAGATGGTCAAGTGGAGCACACTATTCAAACCCTTATAGATATACTTAGATCTTGTATAATTGATTTCAATGGAAATTGGGATAAAAAATTATCTTTGGTTGAGTTCTCTTATAACAATAGTTACCATTTAACCATATCTATGGCTCCTTTTGAGGCCTTGTATGGTAGGAGATCTAGATCTCCAATTGGATGGTTTGAAGTGGGTGAGTCTTCACTCTTGTGTCCCGAATTGATTTATAAGACTTTAGAGATAGTTCATATGATAAGGAACCGGTTGAAAATGGCATATAGCCGGCAAAAGTCTTATGCCGACCATATGCGGATAAACTTAGAATTTAAAGAGGGTGATAAGGTGTACATACGAATTTCACTTATGAAGGGAGTGGTGAGATTTGGCAAGAAAGGGAAGTTTATTCCTCGTTATGTGGGTACCTATAAAATTTTACAAAGGGTTGGTAAGGTTGCATATGAGTTGAGATTACCTAGTGAATTGGCTTCGGTTCATCCGGTGTTCCACGTCTCCATGATTAAGAAGTGTATCAGTGATTCCGAGTCCATCCTTCCCATTGAGGGTCTAGGTGTGGAATAGAACCTCTCCTATGATGAGTTTCCGGTTGAAATCCTTGATAGACAAGTAAGACGTTGAGGAACAAGGAGGTGGCTTCCGTAAAGGTGTTATGGAAGAACCACCTAGTTGAGGGTGCAACCTGGGAGGGCGAGGCCGACACAAAGGTACCGTTACCCTCATCTATTTGATTACTAAGGTTAGTTCTTCCTATTAATAGTGAAAATAATGAGTTTATTTGAATTTGCATTGATTTTGATAAAATATGAAGATATATGCATTGTTAAAGCGAATAACCATGCCTAAGAATGAAACTTATGTGAAAAATGCTTTTTGTTTTGATTTTCACTTATTGTGTACTTGTTATGTCGTTGCCTTTATGAAATTATATTGGGCATGTTGATAGGTTGTGTAACAACCTGAAAATGACTATGCTAAGTAATGCTTAAACGTACCTAGAATGTCTGGATTAGACCGGGTTCACACGTCTTGTTGCGCGTAGTTACAGACCTCAGAACCTATGCACTAGCCAAGACAACCAATTTGGTGAGTTAGTTGAGCTAGGCAAGGTGAGAACCAACCATGTAGGGCACCCGAATCGAAGATTCACCCGGATAAGATTTTATCGGACTTGAAATGGGTAATCTTAGATTTGGAGAGTCTAGGGGTAAAATGGTCTTTCCCAAGGTAGGGGTAGTATTGTAATCACCCTAAGTATTTAATTTATTAATTTAAAGAGGAGGGGCAATTCGGGTAGGGTTTGCCGAATTTGACCATTTTTCGCAAGTTAAGCTTCACCCGGGTTCGAACCTTGGTGGAAGCGACATTTAGGTGGATTAAATTGATGATTATAATATGATTTTTTGTAGGGTCTTGGTGGTCATTTTGCTTACCCTTTGAAAAAAATCAGATTACAATTAAGAGAAGTCCTAATGTGACTAAGTCTCCACCTAATCTCCTAATCCTAAGCTACCACTCTTTCTCACGTCTCTCTCTACTTTCACGTTATTTACACGATCACTCTTCATTAAAAGAAGAGAACAGAAAAAAAAATATAAAGTTCATCAAGAACTTGAACGCTAAAAGTCAAAATTAAAGATAATCTAAAAATGTAAAGCAAAAAGGGGTTTCTCAACGGGATTGTGCTGAGGTGTTGGTGGTGAGGCTTGGTTTCTTGACAATTGGCAGCATCGAAACAAGTGTTGAACGACTTCAGGTATGGGTTTTCTTCCCTCTTGGTCTATTTCCCAAGAGACCCCAGAGGTTCAAACTATTCACAATCGAAAACTAAGGTTGTCCCCGTTGCATGCCCCTGTCATTAGATACTTTAAAAGATTCAAGTATGCGTTGGTACGACTTCTGGTAGATGATTTTAGGGCTGGTTGTGATTACGTGTTTGAATGTGTATTCGGAATTATGTAGAAATGAAAGAGGTGTTCCGAAAATGTGAAGTTCGTTAACTTGTTTGTGCATGTGTGGGCTGTGAATTAGCCATGGTTTGAAGCCTGATATTGACATGTTAAAATTTTATGCATTATGTGTGTGCGAATATGTTAAAAACGTGATGTTCATATGAGTTCAAAGTTGCTGAATTTAATGATAACTCTTGACTAAAAGTAACCTTGAAAATGCACCTAAAGATCTCCCTAAAAACTACTCGAAATGTCTTAATGTTTAACGTGAAAGAGGGTGAGAAAATGGACTGCAGAAAGGTGATCAAATTTCCAAAAGTAACCATGAAAACTCACATAAATATTCACTAGATGCTAAACGAAAATTGTCCTAAATCTAACGTTTAAAAGTTGAGAAAATGGACTGCAAAAAGGTGACCAAATGTCCTGAATGCATGAAATTTGGTTTTGGCCAGCTTACTGTAAAAATTTTAGTTTTTAAAAATTTATCAAAATGCATGAGGTCAGTGGGGATTGAACCCAATACCTCACCATATACAAGTTATAAAAAATTAAATAATAAAAAAGGAGGTAAGGGGGATTCGAAATGGGGTAAAGCTCAAGTGAAAGTTAGGAGAAAAATGAAAGAAAATGAAGTGAGGAGTGTGGGGTTCGAACCCACAACCTCTTGGATGGGTGAAGGAGGGAGGAGAAAAATGAAATAAAGAAATAATAAAATGAAGTATGTAGGGATCGAACCCACAACCTCTTGGCCGAATGAGAAAGTAAGGAGAAAATATAAATAAAAATAGAGTGAGGTTGTGGGGAATCGATCCCACACCCTCTTGGTCTAAACGAAGGAATCAAGTAAAGAAAGAAAAAGAAAGAAATGTGGGCGTAGGGATTCGATCTTGGGTCCCCCAGGCCGAAATATTTAAGACAAAAAAATCGAGAAAAAGAAAGAAAGGAAGTGTAGGTGTAGGGCATGGATATCGGGTTCCCTAGCCAAAAAGTTTATGTCAACAAAAATTATAAAGAAAACTAACTAAGTGCTATACAAGGAATTTGAAATAGGGTTCCCTTGCCCAATTCCGTATTGACACATAAGTCTTACGTGATTAAATAATTAATGAATGTTGCCTATAGGAATAAAAATTGAGACCTTGGCATACTTACAAGATGCATAAGTCTTGTACCACATAATCTTGGGTAAGTATAAGTCACTTAGATAAATTATGAGTGAAGCCTCATGGCTTGTACGTATGGATTCATAAGTCCAGCGTACGTTAAAAGTAAGTGAAGCTAAGATGTATGTGATGAATTGAAGTGATCCCAGGAGGGTTAAATAAGGGTGTGAAACACACTAAAAGGCCTAGTGCATTGGCATATAATGAAATGAACATTTACGTAAAAAAGGGGTGAGTAATTATGATGAGTTAATATGCTAAAGTTAATGAATGTGGTGACAACATGATAAGGGGCTAATGTGAAAGATGAGATAAATCTCAGATGAGTAAGCGTTACCAAAACGTACTAACCTATGATACTGTAAAGTTAATGAAGAGATCAATCTCTATGAACACTCTAATGAAAGTATTGAAGTTAATATATACTTAATACTAACAATAAGATGAGAAATCATCTAATGAGCTATGATGTCCTCATGCTAGAAGCCAACTTCTATGATGTATGAGATGAATGTAATGGAACTTTATACTGAGCACCGATAGGCTAGCTATGAGTGGCGATTCCTTCTTTTGGGAAGGCAGAGGTTCGTGTAATTCTCATGAGATGAGACTGTCCGTACAGACAGTTATGGGTCTCCTTATATCTCCTAGTCTTTAAATCTATGCAGCAAACATAGGGATCTAGCAGGGTTCAATTCCCTATATACGCTAGCATGTTTTATTTTCACTTTGGCTGGTGATTCCACCTCTTTTCGGTGTGGGGTAGACACAGGATTTCATGGAGCTCACATGATCTATGTCGGTTAAAGTTAAAGTTCCCAAAGAAAGAATGAGGTCATCCTTATGTAATGCACACAATGAAATGAACGATACCAAATGTGTTTGGGTAGGATAATCAAGTGGTGAACTAGACTTATGTAATGACACTAGGTCATTCTTAGTCATCGCATAGTGAACCCAATGAGAGTTCTAAACTTCATCCTAGGTATAGCTGGTGTTTACACTAGCCTATGAATGAAATGAAATGAAGTACGTATGAATGAATGAAGTAGACTATGTGTTTGCTAAAGAAGGCTCCTTAGTTGAGGTCCCATATGTTGAGCCCTCATTTTGGGAAGTCCTAATGTTAAGTCGATGATTCGAAAGTCTCATGGCATATGAACGAATGAAATAAAATATGATATGTGCTATATGCAATATTTTCTGTGCTATATGAAATATTTTATGTGTTGTGTGCAATATGATACGTATGATGATGCATGTTACTCTCATCGCTTGACTTCCCAATCCGATTTTGGCAAGTCCACTGACTTGACTTTCCATAACTCATATCGTTAGAAGAAAGTTATTCTAAATCATGCATGTATGTGGTGTGTGCTTGCATATACCCATACTTAGTACAAGTGTGTACTAATTGCATACATTTATCTACTTTCAGGTGCAGGTGAAGCTGGACGTTAGAGCTTACGAGTCGACGCAGAAGTTATTCGGACGTGGAGCTTTCATCCGGATTTGGTAGGGCCTCATGCTTTCGAGGATGCTTAATGATTTATTCTAGCGTAGACGTAGGCATGAGCTAGTGGAGTATGTTCCACTAGCGTTTCTTTCGCATTTACTTTTAGACGTTGTATTGGTGCCATTTTGGCAACTCTATATTTATGGCTATATCTTTCATTTGATTATATTGATTTAGATGGTTGTTGTGAACGCTTATGAGTTTAAGTAGATAGTATAATGCGAGATCAATGTTTTCCAATATAAAGTTTAAGTAAACAAAAGTTCAAATTTTCCGCTAAAATTAACCTAGATGAAGTAACGACGACGTATGTAGGCTTGTCTACGACCTCTGAGAGGTCAACGACGCCGGTCTCGTCTGGGGTCTACATTCTGGTCGTGACAACGTGGTATCAGAGCATTAGGTTAAATTCCAAGGATAATAAGTTCACATCAACCACATCGAGTAGTTTCTAAGTTATGGTAGTGAAGTGCACCACTATCATAAATTAGAGACAGCATGATGCGTAGGAAAATTTCCATTCTTCTGATCTTATCGTGCTTTCCCTAATATCACATTTCTTGGTGTTATGAGCGTATCTAACACCAATTCTTATTTATTTTCAGAAAATGAACACAAGGGGGAACGCTGGTCGGGGAAGAGTAGGAGCAGCTACTGGGGACAACCAAGTTCCACCCCAAGCTCCAGCTGCAGGAGTGGCCATGCCAGTTAACCCAACTGGGTTGACTGATGCTGAGGTGCGGACAACTTTGGACCAAATGGCTCAAGCCATCATTGTATAGGCTCAGGCTATGACGGCCCAAGACAACATACATGAGGTTCAGCGGGAGAACCCACCAGCCGACAACATGGAAAACAGGTTGCGAGATTTTATGAGGATGAATCCTCTAATCTATACAGGATCTAAGACTACAGAGGACCCTCAGGAGTTCGTTGAGAAGGTCCAAAAGATTCTGATGGTGATGGGGGCCACGGAGATTGAGAAAGCTGAGTTGGACTCGTATCAATTGAAGGATGTTGTACAGGCTTGGTGCAAGATATGGCAGGATAGCAAGGCGTTGGGCGGAGGTCCGATCACATGGGATCTTTTTAAGACAGCTTTTCTAGAGAGGTTCTTCCCTAGAGAGTTGAGAGAGGCTAAGGTTGAGGATTTCATCAACCTTAAGAAGGGCTCGATGACTGTCAGGGAGTATTCCCTGAAATTCGTTAAATTGTCTAGGTATGCCACTTCTCTTGTGTCGAACAACAGTGATGAGATGAGCAGGTTTGTTACAGGGATCTCAAAGGAATTGGATGAGGAGTGTCGGGCTGCGATGCTTCATGATAGCATGGACTTGTCCAGGCTTATGGTACATGTCCAGCAGGTTGAGGACAGCCGGAAGAAGAGGAGAGTCCGTGAGGTCAGGAGGCCTAACCCTTCTGACGAGACAGGTTGCAGCAGAGGTGGTGGCTGGAGCACTTTTGGAGTTCGTGGTCAGCCCATATATAAGAAGGGGCATCAGAGTTCAGGGAACTCTAACTCTCAGAGGAGTGCAGCACCTAGAGGAGGCAGACCCGAGCCAAAGAAGGGCAATGGAGGTGATGTGCAGCGTCCCATAAAGGAATGTGGCAAGCGTGGCCGTATTCACAGTGGAGAGTGCAGACTAGGTACAAATGCCTGCTTCGGTTGCGGAAAGAGCGGACACATGGTCAGGGACTGCCCACAGAATAGGGGCCACGGTGGAGGTAATGCTCAGCCTAGGACTAATCCCCAGAATGCTACTGCATCCAACCCTCCTAAGAGGAACAGATTCTACGCCTTGAAGGGCAGGGAGGAGCAGGAGAGGTCTGCTGATGTGGTAACAAGTATGCTGCAAGTCTTCTCAACCTCTGTTTATGCTTTACTTGATCCAGGTTCTACGCTTTCTTTTGTGACTCCCTTGCTTGCTCTTACTTTTGAAACACCACCTGAGGTTTTGCATGATCCTATTGTAGTTAGTACTCCCTTAGGAGGAAATGTGAGAGCTGATAGGGTTCATAAAGACTGCCCAATAGTAGTATGTGGTAAGACTATGTGTGCAGACCTTGTTGAGTTACCCATGAATGACTTTGATATTATACTTGGTATGGACTGGCTCCATAAATGTTATGCCTTCATGGATTGTCGTAGTAGGGTTGGGAGATTCCATTTCCCTAATGAATTAGAGCTGCTTTGGGAGGGGTACAATTCAAGTCGTTTAAGTCCCATGATTTCGAACCTAAAAGATAATATAATGATGTGCAAGGGATTGTTATGTCAACTTGTGAGTGTCAATGATCTAGATCATGACATTCCTGTCCCTGTAGTGAATGAGTTCCAAGATGTTTCCCCGATGATTTGCCAGGAGTCCCTCCCCCTCGAGAGATTGATTTTGGTATCGACCTTGATGCCGATACCAAACCGATTTCAACTCCTACCTACAGAATGGCTCCAGCTGAACTCAAAGAGTTGAAGCTGCAGTTAAAAGATCTCACTGATAAGGGCTTCATCCAGCCGAGCATATCCCCTTGGGGCACTCCTGTGTTGTTTGTGAAAAAGAAGGATGGAACCCTTAGGATGTGTATCAATTATCGACAGCTCAACAAAGTCACTATAAAGAACAGGTATCCACTTCCCAGAATATATGACTTATTCGATCAGCTCCAAGGTCTAGTTTCTTCTCAAAGATTGATCTTCGTTCCGGGTATGATCAACTTAGGGTTAGGGATGAGGATATCCCAAAGACAACCTTTCATACCCGTTATAGTCATTATGAGTTCCTAGTCATGTCATTTGGTCTCACTAATGCACCAGCTGTATTTATAAACCTCATAAATCTAGTCTTCCGTGAATACCTTTATTATTTCATCATAGCATTCATTGATGACATCCTCATCTACTATAAGACCAAGGAAGAGCATGAATAACATTTTAGACTAACCTTGCAGGTAGTTAGACAACATCAGTTGTATGCCAAATTCAGCAATTGTGAATTCTGGCTTAGATCAGTGTCCTTCCTAGGTCATGTTGTGTCCAATCAGGGTGTGGAGGTGAACCCCAGGAAGACTGAGGTTGTTAAGAACTGGCCAACACCTCTTACTCCCACTGATATCCGTAGCTTTCTGGGATTGGCTGGTTACTACCACAGGTTCGTGGAGGTTTTTTCTTCCATTGCTGCCCCACTGACAACTTTGACTAAGAAGAAAGCCAAGTTCGAATGGACGGAGACTTGTGACAAGAGTTTCTAGGAGCTCAAGGACAGACTAACTTCAGCCCCAGTCCTTACGTTACCTAAATGTGGTGAGAATCACACTGTTTATTATGATGCATCTAGGGTTGGTTTGGGTTGTGTTCTTATGCAGGGTGGTAAGGTGATAGCCTATGCGTCAAGACAGATCAAGGTTCATGAGAAGAATTATCCCACTCATGACCTGGAGTTGGCAGCTGTGGTGTTTGCATTGAAGCTGTGGAGGCATTACTTGTACGGATTACACGTGGATGTGTTCATAGACCACAAGAGTCTCCAGTACGTGTTCATAGAGAGGGAGTTGAATCTACGTCAGCGGAGATGGTTGGAGATGTTGAAGGACTATGATATGAGTGTCCACTACCATCCAGGGAAAGCAAATATTGTAGCTGATGCTTTGAGCAGGTTGAGCATGGGGAGTACAGCCCACGTTGATGATGGTAAGAAGAAATTGGTGAAGGATGTACATAGACTGGCCAGACTGGGTGTGCGGTTGATGTCTTCTACTAGCGGGGGTTGCTTCAGTTCATCCTAGTTCTGAATCATCCTTGGTAGTTGAAGTCAAGAAGGATCAGCATCTTGATCCTGTTTTGTTGAAGTTGAAGGACTCAGTGCTGATAAAGATGAATGAGTCCTTTGCTTTGGGAGGTGACGGCATACTTAGGTACCAGGACAGACTGTGTGTACCGTACGTGGATGATTTGCGGATCAAGATTGTTGCAGAGGCCCATGGTTCTAGGTATTCGATACATCCAAGTTCCACCAAGATGTATCATGAGCTCAAGCAAATCTATTTGTGGTATGTCATGAAGAAGGACATTGCTGAGTATGTGGCCAAGTGTCCTAATTGTCAGCAGGTTAAGGCGGAGCACCTTAAGCCTGGTGGTCTCACTCAGATGATTGAGGTTCCGAGTTGGAAGTGGGAGGCCATTAACATGAACTTCGTGGTTGATCTTTCGAGGACTAGGAGACAGCATGACTCCATATGGGCTATTTTGGACAGGATGACTAAGTCTGCCCACTTTATCCCTGTGTAGTCCACTTATAGGGCCGAGGATTATGCGAGACTCTACATTGATGAGATTGTGAGGTGGCATGGGATTCCTTTGTCTATCATTTCAGATAGAGGGGCTCAGTTCACTTCGCATTTTGGAGATCCTTCCAGAAGAGCTTAGGCACGCAGGTAAAGCTCAGTACTGCCTTCCATCCTCAGACAGATGGGCAAGAAGAGCGCACAATTAAGACATTGGAGGACATGTTGAGGGCGTGTGTGATTGCCTTCAGAGGTAGTTGGGACGACTATCTGCCATTGATATAGTTCTCGTATAATAACACCTATCACTCCAATATTGGGATGGCATCGTTTGAGGCACTGTATGGTAGGAGGTGTAGGTCTCCAGTTGGGTGGTTCGAGGTTGGAGAGTCATCCATTTTGGGTCCAGAGATCATTCATTAGTCCTTAGAAAAGGTCAGAGTGATTTGGGACAGGTTGGCTACTGCTTACAGTTGACAGAAGTCTTATGCAGATAACAAGAAGCGGCCCTTCGAGTTTGATGTTGGTGACCAAGTATACTTGAAGATATCACCCATGAAGGGGGTGATGAGGTTTGGCAGGAAGGGGAAGTTGAGTCTGAGGTACGTTGGGCCATACGAGATTCTACAGCGTGTGGGTGAGGTGGCCTATGAGTTGGCGTTGCTTGCGGAGCTAGCTTTTGTTCATCCAGTCTTTCATGTATCTATTTTAAAGAAGTGCCTTTGTGATCCAGCATCGATTCTGCCTGTTGAAGGCTCGGGGGTTGATGAAGACTTGTCCTATGAGGAGATTCCTGTTGAGATTTTAGACCGGCAGGTAAAGCGGCTGAGAAACAAGGAGGTTTCAACAGTGAAGGTATTGTGGAGGAACCATCTTGTTGAAGGTGCTACGTGCGAGGCCGAGGCCGATATGAGATCCCGCTATCCTCATGTTTTCAGCTCTTGAGGTTAGACTCCTTACTCTTAAGTCTAAGTTTCCTTGTCTCCTCTATTCTTTATTGATATTGCTTGACTGTTTAAAGTACTTATGTTATGATATGACTGGCATTGTACGAGATAATTACAAGTGTCATTCGGGGACGAATGTTCCTAAGGGGGGGATAATGTAACAACCTAAAATTGACTATGCTAAGTAATGCTTAAACGTACCTAGAATGCCTGGATTAGACCGGGTTCACACGACTTATTGCGCGTAGAACCAGACCTCAGAACCTATGCACTAGCCAAGCCAACCAACTTGGTGAGTTAGTTGAGCTAGGCAAGGTGAGAACCAACCATGTAGGGCACCCGAATTGAAGATTCACCCGGATGAGTTTTTACAGGACTTGAAAGGGGTAATCTTAGGTTTGGAGGGTCTAGGGGTAAAATGGTCTTTTCCAAGCTAGGGGTAGTATTGTAATTACCCTAAGTATTTAATTAATTAATTTAAAGAGGAGGGTCAATTCGGGTAGGGTTGGCCGAATTTGCCCCATTTTCGCAAGTTAAGCTTCACCCGGGTTTGAGCCTTGGTGAAAGCGACATTTAGGTGGATTAAATTGATGATTATAATCTGATTTTTTGTAGGGGCTTGGTGGTCATTTCGCTTACCCTTTGAAAAAAAATAGATTTTAAAACAATTAAGAGAAGTCCTAATTTGACTAAGTCTCCCCCTCATCTCCTAATCCTAATCTACCACTCATTCTCACGTCTCTCTCTATGCTCACCTTATTTACACGATCACTCTTCAGTAAAAGAAGAGAACAGAAAAAAAAAAATTAAGTTCATCAAGAACTTGAACGCTAAAACTAAAAAGTAAAGACAATATGAAAACGTAAAGAAAAAAGGGGTTTCTCGACGGGATTGTGCTGAGGTTTTGGTGGTGAGGCTTGGTTTCGAGAGAATTGGCAGCATTGAAACAAGTGTTGAACGACTTTAGGTATGGGTTTTCTTCCCTCTTGGTCCCTTTCCCAAGAGACCCCTAAGGTTCAGACTACTCACAATCGAAAACTAAGGTTGTCCCCGTTGCATGCCCCTGTTATTATATCCTTTGAAAGATCAAGTATGCATTGGTATGACCTCTACTAGATGATTTTAGGGCTGGTTGGGATTACGTGTTTGAATGTGTATTCGGAATTATGTAGAAATGAAAGAGGTGTTCCAAAAATGTGAAGTTCGTTAACTTGTTTGTGCATGTGTGTGCTGTGAATTAGCCACGGTTTGAAGCTTGATATTGACATGTTAAAATGTTATGAATTATGTGTGTGCAAATATGTTAAAAACGTGATGTTCATATGAGTTCAAAGTTGCTGAATTGAATGATAATTCTTGACTGAAAGTAACCTTGAAAATGCACCTAAAGATCTCCCTAAAAACTACTCGAAATGTCTTAATTTTTAACGTGAAAGAGGGTGAGAAAATATAATGCAAAAAGGTGATCAAATTTCCGAAAGTAACCATGAAAACTCACCTAAAGATGCTCTTATTGATACACAAAAATTGTCCTAAATCTAACGTTTAAAAGTTGAGAAATGGACTGCAAAAAGGTGACCAAATTTCCAGAATGTTGGAAATTTGGTTTCGGCAAGCTTACTGTTAAAATTTTAGCTCTTAAAAATTTATTAAAATGCATGAGGTCAGTGGGGATTGAACCCAAGACCTCACCATATACAAGTTATAAAAAATTAAATAATAAAAAACGAGGTAAGGGGGATTCGAAACGGGGTAAAGCTCAAGTGAAATGTTAGGAGAAAAATGAAAGAAAATGAAGTGAGGCATGTGGGGTTTGAACCCACAAACTCTTGGATGGGTGAAGAAGAGAGGAGAAAAATTAAATAAAGAAATAATAAAATGAGGTATGTGGGGATCGAACCCACAACCTCTTGGCCGAATGAGAAAGTAAGGAGAAAATATAAATAAAAATAGGGTGAGATTGTGGGGAATCGATCCCACACCCTCTTGGTTTAAACGAAGGAATCAAGTAAAGAAAGAAAAAGAAAGAAATGTGGGCGTGGGAATTCAATCTTGGGTCCCCCAGGCCAAAATATTTAAGACAAAAAAATCAAGAAAAATAAAGAAAGGAAATGTAGGTGTGGGGGATGGATCTCGGGTTTCCCTAGCCAAAAAGTTTATGTCAACAAAAATTATAAAGAAAACTAACTAAGTGTTATACAAGGAATTTGCAATAGGGTTCCCTTGCCCAATTCCGTATTGACACAAAAGTCTTACGTGATTAAATAATTAATCAATGATGCCTATAGGAATCAAAATTGAGACCTTGGCGTACTTACAAGATGCATAAGTCTTGTACCACATAATCTTGGGTAAGTATAAGTAACTTAGATGAATTATGAGTGAAGCCTCATGGCTTCTACGTATGGATTCATAAGTCCAGCGTACATTAGAAGTAAGTGAACCTTAGATGTATGTGATGAATTGATGTGACCCCAGGAGGGTTAAGTAAGGGTGTGAAACAAACTAAAAGGCCAAGTGCATTGGCAGATAATGAAATGAACATTTACGTAAAAAAGGGGTGAGTAATTATGATGAGCTAATATGCTAAAGTTAATGAATGTGGTGACAACATGATAAGGGGCTAATGTGAAAGATGAGATAAATCTCAGATGAGCCTAAGTAAGTGTGACGAAAACGTACTCACCTATGAGAGTGTAAAATTAATAAAGAGACCAGTCTCTATGAACACTCTAATAAAAGTATTAAAGTTAATATATACTTAATACTAATGATAAGATGATAAATCATCTAATGAGCTATGATGCCCTTATGCTAGAATCCATCTTCTATGATGTATGAGATGAATGTAATGGAACTATATACTAAGCACCGATAGGCTAGCTATGAGTGGCGATTCCTTCTTTCGACAAGGTAGAGGTTCGTGTAATTCTCATGAGATGAGACTGTTCGTCCAGACGGGTATGAGTCTCCTTATATCTCCTAGTCTTTGAACCTGTGCAGCCAACATAGGGATCTAACAGGGTTCAATTCCCTATATACGCTAGCATGTTTTGGTTTCACTTTGGCCGGTGATTCCACCTATTTTCGGTGTGGGGTAGACACAGGATTTCATGGAGATCACACGATCTATGTCGGTTAAAGTTAAAGTTCCTAAAGAAAGAATGAGGCCAGCCTCCTGTAAAGCACACAATGAAATGAACTATACCAAAGGTGTTTGGGTAGGGTAATCAATAGGTGAACTAGACTTATCTAATGACACTACGTCATTCTTAGACATTGCACAGTGAACCCAATGAGAGTCTTAAACTACATCATAGGTATAGCTGGTGTTTACACTAGCCTATGAATGAAATGAAATGAAGTAGGTATGAATGAATGAATCACACTCTTTGTTTGCTAAAGAAGGCTCCCTATTTGAGGTCCCATATGTTGGCTTAAGGAATATGTGCTTATTGATTTGTATTGGTTCTTGAATGTACATAATGTATTTTCAAAGTAAATTTGCATGCTTTAATGAAATGTCCCTTTTTGACATGATTTCTATGTTGTATGTGCATATGATCCTATATTTAGTACAAGTTATGTGCTAACCCCATTTCTCCCTATTTCCCCAAAATTTTAGGTTCTGGTCGTTGAAGGATTCGTGACCACTTTTGAAGGAAGTCATGGAATCATTCTCCAAGTGTGGGTATGTCCTCAAGTCCGAGGATGATGCCTTGTTATAACTCTAGCAATGGTTCTTTGTTATAGTCTGAAGAAGATCATTTGATTCTACTTGTTTCAAGATATTGTTGTAAGCCCTAAGTGGAATTTATACATTGTGTAAGCGCTTGTTCCCATATGGTTTTATTCCGTTTAGATGGTCTAATATGAGACATCCCTTTTAACACTATATTATGTATGTTGTCTATATGTGGCATAAAAGTTGAAGACTATGTAATCTTCTTATACAAGGAGTCTATGTATACTCGCTATGAATATATTATGTGTAAGAGAGAGGTCTAAGTAAACTTCATGAAGTAGACGTAGATGAAAAGTTTTAAATTTTCCGCACTTTTTAACTTATGAATGTAATGATGAATGCTAAGAGGCTAGTCCTGGTCCTCTCCGAGGGGACGACGTCTGTTACTTCTAGGGGGTACTTCCCGGATGTGACAACTACTAGTTACCAAGAGCAAGAAAATTCTCCAGATGTTGTCACCGGTACGATCAAAGTCTTTTATTTTGATGTTTATGCGTTGCTTCGTTGTAGATATTCTTCTCAATACTCGTCCTATATACATTCCTCCATATAGAATGGCTCTAGAAGAGTTGAAAAAGTTAAAAGAGCAGTTCAAAGATCTTCTTGTGAAGGTCTTTATTCGATCAAGTGTCTCACCTTGGAACACTCTGGTCTTATTTGTGAGAAATAAAGATGTTTCTCTTAGAATATGTATAGATTACTGTCAATTGAATAAAGTTACTATTAATAATAAGTATCCTCTCCCGAGAATAGATTATCTCTTTGACCAACTTTAGGATGACACTTTTTTCAATGATAGACCTCAAAATCTAGCTATCATCAGTTGAGAATATGGGAAAGTGATATACCTATGATAGATTTGAGGACCTGTTATGGTCATTATGGGCTCGAAGTTGTATCCTTTGGTTTGACTAATTCTCCTGCAACATTTATGGACCGTATGAACAAAGTAATCAATCCTTATCTAGATATGATTCTTATCGTATTCATTCATGACATTCTAATCCATTCGAGGAATGAGGAAGACCATGCCAGTCATCGTAGAGTATTTCTCCAAACTCTAAAGGATAATGATTTATATCATAGATTCTCTAACTGTGAATTTTGGATTGATTGTTTGGCATTGTCAGGCCATGTTGTTTTTCAGTGATGGAATTTGATTTGACACATTAATGATAGATGCAGTGCAATACTAGCCTGGACCTACCTCCCCATATGATATTAAGAGTTTATTAGGATTGTTTTATAGAAGGTTCATCGAGGGGTTTTCATATATTTCATTCCCATTGACCATGTTGACTTTGAAAATAATCAGTTTCAATGGTCTGAAGCTTGTGAGAAAGGCTTTGAGAAATTTAAAATGCGGTTGACTATTGCTCTTATTTTGACCTTATCATAGGGTATGTAAGGTTGTGTGGTATATTGCGATGTGTCAAGTGTTAGATTAGATTGTGTATTATTGCAGAATCGCAAGGTTATAACTTATGGATCCACACAACTTAAGATTACAGAGACCAATTATCCAACACATGATCTATAGTTGAATGTTGTAGTCTTCTCTTTGAAAATGTGTCGCAACTATCTTTATGGTGTTGATGTAGATGTGTTCACCGATCACAAGAGTCTTCAGTATGTGCTTATAAGAAAGAGCTTAATCTCAGAAATAAGAAGTGGTTGGAGATATTCAAGGATTATGATATAAGTATTCTTTATCACCCAGGTAAGGCTAATGTTGTTGCTGATGCTTTGAGCAGATTGTCTAGGGTAGTACGACACATGTTGGGGAATACAAGAAAGAGTTAGAAAAATATAATCATAGACTTGCACGGTTAGGAGTTCGACTAATTGATTCTAATGAAGGAGGAGTAGTGGTGCGTAATTGGGCTTAATCATCACTAGTGTCTGAAGTAAAAGAAAAACAAGATCAAGATCCTATTTTGCTTGAATTGAAGGCAAATGTTCACAAGCAAAAAGTGATGGCTTTTGAACAAGAGACAGATGGTGTATTGAAGTATCAAGGTAGATTTTATGTGCCAAAGGTAGACGAACTCCAAGAGAGAATCATGGAAGAAGCTCATAGCTTCAAATATGCTATCCATCCGAGTTCCACAATGATGTATCAACTTAAAAGAAGTGTATTGGTTGAATAGTATTAAAAGAGTATTGCAGAGTTCATTGATAAGTGCCCAAATTTTCAACAAGTCAAAGTAGAGAACTAGAAGCCCATTGGTATGGCTCATAATATATATCTTCCGAAATGGAAGGGGGAGATGGTCAATATAGATTTCATAATAGGTTTACCACGATCCTGCAGGCTACATGATTCGATTTAGGTGTGTGTAGATCTAATGACTAAATTATCCCATTCTAACTGGTAAAGACTAACCATTCGACAAAAGACTATGCTATATTATATATTCAAGAAGAATTCACACTTTATGGGTTTCGGTGTCCATCATTTCAGATAGAGGTTCACAATTCACATTACAATTTTGGAGGTCTTTCCAAAAAGGTTTGGGTTCGAAGGAGAACGTGAGTACTGCTTTTCATCCTCAAATAGATGGTCAAGAAAAGCTTATAATTTATACTTTAGAGTATATGCTTGGGGCGTGTGTGATCAATTTTAAAGGGAATTGGGATGAGTACTCACCTCTCATAGAGTTTGCTTACAATAATAGTTATCACTCTAGCATCCAGATGGCTCCTTATTAGGCTCTGTATGGGAGATGATGAAAAACACCTATTACATGGTTTGAGTTTGGTGAAGTGGAGGTGATAAGACGAGACTTAGTTCAATAAGCTATGGAGAAAATGAAGGTTATTCAAGAGATAATGATAACAATGCAGAGTCGTCAGAAATCCTATACAAATGTTAGGAAAAGAGAATTAGAGTTTGAAATTGGGTTTACTATAATATTTTAACCATGAAGATGTTACTAGATTTGGTAATTAGGGGAAACTTAGTCCCAGATATATTTGCCTTTACAAAATATCCAAGAGGATTAGTAACATGCTTATTAGTTGGAACTGCCGCCAGAGTTAGCAGCAATTCATTCGGGATTTCACATTTCCATTTTGAAGAAGTGTATGGGTGATCCATCACTTATCATACCTAATAAAAATATTTGTATTAAGGATAGATTATGTTATGAAGAGACCCCTATTTAGATTCTAAATCGCCAGGTTCGCAAGTTGAGAACTAAGGAGGTATCATCAGTCAAGGTTCTATGCAGTAATCAGTTTGTTGAGGAAGCTACTTGGAAAGCTGAGGAGGCCATGGAGAAGAGATACCCACATCTCATTGAGTCCAGAGAAATTCCAAGTTTAGGAACTAATCCTTTTTCTTGGCATTTATTTTAGGTTAACAAGTTGTGGTATATATTGCTCGTTAGGTATTTGAGCTGAATGTTAGATGTGACACCCTAAGTCGACATAGAGAAATCTCATTCGAGGAAGAATGTTCCCAAGGGGGAGATATTGTAACACCTCGATATTTGACAGAACTAGAATTAGAAAGAACTAAATTGGAAATAGCAAAATTTAAAATTTTGGCATGTGCTAAGTATGTGTTTTTGGTCAGGTTCAAACAACCATAATTGGGAGGTTAGTATAAACTATCCTTGATAAGTAAATGGGAAAATAATAATTAAATTTAGATCTAACATACCACAAGCATGCAAAAACATAATATAAAACGTGTACAAGACTCTAAGTACTACAATAGATTCAAAAGAAATACAAGTGTGAGATATATCCATTTCTAGAATAGTATAAGGACATAATGAATAAATATGAGATATTTGTGGAGATGATAAGTAGTTACCTCATGAACTCCCAAAGAAATCCTATGATGAAGATGAGAAGGGGGATGATCAAGAAAATCCGAGATCATAACCGTACAAATATAGAAAGCATGAGAGTGAGTACTAAACGACAACGGTAGTCAACAAGCATCTCTAACCAACCCTATGTAAAGCAATATTCAACACATGTACTCCAACATAACATCTGAATCTCCACATACTACAATATGCATAGAAATCAGACCAAGGCGACTTAATGAGTCACATTTCTGAGGACAACATAGTACATACAATACATCATAACTCACATCTCAATACATATATAATATACTCACGGTCTTTGATATTCAGGTAATCTCGGGCGACTGAAAATAAGTTGTCATGGATGAAGCATTGACATTGAGATTTCCTTCATAAAAGGAAAAGTTCTGTGTTTATTACAAGATCCTAACAGCTCACTCATGAATGTCAACGAACAAGGAAGTAGTGCAATGCAATGTAGTACATTTTCATGTAGAGGGATTCATGTATTATCAGTCCATGACCTATAACGGTGCGTGGTACATTCCATTATTCTCAATATGAATCTACTGGGGCACATGACATGTTCCCTTTTACTCAATATAAATCCACCGCAACGTGTGGCACATCCCTTTTCCTCTCAAAATAAATTTACCACAGTGCGTGACACATCATCATTTTATAATCATTTCCCCAAAGTACAACCACAATAGTTTTATAAACCAAATGCAAATATATATGAATAAATTCTCAACTTGAGAGGATAGTAACTAGACACCATTGACCAATCAGAAATGATCTTGGAACCTTATCAAGAATGAGTCAATACAATCGTTAAAACCTTTCATGGAATACCTTATATCATTATATCAACAAATTTCTTCTTTTACAATCACAATAATATCACTAGGATTCATTCAATATTTAATAATGAAAAGGAAATATGAAACCATTCACCAATTCACATCATTCTCAATCACACAACAAGGCATACATGGTTCAATACACTTAATGAATGGTCACAAAGGTCTACTTGCCTTAAAAGACAACAAAATCAACTCATCACTTGAGTCTTTCTTTCATGTCGATCCACATAATCCACACCAACAAATCAAATATAGGACAGTCATAAGAAAACATGACCAATTACTATCATAATGTTGATTATGAAAATTTGGTCTGAAACAACCTACAAAGTCATCCCAAAGGCTAACGGTATATATGAAACATTTATAGAGTAATATGATATCTAAAGATATTGGAACTCACAAGTGAAATCATAATAAAAAAGATGACCTAAAATTATGCTTAAAACTCTAATTTAATTAAAATACAATTTCATGAGAAACCCCCCCCCCCCACACCCCGTACTCTGGTCCAACCCCTACGGAAAACTGAAATATTTCTTGAAAAATATCTTACATATATTAAGGGAAGTTCAAATATGAAATATCAATGAAAATAAAGTTAATGAAATCCTCAAATTATCAAATTATAACTTTATACGAAAACCCCTCATTGTCAAACTCAAATGCGATAAATATGATGAAACTAATTAATGATTCAACAAGCTTATGCCAAAATTAACTTACCTATAACATAATAATCCTCAATATAATTTTTTCATCATAAACTGAGTCTAAATTGATAAAAAATTAAATCTCTCCAAGAAATTAACGGATAAGGAAAGAAAACAATATCATAGGATAATGCGGAAATGAGGATTCAATACTAACACTATGATTAAATCGAGAAGAATTCCTTAAGAATTACTCCAATCCGATATCTAGAACTCCAAATATTCTCATGTAACACCCCAAACCTACAACCTAGGCGTAACTTGCACTCGAGAACTATTGTTGGTCCTAAAGAAAATTCTTGACCTAGCTCAATATTCAGTAGAAAACTTACGCAAAATCATATTAATTTAAAAGTAACGATTTAACTTGACTGTCTCAAATAGATAACTCAGATTACTTAAAGAAAATATTCAACTGGACAAAAGAGGCAATTCAAGTCTTAAAGATTTCACAATTAAAACAAAAAGACTCGTCAAAACATTATTGTCTATTAAGTCTCAAACAAATATGATATAATTCGGGACAAGACCTACGACATCCTAATACGAAAAAAATTAAATGTGGAACCTTCTGAAGCAAGGAGGCTCACCAATGCAACTCTGGAACTGCATTTGTATAAACAGAGCGCCTCTTAATAACACTAGTTACCTGTATGTGCATTATGAAATATGCAAGCCAAATGTCTCTGTTATATGGAATGTACGAGGATGCAAGGGTAACTCTAAATAACATTCATAAGCTTGAATTGATGAAAAATAATAACATACTAACCTATTATATACTCAATGAACTCAAGGATACTCAAAGTAAGAAGTACTCTACTTACTTCAATATAAATACAACAATAACAATGGATTATAAACAAAGCTTTTTAAACAATATATCATAACTCAAATATATTTAAAAAAACAATAATAACTATTTTATTCTTATTTGGGAGATTCTCTAAATAACAACAATCACTATGAGCTATGTGATGATACAACACCTCGCTCACGCTACCAGAACTGTCCTATACCTTGCCAAAGTATAAGCCATCTTCAACTAAGTGGATCCACTAAGATATGCTTTAAAAGCAATAAGGAATCATCTAAAAAGTATAACCCTTTTACCCATGTTCGCGTACATGGTCTGAGGATTTTGAGTTGTCTGAACTCGTCCCCATATCAGTGCTGAATAATACTCCAAATAATATAACTCATACTCATATGTTTAAAAAAAATTCCTCAGCCTCAAACTTTGAGGTTATTACTCAAAAGGCTCTCTTAAAAGAGATAGTTCTCAAAACTCCTCATGAACTCATTTGGAAATCAAAGTTTCCTCTCATTTTAAATAAAGAAAAAATTTTCTCGTTGGAATACTTAGTTACTTTATATTCATTTCAAAAACATGAATTCAACTCTCTTCATCCTCTTACTAACATACTCAAGTCTTAAAAAAAGATTTAAAAATATGTAAAAGAATTCTCATAATGAGTCAAAAGAACTCTCTCGAACATTACTCTTAACTCTATCTTGAATTTGAAATGGAAACTTAAGAATTATGATTTAGATATATATGATTTCTCATTTATCAGACGTAGTTTTAATAGTTCAAATCAGGAAGAGAGTGAATATATGTTTTAAAAGAAATCTGCCGGAACGAACGCCGGAAAATGGATGTGGGAGGGCGACGTTGGCGCACTGAGTGACACGGGGCGTCAACCCCTAAACTACAGACAACCATTTTATGGCACAGTGATGGCTGATCGGTTGTGTGTCTCCCTAGGCTCCGCCCATTTAAACATGATTAATTTTCTTCTTTGCTTTTCTGCCCTAATTTGCCTAGAATCAATTTATTCCCCCAAAACTCACTTATATTAATATACCCAACATAAGTATACAAAAATCTACGAATACCAACTCTCAAACTCATAACATTCCCCTAAAGAACTCATCAAATCTCATTATTAATGATTAAGAACCAAACTTCAAGAAACTCATAAGAACCTCAATACATGGATTGCCACGAATGAAATTAATTCAAGTAATGCATGATTAGAGTGAGGGTGAAAAAATTCATGACTATTAAATATTACATACCTCATAAGGATCAAATCCTTGGTGAAAATTCTCAAAGATCGCCAGAATCTTGCACGGACGCTTGAACTTCTTCCTTTTCTCCTCTCAAACATATCTTTAAAACCCCAAGAGTGTTTAAGATTGTGAAAACAGAACTAAATCAGTTTAGTCCCCTAAAATATTACTAAAATAAGTTAGGTTATTAGGGTTAGGAAAATACCAAAATACCTCTCTTTAATTCGGATGGATTTCCTTAATCAGACTTGCTGAAGTTAAATGGGCATATCTCCCTTACCGAATCCGAATTTTTAAAATTTGGTGGCCTTGGAAAGAGGACTCAAAGATATTTCATTATCTATCTCATGGGACACCTAAATAATATATTACTGAAAATATTGTTCATTTGATGTTGACCCAAAATTCACAACTCATGACTTGCAAAATTCTCGACTTAACTCTTTCCAAATTGGTTCTTGCTAAAATTAGTTCTTTATAAGATCCGGGTGTTACAACATACCCCTCTCATAAACATCTGTCTTCAAATGAGATTACTTTAAATATAGCTAAGGGTGAAAACTTCTAACACCCATCTCAAACACCAAACATGCAATTCAATACAACATAACATGTACATTTGAAGAGTGTCTTACAGAAAGTCATTACCTTGGTCTGGAATTTCTCCAAAATGAAAGAGATGTAGGTATCTCTTCTTCATATCCTCCTCAGCCTCCCAAGTAGGTTCCTCAAAAGATTGATTCCTCTATAATATCTTCACTAATGATACCTCCTTGGTTCTTAACTTTCAAACCTGATGATCAAGTATTTCAACTGGTACCTCCTTATAAGATAGCTTGTCCTTAATATCAACATTTTCATTAGGTACAATAAGTGAAGGATCACACATACACTTCTTCAACATAGAAATGTGGACTGGTGCTAATTCTGGTGGTAGGTCTAACGCATACACTACATTGCTAATTCTCTTGGATATTCTATAAGGACCAATATGTCGGGGACTAAGTTACCCTTCTTGTCAAACCTCATAAAACAATTTATAGGTGAAACGTTCAAATAAACCCAATTGTCCACCTCAAACTAAATGTCTCTCCTCCTCACATCAGTATATGGATTCTACTGACTTTGGGGTTTTCAAACTCTCTTGAATGATCTTTACTTTTGCCATAGCTTGATGAATAAAGTCTAATGTATTAACTAAGCTACACCAACCTCAAACCATCCAAAATGAGATCTAAATCTTCTCATATACAGAGCCTCATAAGGAGTAGGGATGACCACAAGCTACCCCCTATATGTAACATGGTGTATAGGACCCCGAAATACCCAAAACAAGACACTTAGAATTTTATAACATAAAATTAGAACAATAGAAGTAAAACAATGTAACACCCCAAAATGAATTAGGTCAATATAGAGCCTAACATTTATGTCATAATCTTATAAGGTCTTAAAATAACTAATTATGGTGTTAAGAGGCAGTGTATGGAGTTTGGAGGTCAAACGTCCAAGAACGTCCAAGATGTTTGAATGTTAGCCTTGAGACGTGCTTGCGTGCCTTAGTATGTTTCATGAGGTTTTAAGTAGTGTTTGGGGCTCAAATTGATAGGAAAGGTCCCTAAAATCTAGACAGACGTATTTAGGGTGAAAATGTCCGGGAACAACTCCCTAAGGACCAGCCTAAGGGTCCTTGAAGAGGACCCAACTTGTGGGTCAAATATGCTAAATACAATCCCTACCAACGATGGTCAAACGACACCACGTCGTTCATGGAACGACCCGTTGTTTGGGGGCGTAACCCCATACCTAGTGTGGGAGCTCAAGCTCCCATTTGGCAAGGTCTATTTCTCAAACGACGGACCTACAGAACGTTGCTGTCATTCCATCGACGGTCCCTCGACTGTAGGAGTCGATTGGGGCCTACAAGTCTTCAGATTCTCAGCCAAGATGAGGGTAAGTTGGGTAATTCAGCCCACGTCCAAATAAAATCATGGGCGGTTATTTTAGGTGATTTTAAGTATTTTATGAGAATTAAAACAATAAAAGAACCATTTGGACATTAGACTCCAAATAAAAACCTCTCTATCTCCAAAACTCTCGCAAGAACACTATAGAAGAAGAAGAGAAATTGGGGTCTTCTCTTAGGAAGAAATTCACCAAGGATTCAAGCTGGGTTTAAGGCTCTAAACTAAGGTGTGCGAATCTTATTCATTCATGGATTCGTCTGTCAGGACCCTGAAGTACACCCTAGAAGTTAGAGTATCCTTGAGTCGTCACACGGAAAATGAGACTTCAAGAAGTCTCATCTAAGCCACTCGTATCATTCATTGCATAATAAGCAATCTAAAGTGAGTAAGAATTAAAAACTTTCTTCACACACGAATAACTCTTTTCATAATCATTACACAAGCGAAAGACTTTCATTTAAAACATTAAACCTTTATAACATTGCATTGAACCATCTAAACTTTAGAGTGTACAACACTTGGGACTAAGCCCATACAAGACATGAAGTAAAAACTTAAGACATAAAGGAACATGTGGATATTGTCCTCGAATCGATGAGGACGCACCAATACTTCATCTTCAACCGTTAGAAACTTATCCATCCTCCATGGCACATCAAGACTTCCAATTCCCTACACTTTAGTCAAAAAGGGAAAAGAAGGGGTTAGCACATTAGATGCACTAAGTATACAAGTCATGCAAAAACCATGAAAAAGGGAGATTTAGTGAATAACATGTTTTTCATCAAATTTGATATAAAACCTTTATAAGATAGTTTAAGAGACATCAAACAAGTCAATAATCACAATACAAGACACATTACAAATTAAACTCAATTTATGGAAAACTTACTGTGACCTTACAGTGACTTTACTCTAACTTCACATATAATTCACACACCACAAGGTAACATAAAAACCACATAAAAACACATAGACATACTAACATGGATCCCCTACTAAGGTTATCCTAGGACTCAACTAAGTAAGATATGAAGAGGTTGCCCATACAACCCCTTCACACACACCTAGATGATCCCTAGGACTACCTAAAGTAAGTTATTCCAATAAAACATCCACTATAATCATAAGAACAACATTTAACACGTTAGATATACATAAGAAATCATCCAATCAATTATTCACATTTTTGTGCCCACTTTCCAGTGAACTACTTCACTGTACAATGATGTTCTTCACAGTTACCTACTAAAAGCTATCTTAAGACTCACTTAAATCACACAAAGAGAGACCGCCCATACACCCTTTCAAAGCATGCCTAAACGACCGCCCATACACCCTCTCAAAGCATGCCAAAATGATCCTTAAGACTACTTAGAATGAGACACATACACACTTACACTACATGAAGCACATCAACATGAGATTCTTCTACCAAAGGTGATTTCCAAGGTTCACTTGAGTGAGTGTGGAGCAACCGTCCGTACAATACCTTTCACACACAAGCAAGGGATCCTATAGATTACCTAAGATAGAACTATTTTTCACTTAATACATCAACATATAGATAATATGACATTCTCCTTCCAAGGGCTATCAAAAAACTTACTTAAGTAAATCAAGAAGATGACGTCCATGATTGACCTCTTCAGTATTACCTAAGTAATCCTTAAGATTACCTATGTTTGGATCTTGTCCACAAAATCAACCATCTTGTACGATCCTGAAATTTTCTAAGTTAAGCCCTAGCAATTCTTAAATTTTCGTATAAGGTTATACTGAGTGACTCTTAATTTTCTTAGCTTTTAAGGTAAATTTCTTAGTGTGCGAACGATTTTCAATATCAATTAAGGTCATTAGAAAAATCTTGCACAAAGTAGTGTTGAATGCTTCCTTACCAATTAAGTTTAGACATAAGATTTTAATTGAGTAAACTTCAAACGATCATATCTCTTAGAATATTAGGAGTTACGTGATGCATGACCTATCAAATTAAAGGTATTTGAATACTCTTTCCGACGCCACCAATTTGACATTAGTCTAGTTTTCTAGTAAAAAGTTATGACCATTTTAGTGAATAGTATGGTGCAGTCCCGTTTTGGCCGCGGGAAAATAGTAATTAAGGTAATTTCCTCTCCTTTTACAACTAGGAAAACCTAAATAAAATGGGTTTCACAAGTCCTATAAAGCCTTCCATAATCCTAATTCCATCTTTAAATTCATCATTCTCTTCTCTCTCAAACCCTAGGGCAAAACCTCAAGAAAAAAATCAAAGTAGAAGACTCCGTTCAAGAAAATTCAAGATTTGTCAAGATTCTTTAAACAAGGGTAAGGTTGAAGCTAGGATTGAAGTTCTTCATTGATTTATTCACCAAATTTCGTGGATTTTATCCAATAAAGGTATGACTTTTCATCCTTGAAACTCGTTTCATCAAGGAGCCCAACTTTTAAAGATGTTTTCTAAAGTTTTCAAAAGATGAATTGACCTTTTTCATGATCTACCATGGGTTCTTGTATTAATGGTTTTAATCATTATTTAGTGATTGAATTGTGGTTATTAAAATGATTTTAACTCAAGTAACCTATGAACGCATGAAATTGATGAACCCTAGCTTTTGACTAACTTATGGGTTACTTGATATTGACCTAATATTTATGAATTAATATGTAATTTCGTATGGGCTTTCTAATGATGTAAGAATTGTATTCAATTGATGTCTACTTGGTCTTATATTGTTAAATATATATTGAATTGACCTAGTTTCATCTAGTATTATGATTTATACTTTGAATTGATGTTCATGGCCATGTGTAAGGGCCTTATGGTATTGAATTGGATGATTTAGACATGGGTTGAAGTGGTGAGAATGGATTGGTGGTACGCTGCCCTAATTCTCTTCATTTTATGTTAATTAGACTTCAATTATGTTGTGATTGGTATGATCCACTTATGGTGGCAGTGTTATGTGATTGATGTGGCCTTGTCGTCGTTATTTAAAGTATATTGATTATCATGGCCTTGTCGGCACTACTTAAAGTATTATGATGATTTCTGTAATTGATTATGTGAAGTATGATTATATCTATCTACATGATAGTAATGTGAAAGTATGTGTTCTTCTATGGATATTAGGTGATCATGTTGGATTATGACTCTGTGTTTATGTGTGTAGTCTTAAAGTTGATAGATGATTATTCCTACTTGATTATATGAGTATATGATGGTTATATTGATGATGTTATAGTAACGTATAGGATGACATAAAGATTATAAGGGTCATTCCTAAGTGCTTCAAAGAATGATGTTATATGTGCTAATGTGAATTAATGATGTGTCTTGTTTTGGTAGATTATGTCCCTTACTTGATACATGTATATGATGAATATGAACATCTTGACTTACAAGGCTTAGGCACATTTGTCTTGTATGTGTATGGATGAATGTTTAATGAAAGTCTAGGATCGGTAGACCTAAGATAATGCCCTTCTAAGCATGACTAATATGTGGAATCTTCTATACAGAAAGAAGGTTAAGAATGATCTATCCTTATAGACCATTGAATGGCAGACCTAGTGGACCCATATTTGGTAGGTGCATTATGACTAGGTAATGACTAAGAAATGGTACCTTTTCCTATTTCCCTTATATTGAACTTACTCTATGAGAACAAAGGCTACCACCGAGTGAATATGTTATGGTTTATAGGTCTACTTAAGAAGGAGACTAGAGTACAATGTACCTCTACTTGAGAATGAGACTACAGTACATAAAAGACCTTGATATTCCTCAACCATGTGCCTACATGGGATATGTCTTAGTTCTACCCTTGGCAAGTAGAACACCCTCCATCGGAGTAGGATTATGACTCCGGATTCCATGCCTAGCTAATATGGTCTATGTTGGTTATTGCCTATTCTCATCATGTGGGATACATGCTAGTGTTGGATAAGTTCTAGGAAGTTTAGGTAGTGGAATGTGACACTATCTAGACATTGCACGACTAGACTTTGAAGATATTAGTGTGTGAGTCCCTAGGTCTTTCCAAGACCATTATGTGAAGTCTATAATAAATGAAATGTCTTTTATTTTACTTAATGAACGATCACGACTTTATCTAAGGTATGATGAATAGAATGTGCTATATCTAGGGTATCTTTGAGGGTTGCTTAGGTAAGCTTGAAGAGGGTGTATGGGCGGCCTCTTCTTGTCCTACTTAGGTGAATCTTAGAGTAACCTTAGGTGGGGAGTTAATGAAAGGAAAAAGGAACAATCTTATACTAGGTAGTCTTAAGGATAATTCAGGTGTGCTTAGAGAGGGTTTATGGGCGGTCTCTCTTAGTCTCACTTAAGTGAGTCTTAGGATAATTTTTTGTGAGAAGGATGTAAGCTAAAAGGGGTTACTGTGAAGTGGAACTTAGTTCACTGTAATGTTCTTCAATATTTGATTAAATTCTTATGTGATATCTTATATGTTTCTAAGGTATTAAATGATGTTCTTATGCTTATGATATGATGTTTTAATCAAGAAGAGCAGGTTTTATATAAATGTCTGTTTATCATGATTTTATGCAGTATGTCATACTTAGTACAAGTGTTTGTTCTAATTCCATACATTTTGTCTATTTCAAAAGGTGTAGGTGGCGTTTGAGAGGAGTCTCGATGTTGAAGCTTGGACTAGTGTTCATTCAAGTAGAAAGTTGGTATGTCCTCGTAGATTCGAGGACATCTTGATGTCTAGTTTTCCTTATTGAAAAGTATTGTAATAGATTTAGCTATTTTCTATATGTTGAAGTGTGGGCCGTGTCCCAATATATTCCTATGTCTAAGATGGTGACTTTGAGACTTAGCATCTCATTATGTTTTTCTATAAAAGAGATATTTTGAAGTATTTTTATTTCGTGTGAAAAGTTTTAATTCCGCACTACTTTTCATACATGTATGCAATGAATGGTATGAAAGGGCTTGTCTTAGACCTCCGAGAGGTCGACGACGCCAGTCGCAATCCAAGATTACACCCTTACTTCTAGGGTGTGGTTTCGGGATGTGACACATCTTCCCTAACTAGACTCATTCTTAAGACTTATCTAGGTAAGATAAGAAGTGACCATTCTTATGCCCCCTTCACACCTTAACTAGACAACCCTTAACTACTCTAGATAAGTACTTATTCATTTAACATATTTCCTTTACTTAAGTCATTACATTCATTAGTTCATTAAGAGACATTCATCACATAAAAGACATTCAAATAATAGTCTTGTAGAAGACCTAGGGACTCCAACTAACACCTTCAAAGCCTATTGTGCATTGTCTAGATAGCATCCCATACCACCACCTAAACACCATAGAACTTCTCTAATGCTAGTAAGTATCCCATATGATGAGAATAGGCAATAACCGACATAGACCATGGTAGCAAAACATGGAATACGGAGTTCTATCCTACCCCGATGAGGTTGTTCTACTTGACAATGGTAGAACTTGGACACATCCCATGTAGGCACATGGTGAAGGAATATGAAGGGCTTACTTGGTAATATAGTCTCGTTCTTCACTAGATCTACTTCCCTTACCCTACTCACTCGGTGCTAGCCTTCGTTCTCATAGATTAAATCACATTGAGGTTCATACAAAAGGGTTTCATATCAAGTTCATAACCCAATTACATTTACCCTACCAAAGAAAGGTCCACTAGGGCTACCTCACAATGGCGACAAGAAGCTCATTATGAATTTCCTAAGGATTGGTATGATGTTGTTCTATCCAATAAACCTTAAGTCCATCATTCATTACATGAAGGATACCATTACAACTTTCGACTTCAAGTTTCATAACCTTACCACTAGGTTCAAGGTTTCACATAAAGGGCCCTCTTATCATCATTCAAGGTCTCACCTATCATTCATTCATTCAAGACTAAGATGCTTTAGCTTCCTATGTCAAGGCATCACATATTCATATTATACATTCATCAAGTAAAGGAACACAAGTCTACCTAAACAAGACACAACATACTTCACCTTAGCACATATTACATGTCATTCTAGAAGAACATAGGAACAACTATTATCATATTAAAGTCATCCTATACACTACTATATCCTCATAAATATAGTCATCATAGACTCATATAGGCAATTAGGAACAATCATGCATTCAACTCTAAGACTACACACAACACTTAGTCATTAGTCTAACATGATTACCTAAATAACATCAATAGAATAGCACATACTTTCACATTACTTCACATATAGGTATATATGATCATACTCCACATAATCAACTACACAAATCATCATATACTTCAATTATTGCCGACAAGGCCATGATCATCATATTACTTAAAATAACGCCGACAAGGCCACATCAATCACATAACACTGCCACTATAAGTGGACCATACCAATCACACATAATTCAAGAGCTAATTTACAATATCGATACATAATATTAACAGAGTTAGGGAAGATACCACCCAATTGATCTCACCACTTCAATCCCAAGCTAAATCATCCAATTCAATACCATAAGGCCCTTACCCATGACCATGAATATCAATTGAATACATAAACTATAATACTCAATGAAATCTAATTAAATTCAATAATATTTACAAATCTAAAACCAATTAGATATCAATTGAATACAATTCTTACATCATTAGAAAGCCCATAGAAATCTACACTAGAATCTATAAGCATTAAGTTAATATCAATTCAATAAGCTTAATAGTCAATAGATCTAAGAATATACAATTATCAATTGATCAAATTGAAAAAACCTATAAACCAATTAATCACAATCTATACATGAATCAAAATCCCATAACAATCTACACATGAATTCATGAATATCAAGGCATAATCAATTCACCGTACTTCAGTGAAATTTAGAGATTTGAGAAGATCGAGGGTTCATGGAGAATTTCATTGGAAAACATCAATTAAAAATCAATAACATCATATCTTAAGCTTTGAAAACGTTTCATGCAAGAACCCAAGACTTAGAGTAGAAATTGGACTTTTTCATCTTTTCGAAAACATTGAAAATCATCTTTGAAATTGGCTCTAAGGTTATAAAAATCCTTAGATGAAGAACTACCATACCTTATTAGAAGAAATCAATGATAATTGAAGAAGAAACTCCATTGAAGATCCATCTTCAAGCTTCATCTTCACGTTGAACTCTCATGGAGGTTTTTGGAGAAACATTAGAACGGAAAGGGTTTTCATTTAGGTGTTAGGGTTTAAATGAGTGTTTAATGACTTATATACTCTTAAAAGACCCATAAACACCTAAAACAATCGTCCTCAATTTTATAAGACTTGGGGTGAATTTCCCAAAACTCCCAAGTCTTAACAGGAAAACTGGAAGCAACTCACAGCACCATCGACGCCCAACCATCGATGGTCCGTGGGTGAGACCATGCCCCATCGATGGGGTCTCATGGTTTGCTCCTGCTCCTTCTCAGCCTTCACACTTTCAGGATCCATCGATGAAACCCATCGACGGGCCGTTGCCTAGTCGATTGGCCGACGTTTGGGTCGTCGTTTGGCACTGCTTGGCAGTGTTGAGCTCCAAGTTGTGGTCCTTTTCTAGGGCCCCTTGTGGATCCTACATGGAGTCGTACCCAGACGTTTCCAACCTAGGTCTATGAAATTCAATTGCCTCCTATTCTATTGTGAGTTATGTGGTCTATGCTTGAAAGGGTAATTTGGTATAAGAGGGTGGCTGCCTCAATATTTTGTTGATAGCCATAACGAGATCATGTTGACCAATGTACACACACTCACACCTCATGCATTCTTATAATGTAGTAAATGTTCATAGTGTCTAAATGAAAGGTTGTTCTCATATTCACTAGTGTCTACTACTATGCATGTAAAGTATATGTATGTGAAGTATGTTATGTATTTCCTTACTAGGATGACTTGATAGGTGTAGTAGTATGGGCAAGGGTACATGTGTACTTTGATAAGATAGTTCCTAGGTTTGGTTTCTATATGCATGAATATGACTGTATGTTCATGTGTGGTCCTAATGTGTTATGTGAAGGGTTTGCTCACGTATATATATACACACACACATGAAAGATGATCTAGTTGATAGAGGGGCCTTGAAAGGTGTGGCCAAGAATACTCTAAAACTAGATAGATGCTTGAATATGCTATAACCATATGAGGAATGAATATTCTAAGTCTATGTTTTATAAATAAAAGTAATAAGGGCTTTTTCAATAAAGGGAACTTAGCTTAGCTCCGAGTGAACTTGACAATGGGAGGTGATGACTTATCCATAAAAAGAAAGGTTCACTCTAAAGTTGCCCGTGTGATGTTAACCTCCCTTGCTTTTGGGATATGTCATCCGAGGGATTCCCATGAGAAGAGGCCCAATTACCACATGGTATGAAAAGGGACACCTACCTCTTAGTTCTTGAACTATGTTGCCACCATAGGATACTAGATAGTGGATCCACCTAGAAAGCTATGTTTATATTGGGTTCTACCTTGGCCGGTGGACCACCTTCCATCGGTGTAAGGTTTTGATGACACCGGACTCCATGTTTAGCATCACATGATCTATGTCGGTTAAGGCTATGGTTTCCCTAAAATAAAATGGACAATGGAAGAAATGGATTAGGATCCTAACTAGGATTACTTAAGGAAGGTTACTTAGTATAGGTAGAAGAAATGAACTCATCTAGACATTGCACAAGTAGCTCCTTAGGAAGTCTTAAGAAGGTGACCTAATGTATATGATTATGTTTATGTCCATATGCATGGCTTACTATTATTTGTCTACTTGTTATGAAGATGTGCATGGTATGAATCTAGATGATGTGATATTATCCTTATGTGCACTATGTTGGTCTAAATGACTATATGATGAAGGTATTGTATTGACATGAATGAAGTTGGCTTTATTTGTGATGTTGATGTATGACGTGGTAAGGCTTGTGGTCTCATGAAAGGTCTACTAAGTATATGTGAGGTTATGGTGCTTCACATGTACATACCACTAGTAGATTAAGATTGGGATTATGAGAAAGGTCCTATAACGTACCATGTGAAGTAAAATAAGTATATGTACATAATGACTAAGAGTTCAATGTAATGTTCTTTATAGTTTGGCTTAAATGTGTATATGTTGTACTATACTTCTATGATGGTATCTGTTGTCTTGTATTGATGGTATATATGTTTCCTTGAGGCCTTAAGGTGATGCATTGCACCAAGTATCACTAGAGGGTTACTTGGGAAGTTAATGAATAAAAGGTAAAATAGCTCACTGTTAAGGTAAAGGTAGCTTACTATAAAGTGGCTTCAAAAGGTAATATATCCTATATGTGATCTTATGTAATGTTTGGTCCTTGAATATGTTATATGATATATATGAAGGATATAAATGATATTGGTTAAAGGTTTTATGGAGATTTACTCAAAAAGCATGAAGTATGATTTCAAAGAAAATATCCCTTTTAAATGCATGTTTTTGCATGATTGCCATACTTAGTACATTCTTGTGCTAATCCCATTCTTCTCTAATTTTTACACAAAGTGTAGGTTATGGATGCTTAAAGGATGTCTTGAATGGTGAAGAGCTTGCTAAATGATTCCCAAGCTCAATGAAAGGAATCCTTAAAGTTCAAGGATCTCCTACTTATGTCTTTAATGTAAGGTCTTTAAATATTGTATAGTTATGTAATGTGTCTTATGGGCCGTGTCCCTAATGTACTCTAAAGTTGTTGAGTCTAAGATGGAAAAGAGACTTAAGGTCCATATATGTATTATGTCTTATGTTTTATATGTATATATGAGATGAAGTTTTTAGCATATGATTTGCTATGAAAAGTTTTAAATTTTTTGCTAAATTTACTATGTCAATGCGATGAATGATGACTATGGGCTAGTATAAGACCTCCGAGAGGTCAAGTACGCCATGTTACTTCTAGGGGTTGATCCCCGGATGTGACAAACTTGGTATCAGAGCATGAGGTTTATAAACTGGTCTTAGGTTCTAAAAGTCTCATATTGCCACGTCTAGTAGAGTCTCGTAGCATTGGTGGTGAGTCGCGACACATCAAATGGTAAGATAGGCTATAGGACGATAGAGTTTCCCTTCTTCATCATTCTCATATCGTGCCATAGAACTTAACTCTATAAGATCTCTCTCTTGTGTTTTCTTGTCTGGTGGTCTTTTAGATGTGATTGCTTGGATGAGATTGTCTCTAAATTTTGAGGGAGAAAAGGTGAGTTTAAATTCTAATCTTGGTTTAATGGTTGAATGAGTATGTGTGAAGGTGAATTTTTGAAATGTTTTGATGATGTGATGCCAATTATGGCTATATGTGAACCTTATGTGAATAAGCATGTTATATTGAGAAATGTATGTTATGATACATTTAAAGCATGTTAGAAGTTATTATGGGTGACATGAGTTTCTTTGAAATGTTTTACTATATAATTTTACATGTTGTTGCCTTATATTATGATTTGAGCTTGAAATGCTTAGTGACTACTTATGGAAGCATGCTACCCTAAGAATGTGTGCTTAGAAAGTTTTCAATGTTTCCCTTGGTAAACATGTGATCCTTGATAAGTTGCCTAGTATGGATTGGAGTCCTTTGGAAAAACTTTACCCTAGGTGTGATGATAGTATGCTTGACTTGGTAAAGTTTTGTATCTCGTATGTCATGGTTTTTCCTAACAATTGACTCAATGTTGCATTTTTGGAATTTGGAAGCATGTTCACTGTAATGATAGGCAGTTTACTGTGAAATTTTTGGGAAATCAACTAAATTGTTCTTTGATTCGAGCTTATTGAAATGTGTATAGAATTGATGCATATGAACATGACAATGAATATAAAAAGGAAAATTGCTATTTGGAATGAAGAAAGAGAGTCTTATGGCATGATGAGTCATAGATTTGTTTCTAACTTCTTATTGTGTTGTGAGTTCCTTGATGATTGTGGAATTGATGTTTCCCTAGAATTGAGGATGATTTGCCTAAAATGATAAGGTTTAGAATACCTTGGTGTTACTATGTTGACTTACTGTAAAATCCTTTTAAATGGTAATCACTTGTAATTGTTGAAATATGAATGTCGTTAAGTTAAGAATCCTCTTTAGGTTGGGTTAAGTTACTCTTAATTGGGTTTACCCTAAGTGGGGGATGGTGATGAAATGGTAAGGTTGTAGATATTTTCTACCTTGTCCTTCTATTTTTACTTGAACTTGAAACTAAAGAATTCTTAGTAAGCTTGTTCATGAATATAGTCCTGCATAAAGTATGAGTTGCATGAACTTCATATGTTTGGTATGTGTTGATTGACATTACCTTAAGGATTTTTTTAAGATTCCAAGGTGCATGAATGGAAATTTTGATAAAATTCATGGTTTTCTCATGCTGAATTGCATCTTAACATGTTAATTATGCATTTGACTTCATGAGATAAGATAAGAACATTGTTTTAGTCACTTGTGAGGTGTAATGATTAGCCTTATAATGAAGAGTTAATACTTTTTAAAATGAAATATGTGGAGTCTCTAAAAATTATGTGACTTGTATGGTTTGGAAAGCATGATTGTAGGTTCACTCTTGAAAAGTGATAGCATGCTTAGCTTAGTATTCATGTATGTGCCTATAAATTGTATTGTTGTTCCAAAACAATACCTACTGTGAAGGTGAGTACCATGTTAAAAATTGATATTATGTGAATGTCACCACCGGAATCTAGACACCAGACAAGACCGGCGTCGTTGACCTCTGAGAGGTCGCAGAGAAGCCTACTTACGTCATTCATACTTCATCTAGGTTAATTTTAGCGGAAAATTTGAAACTTTTGTTTCCTTAACATACTTGTTAAACATTCTTATCATTTCATAATTGTTCACCATCAACCATCTAACATTAAGAGATAAGCAACTGAAAGAAATAGATCAATAAGTATTAAGTGTATAATTGCCAAAATGGCACAAATACAAAGTGTGAAATAAAACAAGAAAGAAACGCTAGTGGAACATGCTCCACTAGCTCAACTCTAAAATTAAGCTAGAATGTAAATCAGTAGTATCCTCGAAAGCATGAGGTCCTACCAACTCCGCATGAATGCTGGACTTCCGGATAACTGCAACAATGATCATGTAGCTCTATCGCCCACCTGTTCCTACACCTAAAATAGTATAGTTGTATAGGGTTAGTACACACTTGTACTAAGTATGGGTATATGCAAGCACACACCAAGGACATGCATGAGAAAGAATAGCTCTTCCCTAACAACATGATTATGGGAAGTCAAGTCAGTGGACTTGCCAAATTTGGATTAGGAAAGTTAGTGAACTTTCCAAATTGGATTAGGAAAATCAGTGAGCTTTTCAAATTTGGAATAGGAAAGTCAATGAGCTTTCCAATTTTGGATTAGGAAAATCATGCCATGAGAGTAACATGCATCATCATAAACATCATACAGCATACAACCCATAACATCTTACATATAGCACATATCATAGCACATAACATATAACACATAGCTTCTTTCATATCGTTCATTCATATGCCATGAGACCTTGGAATCATGGACTTGACATTAAGACTTTCCAAAATGAGGGCTCAACATATGGGACCTCAACTAGGGAGTCTTCATTAGCAAACACAGAGTCTGCTTCATTCATTCATACGTACTTCATTTTATTTCGTTCATATGCCAGTGTGAACACCAGCTATACCTAGGGTGTAGTTTAAGACTTTCATCGGGTTTGCTGTGCAATGATCAAGAATAACCTAATGTCATTACCTGAGTCTAGCTCACCTCTTGATTATCCTATCCTAACACCTTTGGTATCATTCATTTCATTATGTGCTTCATTTGAGGCTGGACTCATTCATTCATTGGGAACTTTAACTTTAACCGACATAGATCATGTGAGCATCATGAAATCCAGTGTCTCCCCCACACCAAAAAGAGGTGGAATCACCGGCCAAAGTGACCCAATAACATGCTAGCGTACATGGGATTTTAACCCTGCCAGATCCCTATATTGGCAGTATAGCTTCGAAGACTAGGAGATATAAGGAGACCCATACCCGGCAAGCCGGACAGTCTCATCTCATGAGAGTTACGTGAACCTTCGCCCTTCCCAAAAGAAGGCATCACCGCTCATAGCTAGTCTATCGGTGCTCAGTATAAAGTTCCATTTCATTCAACTTATACGTCATGGAAGCTGACTTCTAGTAATAGGACATCATAGGCTCATTAGATGATTTCTCATCTCATCATTAGTATTAAGTGTGTTAAGCTCAATACCTTCATTAGAGTGTTCATAGAGACTGGTCTCTTCATTGTCTTACACTCTCATAAGTTAGTACATTCTGGTAGCATTTACTTAGGCTTGTTTGAGATTACTCTCATCATTTACATTAGCCTCATATCATGATGTCACCACATTCATTTATCATTAGCACCTTTGCTTTTCATAATTACTTACCTCTTATTACGTGAATGTTCATTTCATCATTTCATAGTTCATCTCATCATATGCCAATGCACTTGGCCACTTAGTGTGTTTCATACTCTTACTTAACCCTTCTAGGGTTTCGTCATTTCATACATACATCTTAGGTTCACTTACTTTTGAACGTATGTTAGACTTATGAGTCTATACACACAAGCCATGGGGCTTCATTCATAGTTCATTAAGTGATTCAAAACATTCCTAAGATTATGTAGTACAAGACTTATATATCTTGTTTGTATGCCAAGATCTTGATTTGGATATTTTGTTCACGTATGACTTATGTATCTATACGAAATTTTGGGCAAGTAAACCCAATTTCAATTCACTTGGATATCATTTACATTTTTCATTGATTTTATTTCTAATATTCATAACATTATAGCTCTAGATTATATCCCAACATTAACATCGTATCATTAATTTCCTATTTGATTTTTCACTTAAGATGGCCGAAGGGTTGTGGGTTCGAACCCCCACAACCCCTTTTTAATTTTCATTAACAACATATTTCCCATTCTTGTCTAAACCAAGAGGTTGTGGGATCAAACCCCCACAGCCTCTTCTATTTTTTTGTTAATTATTCGCTGGGATAGGGAGGTTGTGTGCGAACCACCACAGCCTCCATATTTAATTCTTTAATTTTGCTGAGGCTTGGGAGGTTGTGGGTTCGAATCCCACGCCTCCCATTTATTTGATTAATTATTTTTCTTTCCTCTTTATCCTCCAATTCGCGAGATCGAATCCCCCAGCCCCCTTTGTTTTTCTTTTCCTTTTCTTTTCTCGCGAAATCCACAGTGGCCAGGTTCGAATCCCCTTAGCCCCATTTTCTTTCTCCCTTCTCACGAAACCAGTAGCCAGGTTCGAATACCCTTAACCCAATTTTCTTTCTCCCTTCTCGCAAAACCAGTAGCCAGGTTCGAATCCCCTTAGCCCCATTTTCTTTCTCCTTTCTCGCAAAACCAGTAGCCAGGTTCGAATCCCCTTAGCCCCATTTTCCTTTCCCTTTTTCGCGAAATCAGTAGCTGAAGAGTGAGGTCACAGGTTCGAATCCTGGTGGCCTCACCTCTTTAAAAATTGCATTAATTTCTAGATTTCTTGATTTAACTTTAGCCTAAAATCATAAGGCATAGTTACTGAAATTTTTTGTCATTCTTTAACTCATTTTCATCAACGTTTTCACATGATTCTCAAGGTGCATTCATAAATCATTTTAACACATTTTTAGGCGTATCTTTCATAGAATCATTTGGCTAAAAGAATGTATTTTAAATCAACCATATTTCATTGCAATAACATCACATTGTATACACATTTCACACATAAAATACACAAGAAATACATGTCTTACAAGACCCCAAAACAGTGTCCAAACACACTGCCAACGTGCACACACACACCTCTTTTTTTTTTATCACACTTTGATTGTCATCTTCGTGATTCCCCGCATATAAAAATATTCACATTTAATATAAACAAATCATACATGCCTAAATCTACCAGCACAACATACCCATCCTACGAATTCATTTGGGTGCTAGTGACAAGGACATGCAAAGGGGGACAACCTTAGTTTGAGAGTGAATATTTTGAATCGTAAGGGGACTCTTGGGAAAGGGACCAAGAGAGAAGAAACCCATACCTTTTTTATGTTGTTCAAGCGTGAAGTTGCTGCCCAAAAGTTCCTCCAAACCACGCCCAATTCATCTCAACGTACACACCACTCGACGAACAACCTCTCTTTGTCTTGACGTTTTTTTGATTAACTTGCTTTCTTAGACTTTTTAGTGAGTTCTTCAAGTGTGAAGAACTCTTGTTATATTATCAGTTCTTCAAAAATATTTGGCAGAGAGCAAAATGTGAGAGATAGAGTTTGTTGAACGTGTGAGGTGATAAACGTGATTAGGAGAGTGTTAGCTTAGGTTTAGGAGTCTTAACTCAAGACTTAGTCAAAATAGGGTTTAATTAAATTAATAAAATCTGATTTATTTCAACTAATACGTGAAAAGACCCTTTTGCCCTTAATGAATAAGATTATAATTGATGATTAAATCATCAATTCATCGCCTCTAGTGGGGCTCGAACCCTAGTGACACCCCATCGAAAATGGGTCACTTCGGGTCAAGCCAACCCAAAAAGCTATTTTTAATTAAATTAATTAATTAATTAATTAATTCCTCAGGTTAATTACAATATTACCCTTGGCCTGGAAAAGACCATTTTATCCCTGGACCCTCAAAACTTAAAATTTCTTCTTTTAAGTCCGGTAAAGTCTCTTTAAATTAAATCTTTATTTTCGTGAGCCTCACATGGTTGGTTCCAACCTTTCCAAGCTCAATTAACTCCCCAAGTTAGTTGTCTTGGTCGTAGTAGGGGTTCTGAGGTCTGGTTCTACGTGTATCAATCCGTGTGGACCTTGGTCCAATCGCAAGCATTCTTGACCCCTTAAGTAATTATCTTATTCATTTTTTTAGGGTTGTTACATTATCCCCCCCTTAGGAACATTCATCCCCGAATGACACTACCAATACACATCGCAATGCCACTCAGATCATAACAAAATTACTATGCACAGTCAAGCAATAACAACAAAATACGGAGAGATAAGGAAACATAGACTTAAGAGTAGGAAGTCTAACCTCAAGAGCTGAATAGATGAGGGTAGCGGGATCTCATATCGGTCTCAGACTCCCACGTAGCACCCTCAACAAGGTGATTTCTCCGCAATACCTTCACTATGGCAATCTTTTTGTTCCTCAGCCACTTGACCTGTCTGTCTAAGATCTCAACATGTACCTCCTCATAAGACAAGTCTTCACCAACCCCCAAACCTTTAAAAGGTAGAATCGATGCTGGATCACCTAGGTACTTCTTCAACATAGAGACATGAAAGACTGGATGAACAGAAGCTAGCTCCGCAGGCAATGCTAACTCATAGACACCTCACCCACACATTGCAGGATCTCATATGGCCCAACATACCTCGGACTCAGCTTCCCTTTTCTACCAAACCTCATCACCCCTTTCATAGGTGATATCTTCAAGTAAACCTGGTCACCAACATTAAACTCTAAGGGCCGCTTTCTATTATCTGCATATGACTTCTGCCGACTGTAAGCAGTAGCCAACCTGTCTCTAATCACTCTGACCTTTTCTAAGGCCTCATGAATGATCTCTGGACCCAAAATGGATGACTCTCCAACCTCGAACCACCGAACTGGACATCTACACTTCCTACCAGACAGTGCCTCAAACGGTGCCATCCCAATTCTAGAGTGATAGATATTATTATAGGAGAACTCTATCAAAGGCAGATGGTCATCCCAGTTACCTCTGAAGTCGATCACACATGCTCTCAACATGTCCTCCAATGTCTGAATGGTGCGCTCTGCCTGCTCATTTGTCTGAGGATGAAAGGCAGTGCTAAGCTTTACCTGCGTGCCCAAGCTCTTCTGGAAAGATCTCCAGAAATGTGAAGTAAACTGAGCTTCTCTATCTGAAATGATAGACAAAGGAATCCCATGCCATCTCACAATCTCATCAGTGTAGAGTCTCGCATAATCCTTGTCTCTGTAAGTAGACTTCACAGGGATAAAGTGGGCAGACTTAGTCAATCTGTCCACAATAACTCATATGGAGTCATGCTACCTCCTAGTCCTCGGAAGACCAACCACGAAGTCCATATTAATGGCCTCCCACTTCAAAGTCGGAATCTAAATAATCTGAGTCAGACCGCCAGGCTTAAGATGCTCTGCCTTGACATGCTAACAATTAGGACACTTGGCCACATACTCTGCAATGTCCTTCTTCATGCCATCCCACCAATAAATCTGCTTAAGATCATGATACATCTTGGTGGAACTGGATGTATGGAATATCTGGAAACATGGGTCTCTGCAACAATCCTGGTCCGCAAATCATCCACATCTGGTACACACAGCCTGTCCTGATACCTAAGTATGTTATTACCTCCCAAAGCGAAAGACTATTTCATCTTCATCAGTATTGAGTCCTTCAGCTCCATCAACACAAGATCTAGATGCTAACCCTGCTTGACTTCAACTACCAAGGATGATTCAGAACTAGGATGAACTGAAACATCCCCACTAGTGGAGTCAACCAAACGCACACCCAGTCTGGACAGTCTGTGTACATCTTTCACCAGCTCCTTCTTCTCATCCTCAACGTGGGATGTACTTCCCATGCTCATCCTACTCAAAGCATCAGCTACAACATTAGCCTTACCTGGATGATAGTGCACATTCATGTCATAATCCTTCAACAGCTCCAACCATCTCTGCTGACGTAACACATACTGGAGACTCTTGTGGTCTGTGTATACATCACATGCACTCCACACAAGTAGTGCCTCCACAGCTTCAGTGCAAACACAACAACTGCCAACTCCAGGTCATGAGTGGGATAATTCTTCTCATGAACCTTGAGCTGTTTGGACGCATAGGCTATCACCTTACCAACCTGCATAAGAACACAACCCAAACCAACCCTAGATGCATCACAGAGTAAGCACCGGGGCTGAAGTGACTCTGTCCTTGAGCTCCTGGAAACTCCTCTCACAAGTATCCGTCCACTCAAACTTGGCTTTCTTCTTAGTCAAAGTTGTCAATGGGGCAGCAATGGAAAAAAAGCCCTCCACAAATCTGCGTTATTAACCAGCCAATCCCAAAAAGCTACGGATGTCAATGGAGTAAGAGGCTTTGGCCAGTTTTTCACCACCCCAATCTTCCTAGGATCCACCTCCACGCCCTGATCGAACACAACATGACCCAGGAAGGTCACTGATCTCAGCCAGAATTCACATTTGCTGAATTTGGCATACAACTGATGATGTCTAAGTACCTGCAAGGTTAGTCTCAAATGATGTTCATGCTCTTCCTTGGTCTTAGAGTTGATGAGAATGTCATCAATGAATACTATGACGAAAGAGTCAAGGTATTCACGGAAGACCCTGTTCATGAGATCCATAAACGCAGCAGGTGCATTCATGAGACCAAATGACATGACTAGAAACTCATAGTGACCATAGCGGGTACGAAAGGCTGTCTTTGGGATATCTCCATCCCTAACCCTAAGCTGATGATACCCTGAACAAAGATCAATCTTAGAGAAGAAACTAGACCCTTGGAGCTGATCGAAAAAATCATCTATTCTGGGAAGTGGATACTTATTCTTTATAGTGACTTTGTTGAGCTGCCGATAATCGATAAACATTCTAAGGGTTCCATCTTTCTTTTTCACAAACAACACTGGAGCGCCCTAAGGGGATATGCTCGGTTGAATGAAACCCTTATCAGTGAGATCTATTAACTGCAGCTTCAACTGTTTGAGTTCAACTGGAGCCATTCTATAAGGAGGAATTGACATTTGTTTAGTATCAGGTTCTAAGTCGATACCAAAATCAATCTCTCGAGAGGGAGGGACTCCAGGCAAATCATCAGGAAATACATTAGGAACTCACTCACTACAGGTACTGAGTGTATGGAAGGAATGTCATGATCTAGATCATTAACACTCACAAGATGACATAATAACCCTTTGGACATCATTTTATTGGCGTTTAGGTTCGAAATCAAGATGTTAGGACGACTCGAGTTGTACCCCTCCCAGACTAGCTCCTCTTCATTAGGGAAACAAAATCTCACCACTCTACTACGACAGTCCAAGAGAGCATAACAATTGTGAAGACAGTCCATGCCAAGAATAACATCAAAATCATGCATGGGTAACTCAACCAAGTCTACACACATAGTCTTACCACTTATCACTATTGTGCAACCCTTGTATACTCTATAAGTTCTTACATTTTCTCATAAAGGTGTACTAACCACTATAGGATCATGAAGAACTTCAGGAATATCTCAAAAGTGAGAGCAAGCAAAGTAGTTACAAAGGAAAGCGTAGACCCTGGATCAAGTAAAGCATAAACATAAGTAGAGAATACTTGCAGCATACCTGTGACCACATCATCGGACTTCTCCTGCTCCTCCTTGTCCTTTAGGGCATAAAATATGTTCCTCTTAGGAGGCTCGGCTGCTGCTGCACCCTGTGGATTAGGCCTAGGCTGAGCATTACCTCCAGCCTGACCTCTGTTCTGTGGGTAGTCTCTAACCATGTGTCCACTTTTACCGCAACCGAAATAGGCATTAGTGCCCTGTCTTCACTCTCCACTGTGAGATCGGCCACACTTAGCACAATTCTTTTTAGGACGCTGCATCTCATCTCCATTGCCCTTCTTGGGATCAGCTCTGCCTCCTCTAGGTGTTGTACTCCTCTGAAAGTTTGAGTTCCCAGAACTCTATTGGCCCTTCTTCAACCTGGGCTGCTCACGGACGCCAAAATTGTTTCTTTGGCCTCCATGGCTGGGACCTTCCTGATCTTGAGACTTAGGCCTCCTAGCATCACGAACACCCCTCTTTTTACGGCTGTCCTCTACCCGCTGCACATGCACCATCAACCTGGAGAGGTTCATATTATCATGGAGCATCGCAGACCGACACTCCTCCTCTAGATCTCTATTGATTCCTGTGAGGAAACTGCTCATTTCATCCCTGCTGTTAGACACAAGGTAAGTAGCATGCCTGGATAATTTAACAAACTTCAGTACTCACCTCATCCTTGCTATTAGATATTAAGGAAAGTAACATACCTTGATAGCTTAACAAACTTCAGGGAATACTCCCTAACTATCATCGAGCCTTGTTTAAGGTTGATGAACTCCTCAACCTTGGCTTCCCTCATCTCTCTGGGGAAGAACCCCTCCAGAAATGCTGTCTTGAATAGCTCCCAAGTGACTGGCACTCCACCCAAAGCTCGGCTATCCTGCCACATTTTGCACCAAGTCTGTGCAACATCCTTGAGCTGATAGAAAGCCAGCTCAGCCTTCTAAGTGTCTGTGGCCCCCATAGCCACAGAATCTTATGCACCTAATCAACAAACTCCTGGGGGTCCTCTGAAGTCTTAGACCCTGTGAAAATAGGAGGATTCATCCTCGTAAAGTCTCTCAGCCTGTCAGCCATGCTACGAACTGGTGGGTTCTCCCTATGAACATCCTGCCGGTTGACCTGGGCAGTCATAGCCTGGGCCTGCATAGTAATGGCCTGTGCCATCTAGGCTAGAGATGCCCTCACCTCAGCATCAGTCAGCCCAGCTGGGTTAACTGGCATAGCCACTCAATAGCAGGAGCCTGGGGTGGGACCGGATTGTCCCCAGCAGCTGCACCTCCTCTTCTCTGACCAAAAGCCCTCCTAGTATTCATTCTCTGAAAATAACAAAGATTAATGTTAGAAACGCTCATAACACTAGGAAATTAAACTTTAGGAAAAGCACGATAAGATCAGAAAAAGGGAAGTTTTCCCACCCATCATGCAGTCTCTAATCCAGGATAGTGGTGCACTTCACTACCATGACTTAGAAACTACTCAATGTGGTTGATGTGAACTCATTATTCTCGGAATTTAACCTATGGCTCTGATACCAACTTTGTCACGAATGAAATCTAGACCCCAGACGAGACCGGCGTCGTTGACCTCTCAGAGGTCGCAGACAAGCCTACTTACGTCATTCATACTTTATCTAGGTTAATTTTAGCGGAAAATTTGAAACTTTTTGTTTCCATAACATACATGTTAAACATTCTTATCATTTCATAATTGTTAACCAGCAACCATCTAACATTAAGAAATAAGCAACTGAAAGAAATAGATCAATAAGTATTAAGTGTAGAATTGCAAAAATGGCACCAATACAAAGTCTAAAATAAAACAGGAAAGAAATGCTAGTGGAACATGCTCCACTAGCTCAACTCTAAAACTAAACTAGAATGTGAAACAGTAGTATCCTCGAAAGCATGAGGACCTACCAACTCTGGATGAATGCTGGACGTCCGGATAATGCAACAATGATCCTGTAGCTCTATCGCCCACCTGCACCTGCACCTAAAATAGTATAGTTGTATAGGGTTAGTACACACTTGTACTAAGTATGGGTATATGCAAGCACACACCAAGGACATGCATGAGAAAGAATAACTCTTCCATATACAACTATACTATTTTAGGTGCAGGCACAGGTGGGCGATAGAGCTACACGATCATTGTTGCAATTATCCGGACGTCCAGCATTCATTCGGAGTTGGTAGGTCCTCATGCTTTCGAGGATACTACTGTTTTACATTCTAGCTTAGTTTTAGAGTTGAGCTAGTGGAGCATGTTCCACTAGCGTTTCTTTCCTGTTTTATTTCACACTTTGTATTTGTGCCATTTTGGCAATTATACACTTAATACTTATTGATCTATTTCTTTCAGTTTCTTATCTCTTAATGTTAGATGGTTGATGGTGAACAATTATGAAATGATAAGAATGTTTAACAAGTATGTTAAGAAAACAAAAAGTTTCAAATTTTTCGCTAAAATTAACCTAGATGAAGTATGAATGACGTAAGTAGGCTTGTCTGCGACCTCTGAGAGGTCAACGATGCCGGTCTCGTCTGGGGTCTAGATTTCGGTCGTGACAAAGTTGGTATCAGACTGGTTTTGAATCCCCTTAGACCCATATTCTTTCTCCCTTCTCGTGAAACCAGTAGCCAAGTTCGAATCCCCTTAGCCCCATTTTCTTTCTCCCTTCTCGCGAAACCAGTAGCCAGGTTCAAATCCCCTTAGCCCCATTTTCCTTTCCCTTTTTGGCGAAATCAGTAGCTGAATGGTGAGGTCGCAGGTTCGAATCCTGGTGGCCTAACCTTTTTAAAAACTGCGTTAATTTCAAGATTTCTTGATTTAACTGTAGCCTAAAATCATAAGGCATAAATATTGAAAAATTTTGTCATTCTTCAACTCATTTTCATCAACGTTTTCACATGATTCTCAAGGTTCATTCATAAATCATTTTAGCACATTTTTAGGCGTATCTTTCATAGATTCATTTGGCTAAATGAATATATTTTAAATCAACCATATTTCATTGAAATAACATCACATTGTATACACATTTTCACACATAAAATACACAAGAAATACATGTCTTACAAGACCCCAAAACAGTGGCCAAACACATTGCCAACGTGCACACGCACACACCTCTTTTTTTCCGATCACACTTTGATTGTCATCTTCGTGATTCCCCGCATATAAACATATTCACATTTAATATAAACACATCATACATGCCTAAATCTACCAGCACAACATACCCATCCTACGAATTCATTTGGGTGCTAGTGACAAGGACGTTCAAAGGGGAAAAACCTTAGTTTCAGAGGGGCCTCTTGGGAAAGGGACTAAGAGAGAAGAAACCCATACCTTTTTGATTTTGTTCAAGCGTGAAGTTGCTGCCCAAAAGTTCCTCCAAACCACGCCCAATTCACCTCAATGTACACACCACTCGACGAACAACCTCTCTTTGCCTTGACCTTTTTTTGATTAACTTGCTTTCTTAGACTTTTTAGTGAGTTCTTCAAGTGTGAAGAACTCTTGTTATATTATCAGTTCTTCAAAAATATTTGGCAGAGATAAAAATGTGAGAGAGAGAGTTTGTTGAACGTGTGAGGTGATAAAAGTTGTTAGGAGAGTGTTAGCTTAGGTTTAGGAGTCTTAACTCAAGACTTAGTCAAAATAGGGTTTAATTAAATTAATAAAATCTGACTTATTTCAACTAATACATGAAAGGAACCTTTTGCCCTTAATGAATCAGATTTTAATTGATGATTAAATCATCAATTCATCGCCTCTAGTGGGGCTCGAACCCGAGTGACACCCCATTTGCGAAAATGGGTCACTTCGGGTCGCCCCATCCCGAAAAGATCTTTTTAATTAAATTAATTAATTAATTAATTCCTCAGGGTAATTACAATATTACCCTTGTCCTGGAAAAGACCATTTTACCCCTAGACCCTCAAAACATAAAATTTCTTCTTTTAAGTCCGGTAAAGACTCTTTCGATTAAATATTTATTTTCGTGAGTCTAACATGGTTGGTTCCAACCTTTACAAGCTCAATTAACTCCCCAAGTTAGTTGGCTTGGTCGTAGTAGGGGTTCTGAGGTCTGGTTCTACGCGTATCAATCCGTGTGGACCTTGGTCCAATCGCAAGCATTCTTGACACCTTAAGTAATTATCTTATTCATTTTTTTAGGGTTGTTACAGTGAAATAGCTTCCTATTTGTTGTGATGTGCTTGGTGTGATTTACCATTTAGACTTCACTAGGAAGAAAACATGATCATTTCTTGGTTTGAAAGTGAGAATTTCTCATATCACAGTGGAGAAGACCTTTGTGCATTTGTTTGGGTGTGAGCTCATGATACATGTAAGTTTGTTGAGGATATGGACATTCCTCCAGGGACACAACTAAACATGGTATGTTTGAGTATGACACTCATAGAACTAGGTCAAACTTATAAGAATCAATTGTCAACCTATCTTACTCAAGTCTATGTACATTGAAGTATGAGTGCTTAAATGGTTTTGGGGTATTGTTGTAATCTGCCTATGTGTGGCCATTAATGATGAACTCTTAATAGAATGGATTGTAATGACCATGTTATTATTAGGAGAAGGTTGTTTCTCCTATGAACATGATAAGAGCCTCCTTGAATAATGCATTAAGGGGTGAGTGAATTGAAGTTTTGCTTCCTTGTGTGCATTAAGTGCTAAATGATGTGAAGTATTGTTCCTTGTTTCTTTGGTGTTGTGATGATTTTATTTATGCGTTGAAGTCCTTGTTGTGATTAAAGTGTTCTAAGTGTCATTCGAGGACGAATGTTCCCAAGTGGGGGATATTGTAAGACCCCCAAAATGAGTTATGGTGTCTAGATCCTAACGTGTTCGTATTAATGTTCTAAGGTCGTAAAATTACTTATAATATGGTTTATAGGAAGTGTATAAAGCTTGAGGTGATTTGGAAGTCAAACATCAAGGGTCGACCAAAAGTTTCGACGACTAAGTCACCTAAATGCCTCGTATGAGGTTCTATCTGATTATGTGTGATGCATGAGATTATGAAGTCTTAAAATGGTGTGTAATAACGTCAAATGGTAGTATATTATGTATCTTGACGTTTGGAGGTCAAACGATCATGAACGTCCAAGGCGTTCCAAAGATAGCCCTTAAGACGCTCAACGTGTGTCTTGATGGGGCTTGGCTATTTGGACGAGTTGCAGGTGTTTGTTTTGGGTGAAACTTTTGTAGAATGTCTAAAACTTGTTAAGGGTTGTATTTACGTTGGAAACGTCGGGGTACGACCTCTAAAGGGATCCAAAAATGGCCGACAAAAAGGATCCAAGGCTGGTCGAGACACTGCCTTGGCATTGTCAATTGACGAACCAAACGACGGCTAGTTGGTCAACCAACGTCCCGTTGGTCAGGTATCGTCAATTGGAAGTTACCTTGGGCAGGTCTCAAGCAAAATATTGGCTAATTACCAATTGACGGAAGCCTAGGCATGGTCCGTTGACTGATCTACGGCCAGTAAGTGCCTCTATCGATGGTGGTCTGTCAACTACCCTACATGATTTATTTAACTGATTTTGGGTGTATATAAGTCATTCAAAACGTGATCAACCCATTCCCAATCCCATACACACGTAAGAAATCTTCTCTCTTAAAACCTTCTCCCTAGAAACCACCATTGTTGGTGAAGCTCAAGAGCTTCTTGGATCTTTAATTTTCGTGGGTGAATCATCAGGTTTTAGAGGTCTTCATGAAGATTAAGGTATGGTGATCTTCATCTCTAGTTATCTTTTCATCTAGAGAGCCTTTCTCAAAGATTTCAAAGAAGAAAATTATGATCAAACAATGTCTTCTTCAATCTGCCATGGGTTCTTTCTAAAAAGGTTTTGAACGATTTAATCATGATTAATTGAAGTTAATACAGTTTTTTTTACGTGAATTTTACTCCAATTGCATGATGAACCGATGCTCCTTCACTCAAACGTTTTAGGCTTGCATGGACTTTGTGATCTTGAATTCCTATCGATTGAATTATGAATCTATTACTTTGAAATGAGTGTATATACTGTTATTTACATGAATTTATGTTGAATTGATGTTGAAGGATCCATGAGGATCAATGTATGAAGTTTTGAGCATGTTTAGCTAGTTTCCATGGTTCACTGGAACATTGTCTTCTAAATGAATTAATGTGGATTTCGATCATGTTAAGTTGGTTTTATCTACTGTATTAGATTAATATCATATTGGAATTATTAATATGAATATTGTAAGATTGAAGTAAAGATGGCTTATGGGAATTGAACTAGGTTCTTCTAGTCTATGGGACATTAATGTGTAATCTCGACGTTGGGATAGTTGTTATATGAATTGATCATGGTTAATTGTCCTTAGCTACTGCCTATGATGTAATGTGGTTATGAATTATAGATAATAGAATAAATTTGGATCAATGCAAGTGAATTGAATTAAAGATCTATGCTCTTCTACTCTCTAGTATCTACGTGATGTATTGTATTAGAATGTAATGTGATCTTGTAGCGAATTGTACATGGTTTCTTTTATGATTATGGTAATTTAGATACTGCCTTATACTTGAAATATTGATGAAAGAGTAGTAAAGTTCAATGATGACAAAATATTAAAAAATTGGTAAGAATTGCTCTACTCTTCTACTTCTCTATTCTTCTATAATATTATTGATGGAGACTTCTATGGCATTGTGTGGTATGGTCCACTTATGGTGGCGGTGTTTACTTTATGGCATTATATATGTGTTAACCATGGTCTTGAAGGAAAATTTGATGAATATATGAAGGAGTAGTTATGATAATCACTTTGTTTGTAGCTTGTGCCTAGTCTTCTATTTGAGTTGTGAATCTAGGTTATGTTACCATTGTTATGAGAAAATGAAGGGCTGTGTAATATCATGTGTAGGTGATTCCATGTCTTAGGTGATAATGTTTGATGATACCTAACCATGTATTCCTATGTGAATCTGTGAATAGTTAATGTTAGGAGTCTTAAAGTATTCTATGAAGTTCACTTGCCTCCTATGCTATTGTGAGTTATGTGGTCTATGCTTGAAAGGGTAATGTGGTCTAAGAGGGTGTCTATCTCAATATGTTATTGATAGACATTATGTGATCATGTTGACCAATGTACATACACTCACACTTCATGCATACTTACAATGTAGTATATGTTCATAGTGTCTAAATGAAAGGTTGTTCTCATATTCACTAGTGTCTACTACTATGCATGTAAAGTATATGTATATGAAGTATGTTATGTATTTCTTTACTAGGATGACTTGATAGGTGTACTAGTATGGGCAAGGGTATGGGACCTTGTCTATGCATTGCGCATGTGTACTTTGATAGGATAGTTCCTAGGTTTGGTTTCTATATGCATGAATATGAATGTATGGTCATGTGTGGTCATAATGTGTTATGTGAAGGGTTTCCTAACGTATATGTATACACACACACATGAAAGATGATCTAGTTGATAGAGGGGCCTTGAAAGGTGTGGCAAAAAATTCTCTAAAACTAGATAGATGCTTGAATATGCTATAAGCATATGAGGAATGAATATTCTAGGTCTATGTTTTATAAATAAAAATAATAAGGTCTTTTTCAAAAAAGGGAACTTAGCTTAGCACCGAGTGAACTTGACAATGGGAGGTGATGACTTGTCCATAAAAGTAAAGGTTCACTCTAAAGTTGCCCGTGTGATGTTAACCTCCCTTGTTTTTGGGATGTGTCATCCGAGGGATTCCCATGAGAAGAGGCCCAATTACCACATGGTATGAAAAGGGACACCTATCTCTTAGTTCTTGAACTATGTTGCCACCATAGGATACTAGCTAGTGGATCCACCTAGAAAGCTATGTTTATATTGGGTTCTACCTTGGTATTTGTATACTTGTTATGAAGATGTGCATGGTATGATTCTAGATGATGTTATTTTATCCTTATGTGCACTATGTTGGGCTAAATGACTATATGATGAAGGTATTGTATTGACATGAATGAAGTTGTCTTACTTGTGATGTTGATGTATGAAGTGGTAAGGCTTGTGGTCTCACGAAAGGTCTACTAAGTATATGTGAGGTTATGGGGCTTCACATGTACATTGCACTAGTATATTAATATTGGGATTATGAGTAAGGTCCTATAAGGTACCATGTGAAGTAAAATAAGTATATGTACATAATGACTAAGAGTTCACTGTATTGTTCTTTATAGTTTGGCTTAAATGTGTATATGTTGTACTATACTTCTATGACGGTATGCGTTGTCTTGTATTGATGGTATGTATGTTTTCCTTGTGGCCTTAAGGTGATGCATTGCACCAAGTATCACTAGAGGGTTACTTGGGAAGTTAATGAATAAAAGGGAAATTAGCTCACTGTTAAGGTAAAGGTAGCTTACTGTAAAGTGGCTTAAAAAGGTAATAAATCCTATATGTCCTCTTATATAATGTTTGGTCCTTGAATATGTTATATGATATATATGAAGGATATAAATGCTATTGGTTAAAGGTTTTGTGGATATTTACTCAAAAAGCATGAAGTATGATTTCAAATAAAATTTCCCTTTTAAATGCATGTTTTTGCATAGTTGCCATACTTAGTACATTATTGTGCTAATCCCATTCTTCTCTAATTTTTACACAAAGTGTAGGTTATGGATTCTTGAAGGATGTCTTGAATGGTGAAGAGCTTGCTAAATGATCCCCAAGCTCAATGAAAGGAATCCTTAAAGTTCAAGGATCTCCTACTTATGTCTTTAATGTAAGGTCTTTAAATATTGTATAGTTATGTAATGTGTCTTATGGCCGTGTCCCTAATGTACTCTAAAGTTGTTGAGTCTAAGATGACAAAGAGACTTAAGGTCTATATATGTATTATGACTTATGTTTTATCTATATATATGAGATGAAGTTTTTAGCACATGATGTGCTATGAAAAGTTGTATATTTTCCGCTAAATTTACTATGTCAATGCGATGAATGATGACTATGGGCTTGTATAAGACCTCCGAGAGGTCAAATACGCCATGTTACTTCTAGGGGGTGCTCCCCGGATGTGACATATGGAATGTGAGTTGTTGTCTAAGATGTAAATGTTATAAGGATGGTGATATCTTACCAATGTGCCTTATTGTGATGTGACTATGTAAATGTGCTAACCTCACATGTATGCATTTTAATAAAGGGAAACTATTCATGCAATTCTTATTGAGCTATGACGATGATGATTATATGAGGATATACCCTATGACCTACATTAAGCTATGATGATTAATATAGGCATTAAAGAGATTTCAAAACGGACTCTAGCTTAGAACTGAGTGAACTAGAGTGAGGAGTGTCCCTTCCCCCATAGGGAAGGTAGGATCACAAATTTACTCATGAGATTGGATACTACAATGCATGTAAAATAAAGAGGGTCGTAACTACATCTCCTAGTTCTTGAACTATGTTGCCCCCATAGGAATACTAGCTAGTGGATCCACAATAGATTCATGTTTTTGTATTCTTTTGGGTACAGTTCCATGACACCGTATTCCGCATTATCTCATGTGGTCTATGTCGATTAAGGAAAGATGTTCCCAAAAGGTAAAATGAAGTAAAGGAATGAATCTAACTAGGATGACCTAAGGGGTGTAGCTTAGTCTAGGTAGGGGTATGGGACTCTACCTATACATTGCACTAGTTAGCCTTGAGGGAAGTCTTAGAAGGATGTTCTTATGTATGTATATGCTTATAAATGTAAATGATATGTATATGATGATATTACATGTTAATGACACTATATGATGTTGGTTTCATTTATGAACATGTTTTTGGTCTCTATTCCTAAAGTATGATGTTATGTACTCTTAATGATATGCTATGTGAAGTTGGACATTTGTCATGGTTCTCATTGGGTTTAGTGGATTGAGTAAGGTTATGGGTCTTTGCTTAGTCATTGCACTAGTAGGCTTCATGAGGGTTCATGAGCAATGGTCTTGCTTTGGTTATGATTTTTGAACTCTTATACATGGTTGTTGATATTATAAGTTGATGATAGAGTTGTCTTGATTATGTGCTCAATTATGTTGATATGCATGTTCACTTGACTAGACTTAGTATTGTTGGTCTTGTGAAGAACATGGTCTTGACTTAATGAATATGTGCTAGTGACTTGTATTGGTCTTTGAATGTGCATAAGGCTTTTCAAAGTAAATTAGTATGTTCAAATGAAATGTCATTTTTTAGCATGATTTAATGTTGTGTGTGCATATGTTCCCATACTTCGTAAAAGTGATGTCGTAACATCATTTCTCCCTTTGTCCCAAACATTTTAGGTTCCAGTCATTGAAGGGCTTCTGACGACTTTTGAAGAAAGACTTGGAATTGTCACTCTCTAAGTTGGGTAGGTCCTCACCACTTCGAGGACAATGCCATTTTCTTGCTTTGGATATTGTAACATTCCATAAAATATACTTGTCTAGTGAAGAGTCTATTACGTTATAAGAATATGTATTGGGGTACATAGGCATCCCAATGCCCAATATTATGTAATATTGGGCATGTTAGAGAATATTGGCTTAAGGGTGTTAGCCAATTACTATGTATTAACAAGTAACTTAAAATACATTTTGATGTTAAAATGCTCCGATCCAATCTTTTTTAGGAATTGTACTGCAATGAAGACCCTAAGCTAAAAAATTAATTTCATCGCTTACACACATTAGGTACGAGGATTCCAAGTGTCAAGCGTAGGTACCATAGCACATTGTCACGATCGGAATCTAGACCCCATATGAGACCGGCGTCGTTGACCTTCAGAGGTCGCAGACAAGACTACATACGTCGTCGTTACTTCATCTTGGTTAATTTTAGCGGAAAATTTGAACTTTTGTTTACTTAAACATTATATTGGAAAACATTGATCTCGTATAATACTATCTACGTAAACTCATAAGCGTTCACAACAACCATCTAAATCAAGATAATCAAATGAAAGATATAGTCATAAATATAAAGTTGCCAAAATGGCACCAATACAACGTCTGAAAGTAAATACGAAAGAAACGCTAGTGGAACATACTCCACTAGCTCATGCCAACGTCTACGCAAGAATAAATCAGTAAGCATCCTCGAAAGCATGAGGGCCTACCAAATCCGGATGAAATCTCCACCTCCGGATAACTTCTGCGTCTACTCGTAAGCTCTAATGTCCCGCTGCACCTGCACCTAAAAGTAGATAAATGTATGGAATTAGTACAAAATTGTACTAAGTATGGGTATATGCAAGCACACACCACGGACATGCATGATTTAGAATAGCTCTCTCCTAACGATATGAGTTATGGAAAGTCAAGTCAGTGGACTCGCCAAAATTGGATTAGGAAAGTCATGCCATGAGGTAACATGCATCATCATACGTATCATATTGCATACAACGCATAACATATTGCATATAGCACATAAATATTGCATTTAGCACATATCATATTTCATTTCATTCATTCATATGCCATGAGACCTTGGAATCATGGACTTAATATTAGGAATTCCCAAAATGATGGCTCAACATATGGGACCTCAACTAGGGAGCCTTCTTTAGCAAACACAGAGTCTGGTTCATTCATTCATACGTACTTCATTTCATTTCATTCATAGGCTAGTGTAAACAGAAGTTATACCTAGGATGTAGTTTAAGACTCTCATTGGGTTCACTTTGCAATGACTAAGAACGACCTAGTGTCATTACATAAGTGTAGTTCACCTCTTGATTATCCTACCCAAACACCTTTGGTATCGTTCATTTCATTGTGTGCATTACATGAGGATGGCCTCATTCTTTCTTTGGAACTTTAACTTTAACCGAAATAGATCATGTGAGCTCCATGAAATCCTGTGTCTACCCCACACCGAAAAGAGGTGGAATCACCGGCCAAAGTGAAACCTAAACATGCTAGCGTATATAGGGAATTAAACCCTTCTTGATCCCTATGTTGGTTGCATAGGTTCAACAACTAGGAGATAGAAGGAGACCCATACCCGTCTGGATGGATAGTCTCATATCATGATAATTACACGAACCTCTGCCTTCCCAAAAGAAGGAATCGCCACTCATAGATAGCCTATCGGTGCTCTGTATAAAGTTCCATTACATTCATCTCATGCATCATAGAAGCTGGCTTCTAGCATGAGGACATCATAGCTCATTAGATAATTTCTCATCTCATCATTAGTATTAAGTATATATTAACTTTAATACTTTCATTAGAGTGTTCATAGTGATTGGTCTCTTCATTAACTTTACACTCTCATAGGTGAATACATTTTGGTAACATTTACTTAGGCTCATTTGAGATTGCTGTCATATTTCACATTATCCTCTTATCATGTTGTCACCACATTGATTAGACTTAGCACATTTGCCCTTCATAATTACTCACCCCTTTTAACGTGAATGTTCATTTCATCATATGCCAATGCACTTGGCCTTTTAGTGTGTTTCACACTCTTACTTAACCCTTCTGGGGTCACATCATTCATTACTTAACACCTTAGGTTCACTTACTTTTAAACATATGCTGGACTTATGGATCCATACATACAAGCCATGAGGCCTCATTCATAATTCGTCTAAGTGATTCATACTTACCCAAGGTTATGTGGAACAAGACTTATTCATCTTGTAAGTAAGCCAAAGTCTTAGTTTCGATCCTTTAAGGCAACATTCATTTTATCATTTATTCACGTACCACTTATGTGTCAATACGAAATTGGGCAAGGGAACCCTATTTCAAATCCCTTGTATAACACTTAGTTAATTTTATTTATGATTTTCGTTGACATAAACTTCTTGGCTAGGGGACCCGAGATCCATCCCGCACACCTACACTTCCTTTCTTTCTTTTTCTTGATTTTTTTTGTCTTAAATATTTTGGCCTTGGGGACCCAATATCGAATTCCCACGCCCACATTTCTTTCTTTTTCTTTCTTTACTTAATTCCTTTGTTTAGACCAAGAGGGTGTGGGATCGATTCCCCACAACCTCACCCTATTTTTTTTTTATTTTCTCCTTACTTTGTCATTGGCCAAGAGGTTGTGGGTTCGATCCCCACATACCTCATTTTATTATTTCTTTATTTCATTTTCTCCTCTCTCTTTCAACCATCCAAGAGGTTGTGGGTTCGAATCCCACACGCCTCACTTCATTTTCTTTCATTTTTGTCCTAACTTTTCACTTGAGCTTTACCCCATTTCGAATCCCCCTTACCTCCTTTTTTATTATTTAATTTTTTTATAACTTGTATATGGTGAGGTCTTGGGTTCAATCCCCACTGACCTCATGCATTTAAAAAAAAAAAAACTAAATTTTTTACAGTAAGCTGGCCGAAACCAAATTTCCAGCATTCTGGAAATTTGGTCACCTTTTTGCAGTCCATTTTCTCAACTTTTAAACGTTAGATTTAGGACAATTTTCATGTAGCTTCTAGTGCATCTTTAGGTGAGTTTTCATGGTTACTTTTGGAAATTTAATCACCTTTAAGTAGTCCATTTTATCACCCTCTTTCACGTTAAACATCAAGACATTTCGAGTAGTTTTTAGGGAGATCTTTAGGTGCATTTTCAAGGTTACTTTCAGTCAAGAATTTTCATTCAATTCAGCAACTTTGAACTCATATGAACATCACGTTTTTAACATGTTCGTACACACATAATTCATAACATTTTAACATGTCAATATCAAGCTGCAAACCGTGGCTAATTCACAGCACACACATGCACAAACAAGTTAACGAACTTCACATTTTCGGAATACCTCTTTCATTTCTACATAGTTCCAAATACATATTCAAACACGTAATCACAACCAGACCTAAAATAATCTACCAGAAGTCATACCAACGCATACTTGAATCTTTCAAAGGATCTAATGACAGGGGCATGCAACGAGGACAACCTTAGTTTTCAATTGTGAATAGTCTGAACCTTAGGGGTCTCTTGGGAAAGGTACCAAGAGGGAAGAAAACCCATACCTGAAGTCGTTCAACACTTGTTTCAATGATGCCAATTCTCACGAAACCAAGCCTCACCACAAAAACCTCAGCACAATCCCGTCGAGAAACCCCGTTTTGCTTTACGTTTTTCAGATTGTCTTTACTCTTGAGTTTTAGCGTTCATGTTCTTGATGAATTTATATTTTTTTTGTTTTGTTCTCTTCTTTTACTGAAGAGTGATCGTGTAAATAAGGTGAGAGTAGAGAGAGACGTTAGAAAGAGTGGTAGCTTAGGATTAGGAGATTAGGTGGAGACTTTGTCAAATTAGGACTTCTCTTAATTGTTTAAAAATCTATTTTTTTTCAAAGGGTAAGCGAAATGACCACCAAGACCCTACAAAAAATCATATTATAATCATCAATTTAATCCACCTAAATGTCGCTTCCACCAAGGCTCGACCACGGGTGAAGGTTAACTTGCAAAAACAGGTCAAATTCGGCCAACCCTACCCGAATTGCCCCTCCTCTTTAAATTAATTAATTAATTAATTAATTAATTAAATACTTAGGGTAACTACAATACTACCCCTAGCTTGGAAAAGACCATTTTACCCCTAGACCCTCCAAACCTAAGATTACCCCTTTCAAGTCTTGTAAAAACTCATCCGGGTGAATCTTCAATTCGGGTGCCCTACATGGTTTGTTCTCACCTTTCCTAGCTCAACTAACTCACCAAGTTGGTTGGCTTGGCTAGTGCATAGGTTCTGATGTTTGGTTCTACGCGCAACAAGCCGTGTGAACCCGATCTAATCCAGGCATTCTAGGTACGTTTAAGCATTACTTAGCATAGTCATTTTCAGGTTGTTACACACATGATCGCTTAAAATGATCATGTAGATAAAGCAGTGTCAAAGGACATAGTGAGGATCCTTGGGACAAGAAGTGAACTTTCCAAGTGCAACTACAGAGTGCACGGTTAGGAAATTGCGCGGCAACACATGTGCTACCGGCCGAGAGACCAAGCGACCAAGCCCAACCGATTCGGTTAGGGATGTTAGGGGGCCGGCACGCGTTGTGTCAAGCCACGTGGGGCCGAGATTCCTAACCAATCGTAGGCTCTAACTAACTTACCTAAATAGATAACTAACCTAGGACTAACTAAATGAACTAACTAGTGTGCCCGAAATCCTAAGACTAACCGGGTGACACTAGCCGAGGATCTAACTAAAGAAACATCCTAGTACCTAACCTAGGATGGTCCAAATGGGTTGGTTATGGTCCTAGTGACTTAGGGGTACTTTTGTAATTATCCTAGGTCACTTATTTAATTAATTTAGCAGGTTAATTAATTAATTTAAATTCATGGTCAAACCCGAGACCCTTAGCAAATTTTCAAAATTTGGCTAAGTCAAATGCTCTCCTATTTTTAGTCAATTTAGGAGGAGCGTTTTGGTAATTAGCTAATTGAATAATTTAATTAAGTGAATTAGCCTAAGTTGAATTAGTCAATATTCAGTTCCTAAGACTTAGACTCACGTTTATCCAGTAGAAACCCACGACTGAAAAATAGTGAGCAAACGTAAGAAAAAAAAAATACTCTCGTTTCTCCTTAGGAGATTTCAAGGTAATTCTTCAAGATTTTCGTGCAAATTACAGGGTGACCTTCGTAGATTTAATTCTACAGGAAGGTATGGGTTTATCTCTTGGATTCCTTTCCCCAGGAGACTTTTCAAACGTTTTGAATTCAGGAAAACCGAAATTATGGTTGTTCCCAATGTAATTGTCGAATGTTTATCTCCCTAGTTCTCCCCATTTCTGATTCTAGTAGTATGTATAATGCATATCTCGAGGATGTTGTTGGTATGTGGTGCTAACTGATCATTATGTGTAGGTTTCTGTGATTTGATAATGTCGAATGAGACCTATAGGTTAGATTCGTATGATTAGAGTATCATTTACATGAGATAAGGAATGTTGTAATGCCTAATTGCATTCGATAAGATGAAATTGTTATAAGTCATTTATGAAATCCAATTTACTGTTGAAAGGAATAAAGGTTTTGATTACTATGTGTGTTTATAGTATATATGTTTGTAAGTGTTTGGAATGCAATGTTTCCAAGATAAAATAATAATGAGAATAAAAGCTAGTTAATGAATCTTCAATGCCAAATCAACTTTATAGCTTGGCCAAACTAAGCACTGAATTTTTCTTATAAGCTAATCAAAGGTTAAAAGTTGGCTTGCTTAAAATGATGAGATTACTATAGTATATACATGAAGTTAATTGACTTGGCTAGTGATAATATCATGACAAGTGTTTAGTGAAAGTTTGGTTTATGCCAATAAATTGGCCAGCAATATTATTTCCAAAATATGTAATAGAATATGCCAATGACTAAGTCATACCAATCTTATATGGCCAATGTAAATTATGATGTTTGTTGTAAGGCCATTACATGTTAAAGATTGATTTGACAAGATGTAACTCAATAAACTCATAACCTAGGGTATGCCAATGATTGTGACAAGTCCCAACATGCCCTATCTAAATGAACTTGTGAACATAGTAGCACATTGAATAAGTCCTTAGAACTTTCATAAAGAATGGTACAACACTACCAAATAACATTGAACAAGATAAGGTGAGTAGTGAAATAACTAAAAGCTTATGAATTATGAAATTGACCTAGAATGGGGTGTTAAAGGAAGTGAGACAAGTGTCACTTGCACCTCAACAATTATGTTAAAGATACTCACATAAAAGGGTGTTAGAAATCGCGAGACAAGTCTCATTAACACCATGATGATAATGTAAGATTTAAGCTCACATTCATCAACTATAGAAAGGGATGACAAGTCATCCATTGAGCTAAGCATACCTCATACTAGAAGCAAGCTTCCATAATGTATGAGTCAACTCTATAAGTTGTAAAATATAATAAATTGAGCTAAGCACTGATAAACTAGTAAAGAGCTTGTGAAAGCACATGTAAGACTCATGAGATGACACTACCACCAAGGTGGATAAGGGTCTCCAAATTATCCTAGTCTTTGAACTATGTCACCAACATAGGTTACTAGCTAGTGGATCAACCTAAGAAAGCTAGGAAGTATTCGGTTTCACTTTGGCCGATGAACCACCTATTTTCAGTGTGGGGAAGACACTGGATTTCATGTTAGCTCAAATGATCTATGTCGGTTAAATGCTAAAGATTTCTTTAAGAAAGTAAGAAAGAAAGAAAGAAAGAACTAGGAAGATGAGGGGTATTCGGATAGGATGACCAAAGGGTGAGGTTAAACAAAGTAATGATGTAAGTCATTCTTAGTCATTGCACAAAAAGATCCAATGGAAGTCTTAAAAGAATATCCTAAGTCAACCTAGCCTGTTCAAAGTGAACATGAGATCAAAGAAGAAGAAATGTAAGTTCAAAGTGAACTAAGTAAGCAAAAGCATAAGTATATCAAATCTTCAGTGTTTGATAAGAATGAAGTTTTAACAGTTATTGGCTTATGCCAATAAAGGGAGCAAAACATAATGACTCATCAATTGGATTATGAATATATGCCTTAGCATCTTTATATTATACAATTACTATTTCTGCAAATGATCAAATAATGGGCATAGTCAATAAAGATTGGATATAGACTTCATGCCCAATTTAACAAGAATGGAAAACACAACTTGTGAGTAGGGTAGTCAAATCATTTACTTAGTATTTTGGAATACTTACTTGATTTATTGTAGCAATGGGACTACAATGAATCATTGCACTCGTAAGTAAAAAATAGGATCGAAGGAGATCATTGAACTACACAACAAAAATAAGAAAAGACTAAAAAATAAACTAAGTCTGGGAGAGGGAGCTCTCGGCCTAAGGGGAGAAAAATTATTAAATTTTGCTTGAGTTGTTCTAAAATTATGTTCATGATTCCAAGAACTTATGTTCATATAGAAAATGAGTTGTGTGCTTATAATGCATGAAAATATGTCATATTCATAGCATGATTCATAAATAACGAATTAGGAAAGTGAAGTGACTTCACTTTCCAAAAATTGCATGTTGCTATAGGAAGAGCTTCCCTTGATCATGCATAGTCCTTATGTGTTTATGTGCCTACACCCATACTTAGTACAAGTGTGTACTAACCCATATACAATTACTATTTTTATAGGTGTAGGTCCTTGAAGAAGATTGAAGATCAGTCGAAGCCATTTGGACTAGTACATCCAGACTTTGGTAGGTCCTACTGAGTTCGAGGATGCCTACGCTTTATTTTCTAGCCTTAGTACATTAGGCATATCTAGTCGATGTTGTCCCTAGCGTTTCCTTTCAAACATTTGTTCAAGCTTTTGTATTAAGGTCGTTGGGCAACTATTAATGATATTATGAATTCTTCATTTCAATTGTGCAGTCTGTTAATAGATGGTTGTTTATTTTGAGCTGTTAGTATATCACTCTTATGCAAGAACTATATGAAGTTTAAGTACAATTCATCAAATTTTAAAAGTTGTAAATTTTCCGCTAAATTTAACTGTATGATTGTGATGAAAGCTAAGAAGAGGCTTGTCTGCGACCTCTGAGAGGTTAACGACGCTGGTCTCATCTAGGGTCTAGGACCCGAGTTTGACAGGTATTGATTAGTCTTAAGGACAATATGTTCATTTCCTTTCATTTGAGTACTAAAGATTTTATAGCCTATATGTCCCTTTATTGTATTGATGTATGGGCTATGCCCAATTTTTATTCTCTTGTTTAGATTGTTATGAGATGAGACATCCATTTTAAGACTATGTTATATCTAAGTAATGTTATTATACGAAGGTTCTATGTATACTCGATATGAATATATTATGTGTATGCGAGAGGTCTATGTAAACCTCAATGTAGAAGTAGACTAAAAGTTTTAAATTTTTCCCATTTTTAACCTATGAAAGTATTGATGTAAGTGTTACGATCCAAAGTACCCCTTAGGCGTAATCGGCGTCGTCGGCCTCTACGAGGACTAAGACAAGCTCTTAGTGTTCGTCATAGCACATCATACGTAAGGAAAATGTGAAAAAATTGAAAACATTACATATGGAGTTGACATAGACTCCTCACATACGAAGTGTACATAGACTTCTCTTTTAGCATAACAAATCATATAGAAGTCTAAAGTCTCATCTCACATATAAACCATATACAAGAGTATAAATCACAATAGTTTGGGCATATCACATAGTCTTTTAAAATATGCCTTATAGGCTACAATTAAGTCTCAACATGAAAATGGAATGATTGTCTCAAACATAGACAAAACTAATAAGGCTTGATGAGTTGCTATATCTGTAAGATCCTGAAAATGACATAGTTTAAATAGAGACTAAAATGGTTTGCATGGTGGTATAAGGTTATAAAATGGTCTATAATGTTGTATTGAGGCAGTAGATAAGAGTTTAGGTGCATTGGAAGTCAAACGTCAATGGACGACCAAGACGTTCGACGACTATGTCACCTATGTGCCTCATATGTGGTTCTATGTGTTCAGGTGAGATTCATGATGTTTTCAAGTCCTTAAATGAGTTATTATTGTATATATAGGTAGTGTGTCAAGTTTTGTGAAGATTGGAGGTCAAACGTCCAAGAACGTCCATGACGTTCGAATGATATGCCTCAAAATGACTCTGTGTGTCTAGGCATGTTTCGTCAAGTTTTACGTGTTTGTTTTGGGTCAAATTCATGTGAGAGGTCATAAATTTGTATACTATCATGTTTCGGTTGGAAACGTCTGGGAAAATATCCCCAAGGACCATCCAAGGCTCCTTGAGGAAGGACCCAAAGTTGGTGTCCAAGTGTGCCTAGACAGCCCCAAACGACTGAGGCAATCGACAACTCGTGGGACATTCGACGCCCCGTCGATGGGTGCCGTTGGTGGAGACTTAGTCATGGGAGATATTATACCAAAGTCAAGTCTCTTAACCAAATGACTGAAGGACAAGAAGGTCCGTTTGTGGACAAACGGTCCTTCGACTGCCCAACTGTCAATGGCCTATCCCTACGCGTAGCCTCACTGTTAAGTGAGGGGTGATATTGTAATTTCACACCACTTCCAAATAATAGTATTGGCAGTTCCCTAAGGGCCTTTTGGGTATTTTAAATGTGTATTTAAGTCTTTAAAACTTAGAAGATTTCATTCTTCAAAATCAAAACCCCAAAATCTCTTAGAAATTTCTTAAGACTCTATTGAAGCCAAAATTCAAGGAAGATATTGGATTAAAGATTTAAGTGCTGACTCTTCATCAAATTGGAGTATTAGAATTGTTGAGGTATGGTTTTTGATCCTTGAAACTCGTTTCATCAAGGAGCCCAACTTTCGAAGATGTTTTCTAAAGTTTTCAAAGTTGAACTTGACCTATTTCATGATCTACAATGGGTTCTTGCATTTATGGTTTTTAAACGTTGATTATGGATTGAATTGTTATTATATTGATGATTTTAACCTAAATAACCTATGAACCCATGTAATTGATGAACCCTAGTTTTTGACTAATTTATGGGTTACTTGATATTGGTCTAATGCTTATGAATTAATGTGTAGTTTCTTGTGGGCTATCTAATGATATAAGAATTGTATTCAATTTATATGTAATTGGTCTTAAATTGATAAAACAATATTGAATTGACTTATATTCATTGAGTATTATGATTTATGCATCGAATTGATCTTCATGGACATGGGTAAGGGCCTTGTGATATTGAATTGGGTGATTTGGCGTTGATTGAAGTGTTGAAGATGAAATGGTGGTACGATGCCCTATTTTCTTTTATTTTATGATAATTACACTTCAATTATTTTGTTATTCGTATGGTTCACTTATGGTGGCGGTGTTATGTGAATTGATTGGGACTTGTCGGCGTTATTTTAAGTATTATGATGATTATGGCCTAGGAGGCACTACTTGAAGTATTATGTTGATGTGTGTAGTTGATTATGTGAAGTATGATCATATATACCTATGTGAAGTAATGTGAAAGCATGTGTTATTCTATTGATGCTATTTAGGTTGTCCTCTTAGACTAATGACTATGTGTTGAGGTGTGTAGTCTTAGAGTTGACACATGATTGTTCCTACTTGACTATATGAATCTAAGATGATTATATTGATGATGACATAGTAGTGTATAGGATTACTTTAAGATAATAATGGTTCTCCTATGTGCTTCTAGAATGACATGTAAAATGTGCTAAAATGAAGTAATGTTGTGTCTTGTCTAGGTTCACTTAAGTGCCTTATTTGATGCACGTATAATATGAATATGTGATGCCTTGACTTAGGAAGCTAAATCGTCTTAGTCTTGAATGAATGAATTTTAGGTGAGACCTTGAATGATGATAAGAGGGTCCTTTATGTGAAACCTTGAACCTAGTGGTAAGGTTGTGAAACTTGAAGTCAAAAGCCGTAATGGTATCCTTCATGTAATGAATGATGGACTTAAGGTTGATTGGCTGGAATGACATCATATCAATCCTTAGGAAATTCATAATGATATTCTTTTCACCATTGGGAGGTAGCCTTAGTGTACCTTTCTTTGGTAGGGTAAATGTAAGTGGGTTATGAACTTGATATGGAACCCTTTTGTATGAACTTTAATGTGATTTAATCTATGAGAACGGAGGCTAGAAACGACTGAGTATGATAAGGTATGTAGTTCTAGTTAAAGAATTAAACTAGATTACAAAGAATGCCGTTCATATTCCTTAACCATGTGCCTCCATGGGATGTGTCCACGTTCTACCATTGGCAAGTAGAACAACCAAATCGGAGTAGGATAGAACTCTGGATTCCATGATTTGCTACCATGGTCTATGTCGGTTATTGCCTATTCTCATCATGTGTGATACCTATTAGCATTTGAGAAGTTTTATGAAGCTTAGGTGGTGATATGGGACGCTATCTAGACATTGCACAATAGGCTTTGAAGGTGTTAGTTGGAGTCCCTAGGTCTTCTCCAAGACCATTACTTGAATGTCCTTTATATGGTAAATGTTTATTAATGAACTAATGAATTAATGACTTATGTTAGAAAGTATGTAAATGCATGAGTACCTAATCTAAAGTAACTTAAGTATTCCTTAGCTAAAGTGTGAAGAGGGCATATGAGATGATCTCTTCATGTCTTATCTATGGAAGTCTTGAGAATGACTCTAGTTAGGGAAGTTGGTTGTTATGTTTGACATGACCTAAACTTAAGAAGTCTTAAGGATTATTTAGGTAACCCTTAAGATGGTGTATGGGCGTTCTCTTCTAGGAGTACTTAAGTAAGTCTTTTTGGTAGCCTTGGTAAGGAGAATGTCATATCTTATATGTTATGTATGTTGGTGTATTGTAAGTGTGTAGGTGTCTCATTAATATTTAGGATCGTTTAGGCACATTTAGAGAGGGTGTATGGGTCGTCTCTCTTTGTGTGACTTAAGTGAATCTTAGGATAGCTTTCAGTGGGATAACTACATGCTAGAAGGTGTCTCATCTGGAGGTAAGTGGATTCACTGTAACAGTAAAACACTTCACTGTACAGTGAAATCAGCTCACTGTAAGGTGGGTTCTAAAATTATGATATTTGGTTTAAAGTATTTCTTATGTGTTTGTAAGTTGTTAAATATTGTTCTTATGATTATATTATGATATTTAAAAGAAAATATGCATATTTCCAATAAATGTCCATTTTCAAGATTTTTATGCATTATGCCATACTTAGTAGACGTGGTTGTACTAATTCCATGCTTTTATCTATCTCTATAGTTGTTGGTAGGTGAGGAGCATTTGGGAAGGAAGAGTTGGACTGTATCATCGTTCAAGAGAAGTTGAAGTATGTCCTTAATTGACTCGAGGGCATATATAGATGTCTTTTATGTATGTTATTTCAAAGTATTGTAATATACTAAGTATTTCTATATTCGTATTGTGTATGGGCCGTGTCCCAAGTATTCTCGTGACTTAAATTTGATGAGATTGAGACTTAGTACTTCCTATGATTTTATATGAAAGAGTTTTTAAAGACTATGATTTGTTTTGTGAAAAGTTTTAATTTAGCACTACTTTTCACTATGTATATGCGATGAATGATATGAAAGAGCTTGTATAAGACCTCCGAGAGGTCGAGTAAGCCGGTTACAATCTGAGATTGTGCCCTAACTTCTAGGGTATGGTCTTGGGATGTAACAATATCCTCGGAACTCATGAGGACTCACAAATTGACATAGGAAAGAGCCAAATCTTCTTCTTTTATGACCACGAATCTCCTTAATGGCCCGAACTTAAAATGTTTGGGAAAAAAGAAAAAAAATATGGGTTAGTACAAAGCACATGTACTAAGTATGGCTCTGATGCACAAATATCATCAATGCATGAGAAAAGGGAAATTTAGTCAAAATCATGCTTTCAATGAAATTAACTCAACATGCATATGAGTATAATAAGTCAATTCAACATAATAGCAACCCAATTGTAGATCACCCAAGCAATACTTGTGCAATGCCAATGATAGAACCCTATAATCCTATCCAAGTCTAAGTATCACATTAAGTAACCCACTTCATACTTACAACATATTCTCTTAGATTCATCATAACATGATTAATAAATGAATACTACTCATAGCTTATCAACATAATCATAATCATAGTCATAATAAAATAAAAAAACTACAAGGACCATCCCTTAGGATCCCACGTGTGCAATGAGTGAGAGAAGTCCCATACCCTCCCTCACCCTATGTAGTAGCCTTCAAGACAACCCTACTAAGAGTTCACATACTTAACTTGTTCATTTACTTTTACATTAGGGAAAGAAGTGAAATAACCAACATGAGACCATGTGAGTTACATGGAATGTGGTGTTCTACTCCCACACCGAAAAGAGAGGGCTAACTCTTACCTAAGGTGTAACCATTCGTACATAGTTCTCTAAGTGGATCCACTAAGCTAGAGTCCTATTAGGGACATAGTTATGGGTCAAGGAGATTGTTTCTAGAAACCTTGACTTACTAACGTGGAGGTTTCCATCTCATGAGACAACACATAATTTGGGAATTCGGACTTACTAACGTGAGGAACCCATGTAGGAGGCCGGACTTACTAACGTGATACCTCCATCTCATATAACATGCCCTTTCGGTGCTAAGCAATTTTCCATTTATTAATCATATTATCTCATCATACAAGTTCACATTATTCTCTTTTAGACCCCTATGTAAACATCTTATCATATATAGATAGGTCATCACAAGCAAGAACAATCCTTTCACTTTAGGCACCACCTCATAAGTGAGTAAACCTTTCACTTAACACTTTATTATAATCATGAGAAACTACTTTCAATAATATAATAATAATACCATAACATGCTTGCATAATGCATAACCAGTTCAATAGTTTAGGGTTAAGGATGAGGTATACTTAGCAGCAACATCAATCCACACATTAGATATAAGAGCATTATTATCTAAGTAACAAATTCTTCATAATTGAATCCAAGAAGAACCAATCAACATACATCATTGCCCTTCCAAGAACCTTCATACTTCCATTAAAAAGAATACATAACCAATCACATAAACAAGGTAAATTCAAGAAGCATTTACATAATTAACAACAATGTAGTCAATCTACATGTTCATAATCTTCGCAATTCATCATATCAATTCAAGGTTTTCATGAAATTGGTAGAAGGACATGGGTCTCGGGAAAATCATCAATTAACCATCAATTAAATTTCGCTAGTTTTCGAACGTTAAGGCTTTTCTTTAATGTTATGGCTCCAATACTTCTCAAACAAGTTATATACACTATTTTAGGTCTAAAATAATCGTTATAAAACATATGATGCTCCAGTATAGGTCATGGAATTTCTGGGGTGTGTCAATACTCCCCCCTTTAGGAACATTCGTCCCCGAATGACACTGTAGACCCTTATAAGAGGAAGAGACTCAAGACTAGCAGCCCAACCAACAACAACATAATAGAATGAGTCACAACTAATTTTAGGAATCATTCATTCCTTTCAATATATAATCATTTCAGTAACACATAGGAACTTAATCGACAACATACCATATACATAACTCAACTTTTCATATCACATAAGGAGGAACTACCTTCTCCATTTCAATATGAGCTCAGTATGAACATTAAGGGTTGACATGTTGATTTCTTATCAAAACAGTATCAAACATGCTCACTATAATTTCCATGATTACTTATAGCATACCACACACATTAAGTGAAAGCCAACCATAAGAAATTTGTTTCATGAAAAGTAAAGAAATCAATTTAGGCATGGATTTCTACTATAATATGCACATATTTAGAAAAACGTGATAAGTTCAACATTATTCATAATAGTAATAAAGGAACTACTAACCTCAATCATAGCTAGGAGTAAGGGAAAAGAGATGAGGATAGCGAGACTTCATGTCGGACTCGGCCTCCCATGTTACGCCCTGAATAAGGTGGTTCCTCCATAGAACTTTTACGGAGACAACCTCCTTATTACTCAATTTCTTAACTTGGCAATCCAAGATCTACACCGGGACCTCTTCATAAGAGAGGTCCTCTTTTACCCCTAGACCTTCTAGAGGAAAAATGGAAACCGGATCACTTATACACTTCTTAAGCATAGAAACATGGAACACCGGATGAATCATGGACAACTCATTTGGAAACTTCAACTCATAGGCAACACTACCGACTCTCTTGAAAATTTCATATGGACCCATATAACGAGGACTAAGCTTCCCCTTCTTTCCAAACCTCATCACCCCTTTCATGGATGAAATTTTCAAATAGACCCAATCTCCTACTTTGAATTCAAGGTCCCTCTTTCTATTGTCGGCATAGGATTTTTGTCGACTTTGAGCTGTTTTTACTCTATCTCTTATAATCTAAACCTTCTCGAGGGATTCATACATCAAATTGTGACCAAGTAGAGAAAACTCATCTACCTCATACCACCCAACCGGGGATCTACACCTTCTCTCATAAAGCGCTTCGAAGGGTGCCATAGAGATAGTCAAATGATAGCTATTGTTGTAGGAAAACTCTATCAAAGGAAGGTGATCATCCCAATATCCTTTGAAATCAATCACACAAGCCCTCAACATGTCTTCAAGAGTTTGAATAGTGAGTTCCGCTTGACCATCCGTCTTGGGATGAAATGCGGTACTAAGCTTCACCTTCGTACCAATCCCACATTGGAAAGCTTTCCAAAAATGGGATGTAAATTGAGTACCTCTATCTGAAATGATGGACAGAGGTTCTCCATGTAAATTCACGAACTCTTTGATGTACAATTTGGCATAATCTTCTGCCGAATATGTGACTTTGACGGGAAGGAAATGTGCGGACTTGGTTAGTCATGTTGTCTTCTAGTATGATGCAACCCCACTACGAAGTCCAAGTTAATATCCTCCCATTTCCATGTAGGAATATTTATACTTTGAGTCAACCCACCCGACCTTTAATGGTACGCTTTGACTTGTTGGCAATTTGGACACTTAGCAACAAATCCGCTATGTCCCTTTTCTTACTATTCCACTAATAATTTTTTTGTAACTCGTGGTACATCTTTGTGGCACCCGAGTGAATTGAATACCGGGAGCCATGAGCCTATTCCATGATAAATTCCCTTAAACCATCCACATACGGCACACACAACCTTCCTTGGTGCCTAAGCACCCCATCTTCTCCTTGAGAGAAAGACGCATTGAACTTACTAAGGACTGTTTCCTTCAACTCCATCAATAGGGGATCAAGGTGTTTCTTGGATTTCACCCCAACCACTAAAGACAACTCGGAGTTGTGGAGAACCACGAAACCACCCTTTGGAGAGTCTTCTAGTTGGACGCCCAAACGAGCCAATCTATAAACCTCTTTTACTAAGTCATTCTATCATCAACCACATGAGTCACACTACCCTTGGAAACTCTACTCAAGGCATCACTAGCACATTAGCTTCCGGGATGGTAAAGGACACTCATGTCATAGTCCTTTAAAAGTTCTAACCATTTTCTTTGACGTAGTTTCAAATCTTTTAGGGTAAACACATATTGTAAACTCTTATGATTGGTGAATACATCAAAATGTACCCCATAGAGATAATGTCTCCAAATTTTAAATGCAAATACCACGGAAGCAAGCTCAAGGTCATGAGTTGAGTAATTATTCTCATGTGGCTTGAGTTGAATGGATTCATACACTATGACTTTCCCATTTTGCATGAGCACACATCCTAGAACCACTCGGGAGGTATCACAATAAACCACAAATCCTTCGGTATCCTCCGGTAAAGTCAATACTAAAGCGAAGGTGAGTATATCTTTCAATAATTGGAAACTCTTTTCACATGATTCCGACCATTTGAATTTGGACTTCATCTGGGTTAAGGCCGTTAATGGAGATGCGATAGACGATAATCCCTCAATAAACATCCTATAGTAACTGGCCAACCCTAGAAAACTTCGGATGTCGGTAGGAATCAATGGTCTAGGCCATCTTTTGACCACTTCTGTCTTCCTTGGGTCAACCTCTACCCCTTCACTCGAGACAATGTGACAAAGAAAGGCAATCGATCTCAACCAAAGATCGTACTTGCTAAACTTAGCAAATAGTTGGTTATCCTTGAGAACATGCAAAACTAATCTCAAGTGTATCATATGATCATTTTCACTCCTAGAGTATATCAAAATGTCATCAATGAAAACAATCACAAGCAAATCAAGATACTTTTTAAAAACTCGATCCATAATATCCATGAATGCCGCCGAGGAATTTGTTAGACCAAATGACATCACTACGAATTAAAAGTGACCATATCTTATTCGAAATGTCATTTTAGGAATATCCACCTCCCTTACTCTAATTTGATGATAACCCGACCTCAAGTCAATCTTTGAAAAGTAACTCGCTCCTTGGAGTTGATCAAACAAGTCATCAATCTTAGGGAGCGGGTAATTATTCTTTATAGTGACTTTGTTCAGTTGCCAATAATCGATGCACATTCTCAATGACCCATCCTTCTTTTTTACAAACAATATCGGAGCACCCCATGTCGAATGCTCGGTTTAATAAAGACCTTTCTAACAAATCTTTGAGTTGTGCCTGTAGCTCCTTCAACTCTACCGGGGCCATCTGATAAGGAGGGATTGGAATAGGTTGTGTATCCAGCAATAACTCTATGCCGAATTCAATCTCCCGTTCAGGAGGAATTCCGATAAGGTCATCGGGAAAGACCTCCGGATATTCCCTCACTACTGGTACCGACTCTATTGGAGGGACCTCGGATTCAATATCTCTAAGTCTTACTATGTGGTAGAGACAACAATTTGAAATCAATTTGCAAGGTTTTAAACATGAGATGATCGTACCCCTAGGATTTAAATTTCCTCCCTTCCACTAAAAAATGGGTTCATTTGGGAATTGAAATTTCACTATCCTTGTAATACAATCAGTAGAGGCAAAGCAATCATGCAACCAATCCATACCCAATATAACATCAAAATATAGCATATCAAGTTCTATAAAGTTAACTAATGTAACTCTATTGGGCAAAAATATAGGACAACCTTTATCGACTCTATTAACCACCACGAAATCACCCACCGGGGTAGAACCCGAAAAAGGTTTGTCTAATATGTGAGGTAGTATTTCAAATTTCATGGTTACAACAGGGGTCACGGATGACAATGTAGCTCCCAGATCCAACAAAGCATATACATCAAAGGAAATAATTTTAACGTACCGGTGAGGTATCTTGATCACTTCGGGATTGGAGAGCATAAAAGTGATTCTTCTTAGGAGCATCTGGATATGGGGCACTTGCTTGAGCTTGCGCATTTTCCCTTCCTTGAGACTTCATCATAGAGCAACATCTCTTAATGTGACCACTCTTGCCACAACCATAGCAATTATTTGTGCCAACTAGGCACTTACCATCATTCTTACTACAAAATTTTGAACAAAGAGGCTTCTCAACATAAGAGCCACCATTTGTCCCCTCTTGGGGATTGGGAGTAAACACCTTACTCTTGTTGACCCTTGGAGCATTAGGAGGTCCTTGGTTGGAAATCATCCTTTTGGACCTTGGTTTGTCTTGTAACCTCAAACCTATTCTTAGAAGAATTCCCCTTTTTGGTTGTCACCTTCTTCAACTCCGTATCAACTTGATTAAGATTTTGCTCCTCTATTTGTTCGGCATAAACCATGAGACGAGAGATGTCCATGTTAGGAATCAACATAGCCGACCTACATTCATTAACCATAATATAGGATATCCCCATGACAATTTTATTCATCTTGTCCCTAGAATCTGCAACCATAGTAGGAGTATGCTTTGATAGTTGAGTGACTTGAGGCTATACTCCTTCAAGATCATACCACATTGACGAAGGTTGATGAATTCTTGCATTTTTCCTAGCCCTTCGTTCCAAGGGAAAGAAACTATCAAGGAAAGCCGTTTTGAAAGCTCCCCAAGTAATTCGGCCTTCTATAACCGGCCTCTCAGTATTCCATTGCTCATACCACACTTGAGCTACATCTTTGAGTTGGTAGGCGGCTATTTCTTCCTTTTGTTGAGAAGAAACACCCATAGGATCAAGATTTTGAAAACTTCATCAATGAACCCTTGTAGATCCTCCTCCACATTAGAACCATAGAAAGTAGGGGGGATTCATCCTTGTGAAATCCCTAATCCTTGGAGAGGTAGTGTTAACATTGGGGTTCACTTGCACCCTTGAATCCCTTGAAACTTGAGTAGCCAACACTTGAATCAAGCTATGTATGGCCGACCTTATCTCAACGTTAAACATAGCCCCTTCTTCAATAGGAACTTGAGGATTTTGAGGAGCTTGAGGCGTAACCGCCTAATTCAAATTCTTCTCTCTGTCCCTTTGAGCATTGTTCCTCCTTGTATTCTTTGCCTATAAGCACAATAAAAGATTAGAACAAAGAACTAAATAGAGATACGATGACAAGCGAGTAAAAGTTCCGAAGCATCACATAGTTTCTCATTCATAAGTGTGGCGCGCTTCACAAATATGAATAAGACCCTACATAGACGTGGTTTAGTAAGACATCAATCCTAAGATTTCTCAACCTCATGCACTGATACCAAGTTTGTTACGACCCAAAGTACCCCTTAGGCGTAACCAGCGTCGTCGTCCTCTACGAGGACTAAGACAAGCCCTTGGCATTCGTCATAGCACATCATATGTAAGGAAAAGACAGAAAAATTTAAAACTTTACATATGGAGTTTACATAGACTCCTAACATACAAAGTGTACATAGATTTGTCTTTTAGCATAACAACTCACATAGAAGTCTAAAATCTGATCTCACATATAAACCATCTACAAGAGTATGAATCACAATAGTACGGGCATAACCCTTAGTCTATTACAATATGCCTTATAGGCTACAATGAAGTCTCAACATGATAATGGAATAATTGTCTCAAACATAGACAAAAATAATAAGGCTTGATGAGTGGATCTATCCTTGAAACTCATGAGGACTCACCAATTGACTTAGGAAAGAGCCAAGTCTTCTTCTTCATTGCACGAATCTGTTGAACGGCCAGAACCTAAAATGTTTGGGAAAAAGGGAGAAAATATGGGTTGGTACAAACCACATGTACTAAGTATGACTCCTATGCACAAAAATCATCAATGCATGAGAAAAGAAAAAAATTAGTTAAAATCATGTTTTCTATCAAATTAACTCAACATACATATGTAAGAAGCATAATAAGTAAATTCAACATAATAGCAACCCAACATGTAGATCACCCAAGAAATACTTGTGCAATGCCAAAGATAGAACCCCATAATCCTATCCAAGGCTAAGTATCACATTCAGTTGTCACATCCGGGGAGCACCCCTAAGAAGTAAGCGGTGGCGGCGGCCTCTTTGAGGACTAAGACTAGCCTCTTATCTTACATCATTACATTCATAGGTTAAAAATGCGGAAAATTTAAAACTTTTTGTTAACTTATATATTGAGGTTTACATAGAACTCTACATACACATAATAATTATATCGAGTATACATAGACCCTTCATATAGGAAGATTACATAGTCTTCTACCTTTATAGCACACACATATATATTAGATACGATATTGTCTTAAAACGGATGTCTCATATCATAACCATCTAAACAAGAGTATAACAATTGGTCATAGCCCATACATCAATGATAGAATCCACATATAGGCTATTAAAAAAAATGTCTCCAATGAAAAGGAAAGAACATAAAAGTCTTAACACTAAAACAACATTAGTGGCTTGATAATGGCATTATTCTCGGAAAGTGAGGACCTACCGAAACACTTGGGAAATTTCCAAGCAGTCTTCAATGTCCTTTAACTAAGTTCAATGGCCGGACCCTACAATTTGTAGTAAACATAAACATGGTGTTAGTACACACTTGTACTAAGTATGAGTATATTCACATAAAACAATTTAAAATCATGCTAAAGAGGACACTTGTTCAAAACATACTAATTTACTTTGAAAAGGCTTATGCACATCCAAGAACCCATATAAACCAAATAACACATAACTCTTAAGTAAAGGCCATATACAACACAAGACCAAGATCATCAAGTATAGTCAGGTCAATACATATAAGAGTTCATACTATCATAACATAATCAAGACCCTTACCCACAACCCATCATTTAGCCTGCAAGTGCAGTGACCAAGTAAAGCCCCATAACCTTACTTAATCAAGAAAACCAAACAAAGGATCATAAGCAACATCCAACTCAATGTAACATACATCAATAGTAATCATCATCACATTGAGCAATATAGACCAATAGCATGTTCATAAATTAAACTATCAACATATATGAACATCAACATGTAAAGTCATCATATTCATAGCATATACATTATAAGAACAGAAGAACAACCTCCTAAGTATCCCCTCAAGGCAAACTAGTACAAGACATAGGTAAAGTCCCATACCCCTACCTATGCTAAGTCAAACCTCTCAAGTCACCCTAGTTAGCGTATAGTTCATTACTTCATTTTACTTTCGGGAACACTTGACTTAACCTACATAGACCACAAGAGCTATGTGTGGAATCTGGTGTTACAAAATCTTACACTAATGGAAGGTGGACTACCGGCCAAAGTAGTACCAAACATGAACATAGCATCTAGGTGGATCCACTAGCTAGTATTTGTATGGTGGGAACATAGTTTATGGAGCTTGTGGGATCTCATGGAAACATCACTCTATGCCCTTTTTGGACTATGAGGCTATCCACCCCGTAAGAACTATGGTGAACCCTACAATCCCTCCTTGGGAAAGTGTCACCCCTCATCTACAAGATCAATTTTGCTAAGCTAGAGTCCCTTTTTAAATGGCTTTAATGCCTTTATTAATGATCATAGCTTATTTTAGGTCATAGGGTCTAATCGCTTGTATAGTCTTTGTCATTATCGCATTAGGAATTACATGAGAATATCCTTTCATGGCAACTCTGATATGTGAGATTAGCATAACAACATCATCATGTATTTAATAAGGCACATAGTACTTCATAACCAACCTTATATCATTTCATCTTAAAAATAATCTCACAATCACATAGTAAAGACATTTCAATTCATCATCATACAAACACCTATTTAGGCTAATCACAAGTCATGCTTCAATTGAACTACATCATCAATCACAATCCATCATAATTGAAGTAAAGGTTAGGATCATAAAGACTTACTCAATCTCTTTCCATATCCACCATCACGGTCTTATCATCAACCAACCAATTACATCCAACAATAGGTGTAGTAACATCAATCTATAGTAATTAACACATGAAATAGGTCAATTGCATCATCACAATCCAATTAACATCAATTCACAACATAGGGTTAAGGGAAATAGGGTTCATCATGAATTTTTCAAGAAATAGATCAAATCCCAACATTAAATTACCCTAGTAAGTCCATGAATGCATTATAATAGATAAAACAAGTCTAATGATCAATTCATACTTCAATTCCAATCAATTTACAATTAAGACCTAAGATTTGGGGAGTTGGGGAAAGGAGCATGATCAACATGAAATTCAATCAATTAACCATCAATCTATACCTAATAGTCATAATTAGTCACAATTAATCAATATCAATCATCAATTTGAAGTTTAGAAGGAAACCCGTTAGAATAGAAAAACCCTTAGAATTGGGTGTTTAGGAATCAACTTTGAAAGGATCTCTTGGGGAAAGAAATCCCAAGAGTGAAGAACCTATACCTAAATAAATATTAATCCATGAAATTGAAGTGAAATCCTAGAGAAATTGGTCTACTTCTTCAAGCTTTCTTTTTCCTTCAATGGAGGATGAATAAAGAGAGAAAGTAGAGAGAGGCGAGAGCTTTTGGTTTTGATTTGGGAATTTTATTTGAGTTGTAAATGTGAGGGAGAACTGATTGGAACTCAATTTATAGACCCCCCATGATATACCAAAAATACTTCTCACTTAAGTTAACCCTTTCATGAAGTTAAACTTCAAATCCAAATTTCAGATTTTTGTCGGGGAACAAGTCCGCGACGCGGAGCTATTCCTGCATGATTTTCTAATTTGTTTTTTGATACAAAGAAGTCCTCTACCTGCCCGCGACGCAAACTTGAGATTTGACCAAAAGCCACCAAAGTCCGTGACGCGGACTTGTTTCATCTATGTGCATTTTGGCTGCTTCCTACCAAGCCGAGTTTAGGGTTCTTTCGTGGACCCCTAAGGCGACCGTTGAGGGGTCGGACCTGAAAGTTTTTCACTCTATATACTAGGTTTTACCTATTTAGAGTCATTTTTCATGTTTTGGACCTCATACGACACCTCTAAACCTTCCCGAAAGCCTAAGGACGCTCCACTAGTTAAATTACACTAGCTTTCGAACGCCATGGACGTTTCTTGATGTCTTGACTCCAAAATATCCTAAATTATTTATTAACATTATTTTAGGCCTTATGACAGTGTTACTAACCTTATATCAACATGAGAGTCTCTAGTTAAGGTCATTGACTTTCGGAGTGTTACATAAGCACCCACTTCATACTTACAACATATTCTCTTAGAGTCATCATAACATGATTAATACATGAATACTACTCATAGCTTATCAGCATAATTGTAATAATAGTCATAATCATAAAACAACACTACTAGGACCATCCCTTAGGATCCCACATGTGCAATGAGTGAGAGAAGTCACATACCCTCCCTCACCCTATGTAGTTGTAACATTTCGAAAATCCAAGACGTGTCATTAAGCCAAACATAGATATCATGAAGTCTAGACACTGTTTTTAAGGTTAACTTAATGATATAGGTCATTTAGGGATTCTAGGAACCAAAACATCCAAGAACGTCCATGACGTTCAAAAGTTGGTTCAAAGAGGTACTAGTGTGCCTTGGCCTATTTGACTAGTTCGTAAGAGTCGGAAAGTAACGACAATTGCTGAAAATGTGTGGAACACGTGTTAGAGATGTTTCATCGTTGAAAAGTCCGGGTACGACTCTCCAAGGACCAACCCAGGGCCCTTGAAGAGGACCCTGTAGATTGAGGCAACAATGCCTAGGCAGTGTGCATCCACGGAGGGGGCTACTGTCCGTGTGTTGGCTGACGGGGTGTCGATTCAACCGTCGTCCCACACTTAGCCAATTTTAGAAAGCCCTCGCTTGCACAAGTCTTTGAACTCATCAACGGATGTACATGACGAGAGGGGGGTAGGCTCGTCGACTCACAGATGGCACGTCGACGGGGTTCCGTCTGTGAGGGCTTACATTTTTTGGCACATTTTTAATTAAATTCATTTAGTTAGTTAAGGGGTTAGGGGGTTAATTAAGGTATTAATAGGGGTCTAATTAATTAGTTAGTCACCCATATAAAGTCCTCAACCCGATTCAACTAATTAGAACTCTAAAATCAATTACTCTATATTCTCTCTTCTTTCTCTCTCTATTGGAAGACTCCATTGAAGACTAAGCTAGAGAAGGGCTTTGGGGGCTGGAAAGGGACGAATTCATCTTCAAATCATTGTCAAAATGTTAAGGTATGGGATCTCTTCACCTTTGAGACCACTTTCCTCAAAGGGTTCATTCAAAGTGTTTTCAAATCAAGAGTTTTCAAATGGGTTTCATCTAATCTCGAAATTGAACTTATGAATTGAGTTGTTGATGATTCTGTTAGTCTATGTTGAATAGATTAACATGTATTCTAACTTGATTAGGGTAATTTTTTATTGTCTTGCCTAAATTGAAGAACATGATCCAAAGTCCCTAACCCTAGGTTGTGATCTTGACTTATATTGTATATTGTTCATTCAATTGACTTGGTTAAGGGTTGAATTATTACTAGATGATGTTTTTATGCTAATTATGAATGAATTAGGGTGATGTATAGTCTTTCATACTAGTTTCTTGAGAATTTATATAGGGTATGATGATTTGAGTTAATCCTAAACTTTGATCTATTTATGGAATTGTGATCTAGTGATTCTTTTAGACTTATGATTATATTGGTTATTGAATTGTGCTGACTTGATGACCTAATTGAGTTGAATAAAGGGTGGATGGTAAGATCTTGATGATGAATTGTGAAGAAGACTTGGTAAGTATTGTGATCCCTATACTTTGCTTCAATTATGATTAATTGTGATTAAGTCATGAAGATTGTGTTGGAGTATGCCTTGTTTAGGATTGATAGGGTGGTATGATATTGAATTGAAATGTCTTGCTTATGGTTGTGAGGTTGATTAAGTTGTAAAGTTATAAGGATGATGGTGATTACAAATGTGCCTTATTATGAAAGATTATGTAATGTGTTAACCTTACTTATGTGGATTGTGATGAAAGGATTATACTCATGCAATTTCTTGTTGAGCTATTATGATGATGATTATAAAGGTCTAGACCCTATGACCTAAACTAAGTTATGATTGATAATTAAAGACATTAAATACATTTCAAGAAGGGAGATAGCTTATTACCGAGTGATCTTGTATGTGAGAGGGTTACACTTTCCCACATAGGGAAAGTAGGGTTCACTAAAGTTCACACGGGGTGGATAGCCTCATGACCCAAATACGGTGTAGAGTGATGTTTCCAATGTTGCCCCAAGTTCCATAACTATGTTGCCACCATAGGAATAATAGCTAGTGGATCCACCTAGATGTACATTTCATGTTAGGTTCTATCTTGGCCGGTAGACCACCTTCCATCGGTGTAAGGTTTTACGGCACTGGATTCCACATTAGCTCATGTGGTCTATGTCGGTTAAGGCAAGTGTTCCCTAAGCTAAAATGAAGAATGATGTATAGACTAACTAAAGTGATTTGAGGGGTTTGACTTAGCTAAGGTAGGGGTATGGGACTCTACCTATGCCTTGCACTAGTTTGACTTGATAGGAGCTTTAGGAGGTTAATATTATGTATATAAATGATGTTAAATGTAGTTGACCTTATATGATTATTATGATGCTTATGAACATGTAATTGGTCTTTATTGCTAAAGTATGAACTTATGTGTACTTGAAGGTTATGTTACGTGAAGTGAGTTACTATTTATGGTTCTTACTGGGTTACTTTATTGAGTATGGTTATGGGGTTTTGCTTGGTCGTTGCCCTTGTTGAATTTATGAGGATTATGATTAGTTGTCTTGCTTTACTAGTTACATGATGAACTCTTATTCATGCTTGTGATGTTATTACTTTGTGATAGAGTTAAATGAGATTATGGGTTCAAGTATGTTGGTGTGCATATAGCTTATTTGATTTGTTGAACATGTCTAAATTATTGGTGTAGTTTGTTGATTGTGCATAAGTCTTTAAAGAGGTAAAATGTCATGATTTAACTAAATGTCACCTTTTAGCATGTTTGGTTGTTATATGTGCATATGGTCTCATACTTAGTACATGTGGCGTACTAACCCCATTTTCTCCTTTTTTCCCAAAACATTTTAGGTTCCGGTCGTTGAGGTTTCATTCTAGACGATCTAAAAGGAGGCTTGTATATTCTCTCTTATCCAAGTGGTAGGTCATCATTTGGCCAAGGACGATGCTAATATTCTAGATACGGATTTGATTAGATATTAAGACACTTATGTTTACTCTATCTTTCATTTGAGAACAAGTTGTATAAAGCCTATATGTTTCTTACTTTTATTTTTGTAGGGCTATTCCCAAGTTTATATTGTCATTCTAGATGGTTATGAGTTGAGACGGATTTTATGACTCTATTTTTATCTTATATATGTATGTGAAATAAAAGTAGAAGACTAAGTAATCTTCTTATACGAAGGTCTATGTATACTTGATAATAATACTATTACGTGTATGTCGAGGTCTATGTCAACCTCCAATTAGATATAGTTAAAAGTTTTAAATTCTTCCAAATTTTTGACTTGTGAATGCAATGATGAAAATCTAAGGGTCTATTCTTAGTCCTCAAAGAGGACGACGAGCCGGTTACGTCGAGGGGGTAAACCCGGATGTGACAGTAGTAGCCTTCAAAAAAACCCTAATAAGAGTTCACATACTTAACTTGTTCATTTACTTTTACATTAGGGAAATAAGTGCATTAACCGACCTGATACCATGTGAGCCACATGGAATCCGATGTTCTACTCCCACACCGAAAAGTGAGGGTTAACACTTGCCTAAGTTGTAACCATTTGTACATAGCTATCTAAGTGATCCACTAAGCTAGAGTTTTATGTGGGCACATAGTTAAGGGTCAAGGATATTGTTTCTACAAACCTTGACTTACTAACGTGGAGGTTTCCATCTCATGAGACAACACATAATTCGGGAATCCGGACTTACTAACATGAGGAACCCATGTGGGAGGCCGGACTTACTAACGTGATACATCCATCTCATATACATTCCCTTTCGGTGCTAGGAAATTATTCCCTTTAGTAATCATATTATCTCATCATCCAAGTTCACATTAGTCTCTTCTATACCCCTACGTAAACATCTTATAATATATAGCTCATAGGTCATCACAAGTGAGAACAATCCTTTAACGTTAGGCACCAACTCATAAGTGAGTAAACCTTTCACTTAACACTTTATAATAATAATGAGAAACTACTTTCAATCATATAATAATCATACCATAGCATGCTTGCATAATTCATAACCAATTCAATAGTCTAGAGTTAAGGATGAGGAATACTTAGCAGCAACATCAAACACACAGATTAGACATAAGTGCATTACTATCTAAGTAACTCATACTTCATAATTGAATCCAAGAAGAACCAATCAAAATACCTCCTTGCCCTTCGAAGAAACTTCATACTTCCATTACCAAGAATACATAACCAATTGCATAAACAAGGTAAATTCAAGAAGCAATTACATAATTAACAACAAAGTAGTCAATCTGCATGTTCATAATCTTCACAATTTACCATATCACTTCAAGGTTTTCATGAAATTGGGGAAGGACATGGTTCTAGGGAAATATCATAAGAAATCATCAATTAACCGTCAATATATATTTAGACAACCTTAATTCATCACAATTAACCACAATTGATTCATAATTCCGTTATTCAAAGAAGACCCATGTGTAGAAGAAAAACCTATATTTGGGGGATTTAGAAATCATCTTTTGGAGGGACATATTAGGGAAAAGGATACCAAGAGTGAAAGAAATCATTCCTTAAAGATGATAAATCCACGAAATTGGGTTGGAAACTTGAAGGCTTGATCTTCTTGTTAAAGATCTATTGGTCTTCAATGGAGGTTTGGAGGAAGAGAGAATTTGGGAGAGATGAGAGTGTTTTTTGATTTCAACTTTAGGATTTGATTTTGTATGTTAAAATTGACATAAAACTTACCCTAATACCTTATATAGTCGCCCATTAAATTACCTAAAAGACCCGTCACTTCAATGAGTCTTTTTGTGAAGTCAAAATGTTTAAAATATGACCTTTACGAATCTGGGAAATAGCTGTTGGTCGCGGGGTTAATTTTAAAATACGGGTTGAGGAAGTGAGACTCGTGTAGGCACCGCGTCGCTAGGACATGTTCAAATCTCCCTGTGATGGCTGCGCATCGCTCAACATCCACCAGAATCATGTTGCACGCTGGCAGCCTGCTCGACCATGTTTGGGTCCTCCCCAAGGACCCTTCCGGTGGTCCTTCTGGTGTCCTGATTGTACAGTTTGACCCTCTATACTACATTTTACCTATTCAAAGTCATTTTACAAGTTTTAGACTTCATATGACCCTCCGAAACCTCCACAAAACATAGGGACGTCAACTAGTTAAATTTTGCTAGTTTCCGGACGTTAAGGGTTCTCTTTAATGGTATGGCTCCAATACTTCTCAAACAAGTTATACACAATATTTAAGGTCTAAAATTATCATTATACAATATATTATACTCTAGCATAGTTCATTGAATTTCCGGGGTGTGTCAGTAAGCTAAGAGGCTAGTCTTAGTCCTCGATGAGGACGACGACGCCGGTTACATCTAGGGGGTGCTCCTCTGATGTGACAAACTTGATATCAAAGAATCAGGTTGAATATATTTAAATTTGATGTCCCATATAACCACGTTTATGCAGATTCTTATTTATGATTGTGAAGCACGCCACACTTATGAATAGGAAACTATATGATGCTTAGGAAATTTTCATTTTCTTTTAAACTCAATGTGGTGCATCTAGGTCTACTTTATGTGTGCTTTCATCTAAACCTAGTATCATGGTTATAGGTATGAATACTGGAAGGGAAGCCACAGGATGACATGATGAAGAGATTGCTAATTCGGGAGTTCCTCCCCGTGGCAATCAAGACCCTCCTCTTGAAGAAGTTGGTAATGGTGATCAAGCTCCGGCCAATTCTCCGGCCTTGTAGGATGGGACATAATGGAAGCCTTTCTCCAAATGTCCCAAGTCGTTACTACTCAAGCACAATCCGTCACTACCCAAGCTCAAGCTCTGACAGCCCAAGCTAATCAGGAGGTGGTACCCCGAGAAAACCAATATGTTGTCACCATGACCTCCCGTTTGAGGGATTTCACAAGGATGAATTCCCCTAGCTTCTATGGGTCCAAAGTGGAGGAAGACATCCAAGAGTTCATTGATAAAGTCTAAAAAATCCTCTATGATATGGGGTTGACTACTAGTGAAAAGGCTGAATTAGCCACCTACCAACTCAAGGACGTGGCCCAAACTAGGTACATTCAATGGAGAGATAATAGGCTTTTAATAGGTGGTCCGGTGACATGGGAGAGTTTCAAGAAGGCTTTTCTTGATAGGTTATTTTCAAGGGAAAAGAGGGAAGCTAAGGTGGAAGAATTATCAACCTTTGTCAAGGAGGTATGAGTGTGCTTGACTACATTTTGAGATTTACTAAATTTTCAAAGTATGCTCTTTCTTTGGTTTAAGACCCGAGGGATGAAATGAGTCGCTTTGTGATGGGGGTGTTGGATGACTTGAAGGAAGAATTTCGTTCGGCTATGCGACATGATAATATGAACATTTCTCGTCTCATGGTTCATGCTCAACAAGTGGAAGAGACATGGTTAAGAGGAAGACTAGGAATACCAATAAGTCAAGGTCATATGATGGTGGTTCTTCAAAGGGTAAGCTTGATATTCAAGACAAACCAAGGTTCAGAAAGAGGTTTCCCAATCAAGTTCCTTCCAAATTTCCCAAGGCTCGTGATGATAGGGTGTCTAACCCTATATCTCAAAAGGAAAGAGGTACTAGCTCACCAAGCAAGACACTAACTTGTGGAAAGTGTGGCAAGAAGCATTATGGTGATTGCCTTGTTTGGACGGACAATTGCTTTGCGTTTGGAAAGAGTGGCCACAAGGTTAGGGATTGCCCTAATATGAAGGGGCAAGACAAAGGTAGCGGGAAACCTCAAGCTAGTGGTTCTAATGTGGATCCTCCAATGAATAATCGCTTTTATCCACATCGCTCTAGGGGTGAACAAGACAGTTCTCCCGATGTGGTGACCGGTATGTTACAAGTCTTCTTTATTGATGTATATTTTTTACTTGATCCAGGTTCTACCCTATCTTTCGTTACTCCTTTGATAGCTAGAAAGTTTGATATTTTTCCCGATATTTTAAATGAACCTTTTATGGTGTCCACCCCGATGGGTGAGTCGGCGTTCTCAAAAAAAGTATATAGAAATTGTCCTATAATGTTGCCCAATAGAGTTACTCATGTTGAATTAGTAGAACTTGATATGATCGATTTTAATGTCATTTTTGGGATGGCTTGGTTGCATGATTGTTTTGCTTCCATTGATTATATAACTAGAAAAGTTTAATTTTCCAAATGAACCCGTTTTAGAGTGGAAGGGGGGAAATTATATTTCTAGAGGTCGTATTATTTCTTGTCTTAAGGCTTGTAAAATGACCTCAAAAGGGTGTCTATATCACATTATAAGAGTCAAATATTTAGACTCCTAAAATCCTCCCTTTGAGATGGTCCCCATAGTGAGGGAATTTACGGAGGTCTTTCCTAATGATCTTCGAGAATCCCTCCCGAATAGGAAATTGATTTTTGTATTGACTTGCTACCGGATACAAACCCTATTTCAATTCCTCCTTATCGGTTGGCTCCGGTCGAATTGAAAGAGTTGAAGTCTAAACTCAAGGACTTACTAGACAAAGGATACATTAAACCTAGTATTTCTCCATGGTGTGGTCCAGTGTTGTTTTTGAAGAACAGGGATGGGTCCCTTAGAATGTGCATTGATTACCGCCAACTCAATAAAGTCACTATTAGGAACAAGTATCCTCTCCCTCGGATTGACGAGTTGTTTGATCAACTCCAAGGGGCACGCTACTTTTCTAAGATTTACTTTAGATAGGGGTATCATCAACTTAGGGTGAGAGATGACGATATACCAAAAAAGGAATTTCAAACTATATATGGCCACTATGAGTTCGTAGTGATGTCTTTTGGTCTCACTAATGTCCGGCGGCGTTGATGGACCTCATGAATAGGGTATTTTGAAGTTACCTAGATTCATTTGTCATTGTCTTCATTGACGACATCTTGGTATATTCGAAAAATGAGGGTAAACACATGGACCATTTGAGAGTGGTGTTACCAGTGCTTAAGGAACACCAATTATTTGCCATGGATGGGAAAAGTGAGTTTTTGTTGAGGTCGGTGGCGTTTCTTGGTTATATCATCTCTAGTGAAGGAGTTGCGGTTGATCCAAGGAAAACCGAGGCGGTGAAAAATTAGCCTAGGCCATTGACTCCAACTGACATTAGGAGTTTCTTGGGTCTAGTGGGATCTATAGGAGGTTTGTGGATGGTTTTGGGTCTATTGCATCTCCCTTGACTACTTTGACCCAAAAGAGTGTGAAATTTGAGTGGTCGAAGGCATGTGAAAAATGCTTCCAAATCTTGAAAGAGAGGCTTACCTCCGCTCCGGTATTGACTTTAGCGGAGGGTACCAAAGTCTTTGTTGCATATTGTGAGGCATCCCGAGTGGGCTTGGGTTGTGTGCTTATGCAACATGGGAAAGTAGTAGCTTATGCTTCTAGACAACTTATGGTGCATGAGAAGAATTATGCAACTCATGATCTTGAGTTAGAGGCCATGGTATTTGCCTTGAAAATATGGAGGAATTATTTGTATGGTGTCCATGTTGATGTGTATACCGACCATAAGAGTATTCCATATGTGTTTACTCAAAAAGAGTTGAATCTCTGACAAAGAAGGTGGTTGGAAAGGTTGCATACGAGTTTAAATTACCTAGTGAGTTATCTTGGGTTCATCTGGTTTTCCATGTATCCATACTTAAGAAGTGCATTGGTGATCCTGAGTTCATACCACCTATTGAGGTTCTAGGTGTGGAAGAGAACCTCTCTTATGAGGAGGTTCCGATTGAAATATTTTATAGACAAGTGAAGAGGTTTAGGAACAAGGAGGTGACTTCCGTAAAGGTGTTATGGAAGAATCACCTAGTTGAGGGAGCAACATGGGAGGACGAGGATGACATAAAGTTCTGTTATCCTCATATCTTTGTTGATTAAGGTCAGTGGTTCCAATTAATGATCAAAATAATGAATAAATTGAATTTGACTTGTTTTGCAAAGATGTTCATATTTATGATTAAGGTTTTTACCAAAATGAAGTTTCATGTGAAAAAAGCTCTTTTACTCCATTTAGCACTTATTGTTGTATTTTGTATGTTGTTGCCTATGTGCAATGATATTGAACATTTTTATAGGTTGAGTTTTGGGTATAAGTGACTCTATATATTGTGTTGAACTCATGTTCTTTTTGAGAAGTAAATTCCTCATGTTGTGATTTTGAGCCTTATGTGAAAGAAATTGATGTTTTGAGTTACTATATGTAAATGCAATAATTATGTGTTGAATGAAGTTGTGAAGCACTCCTATGAGATAGTGAATCATAATGATTTTTTTATTGTTTTTGGTTTGGCTTCTAGTATTGAGTCTATCCTTTCCATTCAAAAGATTTTAGTGTCATTCGGGGACAAATGTTCCAAAAGGGAGGGGGGGGGGTAATGTAACACTACGAAAGTCCATGACCTAAGATAGAGCCTATCAAGAAGAACTTAACCTTAAAACATTGTTTCTAAGACTAAAGTAATGTTTATAAACCATTTAGGAAGTTTTAGAGTCAAGGCGTTAAGAAACGTTTATGATGTCCGAAAACTAGCCAAATCGAACTAGTTGATGTCCCTATGTTTGGTGAAAGTTTGGGAGGGTCATTTGAAGTCCCAAACTTATAAAAAGACTTTCAATAGGTATAATGTAGTACAAAAGGTCCAACCGTCCAGTAACGACTCCCCGAGGACCTCCCAAAAGGTCCGGGAGGAGGACCCAAACCTTGGTGAGCAAGCTGCCAAAGTAGTTTGCGGCAGCCAGAATTTGAGGGTCACTGCGCGATGCGCAGCTGACACGTGAGTGGAAAACGTTGCCTCGCCACGCATGCACTCCACAAGGTCCACTGTCTCAACCCGGATTTCAAAAATAAAATTTAAAATTAGCCCCGTGACGCGTAGCCATTTCCCAAATTTGTTGAAATCGTATTTTAAGCATTTTGACTTCACAAAAATACTCATTTAGGTGAGGGGTCTTTTGGGTAATTTAGGGGGTGACTATATATTGACTAAGGCTCAGTTTTATGTCATTTTTCACTCACCTAAATCAAATTCCCAATACAAGAAGAAGACCAATTTCTCTAGGATTTCACTTCAATTTTGTGGATTAATATTCATTAAGGTATGATTTCTTCACTCTTGGGATTCCTTTCCACAAGAGGTCATTTCAAAGTTGATTTCTAAATCATCCAATTCAATTGGTTTTTCAATTCTAATGGATTTTCTTTTAAACTTCAAATTGATGATAAATTGTGATTGCCTATGACTAATTAAGTGTAGATTGTTGGTTAATTGATGTTAATTGATGCCATTTCATATCGATCATGTCCCTTTCCCCAATTTCCCCAAATCTTATATCTTGCTTATAAATTGATGAGAATTGAAGAATGTATTGATTGATAGGTTTGTTTTATCTGTTCTAATTCATTCATGGACTGCCTAGGGTAATGTAATATTGGGATTGGATCTATTTCTTGAATAATTTATGATAAAACCTTTCCCCCTAACCCAAAGTTATGAATTAAAGTTAATTGGGATAGTGATGATGCTATTGACCTAGTTATTGTATTAATTACTATTGAATGATGTTGTCACACCCATTGTTGGGTTGAATTGGATTGTTTATGGTAAAACCTTGGATCATGGCTTGTGAAGGAGATTTGGTAAGTCTTGTGATCTCAACCCTTTACTTCAGTTATGATCACTTGTGTTTAGTGATGAAGTTATATTGAAGTATACCTTGTGATGAGATTGATAGGGTTGGTATGATGTTGAATTAGAATGTCTTGAACTATGGATTGTGAGTTGATGCCTAAGATGTAAATGTTATAAGAAAGGTGAAAACTTACCAATGTGCCTTATTATGATGTGACTATGTAAATGTGATAACCTCCTAGGTATGAATTGTAATGAAAGGAAAAGAGTCATGCAATTCTTATTGAGCTATGATGATGATGCTTATATGAGGGATATGTAACATTCCAGAAAATATACTTGTCTAGTGAAGAGTCTATGAGGTTTTAAGAATATGTATTGGGGTACATAGGCATCCCAATGCCCAATATTGAGTAATATTGGGCATGTTAGAGAATATTGGCTTAAGGGTGTTAGCCAATTTCTATGTTAAGTAACTTAAAATACACATTGATGTTCAAATGCTCCAACCCAAGCTTGTTTAGGAATTGTCCCTGCAATGAAGACCGTAAGCTATAATTCTTATATTCTTCGCTTACTCACATTAGGTACGAGGCATCCAAGTGTCAAGCCTAGGTACCATAGCACATGATCATTTAAAATGATCATGTAGATTAAAATATTCCCAAGACATTTAAAATTATCATGCAACTACAGAGTGCATGGTTAGGAAAGTGCACGTCAACACATGTGCAAGCACATGTGCTACCAGCCAAGAGACCAAGCCACCAAGCCCAACCGATTCGGTTAGGGCGGTAAGGGGACGACACGCGTTGGGTCAAGCCACGTGGGGCCGAGCTTCCTAACCAATCCTAGGCTCTAACTAACTTACCTAACTAGCTAACTAACCTAGGACTAACAAAAATGAACTAACTAAGGTGCCCGAAATCGTAAGACCTAACCGGATGACACTAGCCTAGTATCTAACTAAAGAAACATCCTAGTACCTTACCTAGGATGGTCCAAAGGGGTTGGTTGTGGTCCTAGTTACTTAGGGGTACTTTAGTAATCAACCTTGGTCACTTAATTAAGTAAATTAGAAACTTAATTAATTAATTTAAATTCATGGTCAAACCCGAGACTGTTAACAAATTTTCAGAATTTGGCTAAGTCAAATGCTCTCCTATTTTTAGTCATCTTAGGAGGGGCGTTTTGGTAATTAGATAATTGATTTACTTAATTAAGTTAATTAGCCTAAGTTGAATTAGTCAATATTCAGTTCCTAAGACCTAAACTCACGTTTATCTAGTTGCAACCCACGACTGAAAAAGAGTGAACAAACGTAAGAAAAACAGAAAAATAGTCTCCGTTCTCCTTAGGTAATGTCAAGGCAATTCTTCAACATTTTCGTGCAAATAAAAGGGTGATCTTCGTAGATTCAATTGTACAGTAAGGTATGGGTTTTCTCTCTTGGATTCCTTTCCCAGGAGGCTCTTCAAACGTTTTGAATTCAAGAAAACCGAAACTAGGGTTGTTCCCTATGAAATTGTCAAATGTTCATCTCCCTAGTTCTCCCTATTTCCGATTCTAGTAGTATGTATAATGCAAATCTAGAGCATGTTGTTGGTGTGTGGTGCTAACTAATCATTATGTGTAGGTTTCTGTGATTTGATAATGTCGAATGAGACCTATAGGTTAGATCCATATGATTAAAGTATCATTTACATGAGATAAGTAATGTTGTAATCCCTAATTTTGTTCGACAAGATGAAATTGTAATAAGTCGTTTATGAAATTTAGTTTACTGTTGAAAGGAATGAAGGTTTCGATTACTGTGTGTGTTTACAGTAGATATGTTAGTAACTGTTTGGAATGCAATGTTTCCAAGAAGAAATAAGAATGAGAATAAAAGCTAGTTAATGAATCTTCAATGCCAAATAAACTTTATAGCTTGGCCAAACTAAGCACTGAATTGTTCTTATAAGCTAACCAAATGTTAAAAATTTGCTTGCTCAAAACGACAATAGTATATACATGAAGTTAATTTACTTGGCTAGTGATAATATCATGACAAGTGTTTATTGAAATTTTGGCTTATGCCAATAAATTGGCCAGCAACATTATTTCGAAAATATGTAATAGAATTGGCCAATGACTAAGTCATACAAATCTTATATGTCCAATGTATGGTAAGGCCAAATACATGTTGAAAATTGACTTGACAAGATGTAAATCAATGAACTCATAACCTAGGGTATGCCAATGATTGAGAAAAATCCCAACATACCCTATCTAAATGAACTTGTGAACATAGTAGCACATTGAATTATGTCCTTATAACTTTCATAAAGAATGGTACAAGCCTACGAAATAACATTGAACAAGATAAGGTGAATAATGAAATAACTAAAAGCTTATGAGTTATGTAATTTAACTAGAATGGGGTGTTAAAGGAAGTGAGACAAGTCTCACTTGCACCTAAAAAATTATGTCAAAGATACTCACATAAGAGGGTGTTAGAAGTTGTGAGACAAGTCTCATTTACACCATAATGATAATGTAAGATTTAAGTTCACATTCATCAAGTATAGAAAGGGATGACAAGTCATCCATTGAGCTAAGCATAACTCATACTAGAAGCAAGCTTCCACAATGTATGATTCAACTCTAAAAGTTGTAAAGTATAATAAATCTTAGCTAAGCACCAATAGACTAGCAATGAGCTTGTCCAAGCACATGTAAGCCTCATGAGATGAGACTATCACCAAGTGGATAAGGGTCTCCAAAGTCTCCTAGTCTTTTAACTATGTCGCCAGCATAGGTTACTAGCTAGTGGATCCATCTAATAAAGCTAGGGAGTATTCGGTTTCACATTAGCCGAAGAACCACATTTTTTCGGTGTGGGAAAGACACAGGATTTTATGTTAGCTCACATGATCTATGTCGGTTAATACTAAATATTTCTTTAAGAAAGTAAGAAAGAAAGAAATAAAGAAGTAGGAAGATGAGGGGTGTTCGGATAGGATGACCGAAGGGTGAGGTTAGACTAAGTAATGATGTAAGTCATTCTTAGTCATTGCACAGAAAGATCCAATTGGAAGTCTTAAAAGAATATCCTAAGTCAACCTAGCATGTTCAAAGTGAACGTGAGATCAAAGAAGAAGAAATGTAAGTTCAAAGTGAACTAAGTAAGCAAAAGCATAAGAATATCAAATCATTAGTGTTTGATAAGAATGAAGTTTTAGGAGTTATTGGTTTATGCCAATAAAGAGAGCAAAACATAATGACTCATCAATTGGAGTATGAATATATACCACAACATCTATATATTATGCAAATAATCAAAGAATGGGCATAGCCAATAAAGATTGGCTTATAAAGACTTCATGCCCAATTTAACAATAATGGAAAGAACAACTTGTGATAGGGTAGTCAAATCGTTTCCTTAGTCTTTTGGATTACTTACTTGATTCATTGTAGGTATGGGACTACAATGAATTATTGCACTCATAAGTAAAACATAGGATCAAAGGAGATCATTGAACTACACAACAGAAAGAAGAAAAGACTTAAAAATAAACACAATAAAAGAAGAAAGACTTAAAAATAAACTAAGTCCGGGAGAGGGAGCTCTCGGCCTAAGGGAGCAAAAATATTAAATTTTGCTTGAGTTGTTCTAAATTATGTTCATGATTCCAAGGTCTCATGTTCATATAGAAAATGAGTTGTGTGCTTTAAATGCATGAAAATATGTCATATTCATAGCATGATTCATAAATAACGAATTAGGAAAGTGAAGTGACTTCACTTTCCACAAATGGCATGTTGCTATAGGAAGAGCTTTCCTTGATCATGCATAGTCCTTATGTGTTTATGTGCATACACCCATACTTAGTACAAGTGTGTACTAACCCATATACAATTACTATTTTTATAGGTCCATGTCCTTGAAGAAGATTGAAGATCAGTCGATGCTGTTAGGACTAGTACCTCCAGACTTTGGTAGGTCCTCTTGAGTTCGAGGATGCCTACGCTTTATATTCTAGCTTTAGTAGATCAGACATAGCTAGTGGATGTTGTCCCTAGCGTTTTCTCTCAAACATTTGTTGAAGCTTTTGTATTAAGGTCGGTTTGGCAACTATTAGTGATATTATGAATTCTTCATTTAAATTGTTCAATTTGTTAATAGATGGTTGTTTATTTTGAGTCGTTAGCATATCACTCTTATGCAATTATATGAAGTCTAAGTACACTTCAGTAAACTTTTAAATTTTCCGCTAAATTTAACTGTATGATTGTGATGAAAGATTTGAAGAGGGTTGCTGCGACCTCTGAGAGGTTAATGACGCCGGTATCATCTAGTGTATAGGACCCGGTTGTGACAAACTTCGTTCCAGAGCATGAGGTTAAATTACATAGGTACTAAGGCTCAAAACAACCACGTTGCGTAGTTTCTAGATTATGGTTTTGAAGTGCACCACAACCATGACTTAGAGACTTAGTGATTGTAAGAATCTTCCCTTCTTCTACTCTTTATCGTGTTGTGTAGAGTTTTGACATTTTTTGTCATTATAGCATCTAACTTCCTTCTTGTGTGCGCGTGTAGAAAAAAATGAACACAAGAAGAAAAGCAGGCAAGAGAGTTGGAGAAGCAGTTGCTGGGGGAAAGCAAGCTCATCCTTAAGCCCCAGCTGCTGGAGTGCAAGTGCCAGTTAACCCAGCTGCGCTGACGGATGTAGAAGTGAGAGCAGCACTGGTACAGATGGCCCAAGCCATCATTGCTCAGGCACAGGCTATCACAACCCAGGCCACTAGAGAGGGTGCTCCAAGGGAGAACCCACATGCTAGCACCATGGCTAGCCGACTGAGAGATTTCACCAGGATGAATCCTCAAGTCTACTTCGGGTCCAGAACTAATGAGGATCCCCAGAAGTTTGTGGACGAGGTCCCAAGATTCTTTGTTCTATGATAGTTAATGAAGAGGAGAAGGCTGAGTTAGATGCATACCAGTTGAAGGATGTGGCTCAGTGTATCGTACAAGATCTGGGTAGATGGACGAGCACCAGGAGAAGTCCCCATCACTTGGGACATTGTCAAGACTGCATTCATAGAGAGGTTCTTTCCCTGAGAGAAGAAAGAGGCTAAGGTTGAGGAGTTCATCAACCTACGTCAGGGAGGTATGTCAGTCAAGGAATACTCCTTGAAGTTTTTTAAACTTTCCAAATATGCTTCTTCCCAGGTGTCTAGCAGTAGGGATGAGATGAGCAGGTTTGTGACTGGTGTATCGGAGGATCTGGAGGACGAATGTCGGGCAACAATGTTTCATGATAACATTGACCTTGCTAGGTTGATGGTACATGCAAACAGGTGGAGGAGAGTCGTCGGTGGAAGAGAGGTCGAGAAGGCAAGAAGCATAGGCCCTCAAATCAGGATGGTTCTAGCACTAGTAGGAGTTCGTTTGGAGTCCAGGACAGGCCCAAGTTCAATAAGGGGCACCACCACTCAGGTAATCCTACTCCTTCCAGGAACACTAATGCCAAAGGGGGCAAGTCTGGCCCCAAGAAGGGCAATGATAGAAATGCCCAGCGTGATAGAAAGTCGTGTGGTAAGCATGGCCGTTTGCATGGAGGTGAGTGTGTGGTAGGTTCTAATGCCTGCTATGGGTGCGGCAAGAGTGGGCATATGGTGAGGGACTGCCCACATGTGAAGAATCAGGCCAAGGCAGATACTCAGCCTCAGCCTAATCCTACTGCTGCAGCCAAGCCTCCCAAGAGGAACATGTTCTATGCTTTGAAAGGTAGGGAGGAGCAGGAGAAGTCAGTTGATGTGGTCACTGGTATGTTGCATGTCTTTTCTTTTCCTGTGTATGCTTTGTTATATCTAGGATCCACCTTGTCTTTTGTTACTCCTTTAGTAGCTATTAAATTTGACTTGCTTCCTGAGATGTTGCATGAACCTTTTCTAGTTAGTACTCCCAAAGGAGACAACATTAGAGCTAAAAGAGTATATAGAGATTGCCCAATAAATGTTCTTGATTGAGTTACATATTCTAACCTAATAGAATTAATCATGCTTGACTTTGATATAATTTTGGGTATGGATAGCTCCATAAATACTTTTCTACCATAGACTGTCGAAACAGGGTAGTAAGGTTTCAATTTCCTAATGAGTTAGAGCTGGAATGGGAAGGGCGAAGTTCAAATCCAGCAGGCCAAATAGTTTCCCATCTTAAAGCCAATAAGATGTTATCTAAGGGGTATTTATACCACTTAGTCATAGTCAATGACTTATAACATGAAGTTCCTTCCATAGACTATGTGACCATAGTGAATGAGTTTCAAGATGTCTTTCCGGAGGATTTACCAGGAATCCCTCCTGAAAGGGAAATTGACTTTGGTGTTGACTTAGATCCCAACACCAAACCAATTTCCATTCCTCCCTATAGAATAAGTCCAACTGAACTCAAAGAGTTGAAGTTGCAGTTAAAAGATCTACTTGATAAGGGCTTCATCAAGCAAAGCTTATCCCCATGGGGTGCCGTAGTGTTGTTCGTTAAGAAAAAAGATTGAACCCTTAGAATGTGTATCGATTATCGTCAATTCAACAAAGTCACTCTAAAGAACAAATACCCTCTTCCCAAAATTGATGATCTATTTGATCAGCTCCAAGGTTCAAATTTATTTTTTAAAATAGATCTCTGGTAAGGGTATCACAAGCTTAGAGTGAGACAAGAGGGCATTCGTAAGACTGTATTTCGTACTAGGTATGGTCATTACGAGTTTCTTTCCATGTCATTTGATCTCACTAACGCACTAACCGCGTTTATGGCCTTCTGAATAGGGTCTTCTGTGAATACCTTGATTCTTTTGTCATAGTATTCATAGATGACATCCTCATATACTCTAATACCAGAGAAGAGCATGAACAACATTTGAGAATGACATTGCAAGTACTTAGGGAACATCAGTTGTATGCAAAATTCAGCATATGTGAGTTTTAGCTGAGATCAAGACCTTCCTTGGTCATGTTGTGTCCGACCAGGGTGTAGAGGTTGATCCAAAAAAGATTGAGTCAGTTAAGAACTGGCCGAGACCCCTCAATCTTATAGACATCCGGAGTTTCTTGGGTTTAGATGGTTATAATCTCTGGTTTGTTGAGAGCTTTTCGGCTATTGCTGCTCCATTGACAGCATTAACAAAGAAGAAGGCGAAGTTTCAGTGGTCTGAAACTTGTGAAAAGAGCTTCAAAGAGCTCACAGACCGACTAACTTCAGCCCCAGTTCTCACATTGCCGAGGAGTGGTGAAGGGTATTTGGTGTACTGTGATGCTTCCCGAGTAGGTTTGGGATGTGTTCTTATGCCGGATCGCAAGGTGATTGCATATGCATCAAGAGAGTTGAAAATCCACGAGAAGAATTACCCTACCCATGATCTTGAGTTAGCTGTTGTGGTATTTATGTTAAAAATTTTGAGACATTACTTATATGGTGTACATGTTGATGTATTTACTGACCATAAAAGTCTTTAGTATGTTTTTACACAAAGAGAATTGAATCTTTGTCAGAGAAAATGGCTACAACTGCTCAAGAATTATGACATGAGTGTCCACGATCACCCATGTAAGGCCAATGTAGTGGCCGATGCTTTGAGCCGATTGAGCATGGGCAGTGTGTCTCATATTGATGTTGAGAAGAAGGAGCTGGTTCAAAAGGTACACCAATTGGCTAGGTTAGGTATACGACTGGTAGATACACCAAGTGGGGTGTTTCAGTTCATTCTAGTTCTAAATCCTCATTTGTTGTAGATGTTAAAGCTAAGCAACATCTCGACCCAGCATTCATGGAGTTGAAATACTCAGTGTTGAGTAAGCTGAATGATTCATTCTCCCTAGGGGGGATTGTATGCTTAGATACCAGGGCAGATTGTGTGTGCCCAATATTGATAATCTGAGACCTATATTATTGTAGAGGCTCATGGATCCAGGTATTCCATTCATCTAGCTCCACTAAGATGTATCATAATCTCAAGGAGATCTATTGGTGGGAAGGTATGAAGCGAGATATTTCTAAGTTTGTGGAGGAGTTCCCCAATTGCCAACAGGTTAAGGCCGAACACCTTAAGCCTGGAGGTCTTACCCAGTCAATTGAGATCCCAACATGGAAGATGGAGGATATTAATATGTACTTTGTGGTTGGTCTTCCCAGGGCCAGGAAACTGCATGATTCCATTTGGATCATTGTTGACATGATGACTAAGTTTGCTCACTTCATTCCTGTGAACTCTACTTACAAGGCCGAAGATTATGCCAAGATGTATATTGATGAGATAGTGAGGTGTCATGGTATCCATTTATCTATCATTTCGTCTAGGGGAGCCCAGTACACTTATCACTTTTGGAGATCTTTCCAAAAGAGCTTGGGTACACCGGTAAAGCTCAGTAGTGTTTTTCATCCTCAGACGGATGGACAAGCAGAGCGTACCATTCAGACCCTTGAAGACATGCTAAGAGCATGTGTTATTGACTTCAAGGGGAGTAGATGATCATTTGCCACTGATTAAGTTCTCTTATAATAATACCTACCATTCCAGTATTGGGATGACACCTTTTAAATCATTGTATGGCAGAAGATGTAGGTCCCCAGTTGGGTGGTTTGAGGTAGGAGAGTCTTCCATCCTTGGTCTTGAGATCATACATGAGGCTATGGAAAAGGTGAGAATGATCAATGATAGATTGGCTACTGCTTACAGTCGTAAAAAATCCTATGCTGATAACAGGAAGAGGGCTCTTGAATTCGAGGTAGGTGATCAAATCTACCTGAAGATATCACCCATGAAAGGGGTGATGAGGTTTGGTAAGAAAGAGAAGTTGAGTCTGAGGTATATAGGTCCTTATGAGTTCTTATAGCGAGTAGGGAATGTTGCCTATGAACTGAAGTTACCAAATGACTTGTCTTCTGTTCATCCAGTGTTTCATGTTTCGATGCTTCAAAAGTGTCTAGGTGACCCAGCATTCATCCTTCTTGTTAAGGGGTTAGTAGTCGATGGAACCTTTTTTATGAAGAGGTTCCAGTTGAAATTTTAGATCGCCATGTGAAGCAGCTGAGGAACAAGGAGGTTGCCACCGTAAAGGTGTTATGGAGGAACCACCTTGTTGAGGGAGCAACATGGGAGGCCGAGGCCGACATGAGATCCCGTTACCCTCACTTTTTCAGTTCTTCAGGTTAGATATACTCTTCCTAAGTCTGATTTTGTTTATGAAACTCTAAATTTTAGTGCATTAGTTGACTTTGGTGTTTTAAGTCCATAACTGTGTGTTTTATACTTGCCCTATATGAGTTAATATGAGTTCATGCTTGCATTCATGTTGTTGTTTTTGAATAGTGTTGATATGATTTTTGTGTCGCATGAGTTGTGCTGTGTATTGAGGTAAAGTGAGATTGAGAAGGAATTTCCTCAATCTCAGATATGAAGCTTCAGATAAGCTTTGAGTGATGTGCATCAGCCAGAGTAAGTTGTGAATCAGATATTCACAAAGAGTAAAGTTTCAAGTATGTTGATGTGTTTTTTGAAAATACCCTATTTGATTCAAAATGATGTGTAGTGTCATTCGGGGACGAATGTTCCTAAGGGGGGGATAATGTAAAATTCCGGAAAATGTACCTGTCTAGTGAAGAGTCTATTAGGTTTTAAGAATAGGTATTGGGGTACATAGGCATCCCAATGCCCAATATTGAGTAATATTGGGCATGTTAGAGAATATTGGATTAAGTGTGTTAGACAATTTTTTGTATGTATACACAAGTAAATGAAAATTTACTTTGATGTTCAAATCCTCCAATCCAAGCTTGTTTATGAATTTTACCTAGAATGAAGACCCTAAACTAAATTAATCTCTTCACTTCTTAGCCTCATCGCTTACTCACATTAGTACAAGGCATCCAAGTGTCAAGCCTAGGTACCAAGGCATATGGCCATTTAAAGTTACCATGTAGATCAAGCAGTGCCCAAGGACATAGTGAGGATCCTTGGACAAGAAGTGAACCTTCCAGAATAAACGGTTAGAAAAGTGCACGCAACACATGTGCAAGCACATGTGCTACCAACGCCCGAGAGACAAGCCCAACCGAATTCGGTTAGGGCGATTAGGGGATAAGAGTGTCGGACCAAGCCAAGTGGGGCCGAGCCTCCTAACCTATCCTAGGTCCTAAATAACCAACCCAACTAACTAACTAACCTAGGACTAACAAAAATAAACTAACTAGGGTTCCCAAAATCCTAAGACCTAACCGGGTGACCCTAGCCGAGTAACTAACTAAAGAAACATCCTAGTACCTAACCTAGGATGGTCTAAAAGGGTTGGTTATGGTCCTAATGACTTAGGGTTACTTTAGTAATTACCCTAGGTTACTTAATTAATTAAATTAGTAACTTAATTAATTTATTTAAGTCCTAGTCAAACCCGAGACCCTTAGTCAAATTCTCTCCTATTTGTAGTCGATTTAGGAGGGGCGGTTTGGTAATTTATGTGAAGAATCTTTAGGGAAATTCTTGGGACGTCTATATATTGATATTAGGTCATTTTTAGACCACAATTACACGTCCCAAATAAGAATCAAACGAAATTCTCTCAATCCCTCAAGAACGTTGTCTTTTCCAAACTCCATTGAAGAACAAGAAAAACTTAAGGAAGAAGACGAAGGTTTCAAACTTTCCAATCAGCTTTTCGTGGATTCTTCATCTATAAGGTATGGGTTTTTAACTCTTGGTATTCCTTTTCCCAAGATATACTTTCAAGATAAGTTTTAAAGAACTTCAAATACTAGGGATTTTACTCTACAAAATGGATTTTCTTCCCAACCCTAGATTTATGATTTTCAATGAAATATAAACGTTTTCTACATCTAATTTCGCATTAATTGTTGAGTAATTGATTGATAATGTTTGAGTAATGTGTGATACATGATCTTCGTCTATGTAATGGTTTCGAATGGGTTGTTGTAGTGTTTCATAACGTGTACACGTTAGGGTTAGAATTTAAGGTTTGAATGAACCCTTTAATGACCTGTTTACCTCCTCTTATGTTATGCATTGATCTTGTACATGATTTTTTGAGTTGTTCTTGATTATGCCATTGAGTATTTCACTATGTATGATTATGAATATTACATGATGAATAAGGTTCTTCGAAGCAAGAGGTAAGTCTTCTAAGTGTGATTACTCTAAAATGTTTATCTTAGCCTATGAACTATGATGCTATGTTATGAAAAGTATGTATGATGTTGCTATGTGAATATGCTGGACTATGAACATGTAAATTGTGAGATTATGATAAGAATACGAATATGCAAGTTATGATACTCTCTTGTATGACTTAAACAAGATGATTATGCCATATAAATCTTACGAAAGAAAGGTTACGATGAAAGGACAATTCTCATCTAATCTAAAAGAGTTCATGATCATGTTATACAAGGAGATAATCTCCTATGACCTATGATATGTTTTTATGAACGACAAATTAAAGGTTATTTCAAGAAAAGGGACTTAAGCTAAGCGCCGATGAACTAGATCGGGGAAGTGTCCCTTCCCCAGCAGGAAGGTAGGTTCACAAAGATTCTCATGAGATTGAGGCTGCCATGTAATATAGAACTAAGGGTCTCTAATACATATCCTAGTTCTTGAACTATGCTGCCACCATAGGATACTAGCTAGTGGATCCACCTAGAAAGCTATGTCATGTTCGGTTCTACTTTTGTAGGTAGACCACCTCTTTTTGGTGTGGGGAAGACACCGGATTCCATGTTTCGCTCACATGGTCTATATCGGTTAATTCCTAAGTTCCCTCATGTAAAACGAAAGACAATTAAACAAACGTTGACTAGGGTAACTTGAGGAGTTGGCTTAGTATAAGTAGTGGTATGGGACGCTACCTAGACATTTCACAAGTTTACTATAAAGGAAGTCCTAGGATATTGTTCTTATGAAATATGATAACAAAATAAAGATATATGTTTATGATATGTGATGTTACTCTTACATGAATGTTGATTTTTATAATGAATATGTTATTTGACTATATTGTTATGTGAATGATTACTAACTATGGTACAAGTTATATGAAGAAAAACTTTACTTATGGTCTCCTATCTTATTGATGTACCGTGGTTTCACGGTATTTCTAATGCTTTTTCCTTAAGTTTAGTGTGTGTCGAAAGCCTTTTTTGTGTTGATTTTTATGTAAGTTTCTCTTTGTTTGAAGAAAATCTGTCCAAGGATAAATGCGGAAGTTCTTGAGAAAGAAACGCAGAAGACACCACCTACGGAACTTATGACGGTCCGTCGAGACTGTGATGGTTCGTAGGTGGCATCGTAGTGAGGAGAGAAGTTGCTGAAGGAAGATAGGGAAGTCTGACCAAGTGTGGGATTACAGAAGTCCATGACGGACCGTCATGGCCACGACGGTCCGTCCTGCTTGTTCGTCGTGATGATCAGAGAAGTAGTCCCAGTACCCAAATTCCAAGAAGTTCAAGTATTTTGGAACGGAGACCCTTGACGGACCATCGTGCTTGAAATGGTCCGTCATACCTATCCGTCGAGGGGAATGAAGAAAGCAGCACAAGAATGTGTGAAGTATGGGACGACAGAGGCCATGACGGTCCGTCGTGTCCGTGACGGTCCGTCACGTTGTCCATCGACCCAGACGCGTTTGGACAGATTTTTAGTAAATAGAATCCTTCTTTGATTTTTTTTTTTAAATAGTTTGAAAAACCTCATTTTTGGGGTTAGACTTTTTGAATAATTTTTAGTTCTCTTGTTATAGTATTGAACTCTCGATTTTGGGAATTAAGATACTTTTTTCTTTCGGAATTAATTGTTTGTGATTTTGTTGATTGATCAAATTAAATTCTAGAATTTATTTGTTCTCCTAAAAGTAAGTGCATGAATTCTTCTATTAACAATATGAATTGTGTAATTATGAACATGGGTAACTAAACCTCATAGCTAGGGTTGTGGGAACCATGGGTTAATAACAAGGTAAAAATCTAACTAAAATAACAATTCTAGAATGGTGTCTTGCATGTATTGATAATTCTTTCGTGTAGAAGTCTTTTTAACGGATGGCAAACGTTAGAACTCGCCTTAATGCTACTTGTCGGACCAAGGAGGTAGATAATAGGAAAAGAATTAGCAACATAGATTTAGTGTAGACTATCTAATAGGCTAGTATTGCTTGGTACGAGTTAATAACTTAGTCAAATACCGAATAAAATGTTTAATATGAGGTAAAGATAAGGGTTAGTATAGCAACACACGTAGCCGGACCAAGGTGCGGAGTGAAATTCTCTAGATGCCGGACCAAGGATTTAGAGATACATAACTTATCACTTTACATGCAAGATATTAGGATAAAATTGTTATAGTTAGATTTATCAAGTTAGGAACATGTGGGGAACACTTAAGCCCTAGTTACTTTTATAATTTGATTAAACTCCGAAAGCTGAAGCTCTTAGTTGTTCATTTTTATTTAGTTAATCATTTTCATTAATTTAGAAATAGAACCCCCCTTTTGTCTTTTGTTTTCTCGGAAAATAGTTGGCTAAATAATAGTAATAATAGAATAAAGTTAAGTCTGAACTATTTTCCTTGTGGGATCGATCCCAACCTCATTAGTTGGGTTCTTTACTTGATATGACCGCTTTACTTCTTATTTGAGAAGTAAGTTTTAGCGTATCAAATTTTGGCGCCGCTGCCGGGGAATATAGCTTTTAGATTAACTTAAACTTATTACTAAAGTTTAGTCAATATTTTCCTGATTTTACTTTTTCTGTTATTTTTTTTTTTTTTGTAGAAATAACGTCCTTGTATGCCAAATACACTGAGAGGAAGAGAACCATTGTTTCCCTACGATCACGAGTTAGAGCGTACACTATGCAATATGAATCGAAACATGGGTATAAATGATGATGATCCAAACCAGAACATCCCAGCTCTAGTTGATGCTCATGGTCGATTATTACCTGATAATCCTGGTCAAGATGCACAAAGGGGACAAAATCCCGCTCCACATCCTGAAGAATACTACAGAGGTTATGATAATATTGCAGATTCTGATGGACCACTTGTCTTGCCCCCTCTACCAGAAGGTCACACCTTTGTAGTCAGTAGTAGTCTAATGCAAATGCTCACTGCTAGAGGTTTGTTTTCAGGACTACCGTCTGAGGACCCACATGCCCATATAGCTAAGGTGAGGGCAGTGTGTAAAATCTGTGTAGGGAGGCCTGATTTGAATTTGGATGTAATGGCTAGAGTATTTTCCTCTCTCACTGACGGGAGAGGCTGCTATTTGGTTCACTGAGCTCCCTTATAACTCAATTTTCACTTGGAACAACTAAGGGACGTTTTCTTAGCACGTTACTACCCGGTCTCCAAGAAACTAAATCACAAAGACAGAGTGAACAACTTTGTGGCACTACCAGGAGAGTCAGTTAGCAGTTCTTGGATAGGTTCACTTCATTTTTGAGAGTGTCCGCAATCACCGCATAGATGATGAGTCACTGAAAGAATACTTCTACCAGGGACAGGACGATAATAATAAGCGGTATTGGATACTATAGCAGGTGGTTCTTATGGGGGGTGTCCTTATGGTGAAATTGCCAAAAAATTAGAAAAAATCTCCCGGAATAATAAAGCATGGAGTACTAGGAAGTCAGATACTGGGAGAAATACCTTTGCAGTGCAATCCACACACAACCCAGCCACAGATGAGATTCGTGAAGAGATGGCACAGATGAGAACTCAGCTTGGGTTGGTGTTAAAACATGTCACTGGGGGTGCAGAAAAGATAAACGCAGTGAACTACTTTTCTAAACCACCACCACCAACTGATGAATATTATTATGAGGAAGATTCTATGCAGTAAATGATCAGACGGGGGGTTTCCGACCGAATGCCCAAGGCTCCAATCAGGAGAATTGGCGCCAAGGTCAAGGGAATCAAGGTCGGAACTATGGTAACTACAACCGTGAGGGTAATTATGTCCGTGATGGAAATTATAACCGCGACAACAACTTCAATAGGGGTAACTATGGTAACCAGAAATGATAGGAGTGGGCCCTATGTTCCTCCTCAAAATCGTTGAAGTTGCTCCTAGGGATGTTGGAGGTAGTATGGCGCGAGTTGAGGATATGT
>CM040621.1:52547678-52557762 GCA_022817965.1 Solanum lycopersicoides
GTCTCACTCCCTTCTATGGTTGGGTCTTGGAACATTTTTCAAACTACCTCACAACAACCACTCCTTCACATTTCTAACTCTATACTTACCATTCTTTTCAAGTTAGTACATCCTTTAAAGGCAACCAAACCAACCTAGGGTCATCAACACATTCTTCACAGACTCATCTAGCAAGACACATCTCATCTTTTTTTCTCCCTCAACCCAAACTTCATAAAGTCACACTCAATGACCAAACACATAAGGGAGACAAGGAAAGACATCATAACACAAGGATATTAGGCACGATTAGATGAATGAAGAAGTGAAACTTTTCCTAGCACCAATAGCCTCTAGTCATAATGTGGCGCACTTCACATTATTAACAAGAATCTATTAGATGTGGTTCATAACACTACGACACTCCCAAAACCTTATGCTCTGATACCAAGTTTGTCACATCCCACAGTACACCCTAGAAGTTAAGAGTATCCTTGTGATGTCACACGGCAAATGAGACTTCAAGAAGTCTCATCTAAGCCTCTCGTATCATTCATTGCATAATAACATACTAAAATGAGTAAGAATTTAAAACTTTCTTCACACACGAAGAACTCTTTTCATAAACAATACACAAGCTGATGACTTTCATTAAACATTAAACCTTACTAACCCTTGAACCATCTAAGCTTTAGAGTATACAACACTTAGGATTAAGACCCATACAATACATAAAGTGAAGACTTAAGACATAACGGACATGTGATATTGTCCTCGAATCGATGAGGACTCACCAATACTTCATTTCAACCCTTAGAAACCTATCCATCCTCCATGGCACATCAAACTTCCAATTCCCTACAGTTTAGTCAAAAGTAAAAGAATGGGTTAGCACATTAGATGTACGAAGTATAGAAGCCATGCAAAACCATGAAAAAGGGACATTTAGTAAATAGCATGCTTTTTCATGAATTTCGATTAAAAACATCATATTATAACCATAAGAACAACATTAACACTTTATAAATACATAAGAAATTATCCAAGAAATTATTCACATTTTAAGAAGCATTACATTGAACTTACTTCACTGTACAATGAAGTTCTCCACTGTTATAGTGAAGTTTATTAGCTTCACCTTGCACACCTTTTAACATATAATTCCTCACTAAATGTTATCATAAGACTCACTTAAATAAGACAAAGAGAGACCGCCCATACACCCTCTCTAGGCACACCTAAATGATCCTCAAGACTACTTAGAATGAGACATTCAATTAAAATACATCAAGCACATCAACATAAGATCCTTCTACCAAGGTGATTCCAAGGTTCACTTGAGTGAGTGTGGAGCGAGCGCCTATACAATCCCTATCACAACACACACAAGAGATCCTATAGACTACCTAGGATAGATTCATTATCAATTAATACAATTGCATACATCAAACATGACATTCTCCTTTCCAAGGTTATCCAAAGACCTACTCAAGTAACTGAAGAAGAAAATGTCCATAATTGACCTCTTCAAGTTTATTTAAAGTAATCCTTAGGACTTACCTAAGTTAGGATCATGTCCACTTAATCAATCACATATCCTTAACTATAATCATTACTAAGACTTATCTAAGTAAGAGATGAAGTGACCATTCCTTTGCCCCATTCACACCTTAACTAGAAACTCCTAACTACTCTAGATAACTACTTATTCATTTAACATTCATTACTTAACTTAAGTCATTAAATTACTCAGTTCATTTAAGAGACATTCATCACATAAAGGACATTCAAGTAATGGTCTTGAAGAAGACCTGAGACTCTCATTAACATCTTCAAAGCCTATTGTGTACAATGCCTAGATAGTGTCCCATACCACCACCTAAACTTCATAGAACTTCTCTAATGCTAGTAAGTATCCCATATGATGAGAATAGACAATAACCAACATAGACCATGGTAGCAAAGCATGGAATCCAGAGTTGTAACCTACTCCGATGGAGGGTGTTCTACTTGCCAATGGTAGAACATAGACACATCCAAAGTAGGCTCATGGTTAAGGAATATGAAGGGTGTGCTTTGTAATCTAGTCTCATTCTTTAACTAGAACTACTTTCTTTACTATACTCAGTCGTGCTAGCCTTTGTTCTCATAGATTAAATCACACTAAGGTTCATACAAATGGGTCCCATATCATGTTCATAACCCCATTACATTTACCCTACCAAAGCAAGTCCACTAGGCAATCTCACTATGGCGACAAGAAGCTCATCACAACTTTCCTAAAGTATAATATGATGTCGTTCCAGCCAATCAACCTTAAGTCCATCATTCATTACATGAAGGATACCATTTCGGCTTTCAACTTCAAGTTTCATAACCTTACCACTAGGTTCAAGGTTCACATAAAGGACCTTCTTGTCATCATTCAAGGTCTTACATAACATTCATACATTCAAGACTAAGACTCTTTAGTTTCTAAGTCAAGATATCACATATTCATATTAATAAAAGTATCAAGTAAGGGACACAAGTCTACCTAAACAAGACACAAAATACTTCACTTTAGCACATATAACATACATTCTTTAGACACTTAGGAATGACCCTTATCAACCTTATGTCAACCTATTCATTACCTTAACATCATCAACATAACCATTATAGACTCATATAGCCATGTTAGGAAACCATGTATCAACTCTAAGACTATACACCTAACACATAGACATAGTATAACATGATTACCTAAATAACATCAATAGAAGAACACATACTTCCACATTACTTCACATATAGGTAGATATGATCATACTTCACATAATCAACTACACAATAAACATAATACTTCAAGTAGTGCCGACCAGGCCATGATCATCATAATAATTAAAATAACGCTGATAAGGCCACATCAATACGCATAACACAGCAATCATAAGTGGACCACACTAATCACACATAATCCAAGAGCTAAATTACAATATCTATACATAATAATAAATGATTTAGGGCAGCATACCACCCACTTGAACTCACCACTTTAATCCCAAGCTAAATCATCCAAATCAATACCATATGGCCCTTATCCATGGCCATGAACATCAATCCAACGCATAGATCATTAATACTCAATGAATCTAAGTCAATTCAATATAGATTTACCAATCCAATACCAATTAGATATCAATTGAATACAATTCTTACATTATTAGAAAGCCCATAGAAATCTACACTAAAATCTATAAGCATTAAGTTCATATCAATTCAATAAGATTAAAATGCAACAGATCTAAGAGTATTCATTACTCAATTAATCAAATTGAAACATCCTATACATCATACATACATAATCTATACGTGAATCAAAATCCCATAACAATCTACACATGAATTCATTAATCTCAAAGCATAATCAATTCACCCGTATTTTAGTGAAAATTAGAGAATTGAGAAGATCAAGGTTTCATGGAGAATTTCATTGGAAAACATCAAGTAAACATCAATAACATCATATTTTAACGTTTGAAAACCTTTCATGCAAGAACCCAAGACTTAGATTAGAAATTGGACTTTTTCATCTTTTTGAAATCCTTTGAAAATCATCTTTGAAATTGGCTCTAAGGTGATAGCAAGCCTTAGATGAAGAAATCACATACTTTATTTGAAGAACCCAATGCTAATTGAAGAATAACCTCCATTGAAGATCCATCTTCAAGCTTCATCTTCACTTTGAACTCTCATGTAGGTTTTTGGAGAAACTTTTGGAGGGAATGTATTTTGATGTTAGTGTTAGGGTTAAATGAGAGTTTAATGACTTATATACTATTAAAATACTCATAAACATTCAACACAACCGCACAAATACCTATAGGGGCATGGGGTGAATTTATAAGTTCACCCTCAACTTAACAGTAAGCTGAATGGAAAACAGGCTGCACCATCGATGCCCATACCTACGGACCGTGATCTCACCCACGCCCCATCGTTTGGGTCTCGTGGGTTGCACTTGCAACTCCCCAACCTTCAGGATAAGTGGCTCCATTGACGAGACCCATCGACGGGCCGTTGCCTGGTCGACTGGCCGTCGTATGGGTCGTCGATTGCCACTGCCTGGCATTGCTGAGATCCAATGTTGGGGTCCTCCTTTAGGGCCCCTTGTGGGTCCTATGTGGATTCGTACCCAAACGTCAACCCCAAACATGTACGTATACGAGTTTAGGACCTACCACATGAGTTTCATCCAAAACGAACACGTAAAACTCGACAAAACATATTTAGACACACAAGGTCATCTCAATGCACATCTTTCGAACATCATGGACATTCTTGGACGTTTGACCTCCAAACTTCACTAAACTTGACACACTAGCTATATACACCTTATAAACTCATTTAAGACCATATAAGCTCATGCATCACACATAAATACAAAGAACCACACATAACCACATATGAGGCAGTTATGTGACTTAGTCGTACTAACATCTTCAAAGCCTAGGGACTCGCACTAACATCTTCAAAGCCTATTGTGCTATGTCTAGGTAGCGTTACATACCACCACCTAAACTTCATAGACTTCTCTAATACTAGGAGGTATCCCATATGGTGAGAATAGGCAATAACCTACATAGACCATGGTATCTACGCATGGAATCCGGAGTTGTAACCTACTCCTATGTTGGGTGTTCCACTTGCCAATGGTAGAACTTGGACACATCCAATGTAGGCACATGGTTAAGGAATATGAAGTGTTTTTTTGCACTCTAGCCTCATTATTTAACTAGATCTACTTCCCTTACCATACTCACTGGGTGGTAGCCTTTGTTCTCATAGAGTAATTAACATTAAAGGATCACATGAAGATGTTCCATAGCTAGTTCATAACCCTATCACATTCACCCTACCAAAGAGGTACCCTAGAGATGCCTTTCAATGGCGAATAGGATAGCTTAATGACTTTCCTAAGGATTATTTCATGTCGTTCCAGCCAACCAACCATAATTCCACCATTCATATAAGAAGGATATCGTTACAGCTTTCGACTTCAGATCATAACCTTACCTAGGTTGAAGGTTCCACATAAAGGAACTTCTTACCAACATTCAAGGCCTCATGTCATTCATTCGTGCAAGACTAAGAGACTTTAGTATCCTAAGTCAAGACATGTCATATTAACTTTCATACACGTATCAAGAAAGGGACACAAGTTTTACCACACAAGACACACCAAGACCTCACTTTATCACATATATTATATCTTTATAGAAGCACATAGAAATAACCTTTATCATCTATAAGTCACCCTACACACTATTATGACATCATCAATATAACCATCATAGACATATATAGTCAAATAGGAAGAATCATGCATCAACTCTAAGACTACACACATAAGGACATAGTCATAGTCTAACATGATCACTTAGCAAAATCAATAGAAGAACACATACTTTAACCTTAATCACATGTAGATAGATATGATCATACTTCACATAATAAACTGCACAATTCATCATAGTATATCAAGTAATGCCGTCAAGACCATGATCATCATAATACATAAAGTAATGCCGACGAGACCACATCATTAACAATTATAATACATAGCACCGCCACCATAAGTGGACCATACCAATCACAACATAATTCAAAATATACATTACATAAAATAAAGAGAAATAAGGCAGCGTACCAACGATCCATTCTCACCACTTCCATCCATAGCTAAATCGTCCAATTGAATACCAAAAACCCTTACCAATGACCATGATCATCAATTAAGTACAAATATCATTATAATCAATGAATATAGGTCAATTAAATAAAAAATTATCAATTTAAGACAGCCTATACATCAATTTAATAAAATTCTTACATCATTAAATAGCACATGGAAAACTACACTAGAATTCAATCCATATACAATGATTCAAAACCTTTAATGCAAGAACCCATGGATAGATCATAAAATTGGACAAGTTCATCTTTAGAAAACTTTAGAAATCTCTTTGAATTTTGGGCTCCTTGATGAATAGAGTTTCAAGGATCAAAAACCATACCTCAATGAAGCTAAACCACGAAATTTATGAAGAATCACCACTCAAATCTCCAATACAAGCTCTTCCTTCAGTTTTTGCTTTAATGGAGTTGTAGACAATTTCGTAGAGATTTTGGGTTTTTGATTTGGAAGAATGAATTCATATAGGTATTTAGGACTTATATATCCAATTAAAATACCTAAATTACCCCTAAGTAACCTCCAAAACTATTAATTGGACTTGTGGTGAATTTACCGTTTCACAACTTCACTTAACTGCGAAGCGGGCGAGTTGCAAGCACCAACAACGCCTGGCCATCAACGGACCGTTTGTCCATAAACGGACCGTCCTGGCTGGTAGTCGTCTGATTCAGAGACTGGTCATTAAGAGCTTAAGCTTCCCAGTATAAGTATTGACCAAAGTCAATTAACGATGGGGCGTTTACCAGCTAGAAGCAATCAATTGCCTCAGTCGATTGGGGCTGGCCTAGACAGTTTTGCCCTCAAATGAAGTGTCCTTCCTCAAGGACCCTTGGTTGGTCCTTGGGATGTTTGCCGGACGTTTCCAACTCGAATATGATTGTATACGAGTTTAGGACCTCAATTTTATATAAAAAAACACGTAAAACTCGACGAAACATGCCAAGACACATAAGGTCGTTTCCTGGCAAACCTTTTGAACGTCATGGACGTTATTGGACGTTTGACCTCCAAACTTCATGAAACTTGACACACTGCCTATAAACACTATAATATATCATATAAGGACCTAATAATCTCATAAAACACTTATAAACACATAAAGACATGACACACATAGTTGACTAGTCGTGGAACGTCTTGGTCGTCCCTTGACGTTTCACTTCCAATTAACCTAATACTATAGACAATGCCTAATTACCACATTATAAATCATTTTAGTATATTAGACCCTCATTAAAAACATTTTAGGCTCTAGTTTCACCTATGTTGTTTTAGAAGTATTACAATCTCCCCCACTTGGACAACATTCGTCCTCAAATGACACTTGCCACTCTCCGAATACTTCCAAGAATAGATATTCAATTAACGGCTAATAACCATACCATATAACACCTTACACAATACGGTCATCTACATGAAACATCGATTTCACATAATCAAGAGATTCACAATACAACAAGAAACTAGAAGAAATTCTACAACTCATCATGCCACAAAAACTCACATCCTTCATTCGAAATAGCAAAAACTCCTTTTATATTCATTATTATGCTCATATACATAATTTCTACACATATTACAACAATTTTCATCCAAAGAATGATTTAGTCAATGTTTCAAAATTGTTACAGTAAGCTGCCAATGCTACAGTGAACATGCTTCAAAATAAAAAAAATGCAATATTTAGGCAATTGATGATGGAAAAATGCTAATATGAAAGATAAAATCATATAAAAACATTTTACAACATAATCATAACTTCATGAAATACACAAAGCAAGGAATCAATGAAATTCAATTCCAACAAGACTCCTAAACACCATGCACATGCAACATGCTTTATGACTTTCTATCCATCTACTAACCATACTCCCCCACTTAGAAGGAACTCATAAATCAAGAGAGAGAAATACAATAGATTACCATCATAATCATCACCCTCATCCGACTGTGCTCCTCCAGTCCGGAGTGCATAGAAACGCCTTTCTTTGGAGCATCACCTTTCGGAGCAGTAGGAGCAACTTTCTTACCATCACTAGTAGGACAATCCCTCACTTTTATCCATCGTTACCACATCCAAAGCAACTCCCGGTATCCAATAGGCATTTACCATAGTGCCTCTTTCCACAAGTAACACATGTAGGCTTTCCATTTTGAGAACGACTTCCTTTCTCAAATTTTATCTTAGCACCCATAGGTTCTTCTTCACATGAAACCTTCTTCTTGAACCTAGGTTGAATTTGATCACTTGAACCACTTATTTTCAAGTTTCTAGCAATCCTACCAAGTTTAGAATCCTAAATTGATTGACCATAAACCATGAGTCTATATATGGTCATATCATCATGGAGCATGATCGTACAACATTCTTCTCTCACTAGGTCGGCGACCCCGGTCACAAACCTACTCATCTCATCCCTAGGGTTAGACACTAAGTATGGAGCATATCTAGACAACCTAGAGAACTTCAATGAGTATTCTTCAACACTCATATTGCCTTTCTTGATATTGATAAACTCATCAACCTTCACCTCCCTCCTCTAACGGGGGAAGTACTTTCCAATAAAAGCTTCATTAAATTCTTTAAACTCAATATGACCCGACTCAACCGGCCTATTATCTTTCCATTAAGTGTACCACACTTGAGCAACCTCCCTCAATTGATAAGAAGCTAACTCCGCCTTCTCCCTAGAAGTCACCCCATGGCACTCAACACCTTATACACATTATCTAGAAACTCTTGGGGATCCTCTCCCACCTTAAAACTAAGAATGATAGGAGGATTCATCCTCACGAAATCTCTCAATCTAGATGTCAAAGTGCTCTCCACAATATTCACTCTAATCTCAATACACCTATTCACATGGGTAGTCAAAGCTCAGGCTAAAGTAACTAAAGCCTCTCTAATATTCCCATTAGTCATTTCCAAGGGAACCACCGGAACATCATTAAATCCACCCATAATAGGGACTTGATCACCTTAAGCACCTTGAGGAACTTTCTCAACTTGAAGAGGAATCTCCTCATTTACATCATTCTTCTCAACTCTCCTACTCGGTGTACTCCTCGTATTCATCTCCTATAACACAAGGAAAAGCATAAGAAAATAATACTCATAACTTTTACTTTATGGCACAACATAAGATTAGAAAAGAAGGAAAACTCTATCGTCCTATAATATCTTGCCCATAGATGTGTTGCGAATTACACCGATGGTCAAGACTCTAATAGACATGAGTTTATGAGACTTTTTGGATTCCTAAGACCACTTTCATAACCTATGCTCTCATACCACATTAGTCACGACCGGAGATCACACCTTAGAAGCTAGAGCACTCTTGAACCGATACATGGCGTACTTGAACTCTCAAAGGTCTTGTACAAGCTCTTTTGTATCGTTCCTCGCATATACATATATGAAAAGTATTGAGGAATGAAAACTTTTCACAACATTCTAATAATCTTTAAAAAATCTCTTTCATATAAAAACCATAGGATATAGTAAGTCTCATTTCATCAAATCCTCAACACAAGAGTACTTTGGACAAGACCCATACAATATAAATATAGTACTACTAAGTGTATTACAATACTTCAATAAAAGAAACCAAAGACATCTATTCCCTCGAGTCAAATGAGGACATACTTCAACTTGTTTGAAAAATTCTACAATCCAAGCTTCTGTCACGACCAGAATCTAGACCCCAGACGAGACCGGCGTCGTTGACCTCTCAGAGGTCGCAGACAAGCCTACATACGTCATTCTTACTTCATCTAGGTTAATTTTAGCGAAAAATTTGAACTTTTTCTTTTCTTATATTCATGCTAAAACTTTCTAACTTAAACACAACGTTCGCAAATCATTACACCTCTAATATAGAATAATCAAATGAAAGAACATTTCATAATTGCATTAAATGTTTTTGCCAAAACGGCACGAATACAAAGTCTGAAATAAATGTGGAAAGAACGTAGTGGAACATGCTCCAGTAGATGAAGCCACATATAAGCTAGATATAACGGTAGACATCCTCTAAAGATAAGGACCTACCAAGTCTGGATGAAAGCTCCACGTCCGAGAGCTGCAACGTCAACCTGTAAGCCTAGCGTCCACCTGTGCCTGCACTAAAAATATGATTGTATGGGATTAGTACACACTTACTAAGTATGAGCAAATATGTATACCTACAGACCCCCCGCCCGAACACAGCTATAAACATTCCGATGGGCAGTCTGTATATGCAAGCACACACCAAGGACATGCATGAGTAAGAAAAGCTCTCCTAACAACAATAATTATGAAAAAAGTCAAGTTCAGTGAGACTGCCAAATTTGATTAGAAAGTTAGTGAACTTTCCAAATTGG
>CM040621.1:52558213-52725135 GCA_022817965.1 Solanum lycopersicoides
ATGTATGATGTCAATATCTCCGACATGGTGAAGATACTATTTGAGGTTTTTATGGATGATTTTTCTGTGTTTGGTGAATCATTCGAGCGGTGTTTGAGCCATTTATCTAGGTTCTTAAGAGATGTGAAGACTTGCAATTTTTACTCAATTGGGAAAATGCCACTTCATGGTGAAAGAAGGTATTTTTTTGGGCATCGTTTCAGAAAAGGGCATAGAGGTTGATCGAGCCAAAGTCGAGGTAATAGAGAGACTTCCTCCACCTATCTCTGTAAAAGGTGTGAGAACTTTCTTGGGCATGCAGGTTTTTACAGGAGATTCATCAAGATTTCTCAAAAATTGCACATCCGTTGTGCAAACTACTGGAGAAAGATTGTAAATTTTATTTTGATAATCATGTCTTAAAGCATTCGGCGAGCTAAAAGAAAATTGGTATCTGCACCTATCATTATTTCCCGGATTGGAGCAAGTCCATTTGAGGTGATGTGTGATGCGAGTGGGGTTGCCCTTGGTGTGGTATTGGGACAAGAAGGGACAAAATCTTCATCCATTTCTTATGCTAGTAAGCCCTCAATGAAGCTCAGAAGAACTATACAGTAACTGAACAAGAGCTCCTTGCAGTAGTCTTTGCTTTTGAAAAATTTCGCTCCTATTTGCTAGGTACTAGAGTTATAGTGCATACTGACCATTCAGCCCTGAGATATTTGATGGCAAAGAAGGATGCGAAACCGAGGTTGATTCGTTGGGTATTACTACTGCAAGAATTTGACTTTGAGGTAAGGGATAGAAAAGGGACCGAAAATCAAGTTTCTATCACTTGTCCCGTTTAGAAGATGAAGCTATGAGAGAGTTGGGGGATAAGACTGATATTGATGACACGTTCCCCGATGAGCATGTATTGGCTGCCTCACAAGACTTGATTCCATGGTTCGCAGATTTTGCGAACTACTTAGCTAGTGATATTGTTCCATCGGACTTGTCTTTTCATCAAAGGAAAAGTTCATGTACGATGTGAAGAAGTTCTTTTGGGATGAACCATACTTATATAGGAGCTGTGCTGATGGGCTTATTCGGCGTTGTGTGCCAGAAGTTGAGATGTTGAGTGTTTTAGAGGCATGCCATTCCTCACCCTTTGGTGGACATCATAGTGGTATCCGACTGCTCATAAGATCTTACAATGTGGTTACTATTGGCCAACTATTCATCAGATGCTCATGAGTTCACCAAAGCGTGTGATAGATGCCAAAGAGATGGCGGCATTTCAAGAAAGCAAGAGCTCCCTCTAAACCCCATTCTTGTGATTGAGTTATTTGATGTTTGGGGTATTGACTTTATGAGTTCTCATGAATGTATATTTTAGTAGCAGTTGATTATGTATCTAAGTGGGTGGAAGCTATCGCCCTCGCGAACAATGAGGGGAAGAGTGTCACTGCATTCTTGAAAAAGAATATATTCTCTCAATTAGGTACCCCACGGGCAATTATTAGTGATGGGGGATCCCACTTTTGCAACAAATTGTTCAAGGGATTATTGGAGAAATATGGGGTTCGCAATAATGTGGCCACTCCTTACCATCCTCAAACTAGTGGGCAAGTTGAAGTATCAAATAGGGAGATCAAATAGATTTTGTCAAAAACAGTGAACGCTAGTAGAACAGATTGGTCAAGGAGGCTTGATGATGCTCTTTGGACCTACCGGACAGCGTATAAGACTCCTATAGGTATGTCCCCATACCAACTAGTATATGGGAAATCATGTCATCTTCCGGTTGAATTAGAGCATAAAGCCATGTGGGCTATGAAAAAGTTAAAAATGGACTGGAACGAAGCTGCAGAACAACGGTTAAATGGGTTAAATGAACTCGATGAATTTTGCCTAAAAGCTTATGAAAGCTCAGCCCCGTACAAAGAAAAGATGAAGAAGTACCATGACCTAAAAATCGAGAAACGAGAGTTTATGATTGGGGATTCAGTGCTTTTATTCAACTCTAGATTGCGCTTGTTTTCGGGCAAGCTCAAGTCCAAATGGACTGGCCCTTACTTGATCACCCAACTATTCCCTCATGGAGCGGTTGAGTTGGAAAACAAGGAAGGTGTGCGGTTTAAGGTGAACGGACAACGTCTAAAAATCTATATAGGTCATGCGGAATCGGCGAATGAGGTGATTGAGGCATATCATCTTGATGAAGTCTGAGTAATCGAGTGTCCTCAGTCGTGCTGCGACGTTAAATCAGGCGCTGGTTGGGAGGCAACCCAATATGAATCATCTAACCAATTTATAGTTTTCTTTCTTGTAACGGTAGCATTTTTTACTAATGGGTTGTAACTTTTCAGGTAGCACATCTCCAGGAAGTTCTGTAGAAAATTACTCTGCCACATTCACTTACGGATACATTGACGGACCGTCACGCCTGTGACGGACCGTCGCATTACTCTGTCGTGCCAGGTACGTTCTTTATTGTTTTGAAAAATTAGGGCACATGCGACAGAACCCATGACGGACCGTCACAGCTGTGACGGACCGTCATCGGGGTTTCGTCACTTCATTACCCAGCAACCCGACCCGACCCGGCTAAGGAATTTCAAAAGTTTTAAAACTTTTTTAAACTCCCCACCCCTTCATTAAACCGTTTCTTTCCCTCTTTCTCCCATTTCCTTCCCTTTCAACTTCCTTCGCTTCCCAAATTCCCCACATCCTCCCTTTCCCCATCCCAAATCTCCTTTCTTGGTCGGAGTCTGCTGCTGTGATTCTCAATTTTTCTTGTTGGGCGCCATCACTTTCGTGTTGTTTTCTCCTCTTCCAAGGTATGTGTTTCTGAACTCTACCCATTTACTGTTCATTTTGGTCTTTATTTACTATTAGCATGTGGGTCTTTGATCTTTGACCATATCTTGTCTAACCTAGGTTATTAGTCCTACGAAATGCATTGATAAAACTCGAGAAACTAGGGTTTTAGACTTGTAAATTTGATAGGTATTTAGGTTAAAGAGCGTTAGGGAAATGTTGGGTCTTTCGTTTGAATCACATGGGTTGATTGTGGCATCCCCAGTTCTGTCTCTGAATGACAGAACGATACCCCGATGACGGACTGTCGTAACCACGACGCCCTTATAGGGTCCGTCCCAACACCCCACAACTTGTTTTCTCTAAGTGTCCACCAACGAATACATGTGACGGACCGTCATGCCCACGACGGTCCGTCCTGCACAATCGTCTTGGTTGTCAGAGACCCCTGTCCCAAGGGTCTCAATAATTTTTCCAAGTGTCCACTGACGGACACATGTAACGGACCGTCATACCCACGACGGTCCGTCCTGCACAACCGTCTTGGTTGTCAGAGACCCCTGTCCTAAGGGTCTCATCATTTTTTCTAAGTGTCCACTGACGGACACATGTGACGAACCGTCATACCCACGACGGTCCGTCCTGCAGAACCGTCATGACGGTCAGAGATCCGTGTCTTAAGGGTCTCAACACTTTTTCTAAGTGTCCACTGGCGGGAACATGTGACAGACCGTCATACCCACGACGGTCCGTCCTGCACAACCGCCTTGGTTGTCAGAGACCCCTGTCCTAAGGGTCTCATCACTTTTTCTAAGTGTCCACTGACGGACACATGTGACGGACCGTCATACCCACGACGGTCCATCCTGCATAACCGTCGTGACGGTCAGAGATCCCTGTCTTAAGGGTCTCAACACTTTTTCTAAGTGTCCACTAACGGACACATGTGATGGACCGTCATACCCACGACGGTCCGTCCTGCAGAACCGTCGTGACGGTCAGAGACCCCTGTCCCAAGGGTCTCAATAATATTTCTAAGTGTCTACTGACGGACACATGTGACGGGGCATCATGCCCACAACGGCCCGTCCAGTTCGACCGTCGTACCAGTCAGAGACCTTCTTTCTGAGAGTCTATATTGTTAAGTATAACATGACGGACCCCATGAAGGTCCGTCATACTAACGACGGGCCATCACCAGGTCCGTCGTGCCTCACTGCTACTACAGTGCTGTCATTACTGTTTTGAATTTATGTGTATTTTGTCTCATTTGTTTCTTGTCATGTTTGCTACTTCTAGTACTCATGCTGATTCTTTACAGGTACTACCTCTCATGGCACCAAAACAAGATCGCGTTTATGCACGTGGGCGTTCCAAGTCTGTCGCCCCATCTGCCCGACTAGTGATAGGCTCTGATGATGACCATGATCCCGAGTACGTGCCCCCAGGCACATCTACTAAAGCACGAGCTCCATGTGCACCGAGAGCCACGCCCAAGAAGGTGGCGTCCGGCGTAGTCACTGCCTCCCAGTCAGATGAGTAGCGCACACTAACCGGCACCCCTTCTGGGTCAGCTGCCCAAGACGAAGGAGCATCTGGCTCCTTAGGAGTTTCGTGGTCAGAGGAAGCCTCTGGGTACGCAGACGCATCTGCACCCGCCACAGCTCCACAGGCTGCCTCGGCTGATGAGGCTGACAGCACTAACTCCACTCCTGGATCACCGACTGGAGTTCCTGCCTCGGTTGCCGACCAGCCCAACCGGTGGTGTTTTGACGGGCAATATCAAGTGTACTTAGACGCCAAGGTTCTCAATGATAAAGGCGTCATGACACTTACCCTTGCACTGGAGAGGCGGGTCCTTACTGGAAGTCTCCCCACCATGCCGGATATTCACACTCTCTTCACCAGACACCGACTGGAGTGGACGGCTCGTTCTTTGGGCCGCTACAGTGAGGAGTTGGTCTGAGAGTTCTATGCCTTTTATGTGGCCACTCTCCGATCACAGATAGATAGGAGGGCTGCCCCTTCCAAACAGGCCCCACTTGAGCACGTCCAAGTACGCGGCATACAGGTCGACATCTCCCTGCCAGCCATCTGCTGATATCTGTACGGCGAGGATGTTGATACCACCAGGACACCTCTCACCGCCGAATTCGACTACCGGTGGGAAATTGTTAAAGAGGGCCGGTTCTTACGTGAGCCATCGCTGAGAGAGACCACCAAGAGGTGGATAGCCCAGCAATTTTCTATTGATGGAGAGGCTGCTGATTGGGTGATGGAGCCAAAGGGAGCCATCAGGAAGGCCAACTTGACCTTTACGGCCAAGTTTCTTTGGTTGATAGTCCGCCACTGCCTTTCCCCCACTGCTGCTGATAATATAGTCACATGGGATCGTGTAGTTCTGATGGCCGCAATGATGGCAAGGTTCGAGGTCGACTTCCCTTGGCTTCTATAGGCGGTCATGCACGAGAGGGCCTTTAAGGTCACCATGACTTACCATTTTCCTTGCATGGTTTTTTCTTTATGCAGATCCACAGGTGTGCCTATTTGGCACATTGACTAGATCAGGACCCCGCAGGGAAATGTTGACATCGGCCTCATCAGGGATGAGGCCAATGAGTTGGCTCCACGCGGAGGGCCCCGCCCGGAGGTGGTCCCACTTACTGAGAACCTGGCAAATACCATAGAGCATGCTCATATGGCTTCCCAGGCTGCTGCTGCACACACTGACACTACCCCGGTCGAGTCTATCCCAGGTAGTAGCAGTGCCCCGAGCTCCTCTCGCTCGGCTCCTTCCGCCACTCTGGTCCCACTTACTAGGGTCCAGAAACTCGAGGCACAGATGGCTACACTTCTGCATCACATCCAGCCTTGGATGTAGAGATCTATTGCTGAGGCAGAGGAGCGCATGAAGCGCAAGATGCCACAACACACACAGAGGGAGATCGCAGAGGTACATCAGCGCTTAGACGCTTTTGAGTTGCGAGTGCTAGCCCGACCAGAACCTCCGGTGGACATGTCGAGCCTTCAGGCTGCGGTTGAGAGTCTGCGGGCTGATCTCGATACGATCTTAGAGGAGAGGGTGACTTAGTCCGAGGCCCCTTCTGCAGAGCCTACTGAGGACACTACTGATGTTGCTGTTGATGCTGAGGACTTTACTGAGGGTGTGCAGACTATGCAGGGAGTGGGTTCCGGTGAACCGAACCCACCAGCTTTCTAATCGCCGGCGCTTAGCGCCTCAGGTTTGCTTCACTTACCTTTCGTGTATTTTAGTTTTTTTTTATGCATTGGGGACAATTGCATATCTTTTGTTGGGGGTGGGGTAAATGGAAAGTGAGTACTTGGGTGAATTCTGAGTAGCCCAAGTTCACGATCCTCTTTTGGGGTTTTCTTGCCTGTGTTCTTTTTCCCCAAAAGACTGATTACTTTTATTGTTGAACCGGCATGTCATATCTTATGTACATAGTATAAATCTGAAGCATGATGGCTCAAACAAATATGATATCCCGATAATCAAAATGATGCATGACTAGGCATAGTAAGTGATAATTGTGTGGTTTGAAACATGAAATAAAGATACACTACTGCATGATCCTGAATCTAAGACGTGAACTAGGTGACTAATAATCTGGGAATGTAAGGAATGTCAAGTGAGTGTGAGGTGAATTCGAATGTCCACCATCAATACTGAGCTAGAACTTGCATGGTTAGTCCTGCTAAAAGTGAGTCAAATCAATCAATTAGGAAAGGATCATAGGCCCTTGTTCGAAATAGTCAATCTTGAGCAAAAAAATAAATAAATAACAGAAAACCAAATGAAGTTAATCCCTTTTTGATCCAAATGAACTGAGCTTAAAATAGATCTTTCTTTTTCACCCCAAATGATCTTCTCTGGGAACAATGTGTTGGCCCTGGTCCCTCCTTGGACATGTGCACCTCAGTTTATGCCAAAAGCATAAGTTGAGGGTTGCTAATGCAGAAAGCAATCTTGTTTTGGCCCTGACCCAACCATGGGTATTGTGAACCTTGACTCATGGCAAAATCATGAGTTGAGGGTGGCCGTTATAAGGAAAACCCAAGAAAGAGGGGTTGAAAAAATGAAGAGAAAGAAAGAACAAAACAGAAGTGACTAAAAAAAAAAAAAAAATATGAATAATGTATACATATGAAGCAAAATAAACACAAGAAAAGAGAAAAGCCACTTACATATAAGGATAAGAAAGGGAAAATAGCAAGGTGAAAAGAAAATTGAGAAATAGGGCGAAATAAAATGACAAAAAGGTGGTACGCTTAGCCGATATGTCAAGGAGGGCAACAAGTCACTAAAGTATACCTAAATATACCCTACCTGACCCTGAGCCTATGTTATAATCTTAAAAAGTCCTATTGTGATCCTAAGAGTTGTTTGGCGAACTTGAAGTAGTGAAAATAAGGGCAAGCCTATGGCAATATGTATAAATGAGTTGTGAATTTGTTCTGAGAGTGAGTGTCGAAAAGTGAACCTTATACTCAAACTAAAATCACTGTGTGAAAAATGAGGATGTTATTTAAAGTGAGGACAGTAGTTGCAACACCGAAATATTAGCAACTCGGTGAGAAATTGAAGAGGATAGGTGTCATTGCGTAGTAAGTCTGTGTCATGGTCTGATTCTACACAAGTCAATGCGTAATAGTGATAACATGCATGAACATAATGAGAATGATCGGGATTGATAGCCAAATGATTGCGAAAGTTAAAATATGGATACTCTTGTACAAAGATTTTGTAGTGAGTCATAGTGCGTCGCTTGAGGACAAACAACGAATTTAAGTTGAGGTGTTGATGTACCGTGGTTTCACGTTATTTCTAATGCTTTTTCCTTAAGTTTAGTGTGTGTCGAAAGCCTTTTTTGTGTTGATTTTTATTTAAGTTTCTCTTTGTTTGCAGAAAATCTGTCCAAGGATAAACGCGGAAGTTTTTGAGAAAGAAATGCAGAAGAGACCACCTACGGAACTTATGACGGTCCGTCGAGACTTTGATGGTCCGTAGGTGGCATCGTTGTGAGGAGAGAAGTTGCTAAAGGAAGATAGGGAAGTCTGACCAAGTGTGGTATTACGGAAGTCCATGACGGACCGTCATGGCCAAGACGGTCCATCCTGCTTGTTCGTCGTGATGATCAGAGAAGTAGTCCCAGTACCCAAATTCCAAGAAGTTCAAGTATTTTGGAACGGAGACCCTCGACGGACCGTCGTGAAGTAAACGGTCCGTCATACCTGTCCGTCGAGGGGAATGAAGAAAGCAGCAGAAGAATGTGTGAAGTATGGGACGACGGAGGCCATGACGGTCTGTCGTGTCCGTGACGGTCCGTCACGTGGTCCGTCGACCCAGACTCGTTTGGACAGATTTTTAGTAAATAGAATCCTTCTTTGATTAGATTTTTTTTTAATATAAATAGTTTGAAAAACCTCATTTTTGGGGTTAGACTTTTTGAATAATTTTTAGTTCTCTTGTTATTGTATTGAACTCTCGATTTTGGGAATTAAGATACTTTTTTCTTTCGGAATTGATTGTTGGTGATTTTGTTGATTGATCAAGTTAAATTCTGGAATTTATTTGTTCTCATAAAAGTAAGTGCATGAATTCTTCCATTAACAATATGAATTGTGTAATTATGAACATGGGTAACTAAACCATAGCTAGGGTTGTTCTCATAAAAGTAAGTGCATGAATTCTTCCATTAACAATATGAATTGTGTAATTATGAACATGGGTAACTAAACCATAGCTAGGGTTGTGGGAACCATGGGTTAATAACAAGGTAAAAATCTAACTAAAATAACAATTCTAGAATTTTGTCTTGCATGTATTGATAATCTTTCGTGTAGAAGTCTTTTTAACGTATGGCCAACGTTAGAACTCGCCTTAATGCTACTTGTCGGACCAAGGAGGTAGATAATAGGAAAAGAATTATCAACATAGATTTAGTGTAGACTATCTAATAGGCTAGTATTGGTTGGTACGAGTTAATAAGTTAGTCAAATACTGAATACAATGTTTAATATGAGGTAAAGATAAGGGTTAGTATAGCTACACACGTAGCCGGACCAAGGTGTGGAGTGAAATTCTCTAGATGCCGGACCAAGGATTTAGAGATACATAACTTATCACTTTACATGCAAGATATTAGGATAGAATTGTTATAGTTAGATATATCAAGTTGGAACCTGTGGGGAACACTTAAGCCCTAGTTACTTTTATAATTTGATTAAACTCCGAAAGCTGAAGCTGTTAGTTGTTCATTTTTATTTAATTAATCATTTTCATTAATTTAGAAATAGAACCCCCCTTTTGTCTTTTGTTTTCTCGGAAAATAGTTGGCTAAATAATAGTAATAATAGAATAAAGTTAAGTCTGAACTATTTTCCTTGTGGGATCGATCCCAACCTCATTAGTTGGGTTCTTTACTTGATACGACCGCTTTACTTCTTATTTGAGAAGTAAGTTTGAGCGTATCAGCATTGCACAAGTGTTGCTTGAGTTGCTTATCTACTGGGTTGTGTGGTGTTATTGGGCTTCACATGACCATTACACTTGTAGGTTGGGGATGGGATCATGGGTAAGTTTTTTGTATGTTATGTTTATATGATTTATTGAATATGAAATGTTAACATGATGCCATGAGAAGATGTCTTTGATTATGATCATGCTTTAGGTGATGAAATATTTGGCTTGTATATGTTATATGGTATGTGCATTGAAGAGTTTTATATGACTTAACATGTTTTTTAAAGATATGATAAATGATACTCTTTCATGCATGTCCCTATGTGTTATGTATTATGTGCATATACCCATACTTAGTACATGTGGTGTACTAACCCCATTACTTTATTTTGCTACAAATGTAGGTTCCGGCCATTGACGTTAAACAGGTCGATTTGAAGAAGCTTGGAAATCTTTCTCCAAGTGTTGGTAGGTCCTCATATTCGGGACGTTACCATATCAATTTCCAGCTTTATGAAGACATTAGTAGTTTTTAAGTGTATTAGGTTTCCATTATATTCTTTTGATTCTTTTGCATTAAGGCCTATATGACATATTGACTATTATTGGCTTTGCACTCTTTGGATGGTGTTATATATGTGAGACAAAATTTACAATATCGTACGGTCTATATGAATATTAAGTATGAAGTCTAAGTACACTTCAATAAGTATTAAAAAGTTCAAAATTTTCCGCAACTTTAACTGTATGAATGTGATGAAAGCTAAGAAGAGGCTTGTCGTCGACCTCTGAGAGGTTAACGACGCCGGTCTCATCCGGGGTGTAGATTCGGGTGTGACAAACTTGGTATCAGAGCATGAGGTTATATATGGAATCTTATACTTAGTATAAAAGCATGATGTTAAATATCCTTAGGGTCAATGTCTCACTAAATCACATTACCTAGTGTCTTGTTCATGGTTGTGAAGCGCGCCACAATTGTGGACGAGAGGCTATGTGATGAGTAGGAAACTTCTCTTTTCTTGGTAATCCTATTTCGTGCCTCTAGAGCTTTGACACTATGTGTCTTTTAGCATCTAATCCCTTTCTTGTGTACATAGGCGATGAACACCAGAAGGACAGCCGCTAGAACGGTAGGGGAAGAGATTGCGAATGCGGGAGCTACCCTGCAAGGTAACCAAAATGCTCCTCAAGTGCAATTTGCTATAAATGATCAAGTTCCGGTGAATCCTCAAGTTATTCAGATGGTGAGGTGAGGGCAGCTCAGTTCCAAATGGCCCAAGCCATAACACCTAAGCTCAATTTATCACGACTCAAGCTAATAGAGAAGTTGCACCTCGCGAGAACCATGCTATTATTATGGCTAGCCGTTTAAGAGATTTTACTTGGATAAACCCTCCCATGTACTTTGGATCAATAGTTGATGAGGACCCCCAATATTTCCTAGATCAGGTCTACAAGGTTTTGTTTTCTATGGGGGTGAGTACTACTGAAAAGGCTGAAATTGCTTCTTATCAACTCAAGGACGTGGCTCAGACATGGTAAAATATGTGGAAAAATAGAAGGGCTCTTGGAAATGGTCCCGTGAGTTGGGAGATATTCCAAAAGGCCTTTCTTGACATATTCTTTCCAAGGGAACAAAGAGAAGCTAAGGTAGAGGAGTTCATCAACCTTCGTCAAGGAGGTATGAGTGTTAAGGAATACTCCTTGAAGTTCATTAAGTTGTCCAAATATGCTTCTTCTTTGGTTTCTAATGCTAGGGATGAGATGAGTCGTTATGTAATGGGCTTGTCCAAAGAGCTTGAAGAAGAATGTCGGGCAGCCATGCTTCATGACAATATGAATCTTTCTAGGTTAATGGTTCATGCTCAACAGGTTGAGGAAAGTCTCATAAGGAAGAGGAATAGGGAAGCTAAGAAGGCAAAGTCTTTTGAGATTGGTTCTCCTAAAAGTAGGCTTGATGTTCAAGACAAGCCTAAGTTTAAGAAAAGGATTCAAAAAAAGTTCCTTCAGATTTCTCCAAGAATCAAAATGATGGAGCTTCTAATCCTAAACCTAAAGAGGGGATAAATATTGATCCACAGAGAGAAAGACCAACTTGTGGTAAGTGTCGTAAGAAGCATGGGGGTGAATGCCTTGTTGAAACTAATAGTTGTTATGGTTGTGGCAAAGGTGGTCATATTGTGACAGATTATCCTAATATTAGAGTCCAAGGTGAGGGAAATAGTCAAGCTCAACCAAACGATCCTAACTTTGAAGCTCCAAAAAGGAACCGTTTCAATGCACTCAAGGCTAGGGGTGAACAATAAAGCTCTCCCGACGTTGTGACATGTATGTTATAGGTGTTGGGAATGCAATGTTTCCAAGAAGAAATAAGAATAAGAATCAAATCTAGTTAATAAAATCTTCTATGCCAAATCAACGTTATAGCTTGGCCAAACTAAGCATTGAATTGTTCTTATAGGCTAATCAAAGGTTAAAAGTTGGCTTGCTTAAAATGATGTGATTACTATAGGATATACAAGAAGTGAATTGATTTGGCTAGAGATAATAATCAAAGAATGGGCATAGCCAATTAAAATTGGCTTATAAAGACTTCATGCCCAATCTAACAAGAATGAAAAATTTAACTTGGTTACTAAATAGGTGCATGTTTTGGTAAAAGATAGTACCAACTAGAGTTTTAATAAAATGTTTTCATACTCTATTTTTGCACTTATGTGAAACTTGTATGCATATGTTTTCTTGAGATTTTGTTGTCTGGTTGTTATCTTGAGAAGATTGATAGTATGGTAACTCTTTGATGCATTTTTGAGCTTATTTTAAGGTTGTGAAGTAAAGTCCTCACTATGTGTTATGAATATGTAGCCCTTATATGTTGTGCATCATGAATTGAGTTCTAAGTGTAATGATATGTTATGTACTGGTTGTGCTGCTAGTATTGAGTCTTTTCCTACCCTCCAGAAGATTTTTAGTATCATTCGGGGACGAATGTTCCTAAGGGGAGGATAATGTAAAATTTCAAAAAATGTGCTTGTGTAGTGAAGAGCCTATTAGATTTTAAGAATAAGTATTGAGGTACATACGCATCCCATTGTCCAATATTTAGTAATATTGGAAATGTTAGAAAATATTGGCTTAAGGGTGTTAGCCAATTTTTTTATGTATACACAATTAAATGAAAATATACCTTGATGTTCAAATGCTCCAATCCAAGCTTGTTTAGGAATTCTACCTACAATGAAGACCCTAAGCTAAAATAATCTCTTCAATTATTAGCCTCATCGCTTACTCACATTAGTACTAGGCATCCAAGTGTCAAGCCTAGGTACCATAGCATATGACCATTTAAAATTACCATGTAGATTAAGCAGTGCCAAGGACATAGTGAGGATCCTTGGACAAGAAGTGAACCTTCTAGAATAAACGGTTAGGAAAGTGCACGCAACACATGTGCAAGCACATGTGCTACCAACGCCCGAGAGACAAGCCCAACTGAATTCTGTTAGGGCGGTTAGGGGACACGCGTGTCGGACCAATCCAAGTGGGGCCGATCCTCCTAAACTATCCTAGGTCCTAAATAGCTGACCTAACTAACTAACTAACCTAGGACTAAAAAAAATAACTAACTAGGTGCCCGAAATCCTAAGACCTAACCGGGTGACCCTAGCCGAGTAACTAACTAAAGAAACATCTTAGTACCTAACCTAGGATGGTCAAAAAGGGTTGGTTATGGTCCTAAAGACTTAGGGGTACTTTAGTAATTACCCTAGGTCACTTAATTAATTAAATTAGAAACTTAATTAATTAATTTAAGTCCTAGTCAAACCCGAGACGCTTAGTCAAATGCTCTCCTATTTGTAGTCGATTTAGGAGGGGCAGTTTGGTAATTTAAGTGGAGAGTCTTTAGGGAAATTCTTGGGACGTCTATATATTGATATAAGGTCAGTTTTAGACCACAATTACACGTCCCAAATCATAATCAAACGAAATTCTCTCAATCCCTAAAGAACGCTCTCTTTTCCAAACTCCACCGAAGAACAAGAAAAGCTTAAGGAAGAAGACGAAGGTTTCGAAGTTTCCAATCATCTTTTCGTGGATTATTCATTTATAAGGTATGAGTTTTTCACTCTTGGGATTCCTTTACCCAAGAGGTCCTTTCAATATAAGTTTTCAAGAACTTCAAATACTAGGGTTCTTACTTTACAAAACGGATTTTTTTCCCAACCCTAGATTTATGATTTTCAATGAAAACTAAACTTTTTCTATGTCTAATTTCGCATGGATTGTTGAGTAATTGATTGATAATGTTTGAATAATGTGTGATACATGATCTTCCTCTATGTGATGGTTTCAAATGGGTTGTTGTAGTGTTTGATAACGTGAAAACATTAGGGTTAGAATTTAAGGTTTGAATGTACCCTTTAATGACCTGTTTACCTCCTCCTATGTTATGCATTGATCTTGTTCATGATTTTATGAGTTTTTCTTCATTATGCCATTGAGTATTTCACTATGTATGAATATGAATATTGCATGATGAATAAGGTTCTTGGAAGCAAGAGGTAAGTCTTCTAAGTGTGATTACTCTTAAATGTTTATGTTAGCCTATGAACTGTGATACTATGTTATGAAAAGTATGTATGATGTTGCTATGTGAATATGCTGTACTATGAACATGTAAATCGTGAGATTATTATAAGAATACGAATATGCAAGTTATGATACTCTCTTGTATGCTTTACACAAGATGATTATGCCATGTAAATCTCACGAAAGAAAGGTTACGATGAAAGGACAATTCTCATCTAATCTAAAAGATCTCATGATCATGTTATATAAGGAGATAATATCCTATGACCTATGATAAGTTTTTATGAAAGACAGATTTACGATTATTTCAAGAAAAGGTACTTAAGTTAAGCTCCGATGAACTAGATATGGGAAGTGTCCCTTCCCCAGCGGGAAGGTAGGTTCACAAAGATTCTCATGAGATTGAGGCTGCCATGTAATGTGGAACTATGGGTCTCTAATACATCTCCTAGTTCTTGAACTATGCTACCACCATAGGATACTAGCTAGTGGATCCACCTAGAAAGCTACGTCATGTTCGGTTCTACTTTGGCAGGTAGACCACCTCTTTTCGGTGTGGGGAAGACACCAGATTGCATGTTTAGCTCACATGGTCTATGTCGGTTAATGCCTATGTTCCCTCATGTAAAATGAAAGACAAGTAAACGAACGTTTACTAGGGTGACTTTAGGAGTTGGCTTAGTATAGGTAGTGGTATGGGACGCTACCTAGACATAGCACAAGTTGACTCTAAGGGAAGTCCTAGGAGATTGTTCTTATGAAATATGATAACAAAAAAAGATATATGTTTATGATATGTGATGCTACTCTTACATGAATGTTGATCCTTATAATGAATATGTTATTTGTCTATATTGTTATGTGAATGATAACTAACTATGTTACAAGTTATATGAAGCAAAGCCTTACTTATGGTCTCCTATCTTATATACTTGGTTGTGTGGGGTTATGGGGCTTCACATGACCATTGCACATGTAGGTTGAGGATGGGATCATGGGTAAGTGTTTTGTATGTTATGTTTATATGATTTATTGAATATGAAATGTAATCATGATGCCATGAGAAGATGTTTTTGCTTATGATCATGCTTTAGGTGATGAAATATTTGGCTTGTATATGTTATATGGTATGTGCATTGAAGATTTTAATATGACTTAGCATGTTTTCTAAAGAGATGATAAATGATATTTTTTTCATGCATGTCCCTTTATGTTATGTGTTATGTGCATATACCCATACTTAGTACATGTGGCGTACTAACTCCATTACTTTATTTTACTACAAATGTAGGTTCTGGCCATTGAAGTTAAGCAGGTCGATTTGAAGAAGCTTGGAACTCTTTCTCCAAGTCTTTGTAGGTCCCCATATTCGGGCCGTTACCATATCAATTTCCAGACTTATGAAGACATTAGTAGTGTCACAACTGGAATCTAGACCCCAGACGAGACCGGCGTCGTTGACCTCTCAGAGGTCGCAGACAAGCCTACTTACGACATTCTTACTTTATCTAGGTTAACTTTAGCGTAAAATTTGAAACTTTTTGTTTCTTATCATGCATAAAGGTCATTCTACTTACATTCTTAATGTTCACAATCAAACATCTAACATTAAGATTATCAACTGAAAGAAATAGTTCAATACTGCATTAAATGTATAATTGCCAAAATGGCACCAATACAATGTCTGAAATAAAAAAGGAAAGAAACACTAGTGGAACATACTCCACTAGCTAAAGCCTACATATAAGCTAGATAGTAACGGTAGACATCCTCAAAAGCATGAGGGCCTACTAAGTCCGGATGAAAGCTCAACATCCGGATAGCCGCAACGTCAACCTATAAGCTTTAGCGTCCACCTATGCCTGCACCTAAAAATATAGAGTTGTATGGGATTAGTACACACTTGTACTAAGTATGGGTATATGCAAGCACACACCAAGGACATGCATGAGTAAGCATAGCTCTTTCCTAACAATATGATTATGGAAAGTCACGTCAGTGGACTTACCAAATTGGGATTAGGAAACTTAGTGAGCTTTCCAAATTTAGATTAGGAAAGTCATGCCATGAGAGTAACATGCATCATCATACTTATCATATTGCACACAACACATAACATCTTACACATAGCACATATCATATTGCATATAGCACATAACATCTTTCATATTATTCATTCATATGCCATCAGACCTTGGAATCATGGACTTGACATTAAGACTTCCCAAAATGAAGGATAAATATATGGGACCTCAACTAGGGAGTCTTCATTAGCAAACACAGAGTCTGCTTCATTCATTCGTACGTATTTCATTTCATTTCGTTCATAGGCTAGTGTGAACACCAGCTATACCTAGGATGTAGCTTAAGACTTTCATCGGGTTTCGCTGTGCAATGACCACGAATATCCTAATGTCATTGCTTGAGTATAACTCACCTCTTGATCATCCTATCCTAACACCTTTGGTATCATTCATTTCATTATGTGCATCATTTGAGGCTGACCTCATTCATTCATTGGGAACTTTAACTTTAACCGACATAGATCATGTGAGAATCATGAAATCCAATGTCTCCCCCACATCGAAAAGGGGTGGAATCACCGGCCAAAGTAAACCAAAACATGCTAGCGTACATGGGAATTGAACCCTGCCAGATCCCTATATTGGCAGTATAGGTTCGAAGACTAGGAGATATAAGGAGACCCATACCCGGCATGCCGGACGGTCTCATCTCAAGAGAGGTACGTGAACCTCTGCCCTTCTCGAAAGAAGGCATCACCGCTCATAGCTAGTCTATCGGTTCTCAGTATACAGTTCCATTTCATTTAGCTCATACGTCATAGAAGCTGGCTTCTAGTATGAGGACATCATAGCTCATTAGATGATTTCTCATCTCATCATTAGGATTAAGTATACATTATTCTTAATACTTTCATTAGAGTATTCATAGAGACTGTTCTCTTCATTAACTTTACACTCTCATAGGTGAGTACGTTTTGGTAACATTTACTTAGGCTCATTTGAAATTGCTCTCGTCTTTCACATTAGCCTTTTATCATGTTGTCACCACATTCATTGACATTAACACATTTGCTCTTCATAATTACTCACCCCTTTTTACGTAAATGTTCAGTTCATCATATGCCAATGCACTTGGCCATTTGTGTGTTTCACACTCTTAACCCTTCTAGGGTTTCATCATTTCATTACATATTATTCATTTCATCGTATACCAATGCACATGTCCATTTAGAGTGTTTTACACTCGTACTTAACCTTTCTAGGGTTACATCATTTTATTACATACATCTTAGGTTCACTTATTTTTAAACGTATGCTAGACTTATGAGTCTATACATACAAGCCATGAGGTTTCATTCATAGTCCGTTTAAGTGATTCATATCTTCCTAAGATTATGTGGTACAAGACTTATGCATCTTGTAAGTATATCGAAGTCTCAATTTAATTCTTATATACAACATTCGTAAATTATTTAAATCACGTAAGACTTATGTTTCAATACGGAATTTGGGCAAGGGAACCCGGTTTCGAATCCCTTGAACAACACTTAGCCATTTTCCTTAAATTTTAATTTTTGTGTCCCTTGGCTTGGGGATCCAGGTTCGATCCCCAATGCCCATATTAATTTTTCCCTTCTTTTTTTATCTTTTTTAAAATTTGTTGCAACTTACTTAGGGGCGTGGGATCGATTCCCCACGACCCCATAATTTTTAATGAATTTTGTTACCTTCTCCTATGCTCCCATTTTCGCTACTGACCAAGGGTTTTTTGGATCGATCCACCACAGCCCCCCCCCTTTTTTTTGTATAATTTATTGCAGTCGTTGGGGGGCGTGGGATCGATTCCCCACGACCTCTTTTGTTTTAATTATTTTCTGCATTCGCTGAGGGGCGTGGGATCGATTCCCCACGACCCCATATATTTTGTTCGTGGGATCAAAACCCCATAAGAACATTTTATTTTATTCCCTTTTCCCTTGCGAATTTCGCTGACCCCAGACCCAGTTCGAGCCCCGCCTACCACATTCCTTTTTTGTTTATTTATTAGGGTAAGCCTTAGTGAGGTCTTGGGATCGATCCCTGCAGACCTCACTTAGTTTTTTTAATATTTTTTGACACACAAAATTTCCAGAATCTTTGTACAGCCTATTTCCAGGTTCTGGAAATTTATTCCACGATTTTTCTGCAAATTTTATACATCTTTTGAGCATTTGTTTCTTAGTTGTTCGTTAGGGTTCTTAAGACAAGTTAGAGGAATAATTTGATCATTTGTTTTAACTAAATTGATAGCATTTCAACCATGTGAATATCACGATTTAGGATCATCCAATTACACATAAAACACGAGTAATTCTATGCTACTAGCATGCTAAAACGGAGACTCAAAGTCATAATAACAACCTTACACAGATACATTCATGTATACATTCATATTTTTGAAAGATACAAAAACATAAGCACATAATCATGAATACATACTCGAAACGAGATCATCACCTCACACGCAGTGTCCCTAAATTCTACCAGCAAACATACCAACCTAAGATCATTGGGATCTAGTGACAGGGAACATGTAATGGGGAACAACCTTAGTTTTCGGAATAGATTCATCTGAAACTTAAGGGTATATTGGTAAAGGGAACAATAGTAAGAAAACCCATACCTTTTATGAGGTTCAAACCTTGAAGTTTCTGCCCAAACCTTCTCCAAAAATCACGTCCAATCCAAGTTTCAACACCAAACTTTCGACGGAAAAACCTCTCTTTGCCTAACGTGTTTGAATAGTTGTTTGTTTATAATTTTCGTTGTGAGTTCTTCAAGTGTGAAGAAATTTGGTTTATCTTCTGTTCTTGTACGTTATTTAGCAGAGAGAACGTGAATAAGAAGAGAGAATGATCGTGAATGTTGAGGAGATAGACGTGAGAGAGTGAGAGTTTTCTTAGGCTTAGGAGTCTAGTTTAGGACTTAGTCAAGTAAGGTTTTATTAAATGGTTAAAAATCTAATTTCCCTTTTACTTTAAATCAGCTAATAAATAATAAATATTAATTAATTACATTAATTTACCAACTTAAATAAAAATAATTTAAATCATCGCTTCTTCCTAGGCTCGAACCCGGGTGGAGCAAGACTTCACTCTTCGAACCCATTTTCGGCCCTCTCTCCCCAAAATGCCCCTCCATCTTATTAATTAAATAATTAATTATATATTTAGGGTAATTACGATACTACCCTTAGCCTGGAAAAAGACCATTTTATCCCTAGACCTTCCAAACCTAAGATTTTCCCTTTTTAATTCCGGTAAAGACTTCTTCGAGTAAATCTTCGTATTCGAGATCCCTACATGTCTGGACCCAACATTTCCTAGCTCAACTAACTCCCCAAGTTAGTTGGCTTGGCTGTAGCAAAGGGTTCAGAGGTCTAGTTCTACGCGCATCAATCCGTGTGAACCCAGTCCAATCATAGGCATTCTAGATACATTAGGCATTACTTAGCATATCCATTTTTAGGGTTGTTACATTATCCCCCCATTAGGAACATTCGTCCCCGAATGACACTACTACTATCTAGCGTAATGCCAGTCAGATCATATCATAGTTACTATACACAATCAAGCAATAGCAACAAAAAAAAATGGAGAGATAAGGAAACTTAGACTTAAGAGTAGGAAGTCTAACCTCAAGAGCTGAAAAGATGAGGGTAGAGGATCTCATATCGGCCTCAGCATCCCACGTAGCACCCTCAACAAGATGATTCCTCCACAATACCTTCACCGTGGCAATCTCCTTGTTCCTCAGCGGCTTGACCGGTCTGTCTAAGATCTCAACAGGTACCTCCTCGTAGGACAAGTCTTCATCGACCCCAAAACCTTCCACAGGTTGAATCGATGCTGGTTCACCTAGGCACTTCTTTAACATGGATACATGAAAGACTGGATGGACAGAATCTAGCTCCGCAATCAATGCCAACTCATAGGCCACCTCTCCCACACGCTCTAGGATCTCATATGGCCAACATACCTAGGAATCTATTTCCCCTTCTTACCAAATCTTATCACCCCTTTCATAGGTGATATCTTCAAATAGATCTGGTCACCAACATCAAACTCTAAGGGTCGTTTTTTGTTATCTGCATATGACTTCTGCCGACTATAAGCAGTAGCCAACCTGTCCCTAATCACCCTTACCTTCTCTAAGGCCTCATAAATGATCTCTGGATACAAAATGGATGACTATCAAACCTCGAACCACCCAACTGGAGATCTACACCTCCTACCATACAGTGCCTCAAACGGTGTCATCCCTATGCTGGAGTGATAGCTATTATTATACGAGAACTCTATCAAAGGCAGATGGTCATTCCAGCTACCCCTGAATTCACTTACATTCGCTCTCAACATGTCCTCCAATGTCTGAATGGTGCACTCTGCCTGCCCATCATTCTGAGGATGACAGGCAGTACTAAGCTTTACCTGCATGCCTAAGCTCTTCTTGAAGGATCTCCAGAAATGTGAAGTGAAATGAGCTCCTCTATCGGAAATGATAGACAAAGGAATCCAATGCCATCTGACAATCTCATCAATTAGAGTCTCACATAATCCTCGGCTCTGTAAGTAGACTTCACAGGGATAAAGTGAGCAGACTTAGTCATCCTTTACACAATAACCCATATGGAGTCATGCTGTCTCCTAGTCCTCGTAAGACCAACCACGAAGTCCATATTAATGGCCTCCCAATTCCAAGTCAGAACCTCTATAATCTGAGTAAGACCACCATGCTTAAGATATTCTGCCTTAACTTGCTCACAATTAGGACAGTTGGCCACATATTCTGCAATGTCCTTCTTCATGCCATTCCACCAATAAATCTGCTTAAGATCATGATACATCTTGGTGGAACCTGGATGTATGGAATATCTGGAACCATGGGCCACTGCAACAATCTTGGTCCGCAAATCATCCACATCTGGTACACACAGCCTGTCTTGGTACCTAGGTACGCCGTCACCTCCCAAAGCAAAAACTCATTCATCTTTATCAACAATGAGTCCTTCAGCTCCATCAACACAGGATTGAGATGCTGACCCTGCTTGACTTCAACTACCAAGGATGATTCAGAACTAGGATGAACTGAAACACCTCCACTAGTAGAGTCAACCAACCGCACACCCAGTCTGGCCAGTCTGTGTACATCTTTCACCAACTCCTTCTTCTCATCCTCAACGTGGGTTGTACTTCCCATGCTCATCCTTCTCAAAGCATCAGCTACAACATTATCCTTACCTTGATGGTAGTGAACATTCATGTCATAGTCCTTCAACAGCTCCAACCATCTCCGCTGACGTAGATTCAACTCTCTCTGCTTGTGGTCTGTGAACACATCCACATGCACTCCATACAAGTAGTGCCTCCACAGCTTTAGTGCAAACACCACAGCTGACAACTCTAGGTCATGAGTGGGATAATTCTTCTCATGAAACTTGAGCTGTCTGGACGCATAAGCTATCACCTTACTAACCTGCATAAGAAGACAACCCAAACCAACCCTAGATGTATCACAATAAACAGTGTAATTCTCACTACACTTAGGCAAAGTAAGCACCGGGACTTAAGTGAGTCTGTCCTTGAGCTCCTGGAAACTCTTCTCACAAGTCTCCGTCCACTCGAACTTGGCCTTCTTCTTAGTTAAAGCTGTCAGTGGGGCAGCAATGGAAGAAAAACCCTCCACGAACCTGCGGTAGTAACCAGTCAATCCCAGAAAGCTACTGATATGGGTGGGAGTAAGAGGTTTTGACCACACTTCACAACCTCAGTCTTCCTGGGATCAACTTCCACGCCCTGATCGGACACAACATGACCCAGGAAGGTCACTGATCTAAGCCAGAATTCACACTTGCTGAATTTGGCATACAACTGATGTTGTCTAAGTACCTGCAAGGTTAGTCTCAATATTGTTCATGCTCTTCCTTGGTCCTAGAGCAGATGAGGATGTCATCAATGAATACTATGACAAAAGAATTAAGGTATTCACAGAAGACTCGGTTCATGAGGTCCATAAATGCAGCTGGTGCATTAGTGAGACCAAATGACATGACTAAGAACTCATAATGACCATAACGGGTACGAAAGTTTGTCTTTGGGATATCTCCATCCCTAACCCTAAGTTGATGATACCCTGAACGAAGATCAATTTTAGAGAAGAAACTAGACCCTTTGAGTTGGTCAAACAAGTCATCTATTCTGGGGAGTGGGTACTTATTATTGATATTGACTTTGTTGAGCAGCCGATAATAGATACACATTCTAAGAGTCCCATCTTTCTTCTTCACAAACAACACTGGAGCGCCCCAAGGAGATATGCTCGGCTGAATGAAACCCTTATCAGTGAGATCGTTTAACTGCAGCTTCAAATCTTTGAGTTCAGCTGGAGCCATTCTGTAAGGAGGAATTGAAATTGGTTTAGTATCGGTTCTAAGTCGATACCAAAGTCAATCTCTCAAGGGGGAGGGACTCCAGGCAAATCATCAGGAAATACATCTAGGAACTCATTCACTACAGGCACTGAGTCTATGGAAGGAATGTCATGATCTAAATCATTAACACTCACAAGATGACACAATAACCCCTTGGACATCATTTTATTGGCCTTAAGGTTCGAAATCAAGGGATTAGGACGTCTCGAGTTGTACCCCTCCCAGACCAGCTCTACCTCATTAGGGAAACAAAATCTCACAACCCTACTACGGCAATCCATACAAGCATAACAACTATGAAGCCAGTCCATGCATTGCATGATGTCAAAATCGTTCAGGTAACTCAACCAAGTCTGCACACATAGTCCTACCACATACAACTATTGGGCAATCCTTGTACACTCTTTCAGCTCTTACATTTTCTCCTAAGGGTGTACTAACCACTATAGGATCATGCAAAACTTCAGGCAATATCTCAAAAGTGAGAGCAAGCAAAGGAGTTACAAAGGAAAGTGTAGACCCTGGATCAAGTAAACCATAAATAGAGGTTGAGAATACTTGCAGCATACCTGTGACCACATCAGCGGACTTCTCCTGCTCCTCCCTGCCCTTAAGGGCGTAGAACATGTTCCTCTTAGGAGGCTCGGCTGCTGCTGCACCCTATGGATTAGGCCTAGGCTGACCATTTCGTCCAGCCTAACCTCGGTCTGTGGGCAGTCCGTAACCATATGCCCACTCTTACCGCAACCAAAGCAGGCATTAGTTCCCTTTCTGCACTCTCCACTGTGAGCACGGCCACACTTAGCACAATTCTTTCTGGGACGCGGCATCTCACCTCCATTGCCCTTCTTGGGCTCAGTCTGCCTCGTCTAGGTGTTGTACTCCTTTGAAAGTTAGAGTTCCCTGAACTCTGCTTCCCCTTTTTAAATCTGGGCTTCTCACGGACACCAAAGTTGTTCCTGTTGCCTCTATTGCTAGAACCTGCCTGATCATGAGGCTTAGGCCTCCTAGCATCACGGGCGCCCCTCTTGTTCCGGTTGTCCTCCACCTGCTGGACATTCACCATCAACCTGGCGAGGTCATGTTATCGTGGAGCATCGCAGACCGACACTCCTCCTCCAGATCTACGGTGATTCCTGTGAGGAACCTGCTCATCTCATCCCTGCTGTTATATACAAGGGAAGTAGCATACCTGGATAGTTTAACAAACTTTAGGGAATACTCCCTGACTGTCATTGATCCCTGCTTAAGGTTGATAAGCTCCTCAACCTTCACCTCCCTCATCTCCCTGGGAAAGAATCTCTCCAGGAAGGCTGTCTTAAACAGCTCCCAAGTGACCAGAACTCCGCCCAAAGCTCGGCTATCCTGCCACATCCTGCACCAATATGTGCTACATCCTTGAGCTGGTAGGAAGCCAGCTCAGCCTTCTTAGTATCTGTGGCCCCCATAGCCACCAAAATCTTATGCACCTCGTCCACAAATTCCTGGGGTCCTCTGAAGTCTTAGACCCTGTGAAAATAGGAGGATTCATCCTCGTAAAATCTCTCAGCCTGTCAGCCATGCTACGAACCGGTGGGTTCTCCCTCTGAACATTCTGTCGGTTGACCTGGTCAGTCATGGCCTGGGCCTGCATAGTGATGGCCTGTGCCATCTGGGCCAGAGATGCTCGCACCTCCACATCAGTCAACCCAGCTGGGTTAACCAGCATAACAACTCCTTCAGCTGGAGCCTGGGGTGGAACCTAATTGTCCCCAGCAGCTGCTCCTCCTCTCCTCTGACCAATGGTTCTCCTAGTATTCATTCTTTGAAAACAACAAGGATATATGTTAGACACGCTCATAACACCAAGAAAATCAGACATTAGGAAAAGCACGATAAGATCAGAAGAAGGGAAATTTTCCTACGCATCATGCAGTCTCTAATTCACGATACTTGTGCACTTCACTACCATGACTTAGAAACTACTCAATGTGGTTGATGTGAACTTATTATCCTCGGAATTTAACTTAGTGCTCTGATACCAACTTTATTATGACTGGAATCTAGACCCCAGACGAAACCGGCGTCGTTCACCTCTCAGAGGTCGCAGACAAACCTACTTACGTCATTCTTACTTCACCTAGGTTAATTTTAGTGGAAACTTTGAAACTTTTTATTTCTTATCATTCATAAAGGTCATTCTACTTATATCCATAATGTTCACAATCAACCATCTAACTTGTAACATACTCCACTATCTAAAGCCTACATCTAAGTTAGATAGAAACGGTAGACATCCTCGAAAGCATGAGGGCCTAGCAAGTCCAGATGAAAGCTCCACGTCCGGATAGCTGCAAAGTCAACTTGTAAGCTCTAGCGTCCACCTGTGCCTGCACCTAAAAATATAGAGTTGTATGGGATTAGTACACACTTGTACTAATTATGGGTATATGCAAGCACACACCAAGGACATGCATGAGTAAGAATAGCTCTTTCCTAACAAAATGATTACGGAAAGTCAAGTTAGTGGACTTACCAAATTGGGATTAGGAAAGTTAGTGAGATTTCCAAATTTTGATTAGGAAAGTCATGCCATGAGAGTAACATGCATCATCATACTTATCATATTGCACACAACACATAACATCTTACACATAGCACATATCATATTGCATATAGCACATAACATCTTTCATATCATTCATTCATATGCTATAAGACCTTGGAATCATGGACTTTACATTAAGACTTCCCAAAATGAGGTCTCAACATATGGGACCTCAACTAGGGAGTCTTCATTAGCAAACACAAAGTCTTCTTTATTCATTCATACGTACTTCATTTCATTTCGTTCATAGGCTAGTGTGAACACCAGCTATACCTAGGATGTAGTTTAAGACTTTCATCGGGTTTCGGTGTGCAATGACCAAGAATAACCTATTGTCATTGTTTGAGTCTAACTCGCCTCTTGATCATCCTATCCTAACACCTTTGGTATCATTAATTTCATTATGTGCATCATTTGAGGCTGGCCTCGTTCATTCATTGGGAACTTTAACTTTAACCGACATAGATCATGTGAGCATCATGAAATCCAGTGTCTCCCCCACACCGAAAAGGGGTGGAATCACCGGCCAAAGTGACCCAAAACATGCTAGCGTACATGGGAATTGAATCCCACAAGATCCCTATATTGGCAGTATAAGTTCGAACACTAGGAGATATAAGGAGACCCATAACCGGCATGTCGGACAGTCTCATCTCATGAGAGTTACGTGAACCTCCGCCCTTCCCGAAAGAAGGAATCACCGCTCATAGCTAGTCTATCGGTGCTTAGCATAAAGTTCCATTTCATTCAACTCATACGTCATGGAAGCTGGCTTCTAGTATGAGGACATCATATCTCATTAGATGATTTTCTCATCTCATCATTAGTATTAAGAATACATTATTCTCAATACTTTCATTAGAGTGTTCATAGAGACTAGTCTCTTCATTAACTTTACACTCTCATAGGTGAGTACGTTTTGGTAACATTTACTTAGGCTCATTTGAGATTACTCTCATCTTTCACATTAGCCTCTTATCATGTTGTCACGACATTCATTAACATTAACACAATTGCTCTTCATAATTACTCACCCTTTTTTACGTAAATGTTCAGTTAATCATATGCCAATGCACTAGGACATTTGTGTGTTTCACACTCTTACTTAACCCTTCTAGGGTTTCATCATTTCACTACATATTATTCATTTCATCGTATACCAATGCACTCAGCCATTTAGTGTGTTTTACACTCGTACTTAACCCTTCTAGGGTTACATCATTTTATTACATACATCTTAGGTTCACTTATTTAAAAACGTATGCTAGACTTATGGGTCTATATATACAAGCCATGAGACTTCATTCATAATTCGTTTAAGTGATTCATATCTTCCCAATATTATGTGGTACAAGACTTATGCATCTTGTAAGTCTATTGAAGTCTCAATTTAATTCTTATAGACAACATTCGTAAATTATTTAAATCACGTAAGACTTATGTGTCAATACAGAAATTGGGCAAGGGAACCTGGTTTTGAATCCCTTGAACAACACTTAGCCATTTTCCTTAAATTTCAATTTTTGTGCCCCTTGGCTTGGGGAGCCAGGTTCGATCCCCAATGCAAACATTAATTTTTCCCTTCTTTTTTCTTCTTTTTTAAATTTGCTACAGCTTACTGAGGGGCATGGGATCGATTCCCCAAGACCCCATAATTTTTAATGAATTTTTTTACCTTCTCCTATGCTCCCATTTTTGCTACTGACCAAGGGGTTGTGGGATCGATCCCCCACAGCCCCCTTTTTTTTGTTTAATTTACTGCAGTCGTTGAGGGGCGTGGGATCGATTCCCCACGCCCCCCTTTTTAAAAATTATTTTCTGCATTCGTTGAGGGGCATGGGATCGATTCCCCACGACCCCATATTTTTTTTAATAAGTTGGGGTCTTCTGTGTCGTGGGATCGAAACCCCACAACAACATTTTATTTTATTCCCTTTTCCCTTGAGAATTTATCTGACCCCATCCCCAGTTCGAGCCCCGCCTAACATATTCCTTTTTTGTTTATTTATTAGGGTAAGCCTTAGTGAGGTCCTGGGTTCGATCCCTGCAGACCTCACTTATTTTTTTAATTTTTTTTAACACCCAAAATTTCTAGAATCTTTCTACAGTCTATTTCCAGGTTCTGGAAATTTATTCCACGATTTTTCTGCAGCATTTTATAGATATTTTGTGCATTTGTTTCTTAGTTGTTCGTTTGGGTTCTTAAGACAAGTTAGAGGAATGATTTGATCATTTCTTTTAACCAAAATTGATAGCATTTCAACCATGTGAATATCACGATTTAGGAGCATCCAATTACACATAAAACACGAGTAATTCTATGCTACTAGCATGCTAAAACGGAGACTCAAAGTCATAATAACAACCTTACACACATACATTCATATATACATTCATATTTTTGAAAGATACAAAAACATAAGCACATAATCGTGAATACGTACTCGAAACGAGATCATCACCTCACACGCAGTGTCTCTAAATTCTACCAGCAAACATACCAACCTAAGATCATTGGGAGCTAGTGACAGGGAACATGTAATGGGGAACAACCTTAGTTGTCGGAATAGATTCATCTGAAACTTAAGGGTATGTTGGGAAAGGGACCAAGAGTAAGAAAACCCATACCTTTTATGACGTTCAAACCTTGAATTTGCAGCCCAAACCTTCTCCAAAACTCACGTCCAATCCAACTTTCAACACCAAACTTTTGACAGAAAAACCCTCTCTTTGCCTAACGTGTTTGATAGTTGTTTGTTTAAAATTTTTGTTGTGAGTTCTTCAAGTGTGAAGAACTTTGGTTTATCTTCTGTTCTTGTACGTTATTTGGCAGAGAGAACGTGAATAAGAAGAGAGAATGATCGTGAATGTTGAGGAGATAGACGTGAGAGAGTGAGAGTTTTCTTAGGCTTAGGAGTCTAGATTAGGACTTAGTCAAATAAGGTTTTATTAAATGGTTAAAAATTTGATTTCCCTTTTATTTTCAATAAACTAATAAATAATAAATATTAATTAATTACATTAATTTACCAACTTAAATAAAAATAATTTAAATATTCGCTTCCACCTAGGTTCGAACCCGGGTGGATCAAGACTTCACTCTTAGAACACATTTTCGTCCCTCTCTCCCCTAAATGCCCCTCCACCTTATTAATTAAATAATTAATTATATATTTAGGGTAATTATGATACTACCCTTAGCCTGGAAAAAGACCATTTTACCCCTAGACCCTCCAAACCTAAGATTTTCCGTTTTAATTCTGGTAAAGACTCATTGGAGTAAATCTTCGTATTCGAGAGCCCTACATGGCTGTACCCAACCTTTCCTAGCTCAACTAACTCCCCAAGTTAGTTGGCTTGGTTGTATCAAGGGTTCAGAGGTCTGGTTCTACGCGCATCAATCTGTGTGAACCCAGTCCAATCGTAGGCATTCTAGACACATTAGGCATTCATTAGCATATCCATTTTTAGGGTTGTTACAAGTAGTTTTTAAGAGTATTAGGTTTCCATTATATTCTTTCAATTTTTTTTGATTAAGGCCTATATGGAATATTGACTATTATTGGCTTTACTCTTTAGATGGTGTTATATATGTGAGACAAGTTTTAGAATATCGTATAGTCTATATGAATCTTAAGTATGAAGTCTAAGTACACTTCAATAAGTATTAATAAGTTTTAAATTTTCCGCAACTTTAACTGTATGATTTTGATGAAAGCTAAGAAGAGGCTTGTCTATGACCTCTGAAAGGTTAACGACGCCGGTGTCATCCGGGTTCTAGATTTCGGGTGTGACATCTCATCCTTTAACTAGAACTACTTTCCTTACAATACTCACTCGGTGCTAGCCTTTGTTCTCATAGATTAAATCACACTAAGGTTCATTCAAATGGGTCCCATATCATGTTCATGATCCAATTAAATTTACCCTAACAAAGCAAGGTCCACTAGGATAATCTCACTATGACGACAAGAAGCCCATCATGACTTTCCTAAGGTATGATATGATGCCATTCCAGACAACAACCTTAAGTCCGTCATTCATTACATGAAGGATACCATTACGGCTTTCAACTTCAAGTTTCATAACCTTACCACTACGTTCAAGGTTTCACATAAATGACCTTCTTGTCAACATTCAAGGTCTTACATAACATTCATACATTCAAGACTAATATTCTTTAGTTCATAAGTATAGATATCACAAATTCATATTCATACAAGTATCAAGTAAGGGACACAAGTCTACCTAAACAAGACACAACATACTTCACTTTAGCACATATAACATACATTCTTTAGACACTTAGGAATACCCCTTATCAACCTTATGTCAACCTATTCATTACCTTAACATCATCAACATAACCATTATACACTCATATAGCCAAGTTAGGAACAACCATGTATCAACTCTAAGACTATACACCTAACACATAGTCATAACATAACATGATTTCCTAAATAACATCTATAGAAGAACACATACTTCCACATTACTGACATATAGGTATATATGATCATACTTCACATAATCAACTACACAAATCAAAATAATACTTCAAGTAGTGCCGACAAGGCCATGATCATCATAATAATCAAAATAACGCTGACAACGTCACATCAATACGCATAACACCGCCACCATAAGTGGACCACACCAATCACACATAATCCAAGATCTAAATTACAATAGCTATACATAATAATAAAAGAGTTAGGGCAGCATACTACCCACTTGAACTCACCACTTCAATCTCAAGCTAAATCATCCAAATCAATACCATAAAGCCCTTACCCATGGCCATGAACATCAATCCAAAGCATCAATCATAATACTGAATGAATCTAAGTCAATTCAATATTGATTTACCAATCTAAGACCAATTAGATATCAATTGAATACAATTCTTACATCATTAAAAAGCTCATATAAATCTACACTAGAATCTATAAGTATTAAGTTCATATCAATTCAATATGATTAACATGCAATAGATCTAAGACTATTCATTACTCAATTAATCAAATTGAAACATCCTATACATCATACATACATAATCTATACATGAATCAAAATCCCATAACAATCTACACATGCATTCATTAATCTCAAAGCATAATCAATTCCCCCGTATTTTAGTGAAAATTAAAGAATAGAGAAGATCAAGGGTTCATGGAGAATTTCATTGGGAAACATCAATTAAACATCAATAACATCATATCTTAAAGTTTGAAAACCTTTCATGCAAGAACCCAAGACTTAGTGTAGAAATTAGACTTTTTCATCTTTTTGAAATACTTTGAAAATCATCTTTGAAATTGGCTCTAAGGTGATAGAAAGCCTTAGATGAAGAACTCCCATACCTTATTTTAATTACCCAATGCTAATTTAAGAATAAACTCCATTGAAGATCCATCTTGAAGCTTCATCTTCACTTTGAACTCTCATGGAGGTTTTTGGAGAAATTTTAGGAGGGAATGTGTTTTGATCTTAGTGTTAGGGTTAAATGAGAGTTTAATGACTTATATACTATTAAAATACCCATAAACACTCAAAACAACCGTCCAAATACTTATAGGGGCTTGTGGTGAATTTACAAGTTCACCCCCAACTTAACAGTGAGCTGGCACGAAAATAGGTTGCACCTTCGACGCCCATACCAACGGACCGTGGTCTCACCCACGCCCCGTATTTTGGGTCTCGTGTGTTGCACCGGCAAATCCCCCAACCTGCAGGTCAATTGTCTCCATCGACGAGACCCATTGACGGGCCGTCGCCTGGTCGACTGGCCGTCGTTTGGGTTGTCGATTGCCACTGCCTGGCAGTGTTGAGATCCAATGTTGGGGTCCTCCTTTAGGGTCCCTTGTGGATCCTATGTGTGGTCATACCCGTACGTTTCAACCCCAAACATGTATGTATACGAGTTTAAGACCTACCACATGAGTTTCATAAAAAACGAACATGAAAAACTCGACGAAACATACTTAGACACACAAGGTCATCTCAAGGCACATCTTTCGAACGTCATGGACATTCTTGGACGTTTGACCTCCAAATTTTATGAAACTTGACACACTACCGATATACACCATATAAAATCATTTAAGGACCATATAATCTCATGCATCACACATAAACACATAGAACCACACATAACCACATATGAGGCACTTAGGTGACTTAGTCGTCGAACGTCTTTGTCCTCCCTTTATGTTTGACTTCCAATGCACCTAAACTCTTAGCTACTGCCTCAATAACACTTTATAGACCATTTTAGGACCTTAGACCATCATGACAACCACGTTAGGCTCTAGCTTCACCTAAGTCATTTTCGGGACCTTATAATCTCCCCCACTTGGATAAAATTCGTCTTCGAATGACACTTGCCACTCACCGAACACTTCCAAGACTAGGGATTCAATTAGAAACTCATGACCATACCATACTCATAAAACCAAGTTAACATCAATTTCACATAATTAAGAGAATCACAACACAACAAGAAACTAGAAAACATTCAATAACTCATCATGCTACAAAACTCACATGCTCCATTCCAAATAGCAAAAACTCATTTTATATTCAATATCATGCTCATATATCAATTCTAACCATATTACAACAATTTTCAACCAAAAAATCAATTAGTCAATTTTTGAAAAACATCATAGTGAACAGGTAGTGCATTACAGTGAATTGTGCAACTTTTGCAAAAATGTAACTTTTAAGCAATTCATGATATAAAAATGCTAATATGCAAGGTTACATCATATAAACATCTTTTACAACTTGATTATGGCTTCATAAAATACATAATGCAAGTAGTTATTGAAATTCAATTTCAACCAAGAATGCATATCATAAGGAGAATGTTTGGAACTCATTTTACACAAAAACTCCTACATAAATCAAGTTACTAAGCACTCTTTGTTTTAGTCTTGAATAAACACATGTAGAAAGGTTAAGGGTGCCTCACTCCCAACAACCATACTCTTCACCATACTCCCCCACTTAGGAGAAACCCATTCTAAGGTCAACATAACATCTATCTGAAGAAACTCCCTCAAGGCACCTCAAACCTTACTAATACTTTCTCACCCAAAGTCTAACTCATGAAAACTAAAGTCTCTCAATGTTCAACCATATAACCATTACAACCCCTTATTAGGAGAAACTCACTTTTACACTTTCAAACGTCTTCACTCCCTTCTATGGTTGGGTCTTGAACATTTTCAAACTACCTCAACAACCACTCCTTCACATTTCTAACTCTATACTTTACCATTCTTTTCAAGTTGTACTACCTTTTAAAGGCAACCAAACCAACCTAGGGTCATCAACACCATCTTTCACAGCTCATCTAGCAAGACACATCTCATCTTTTTTCTCCCTCAACCCAAACTTCATAAAGTCACACTCCAATGACCAAACACATAAGGGAGACAAGGGAAAGACATCATACACAAGGATATTAGGCACGATTAGATGAATGAAGAAGTGAAACTTTTCCTAGCACCCAATAGCCTCCTAGTCATAATGTGGCGCACTTCACATTATTAACAAGAATCTATTAGATGTGGTTCATAAGACAACTACGACACTCCCAAACCTTATGCTCTGATACCAAGTTTGTCACATCCCACAAGTACACCCTAGAAGTTAGAGTATCCTTGTGATGTCACACGGCAAATGAGACTTCAAGAAGTCTCATCTAAGCCTCTCGTATCATTCATTGCATAATAACATACTAAAATGAGTAAGAATTTAAAACTTTCTTCACACACGAAGAACTCTTTTCATAAACAATACACAAGCTGATGACTTTCATTAAAACATTAAACCTTTACAATAACCCCTTGAACCATCTAAGCTTTAGAGTATACAACACTTAGGATTAAGCCCATACAATACATAAAGTGAAGACTTAAGACATAACGGATCATGTGGATATTGTCCTCGAATCGATGAGGACTCACCAATACTTCATCTTCAACCCTTAGAAACCTATCCATCCTCCATGGCACATCAAACTTCCAATTCCCTACAGTTTAGTCAAAAGTAAAAGAATGGGTTAGCACATTAGATGTACGAAGTATAGAAGCCATGCAAAACCCATGAAAAAGGGACATTTAGTAAATAGCATGCTTTTCATGAATTTCGATTAAAACATCATATTATAACCATAAGAACAACATTTAACACTTTATAAATACATAAGAAATTATCCAAGAAATTATTCACATTTTAAAGAAGCATTACATTGAACTTACTTCACTGTACAATGAAGTTCTCCACTGTTATAGTGAAGTTTATTAGCTTCACCTTGCACACCTTTTAACATATAATTCCCTCACTAAATGTTATCATAAGACTCACTTAAATAAGACAAAGAGAGACCGCCCATACACCCTCTCTAGGCACACCTAAATGATCCTCAAGACTACTTAGAATGAGACACATTCAATTAAATACATCAAGCACATCAACATAAGATCCTTCTACCAAGGTGATTCCAAGGTTCACTTGAGTGAGTGTGGAGCGAGCGCCTATACAATCCCTATCACACACACACAAGAGATCCTATAGACTACCTAGGATAGATTCATTATCAATTAATACAATTGCATACATCAAACATGACATTCTCCTTTCCAAGGTTATCCAAAGACCTACTCAAGTAACTGAAGAAGAAAATGTCCATAATTGACCTCTTCAAGTTTATTTAAGTAATCCTTAGGACTTACCTAAGTTAGGATCATGTCCACTTAATCAATCACATATCCTTAACTATAATCATTACTAAGACTTATCTAAGTAAGAGATGAAGTGACCATTCCTTTGCCCCATTCACACCTTAACTAGAAAACTCCTAACTACTCTAGATAACTACTTATTCATTTAACATTCATTACTTAACTTAAGTCATTAAATTACTCAGTTCATTTAAGAGACATTCATCACATAAAGGACATTCAAGTAATGGTCTTGAAGAAGACCTGAGACTCTCATTAACATCTTCAAAGCCTATTGTACAATGCCTAGATAGTGTCCCATACCACCACCTAAACTTCATAGAACTTCTCTAATGCTAGTAAGTATCCCATATGATGAGAATAGACAATAACCAACATAGACCATGGTAGCAAAGCATGGAATCCAGAGTTGTAACCTACTCCGATGGAGGGTGTTCTACTTGCCAATGGTAGAACATAGACACATCCAAAGTAGGCTCATGGTTAAGGAATATGAAGGGTGTGCTTTGTAATCTAGTCTCATTCTTTAACTAGAACTACTTTCTTTACTATACTCAGTCGGTGCTAGCCTTTGTTCTCATAGATTAAATCACACTAAGGTTCATACAAATGGGTCCCATATCATGTTCATAACCCCATTACATTTACCCTACCAAAGCAAGGTCCACTAGGCAATCTCACTATGGCGACAAGAAGCTCATCACAACTTTCCTAAAGTATAATATGATGTCGTTCCAGCCAATCAACCTTAAGTCCATCATTCATTACATGAAGGATACCATTTCGGCTTTCAACTTCAAGTTTCATAACCTTACCACTAGGTTCAAGGTTCACATAAAGGACCTTCTTGTCATCATTCAAGGTCTTACATAACATTCATACATTCAAGACTAAGACTCTTTAGTTTCTAAGTCAAGATATCACATATTCATATTCATAAAAGTATCAAGTAAGGGACACAAGTCTACCTAAACAAGACACAAAATACTTCACTTTAGCACATATAACATACAATCTTTAGACACTTAGGAATGACCCTTATCAACCTTATGTCAACCTATTCATTACCTTAACATCATCAACATAACCATTATAGACTCATATAGCCATGTTAGGAACAACCATGTATCAACTCTAAGACTATACACCTAACACATAGACATAGTATAACATGATTACCTAAATAACATCAATAGAAGAACACATACTTCCACATTACTTCACATATAGGTAGATATGATCATACTTCACATAATCAACTACACAAATAAACATAATACTTCAAGTAGTGCCGACCAGGCCATGATCATCATAATAATTAAAATAACGCTGATAAGGCCACATCAATACGCATAACACAGCAATCATAAGTGGACCACACTAATCACACATAATCCAAGAGCTAAATTACAATATCTATACATAATAATAAATGATTTAGGGCAGCATACCACCCACTTGAACTCACCACTTTAATCCCAAGCTAAATCATCCAAATCAATACCATATGGCCCTTATCCATGGCCATGAACATCAATCCAACGCATAGATCATAATACTCAATGAATCTAAGTCAATTCAATATAGATTTACCAATCCAATACCAATTAGATATCAATTGAATACAATTCTTACATTATTAGAAAGCCCATAGAAATCTACACTAAAATCTATAAGCATTAAGTTCATATCAATTCAATAAGATTAAAATGCAACAGATCTAAGAGTATTCATTACTCAATTAATCAAATTGAAACATCCTATACATCATACATACATAATCTATACGTGAATCAAAATCCCATAACAATCTACACATGAATTCATTAATCTCAAAGCATAATCAATTCACCCGTATTTTAGTGAAAATTAGAGAATTGAGAAGATCAAGGTTTCATGGAGAATTTCATTGGAAAACATCAAGTAAACATCAATAACATCATATTTTAACGTTTTAAAACCTTTCGTGCAAGAACCCAAGACTTAGATTAAAAATTGGACTTTTTCATCTTTTTGAAATCCTTTGAAAATCATCTTTGAAATTGGCTCTAAGGTGATAGCAAGCCTTAGATGAAGAAATCACATATTTTATTTGAAGAACCCAATGCTAATTGAAGAATAACCTCCATTGAAGATCCATCTTCAAGCTTCATCTTCACTTTGAACTTTCATGTAGGTTTTTGGAGAAACTTTTGGAGGGAATGTATTTTGATGTTAGTGTTAGGGTTAAATGAGAGTTTAATGACTTATATACTATTAAAATACTCATAAACACTCAACACAACCTCACAAATACCTATAGGGGCATGGGGTGAATTTATAAGTTCACCCTCAACTTAACAGTAAGCTGAATGGAAAACAGGCTGCACCATCGATGCCCATACCTACGGACCGTGATCTCACCCACGCCCCATCGTTTGGGTCTCGTGGGTTGCACCTGCAACTCCCCAACCTTCAGGATAAGTGGCTCCATTGACGAGACCCATCGATGGGCCGTTGCCTGGTCGACTGGCCGTCGTATGGGTCGTCGATTGCCACTGCCTGGCATTGCTGAGATCCAATGTTGGGGTCCTCCCTTTAGGGCCCTTGTGGGTCCTATGTGGAGTCGTACCCAAACGTCAACCCCAAACATGTACGTATACGAGTTTAGGACCTACCACATGAGTTTCATCCAAAACGAACACGTAAAACTCGACAAAACATATTTAGACACACAAGGTCATCTCAATGCACATCTTTCGAACATCATGGACATTCTTGGACGTTTGACCTCCAAACTTCACTAAACTTGACACACTAGCTATATACACATTATAAACTCATTTAAGACCATATAAGCTCATTCATCACACATAAATACATAGAACCACACATAACCACATATGAGGCAGTTAGGTGACTTAGTCGTCGAACGTCTTGGTCCTCCCTTGACGTTTGACTTCCAACGCACCTAAACTCTTAGCTACTGACTCCATAACACTTCATAGAATATTTTAGGACCTTAGACCATCATTACAACCACGTTATCCTGTAGCTTCACCTAAGTCATTTTCGGGACATTACAAGGGGGTGCTCCCAGGATGTGACACTCTATGTGTCCCTTTTTCCTCTAATTCTTTGCTTGTGGATATGGGATAAGACTACAAGACGTGCAGAGGAAGAAGAGTTGAGTAAGGTTTGGCTAATGCGGGAGTTCCTCCTCAAGATAACCAAGTCCCTTGTCACCACCCGAGAGCATACCCTATAAGCTAGGGCACTCTTGAGTCGAGACACGGCGTACTTGAACTCTCGGAGGTCTTGTACAAGCCCTTTTTGCATCGTTCATCGCATATACATATATGAAAAGTAGTGCAAAATTAAAACTTTTCACAAAATTCGAATAATATTTAATAAATCTCTTTCATATAAAAACCATAGGAAATACTAAGTCTCATTTCATCAAATCCTCAACACAAGAGTACTTGGGACACGGCCCATACAATAGAAATATAGTACTACTAAATCTATTACAATACTTCGATAAAACAAACCAAAGACATCTATGCCCTCGAGTCAAATGAGGACATATTTCAACTTGCTTAAAAGATCCTATAATCCAAACTTCGCTCCCAAAAAAACCTTCACCTATGAATCACTTTACAGATAGATTAACTCATCGAATCAGTACAAACACATGTACTAAGTATGGCATAATGCATAAAAATTATGAAAATGGATATTTAATGAAAATATGCTCTTTTTCATTAAAATTTCATACAATAAGTATAATAACGACATTTAACACCTTAGAAACACATAAGATAACACTTTAACATTTTAACACATTTTATGAAAAGTTACACTGAACTATCAAATGTTACAGTGAACTATTTTCCAACATTACAGTGAATTGCTTAAACCTTACATTGCACTCAATTTGCATGTAATTTCCTCATTAAAAGCTATCCTAAGACTAACTTAAGTAATACAAAGAGAGACTGCCCATACACCCTCTCTAGGATCAACTAAAATATCCTTAAGACCACCTATAATGAGATACACATACTTACAATAAACATGAGATCCTCCTAGCAAAGGTGATTCTAAGGTTCACTTGAGTGAATTGTGAAGCGACCGCCCATACAATCCCTTCACACACTTACTAGATCCTATAGATTACCTAGGATAAGATCATTCTCACTTAATACATTAACATATATACAATACGGCATTCTCCTTCCAAAGGTTATCAAAATACTTACTCAAGTAAATCAAGAAGAGAATGTCCGTACTTGACCTCTTTAAGATTACCTAATTAATCCTTAATACTACCTATTTTTGGATCATGTCTACTGAATCAACCAACTTACCTAACTAGTGTCATTCTTATGACTTATATAGGTAATATACGAACTGACCATTCCTATGCCCCCTTCACACCTTAACTAGATAACCCTTAACTACTCTAGGTAAGTACTTATTCATTTAACATGCTTTCTAACCTAAGTAATTACATTCAAGAGTTCATTTAAGAGACATTCATCACATATAAGGACATTCGAGTAATGGTCTTGGAGAAGACCTAGGGACTCGCACTAACATCTTCAAAGCCTATTGTGCTATGTCTAGGTAGCGTTACATACCACCACCTAAACTTCATAGACTTCTCTAATACTAGGAGGTATCCCATATGGTGAGAATAGGCAATAACCTACATAGACCATGGTATCTACACATGGAATCCGGAGTTGTAACCTACTCCTATGTTGGGTGTTCCACTTGCCAATGGTAGAACTTGGACACATCCAATGTAGGCACATGGTTAAGGAATATGAAGTGTTTTTTTGCACTCTAGCCTCATTATTTAATTAGATCTACTTCCCTTACCATACTCACTGGGTGGTAGCCTTTGTTCTCATAGAGTAATTAACATTAAAGGATCACATGAAGATGTTCCATAGCTAGTTCATAACCCTATCACATTCACCCTACCAAAGAGGTACCCTAGAGATGCCTTTCAATGGCGAATAGGATAGCTTAATGACTTTCCTAAGGATTATTTCATGTCGTTCCAGCCAACCAACCATAATTCCACAATTCATACAAGAAGGATATCGTTACAGCTTTCGACTTCAGATCATAACCTTACCTAGGTTGAAGGTTCCACATAAAGGAACTTCTTACCAACATTCAAGGCCTCATGTCATTCATTCGTGCAAGACTAAGAGACTTTAGCATCCTAAGTCAAGACATGTCATATTAACTTTCATACACGTATCAAGAAAGAGACACAAGTTTTACCACACAAGACACACCAAGACCTCACTTTATCACATATATTATATCTTTATAGAAGCACATAGAAATAACCTTTATCATCTATAAGTCACCCTACACTCTATTATGACATCATCAATATAACCATCATAGACATATATAGTCAAATAGGAAGAATCATGCATCAACTCTAAGACTACACACATAAGGACATAGTCATAGTCTAACATGATCACTTAGCAAAATCAATAGAAGAACACATACTTTAACCTTAATCACATGTAGATAGATATGATCATACTTCACATAATAAACTACACAATTCATCATAGTATATCAAGTAATGCCGTCAAGACCATGATCATCATAATACATAAAGTAATGCCGACGAGACCACATCATTAACAATTATAATACATAGCACCACCACCATAAGTGGACCATACCAATCACAACATAATTCAAAATATACATTACATAAAATAAAGAGAAATAAGGCAGCGTACCAACGATCCATTCTCACCACTTCCATCCATAGCTAAATCGTCCAATTGAATACCAAAAACCCTTACCAATGACCATGATCATCAATTAAGTACAAATATCATTATAATCAATGAATATAGGTCAATTAAATAAAAAATTATCAATTTAAGACAGCCTATACATCAATTTAATAAAATTCTTACATCATTGAATAGCACATGGAAAACTACACTAGAATTCAATCAATATACAATGATTCAAAACCTTTAATGCAAGAACCCATGGATAGATCATAAAATTGGACAAGTTCATCTTTAGAAAACTTTAGAAATATCTTTGAATTTTGGGCTCGTTGATGAATAGAGTTTCAAGGATCAAAAACCATACCTCAATGAAGCTAAACCACGAAATTTATGAAGAATCACCACTGAAATCTCCAATACAAGCTCTTCCTTCAGTTTTTGCTTCAATGGAGTTGTAGACAATTTCGTAGAGATTTTGGGTTTTTGATTTGGAATAATGAATTCATATAGGTATTTAGGACTTATATATCCAATTAAAATACCTAAATTACCCCTAAGTAACCTCCAAAACTATTAATTGGACTTGTGGTGAATTTACCGTTTCACAACTTCACTTAACTGCGAAGCGGGCGAGTTGCAAGCACCAACAACGCCTGGCCATCAACGGACCGTTTGTCCATAAACGGACCGTCCTGGCTGGTAGTCGTCTGATTCAGAGACTGGTCATTAAGAGCTTAAGCTTCCCAGTATAAGTATTGACCAAAGTCAATTAACGATGGGGCGTTTACCAGCCTAGAAGCAATCAATTGCCTCAGTCGATTGGGGCTGGCCTAGACAGTTTTGCCCTCAAATGAAGTGTCCTTCCTCAAGGACCCTTGGTTGGTCCTTGGGGATGTTTGCCGGACGTTTCCAACTCGAATATGATTGTATACGAGTTTAGGACCTCAATTTTATATAAAACAAACACGTAAAACTCGACGAAACATGCCAAGACACATAAGGTCGTTTCCTGGCAAACCTTTTGAACGTCATGGACGTTATTGGACGTTTGACCTCCAAACTTCATGAAACTTGACACACTGCCTATAAACACTATAATATATCATATAAGGACCTAATAATCTCATAAAACACTTATAAACACATAAAATAGACATGACACACATAGTTGACTAGTCGTGGAACGTCTTGGTCGTCCCTTGACGTTTCACTTCCAATTAACCTAATACTATAGACAATGCCTAATTACCACATTATAAATCATTTTAGTATATTAGACCCTCATTACAAACATTTTAGGCTCTAGTTTCACCTATGTTGTTTTAGAAGTATTACAATCTCCCCCACTTGGACAACATTCGTCCACGAATGACACTTGCCACTCTCCGAATACTTCCAAGAATAGATATTCAATTAACGGCTAATAACCATACCATATAACACCTTACACAATACGGTCATCTAGATGAAACATCGATTTCACATAATCAAGAGATTCACAATACAACAAGAAACTAGAAGAAATTCTACAACTCATCATGCCACAAAAACTCACATCCTTCATTCGAAATAGCAAAAACTCCTTTTATATTCATTATTATGCTCATATACATAATTTCTACACATATTACAACAATTTTCATCCAAAGAATGATTTAGTCAATGTTTCAAAATTGTTACAGTAAGCTGCCAATGCTACAGTGAACATGCTTCAAAATAAAAAAAATGCAATATTTAGGCAATTGATGATGGAAAAATGCTAATATGAAAGATAAAATCATATAAAAACATTTTACAACATAATCATAACTTCATGAAATACACAAAGCAAGGAATCAATGAAATTCAATTCCAACAAGACTCCTAAACACCATGCACATGCAACATGCTTCTATGACTTTCTATCCCATCTACTAACCATACTCCCCCACTTAGAAGGAACTCATAAATCAAAAGAGAGAAATACAATAGATTACCATCATAATCATCACCCTCATCCGACTTTGCTCCTCCAGTCCGGAGTGCATAGAAACGCCTTTCTTTGGAGCATCACCTTTCGGAGCAGTAGGAGCAACTTTCTTACCATCACTAGTAGGACAATCCCTCACTTTTATCCATCGTTACCACATCCAAAGCAACTCCCGGTATCCAATAGGCATTTACCATAGTGCCTCTTTCCACAAGTAACACATGTAGGCTTTCCATTTTGAGAACGACTTCCTTTCTCAAATTTTATCTTAGCACCCATAGGTTCTTCTTCACATGAAACCTTCTTCTTGAACCTAGGTTGAATTTGATCACTTGAACCACTTATTTTCAAGTTTCTAGCAATCCTACCAACTTTAGAATCCTAAATTGATTGACCATAAACCATGAGTCTATATATGGTCATATCATCATGGAGCATGATCGTACAACATTCTTCTCTCACTAGGTCGGCGACCCCGGTCACAAACCTACTCATCTCATCCCTAGGGTTAGACACTAAGGATGGAGCATATATAGACAACCTAGAGAACTTCAATGAGTATTCTTCAACACTCATATTGCCTTTCTTGATATTGATAAACTCATCAACCTTCACCTCCCTCCTCTAACGGGGGAAGTACTTTCCAATAAAAGCTTCATTAAATTCTTTAAACTCAATATGACCCGACTCAACCGGCCTATTATCTTTCCATTAAGTGTACCACACTTGAGCAACCTCCCTCAATTGATAAGAAGCTAACTCCGCCTTCTCCCTAGAAGTCACCCCATGGCACTCAACACCTTATACACATTATCTAGAAACTCTTGGGGATCCTCTCCCACCTTAAAACTAAGAATGATAGGAGGATTCATCCTCACGAAATCTCTCAATCTAGATGTCAAAGTGCTCTCCACAATATTCACTCTAATCTCAATACACCTATTCACATGGGTAGTCAAAGCTCAGGCTAAAGTAACTAAAGCCTCTCTAATCTTCCCATTAGTCATTTCCAAGGGAACCACCGGAACATCATTAAATCCACCCATAATAGGGACTTGATCACCTTAAGCACCTTGAGGAACTTTCTCAACTTGAAGAGGAATCTCCTCATTTACATCATTCTTCTCAACTCTCCTACTCGGTGTACTCCTCGTATTCATCTCCTATAACACAAGGAAAAGCATAAGAAAATAATACTCATAACTTTTACTTTATGGCACGACATAAGATTAGAAAAGAAGGAAAACTCTATCGTCCTATAATATCTTGCCCATAGATGTGTTGCGAATTACACCGATGGTCAAGACTCTAATAGACATGAGTTTATGAGACTTTTTGGATTCCTAAGACCACTTTCATAACCTATGCTCTCATACCACATTAGTCACGACCGGAGATCACACCCTAGAAGCTAGAGCACTCTTGAACCGATACATGGCGTACTTGAACTCTCAAAGGTCTTGTACAAGCTCTTTTGTATCGTTCATCGCATATACATATATGAAAAGTATTGAGGAATGAAAACTTTTCACAACATTCTAATAATCTTTAAAAAATCTCTTTCATATAAAAACCATAGGATATAGTAAGTCTCATTTCATCAAATCCTCAACACAACAGTACTTTGGACAAGACCCATACAATATAAATATAGTACTACTAAGTGTATTACAATACTTCAATAAAAGAAACCAAAGACATCTATTCCCTCGAGTCAAATGAGGACATACTTCAACTTGTTTGAAAAATCCTACAATCCAAGCTTCTGTCACGACCAGAATCTAGACCCCAGACGAGACCGGCATCGTTGACCTCTCAGAGGTCGCAGACAAGCCTACATACGTCATTCTTACTTCATCTAGGTTAATTTTAGCGAAAAATTTGAACTTTTTCTTTTCTTATTTCATGCTAAACTTTCTAAACTTAACATCATAGGCGTTCGCAAATCAACACTCTAATATAGAGATAATCAAATGAAAGAAACATTTCATAATTGCATTAAATGTATTTTTGCCAAAACGGCACGAATACAAAGTCTGAAATAAATGTGGAAAGAAACGCTAGTGGAACATGCTCCAGTAGATGAAGCCTACATATAAGCTAGATAATAAAGGTAGACATCCTCTAAAGCATAAGGACCTACCAAGTCTGGATGAAAGCTCCACGTCCGGATAGCTGCAACGTCAACCTGTAAGCTCTAGCGTCCACCTGTGCCTGCACCTAAAAATATAGATTTGTATGGGATTAGTACACACTTGTACTAAGTATGGGTATATGCAAGCACACACCAAGGACATGCATGAGTAAGAATAGCTCTTTCCTAACAACATGATTATGGAAAGTCAAGTCAGTGGACTTGCCAAATTGGGATTAGGAAAGTTAGTGAACTTTCCAAATTTGGATTAGAAAAGTGAGTAAACTTTCCAAATTTGGATTAGGAAAGTCATGCAATGAGAGTAACATGCATCATCATACTTATCATATTGCACACAACACATAACGTCTTACACATAGCACATATCATAATGCATATAACACATAACATATTTCATATCATTCATTCATATGCCATGAGACCTTGATATCATGGACTTAACATTAATACTTCCCAAAATGAGGGCTCAACATATGGGACCTCAACTAGGGAGCCTTTTTTAGCAAACACAGACTCTGCTTCATTCATTCATACGTACATCATTTCATTCATTCATAAGCTAGTGTAAACACAAGCTATACCTAGGATGTAGTTTAAGACTCTCATCGGGTTTGCTGTGCAATGATAAAGAATAACCTAGTGTCATTACTTGAGTCTAGCTCACCTCTTTCTTATCCTATCCTAACACATTTGGTATCGTTCATTTCATTATGTGCATCATTAGAGGCTAACCTTATTCATTCATTGGGAACTTTAACTTTAACCGACATAGATCATGTGAGCATCATGAAATCCAGTGTCATGAAACCCCACACCGAAAAGAGGTGGAACAATGGCCAAAGTGACCCAAAACATGCTAGCGTACATGGGAATTGAACCCCGTCAGATCCCTATATTGGCAGTATAGGTTTGAAGACTAGGAGATGTAAGGAGACACATACCCGGCATGCCGGTCTCATATCATGAGAGTTATGTGAACCTCCTCCCTTCACGAAAGAAGGCATCACCGCTCATAGCTAGTCTATCGGTGCTCACTATAAAGTTCCATTTCATTCAACTCATACGTCATGGAAGTTGGCTTCTAGTATGAGGACATCATAACTCAATAGATGATTTCTCATCTCATCATTAGTATTAAGTGTGTTAATCTCAATACTTTCATTAGAGTGTTCATAGAGACTGGTCTCTTCATTAACTTCACTCTCATAGGTGAGTACATTTTGGTAACATTTACTTAGGCTCATTTGAGATTGTTCTCATCTTTTACATTAGCCTCATATCATGTTGTCACCACATTCATTAACATTTACACAATTGCTCTTCATAATTACTCACCCCATTTTACGTGAAAGTTCATTTCATCATATGCCAATGCACTTGGCCATTTGTGTGTTTCTCACTCTTACTTAACCCTTCTAAAGTGTCATCATTTCATTACATAATAATCATTTCATCGTATGCCAATGCACTTGGCCATTTAGTGTTTTTTACACTCGTACTTAACCCTTCTAGAGTTACATCTTTTCATTACATAATATTTATTTTATCGTATGCCAATACACTTGGCCATTTAGTGGGTTTTACACTCTTACCTAGCCCTTCTAGGGTTATATAATTTCATTACATACATCTTAGGTTCAGTTATTTTTAAACGTATGCTTGACTTATGGGTCTATACATAAAAGCCATGAGGCTTCATTCGTAGTTCATTTAAGTGATTCATATCTTCCTAAGATTATGTGGTACAAGACTTATGCATCTTATATGTATGCCAAGATATCGATTTCGATCTAAGTAGGCTGCATTATTCTTGAATATTTAATTCACGTAAGACTTATATATCAATACGGAAATTTGGGCAAGGGAACACAATTTCGAATCACTTGGACAACATTTACATTTTTCATTGATTTTATTTTTGGTCCACATAACATTGGGACCCTAGATCGAGCCCCAACATAAACTTTTCCTTTTTATTTCTCTCCTTCGAATTTTCTCTTCCTTGGCCGAGGGGTTGTGGGTTCGAACCCCCACAACCCCTTTTATTTTTTAATTTAATTTTCCTTGACTATCTTGAGTTGACCATGAGGTTGTGGGATCAAATCCCCACAACCTCTCTTTATTTTTCTTTTATTCTCCTCCTCAAATCTTCCTAAGAGGTCGTGGGTTCGATTCCCACACGCCTCCCCCTTTATTTTTCTCTTTTCTCCTCCTTAAATCTGCTTAAGAGGTCGTGGGTTCGATTCCCACACCTCACATTTCTTTTCTTTTTATTTTTCTTTCTCCTTTACTGTCTGAGAGGTTGTGGGTTCGAATCCACTCCTCTCATTTCTTATTTTCATAATTCATTTTCCAGCCAAGGTCATGGGTTCGAATCCCCTTCACCACATTTCTTTGTACTTCTTTATTTTTTCATAGTTTTTAACATGGTGATGTCACGGGTTCAATCCTCCATGACCTCACTTGTTTTAATTCATTTTTCACAACATTTTGAAACCTTTTAACTTGACCGAAATCCCTCACCTATATCTGGAAATTTTCTTTTAATTTTTCAGCATACTTTCTTCAGCATTTACACTTGAACTCTTACGGAAATTCATAGATCATTTAACACGTTTTGGGGTGCATTTTTCATAGATTCGTTTAGCCAAAAGATTGATACTCAAATCAGCCAAACTTCCATGTTAATGAACATCACGATTTATATAGTTTTATGCACGTAAAATAACAACCATAACATTATAAATTTTGGAGCTTCAAGCCGAGAACTCATAGTCACTGCCACATTTTTGCACACACATGCACATAGTTTCGGAACACATAGGTTGTCATTCATACGATTTCAAATACAAAAACATAAACATATTCATCACAAAAACAAAACATACACCAAAATCTACCAGCAATCATACCCAACTTACAAATCATTGGGAGCTAGTGACAGGGGCATGCAAAAGGGGAACAATCCTAGTTTTCAGAATGAATAATCTTAACCTTAAGGGGTCTCTTGGGAAAAAGGACCAAGAGAGAAGAAAACCCATACCTTTTTGACGTTCAAAACTCGACTTTCTGCCAAAAAACTTTTTTAACCACACGTCCAAGACTCAAAATTCAACACCCCACTCGACGGAAAACCTTCTCTTTGCCTACGTGATTGATTAACGTTTGTTTTTCTTATATTTTTATGTGAGTTCTTCAAGTGTGAAGAACTTTGGTTTACCTACTGTTTTTGATGTTATTTTGGCAGAGAGAACGTGAATGAGAGTGATAGAGACGTGAGAGAGAGAGATGAGCGTGAGAGAGGAGAGTTACCTTAGGCTTAGGAGTCTAGTTTAGGACTTAGTCAAATAAGGTTTAGTTAATTATTATAAAATCTGATTTCCTTTTATTTTAAATCAGCTAATAATTAATAAATATTAATTAATTACATTAATTTAACAACTTAAACAAAAACCACTTCAATTCATTGCTTCCACCTAGGTTCGAACCCGGGTGGAGCAAGACTTCACTTCAAGAGCCTATTTTCGGCCCTCTCTCCCCAAATTGCCCCTCCACATTATTAATTAAATAATTAATTATATATTTAGGGTAATTACGATACTACCCTTATCCTAGAAAAATACCATTTTACCCCTAGACCCTCCAAACCTAAGATTTCCCCTTTTTATGTCCGGTAAAGACTCCTTCGAGTAAATCTTCGTATTCGAGAGCCCTACATGGTTGGACCCAACCTTTCCAAGCTCAAATAACTCCCCAAGTTAGTTGGCTTGGTTTTTGCAGAGGTTCAGAGGTCTGGTTCTACGCACATCAATTCGTGTGAACCCGATCTAATCTAGGCATTCTAGATACGTTAGACATTACTTAGCATAGTCATTTTTAGGGTTGTTACAGCTTCGCTCGCAAAAGCACCTTCACCTATGAACAACTTTAGAGATATCTAACAACATGGAATTAGTACAAAACCATGTTCTAAGTATGGCATAATGCATTAAAATCATGAAAATGGACATTTAATGGAAATATGGTCTTTTTTATTAAAACATCATAGAATAAGTGTAATACCTCTAAAATGACTTAGGTGTAACTAGATACTAACATGTTTTTCATGAGTGTATACAGTCCTAAAATTGTTTATAATGTGGTAATAAGGAGGTGTCTAAAGTATTAGGTGAATTGGAAGTAAAACGTCAAGGAACGACCAAGATGTTCGACGACTAGTCACCTATAAGACTCATGTGTTTTTATGTGATTAAGTGTGTGTATTATGATATTATGAGGTCCTAATATGAGTTTTTATAGTTTTTATAGGTAGTGTGCCAAGTTTCATGATGTTTGGAGGTAAAACGTCCAAGAACGTCCAAGTCGTTTGGAAACTAGTCGAAGTTGAACTAGTGTGCCGTAGTATTTTTTGGTAATGTTTTGGGGATGGTTTAAGGTTTAAAATGAGTACGGATGGTTACTACTTTTAGCCTTACATGAAAAGGGTTGAAACGTCCGAGAATGACCCCCGAGGACCAGCCAAAGGGTTCCCAAAGAGGACCCAAACATGGGACTGCCAAGCTGCCGCCATCCAAAATCTGGTAGTGGCTGCGCGTCGCGCAGCTTACACTGAGAGGGAAAAATTCTTGCCCTGCGACGCGGGGATTTCACAAACCATTCTGTCTCAAAATTTAAAAAAACAACATTTGAAAATGCCTCCGCGACGCGCAGAAAAGTCCAAGATTTGGTCGCTTCGTTTATAAGTAAAACTCTAGTTTGTTAAAATGTCAAATAAGTGCATGGGTATTTTTATACCCCTAATATCACCAATAAATCTAGACTCTCAAAAATAAAAAATACCACTCCATTCTTCTCTCTAAAACCTCCATTGATAAAGTTTTGAAGCTCCTAGGAAGAAGACTTTTTTCTCAAGTTTTTCTCCATAAATTTTATGGGATTTTCTTCACTATTAAGGTATATTTCTTCATCCTTGAAATCTCTTTCTTCAAGGTGTCAATTCCAATGATTTTTCAAAGATGATCAAAAACATGAATTGTCCAATTTTGTAATCTAGCCATGGGTTATTGCTTAAAATGTTTTGAATAATTGTTGATGGATTGAATTGATGTTAATTTGATTATTTTAACATAATATATTCATAACCCATTCAAAACATAATCTCTTCAAATTGGCTAGATTATGGATGTTATGATCTTGTCTCAATGCTTATGAATTCTAGTGTAGTTTTCCTTGGGCTATTGAATGATGTAGGAATTATATTGGGTTGTTGCATAGGGTGTCTTAGATTGAAAAATATATATTTAATTGATTTAGATTCATTGAGTAGTATGATTTTTGTATTGAATTGATGATCATGGCCATGTGTAAGGGTTATTTGGTATTGTATTGGATGACTTAGCTATGGATTGAAGTGGTGAGAATGGATTGATAGTACGCTACCCTAATTCTCTTTATTTTATGTAATGTAGGTGTAGAATTATGTCGTGATTTGTATGGTACACTTATGGTGGTGGTGCTATGTGATTTACTTGTGAATTATGTGGCCTCGTAGGCGTTACTTTATGTATTATGATGATCATGGAATTGCCGGCAATACTTGATGTATTATGATTATTTGTGTAGTCGATTTATGTTAAGTATGTTCATATTTATCTACACGTGATTAAGGTGAAAGTATGGGTTCTTCTATTGACGTTAGGTGAACATGTTAGACTATGACTATGTCCTTATGCGTGTAGTCTTAGAGTTGATGCATGATTCTCCTAATTTACTATATTATTCTATGATGGTTATGTTTGTGATGTTATATAGTGACTATGTCCTTATGTGTGTAGTCTTAGAGATGATAATGTTTATTCTTGTGGCTTCTAGAATGATATGATATATATGCTAAAGTGAAGTCTTTGTGTGTCTTGTGTGGTAGACTTGTGTCACTTACCTGATACATGTATGAATGTGAATATGAGATGTCTTGAATTAGGATGATAAAGACTCTTAGTATTGTATGTATGAATTACATGTGACCTTGAATGTTGCTAAGAAGGTCCTTTATGTGGAACCTTCAACCTAGTTGTAAGGTTATGATATCCTTGAAGTCGAAAGCCGTAATGGTATCCTTCTTGTGTGAATGGTGGACTTAGAGATTGGTTGTCTGGAAAGACATGAAATCATCCTTAGGAAAATCATTAAGTCATCCTCTTCGCCATTGAAAGGCAACCTTAGGGGACCTCTTTGGTAGGGTGAATGTGATTGGGTTATGAACTAGATATGAACCTCTTCATCTGATCCTTTATGTGAATTACTCTTTGAGAACAAAGGCTAGCACCAAATGAGTATGGTAAGGGATGTATCTTAGTTAATAATGAGGGTAGAGTGCAAATAAACTCTTCGTATTCCTTAACCATGTGCCTACATGGGATGTGTCCAATTTCTACCATTGGCAAGTAGAACACCCTCCATCAGGGTAGGTTACAACTCCGGATTCCATACTTAGCTACCATGGTCTATGTAGGTTATTGCCTATTCTCATCATATGGGATACCTACTAGTATTTGAGAAGTTCTATGAAGTTTAGGTGGTGGTATGAGACATTATCTAGACATTGCACAATAGACTTTGAAAATGTTAGTGAGTGAGTCCCTAGGTCTTTTCCAAGACCATTACTTGAATGTACTTATATGTTATGAATGTCTCTTAAATGAACTAAATAAGATAATGACTTAAGTTAGAGAGCATGTTAAATGAATAGTACTTACCTAGAGTAGTAAGGGTTGTCTAGTTACGGTGTGAAGAGTGCATAGGAATGGTCACGTCATATCTTACCTAGGTAAGTATTAAGAAATACTCTAGATAGGGAAGTTGGTTGACAAATTATACATTATCAAAACTTAGGTAGTCTTAAAGATTATTTAGGTAATCTTGGAGAGGTCGAGTATGGACGTTGCCTACTTGATTTACTTGAGTATGTCTTTTTATAACCTTTGGGTGAATAATGTCATATTATATGTATGTTATTGCATGAAGTGAGAATGATTTTGTCCTAGGTACTCTAAAATATCTCTTAAGTTTGTGTGAAGGAATTGTATGGGCGGTCGCTTCACAACTCACTCAAGTGAACCTTAGAATCACATTTTAGGAGGGTCTCATGTCTCATTATAGGTGGTCTCAAGGATTATTTTGGTGTGCTTAGAGAGGGTGTATGGGCGGTCTCTCTTTGTCTTACCTAAGTGAGTCTTAGGATAACTTTTAGTGAGAGTATTGCATGCTAAATGTGTTTACTGTGAAGCTTGAAGTAGTTCACTGTAACATTGACTTAGTTCACTGTAATATTCCTTAAAAAGTGATCAAATGACTATGTGATATCTTATATGTTTATAAGGTGTTAAATGTTGTTCTTATGCTTATATTATGATGTTTTAATCAAACAGAGCATGTTTCCATTAAATGTCCGTTTTCATGATTTTACGCATTAAGTCATACTTAGTACATGTGTTTGTAAGAATTCCATGTTTTTATCTATCTCAAAAGTGATTCATAGGTCAAGGGCATTTCGGGAGATAATCTTGGATTATAGGATCTTTCAAGTAAGTTTGAAGTATTTCCTCATTTGATTCAAGGGAATAGGCGTCTTTTGATCTCTTATTTCAAAGCATTGTAATAGACTTGGTAGTACTATATTGTCTATTAAATGGACCGTGTCCAAAGTGTATTTTGAGTCTAAGATTTGATGACATGAGACTTAGTATTTCCTATGGATTTTATATTAAAGCTATTTGAAAGACAATTCGAATGTTGTGAAAAGTTTTAATTCCGCACTACTTTTCATATATGTATATGCAATGAATGATAAAAAAAAGGGCTTGTACAAGACCTTCAGGAGGTCAAGTACGCCGTGCCATGATTCATGAATGCCCTAACTTCTAGGGGGGACTCTCGGGTTGTGACAAACTTGGTATCAGAGCATAGCTTATGAAGGTGTTCTTAGGAATCCAAAAGTCTCATCAAGTCATGTCTAGTAGAGTCTTGACCATCGGTGTGAGTAACGACACATCTATGGGCGAGAGGGTATAAGACGATAGAGTTTCCCTTCTTTTCTACTCCTATGTCATGTTGTAGAGATTTAGAAGTTGTGAGTGTTCTTTTCTTATGGTTTTCCTTGTGTTATAGGAGATGAATACGAGGAGGACAGTGGCTAGAAGAGTTTAGGAGAATTATGAGAATGAGGAGATTCCTCCTCAAGTTGACCAAGTTGAGCAAGTTCTTGAAGGTGCTCAAGGGGATCAAGGTTCTAGAGATGCTCAAGTCCTATTGTGTAAAAAGGTAATGATGTTCTGCTGATTCCCCCGGAAATGACTAATGGGAAGATTGGAGAGGCTTTACTTGCTTTAGCCCGAGCCATGACTATTCATGTGAATAGGGGTATTGAGACTATAGTGAATGTTGTGGAGAGCACTATGACATCTATATTAAGAGATTTTGTGAGGATGAAACCACCTATCTTTCATTGCTCTAAGGTGGGAGAGGATCCCCAAGAGTTTCTAGATGGTGTTATAAGGTGTTGAGTGCCATGGGGTGACTTCTAGGGATAAGGAGGAGCTAGCTTCATACCAATTGAGGGAGGTTTCTTAAGTGTGGTACACTCAATAGAAAGATAATAGGCCGGTTGAGTCGGGTCCTATTGAGTGGGAGGAATTTAAGGAGGCTTTCTTAGGAAAGTAATTTTGCCGTGAGAGGAGGGAGGTGAAGGTAGAGGAGCTTATCAATCTCAAGCAAGGCAGTATGAGTATTGAGGAATACTCATTGAAGTTCTATATGTTGTCTAGATATGCTCCATCCTTAGTGTCTAACCCTACGGATGAGATGAGTAGGTTTGTGACCGGTGTCGCTGACCTAGTGAAATATGAATGTCGTACAACCATGATCAATGATGATATGACCCTATCTAGACTCATGGTTTATGATCAATCCATTGAGGAGTCTAAGCTTGGTAGGATTGCTATAAACTTGAAGAGAAGTGGTTCAAATGATCAAAGCCAACCTAGGTTCAAGAAGAAGGCTTAAACTCAAGATTAACCTAGGGGTGCTAAGGTGAAACTTGAGAAGGGTAGTGGTTCTCAAGTTCGTAAGCCTACATGTGCTACTTGTGGGAAGAGGCACTATGGTCAATACCTATTGGGTACCGGGAGTTGCTTTGGATGTGGTAAAGATGGACACAATGTGAGGGATTGTCCTACTAGAGAGGGTAAGAAAGTTCCTCCAAGTGTTCCGAAAGATGATGCTCCAAGGAAGAGGCGTTTCTATGCACTCCGGAGTAGAGGAGCAAAGCCGGATGAGGGTGATGATGATGATGGTAAGTTCTTGTATTTCTATCGTTAGTGTTATGAGTTCCTTATGAGTGGGGGAGTATGATGAGTAGTAGAATGGTGATTTTTTGTTTCATCTCTTCTATTCAACTCAAGCTTAATAGTTAGAAAGTCATATAAGCATGTTGCATGTGCATTTGGAGTCTTGTTGGAATTGAATTTCATTGATTTCTTGCATTGTGCATTTTATAATGTTATTATTATGTTGTAAGATGTGTTTATATGTTTTATCTTTCATATTAACATGTTTCCATCATAAATTGCCTAAATGATACATTTTTGTATTTTTGAAACATGTTCACTGCCACGGAATTTAGTTCACTGTAATATTTTTGGAATTTTGACTAAATTAATCTTCGGTTGAAAATTGTTGTAATGTGTATACATCTGATGTATATGAGAATTATAATGAAAATAAAAGGAGTTTTTGCTATTTGGAATGAAGGATGCCAGTCTTATTGCATGATGAGTCGTAGATTTATTTCTAGCTTCTTGATGTGTTGTTAGTCGCTTGATTATGTGAAATTGATGTTTCTTTTAAATTTTTTTACTTTATAATGTGTTATTTGGTATTGTTATGACCTGTTAATCTGAGTCTCTACTCTTGGAAGTGTTTGGAGAGTGGCAACTGTCATTCGAGGACGAATGTTGCCCAAGTAGGGGAGTTGTAATACCTCTAAAATGACTTAGGTGTAAATAGAGCCTAACATGTAACAGAATCTGGCAGTGGCTGCGCGTCGCTCAGCTGGCACTGAGAGGGAAATATTCTGGCCCTGCGACTCGGGTCTGTCACGAACTATTCTGTCTCAAAAATTTTCAGAAACAAGATTTGACAATGCCTCCGCGACGCTCAGTAAACTCCTATATTTGGTCGCACCGTTTTTAAGTCAAATTTGAGTTTGTTAAAATGTCCAATAAGTTCAGGGGTCCTTTGGGTAATTTGGGATGCCTTATTGACTGTTATTCAGACTTTGAATACCCTAATCTCACCGATCAAAGTTAGACTCTCAATTTAAAACAAAACATCTCCATTCTTCTCTACAAAACCTCCATTGATAAGGTTTGAAGCTCCAAGGAAGAAAACTGTTTTCTCAAGTTTTTATCCATCAATTTTGTGGGATTTTCTTCACAATTAAGGTATGGTTCTGCATCCTTGAAATCTCGCTCTTTAAGCAGTCAATTCCAATGATTTTTCAAATATGATCAAAAACATGAATTGTCCAATTTTGTAATCTAGTGATGGGTTATTGCATAAAATGTTTTGAATCATTGTTTATGGATTGAATTGGTGATAATTTGATGATTTTAACCTAAAATCTTCAAAACCCATGCAAAACATAATCTCTTCAAATTGGCTAGATTATGGATGTTATGATCTTGTCTCAATGTTTATGAATTCTAATGTAGTTTTCCTTGGGCTATTGAATGATGTAAGAATTATATTGAATTATTGCATAGGCTGTCTTAGATTGATAAATCTGTATTTAATTCATTTAGATTCATTGAGTATTATGATTTTTGTATTGAATTGATGACCATGACCATGGGTAAGGGCCTTGTGGTATTGTATTGGATGATTTATCTATGTATTGAAGTGGTGAGAATGGATTTGTGGTACGCTGCCCTAATTCTCTTTATTTTATGTAATATAGGTATTAAATTATGTTGTTATTGTATGGTTCACTTATGGTGGCGGTGCTATGTGCTTTACTTGTGAATTATGTGGTCTCATCGGCGTTACTTTATGTATTATGATGTTCATGGCCTTAGCGGAACTAATTGATGTAATATAATGATTTATGTAGGTTAGTTTATGTGAAGTATGGTCATACCTATCTACGTGTTATTAAGGTGAAGGTATGGTTCCTCTATTGACATTAGGTTATCTTGTAGACTATGACTATGTCCTTATGTGTGTAGTCTTAAGAGTTGATGCATGATTCTTCCTACATGACTATATGAGTCAATGACGGTTATATTGATAATGTTATAGTAGTGTATAGGGTTAATTATAGATGATAATGGTTATTCCAATGTGCTTCTAGAATAATATGCTATATGTGCTAAAGTGAAGTCTTGGTGTGTCTTGTGTGGTAGACTTGTGTCCCTTACTTGATGAATGTATGAATGTGAATATGAGATGTCTTGACTTAGGATGCTAACACCTTTTAGTCTTGTATGTACGAATGCCATGTGTCCTTGAATGATGCTAAGAAGTTCCTTTATGTGGAACCTTAAACATAGTTGTAAGGTTATGATATCCTTGAAGTCGAAAGTTGTAATAGTATCCTTCATGTGTGAATGGTGGACTTAGGGATTGGTTTGCTGGAACGACATGAAATCATCCTTAGGAAAATCATAGAGCTATCCTCTTCGCCATTGAAAGGCAGCCCTAGGGGACCTCTTTGGTAGAGTGAATTTGATTGGGTTATGAACCAGATATGGAACTTCTTCATATGATCCTTTATGTTAATTACTCTATGAGAACAAAGGCTAGCACTGAGTGAGTACAATAAGGGGAGTATCTCTAGTTAAGAATGAGGCTAGAGTGCAACGAAACACTCATATTCCTTAACCATGTGCCTATATGGGAGGTGTCCAAGTTATACCATTGGCAAGTAGAACACCCTCCATCGGGGTAGGTTACAACTCCAGATTCCATGCTTAGCTACCATGGTCTATGTCGGTTATTTCCTATTCTCATCATATGGGATACCTACTAGTATTAGAGAAGTTCTATGAAGTTTAGGTCGTGGTATGGGATGCTATCTAGACATTGCACAATAGAATTTGAAGATGTTAGAGAGTGAGTCCCTAGGACTTTTCCAAGACCATTACTTGAATGTCCTTATATGTGATGAATGTCTCTTAAATGAACTAAAGAAGATAATGACTTAAGTTAGAGAGCATGTCAAATGAATAAGTACTTACCTAGAGTAGTAAGGGTTGTCTAGTTAAGGTGTGAAGGGGGCATAGAAATGGTCACTTCATATCTTACCTAGGTAAGTCTTAAGAAAAGATCTAGATAGGGAAGTTGGTGGATATATTCGACATGATCCAAACTTATGAAGTCTTAAAGATTATTTAGTGAATCTTGGAGAGGTCAAGTATGGTCGTTGTCTTCTCGATTTACTTGAGTAAGTCTTTTGATAACCTTTGGAGGAGAATGTCATATTATATGTATGTTATTGTATGAAGTTAGAATGATCCTATCCTAGGTACTCTCAAGGATCTCTTAAATGTGTGTGAAGGGATTGTATGGGCGATAGCTTCACTAATCACTCAACTGAACCTTAGAATCACCTTTGGTTGGAGGATCTCATGTTTATGTGTTTACTTATCCTAAGACTCACTTAAGTAAGACAAGGAGAGACCACTCATACACCCTCTCTAGGCACACCTAATCCTTAAGACTACCTATAATGAGATACACACACTTACAATACACTAAACGTATAAACATGAGATCCTCCTACCAAAGGTGATTCTAAGGTTCACTTGAGTGAGTTGTGAAGCGACCGCCCATACAATACCTTCACACACACTAGAGATCCTTTAGATTACCTAGGATAAGATCACTCTCACCTAATACAATAACATATATACAATATGACATTCTCCTCCCAAAGGTTATCAAAAGACTTACTCAAGTAAATCAAGAAGAGAATGTCCATACTTGACCTCTTCAAGATTACCTAAATAATCCTTAAGACTACCTAAGTTTGGATCATGTCTACTTAATCAAACAACTTTTCTAACTAGAGTCATTCTTAAGACTTATCTAGGTAAGATATGAAGTGACCATTCCTATGCACCCTTCACACCTTAACTAAACAACCCTTAACTACTCTAGATAAGTACTTATTCATTTAACATGATTTCTAACTTAAGTCATTACATTCATGAGTTCATTTAAGATACATTCATCACGTATAAGGACATTCAAGTAATGGTCTTGAAGAAGAACTAGAGACTCACACTAACATCTTCAAAGCATATTGTGCAATGTCTATGTAGCGTCCCATACCACCACCTAAACTTCATAGAACTTCTCTAGTACTAGGAGGTATCCCATAGGATGAGAATAGGCAATAACCGACATAGACCATGGTAGCTAAGCATGGAATCCAGAGTTGTAACCTACTCCGATTGAGGGTGTTCCACTTACCATACTCACCCGGTGCTAGCCTTTGTTCTCATATAGTAATTCACATTAAAGGATCACATGAAGAGGTTTCATATCTAGTTCCCAACCCAATCAAATTCACCCTACCAAAGAGGTCCCCTAGGGCTGCCTTTCAATGGAGAAGTGGATAGCTTAATGAATTTCCTAAGGTTGATTTCATGCCGTTCCACCCAACCAACCTTAAGTCCACCCTTCATATAAGAAGGATAACATTATGGCTTTCAACTTCAAGGATTATAACCTTTCCACTAGGTTGAAGTTCCACATACAGGATCTTCTTAACAACATTCAAGGTCTCATGTCATTCATACATACAAGACTAAAAGGAATTAGCATCCTAAGTCAAGACATCTCATATTCACTTTGATACATGTATCAAGTAAGGGACACAAGTCTTACCACACAAGTCACACCAAGACCCCACTTTATTTCATATAGCATATCATTATAGAACCACATAGGAATAACCATTATCATCTATAAGTCACCCTTTACACTACTATGACATCATCAATATAACCATCATAGACTCATATAGTCAAATAGGAAGAATCATGCATCAACTCTAAGACTACACACATAAGGACGTAGTCATAGTCTAACATGATCACCTAGCAACTTCAATAGAAGAACACATACTTTCACCTTAATCCCATGTAGATAGATATGATCATACTTCAGATAATCAACTACACAATTCATCATAGTATATCAAATAGTGCCGACAAGGCCATGCTTATCATAATACATAAAGTAACATTGATGAGGCCACATCATTCACAATTATAACACATAGCACCTACACCATAAGTGGACCATACCAATCATAACATAATTCAAAAGCTACATTACATAAAATAAAGGGAAATAGGGCAGCATACCACCATCCATTCTCACCACTTCAATCCATAGATAAATCATCCGATTCATTACCAAAAGCCCTTACACATGGCTATGATCATCAATTCAATACAAAAATTATAATACTCAATGAATTTAGGTTAATTCAATATAGATTTATCAATCAAATACAACCTATACATCAATTTAATACAATTCTTACATCATTAAATACCCATAGAAAACTACACTAGAATTCGTAAGCATTAAGACAATATCAAGTCAACCATAAAGTAGTCAAAACTAGATTTCATGAATTACATGGGTTAATAGGTTAATTATATAACAATCATATAATAAAAAATAACTCAATAAATACACAAGGATTCAAAACCTTTAATGGAAGAACCCATGGATAGATAATTAAATTGGACATGTTCATCTTTAGAAAACTTTAGAAATCTCTTTGAAGTTTGGGCTCCGTGATAAATAGATTTTCAAGGATAAAAAATCATAACTCAATGAACCTAAACCACTAAACTGATTAAGAATCACCACTCAAATGTCGAATCGAATCTCTTCCTTGAGTTTTGGCTTAAATGGAGTTCTAAAGAATTTCTTAGAGATTTTGGGGTTTTGATTTGGAAAGATTAATTCATCTAGATATTTAGGACTTATATATCCACTTAAAATACCTAAAATTCCCCTATGTAACCTCCCAAACTCTTATTTGTACTTGGGGTGAATTTACCAATTCACCCCTTCAATTAACAGTGAAGTAGGTGAGTTGCTGGCACCATCGACGCTTGGCCATCGAAGGACCGTTTGCCCACCAACGGACTGTCCTGGCTGGTCGTTGTTTGGTTAAGAGACTGTCCATTAGGAGATTAAGCTCCTATTCTAAGTCTTGACCAACGGCCACCAACGACGGGGCGTCGACCAGCATACTGGCCGTCGATTGCCTCAGTCGATTGGGGCTGGCCTAGACAGCTTTGTCCTCAAATGAAGGGTCCTTCCTCAAGGACCCTTGATTGGTCCTTTGAGATGTTTTCCCGGACGTTTCCAACTTGAATATTGTTGTATACAAGTTTAGGACCTCCCACATAAATTTCATCCAAAACGAATGCTTAAAACTCGACGAAATATACCAAGACATACAAGGTCGTTTCAAGGCAAACCTTTCGAACGTCATGGACGTTTGACCTCCAAACTTCATGAAACTTGACACACTGCCTATAACCACTATAATAGCTCATATAAGGCCCTCATAATATCATAACACAATTATAAACAAATAAAACAGACATGACGCACATAGGAGACTAGTCGTCAAACGTCTTGGTCGTCCCTTGTCGTTTCACTTCCAATAATCCTAATACTTTAGACACTGCCTCATTACCACATTATAAACAATTCCTTAGACCCTTATGACAAACATGTTAGGCTCTATTTTTACCTAAGTCGTTTTAGAGGTATTACATCCCTCCACAAGGTGACCAAGTGCCTCCACAAGTCCAAGCTCCGATCATTCCTGAACCTATGACGGATGGAGAGATAAGGTCGGCATTATTGAATTTTGCGCAATCCGTGATTAGCCATGCTCAAGTGGTAGCATCTCAAGCCCAAGCATTGATGGCTCAAGCCAATTTGGAGGTTGTACCTGGTGTTCAACCAAATGCAGTACTACGGCTACCCGCTTGAGAGACTTCATGAGGATTAACCTTCATATGTTATATGGGTTGAAAGTGAATGAAGATCCCGAGAATTCATTGATGAAGTTTACAAGATTCTCTATTCCATGGATTGACTTCAAATGAAAAGGCCGAGTTGGCTTCTCACCAACTAAAGGATGTAGATCAACCATGGTACACCCAATGGAGAGATAATAAGGCCTTGATAGTGGGTCCTATCACTTGGGAGGTGTTTAGAAGGGCTTTCCTTGATCGTTTCTTTCCTAAGGAGAAAAGGGAGGCGAAAGTGGAAGAGTTCATCATCCTTTATAAAGGAGGTATGAGTGTGCAAGAACACTTTATTGAACTTTACTAAGTTGTCCAAATATGCTCGTTCCTTGGTGTCTATCCCAAGGGATGAGATGAGTCGAAGATTTGGGTCAAATGCAAGGGTCTTCTCTAATGACCCTTAGGGTGGTCCTTGGGGAGTCATACCCAAACGTTTTGACCTCTAACATATTCAAATAAATGTTAGACACCTTCCTACCAAATTTAATCATATATCCAATCCTAAAAACCCATGAAACATGTCAAGGCACACAATCATCAATTTCACAATTTACAAGACGTCATGGACATTGCTTGATGTCTTGACTCTAAAACATCCTAAATGGTTCGTAAACATTATTTTAGGCCTTAAAAAAATGTTACCAACCTTAGACAAACATGAGAGGCTCTATATTAGGTCTTAGACTTTCGAAGTATTACATTCACCAACTATAGGGACTTGATCAACTTGGGGAGGACTTGGACACCTTATGGTACTTGTCCACCTTTGTCTCATGACTGGTGAGCACCCCCTAGATGTTACACGGCGTACTTGACCTCTCGAAGGTCTTATACAAGTCCTTATACATCTTTCGCTGCATAATTGTAAAAATAGCAGAAAATTTAAAACTTTTCATAGCACATCATATGCTAGAATCATCACTTCAGGTATATATAAAATATCATAATACATAATTACACTCTAAGTCTCGTTGCCATCTGAAGACACAACTTAATAGAATAGAATATGGACACGACCCTTAACGACATACAATAATGAATAAACTATTACATAATTTGAATAAGAACTTTACATAGGGAAATCCTTGAATCAAAAGGACCTCTTTCTTTAAACTTTGGAGATCTATCAAAGAACTTAACTTAGGTGACATCCTCTAGGCATCACCACCTACACTTTATGTAAAAAAGAAGAAGAAGAACAGTATTAGTAAAAGAATGCACCTAGTAAGGCAATCATGCAAAATATGCATTTAAAGAGGACATTTAGTTATAAGTCATGCATCATGTCTTATGAGTAAACTTCATTAACATTGGCACAATAACCTCAACATAGTTCATATACATATAGTAAGCATGGATAATATTAATATTAAAATATAGAGCCACTTATCACACTTTGAGTCACATTCAGTAGATACAACACATTACTCTCTTTTCCTCAACATCTTTCCTTAAGCAACACTTAGTAAATGTACCATCTTGACGTCACCTAAGATAGTCTTTCATAAATATGCTATATCAACATAACCACATATATTTATAAAGTCATAAGCATGTCGCGAGACATAACCTTCACATAATAACCATCACCTAAGAGAACCCACAAGTCACTCTAGTGCAATGTAGAAGTAGTATCCTATGATACTACTCACACCAAGTGTTCCCAAGAAGTCACCCTAGCTTAGGCAAATCATATTCAACAAGTCATAGCACCATCATGTAACACTATACATAACGCCACATACTTCATGTCATCATATAAGTATTCATTCCTTTATTACAACCTTAGTCATAACTCATTGAGTTCATATCATAGGTTAACCACCCTCATAACCCCTTCACAAGCTTACTTATAAAATGTTGACATGGAGTCCCATACCCCCACATATACTAAGTAAGCTCATTTAGAAGTCATAAGTATAACGCACATGCATAATCATACTTCCTGTCTTGGCATAGCAAAGTAACTTTAACATGCATTCATAAAATTCATACATAACATAGGTCTTCATTTCATAAAATTACTAATTTTATCCTTTCTTGGAGTTCACTAGTGCAATGTATGGTTAGGGTCCATAGTCCTACCTTACCTTTTCCATACTAGTACATCTATCAAGTCATCCTGGTTAATAGATACATAACATACTTCATGGACATATACTTTACATGCATAGTAGTAGACACAAGTGCATATAAGAATACCTTTTCATTAGACACCAAGAACCTATACTACTTGTAAGCATGCATGAGGTGTGAGTGTGTGTACATTAGTCAACATGATCATATAATGGCTATTAACATCACATTGAAGCAGCCAACCTCTTAACACCATAATGCATATTCAAGTATAGACCACACATTAAAATTTAGCATGGGAGACAAACGAACTTCACATTACACTCAAGACTCCTAACATTAGTTAATCACACATACATATAGGAGTACATGGGTAGGGGTCATTAACCTTTATTACATCATCAAGGTAGTACCTAAGCCACACCTAACATAGTCATTCACATTCTTATAACATTAGCAATATAACCTAGATCATAAACTAGAATAGAAGACTTGGCATGCTACTCCACATTGTGATCACCACAACCACATTCATAGTTTACAAACAAGCCTTCAAGGCCATGATGCACACATATAAGGATTGACAAGAACTAACACCACCACCATAAGTGGACCATACCACACAATGCCATACAAGGCAAGTCATCTAGAAATTCTAAAGAAAAGTAGAGGAATAGAGCAATCTTACCAAATCTCCCTTGCTTTGATCATCAATCATCAATAATCATAATTCATCAATAATACAAATATAGGGCAGTAGCTAAAGATAACATAACATAAACGAAAACATACTTCAACTATCCTAGAATTGAGATCACATTGAATTCAATACATTAGCAATCCATAGAAAGTAGAAGAACATAGGTCAACCTTGCCAGATAATCAAACCATAATCCACATTTGATCAAGTACACATAATTCATCATCAATATACATAATATGCAGTAGCTATATGAAATTCAACATGCTAGAAGCATAATTCAATCAACATAGATTCAAGATCACGATGCCCAAAATATAGGCTAATTTGAGAATTGGAGGGAACATGGGTTTATCATGAAATTGGATCACTTCAATTTCAGTACATTAACATCACTTCATCATAAGCAAACTTTTGAAAACGTTAGAAGAAAGAACAAATGGCTATATTGAAAGATAGGACATTTGATCATGAACTTTCATTGAAAACATTTGAATGAACTCCTTAGAAGAAAGGTTGACTAAGGATGAAAGATCAACATACCTCATTATAGAAAAGAACCACGAAAACATGGTGAATAAAGCTTGAGAATCCATCACCATGGTTATTCTTGAGCTTCATCTCCAATGGAGGTTTCTAGAGAGGTTTCATTTTAGAGGGAAAAGTCTAATGTCTATAGTAATTAAAGGACCTGGGGTGAATTTCCCAATTCACCCCATGCATGGAAGAGTGCATGCTTCCATTGCAGGCAGCACCTACGGAAGCTAATCGACGGAGCGTCGATGGAAGGACGGCCTGTCCTGTTTCTCCGTCGATGGTGACTGAGGATCCACTTTGGGAGATCCTGCCCACAAGGCTAAGTGTTGAGCTAAAACCCTCCCCCCCGCCCCAATTGACGGGGCGTAGGTGAGACTAACATGCGTCTTTCTCGGGCGTTGGTGGACACTGCCAAGGCATTGTCGAGGCAGCTTTTGGGTCCTTCTTGAGGGCCTTTTTCAGGTCCCTTGGGTAGTCGTACCTGAACGGTTACAGCATATATACACTGGTATACAAGATAAGAACCTTCCATATCAGTTTCAACCAAAACAAACACGTAAAACATGCCAGACGCACCAAGATACACATGCACGTTTCGAGGCTAACTTTCAAACATCATCCAACGTTCTTGGATGTTTGACCTCAAAATTATTCAATTAAAGTATACATACTGTAAAACACTTATTTAACATATTTTAATCATTTTTAGACAAATGTCAGTCTCTAGGCAGCTTAAGTCATTTTGAGGGTCCTTACAATAAATATTTATTGGCTATGTCAATGATTTGTATTTGTTTAGATGGTTAAACATGAGATGAAATATTAGACTAATTCCTATGTATCGATTATGTTATGTAAAAGTAGAAGCCTGTGTAAGATTCCTATGCGAGGAGTCTATGTAAACTCCCTAAGTAGTATGTGAGAGGTCTATGTAAACCTCACTATATAGATGTATATGAAATGTTTTAATCTTTTGAATTTTTAGCCCATGATATGGAATGACGATGAGAAGCGTCTAGTATTAGTCCTCTCTGAGGATGACGACGCCGGTTATATCTAGGGGGTGCTGCCCAGTTGTGACAAACTTGGTATCAGAGCATGAGGTTAAAGAAATCTTAGGATTGATGTCTTATTGAACCATGTCTACCTAGATTCTTGTTCATGGGTGTGAAGCGCGCCACACTTATGAATGAGTGGATATGTGATGATTAGGAATTATCACTTATTAGTAATCTTGAAAGTCGTTCCTTATGACAGGTAACACTATGTGTTCTTATTTCTTGTAATCCTTTTCTTGTGGATATAGGAGATGACTACAAGACGTGTAGAGGCTAGAAAAGTTGAGGAAGGTTTGGCAAATGCGGGAGTTCCTCCCCAAGATAACCAAGTCCCTCTACTAGATGACCAAGTGCCTCAAAAGTCCAAGCTCCGGTCATTCCTCAACCTATGATGGATAGAGATATAAGGTCGGAATTATTGACTTTGGCACAAGCCATGACTACCCAAGCTCAAACGGTAGCCTCTCAAGCCTAAGCCATGACAACTCAAGCCAATTGGGAGGTTGGACCTCGTGTTAAACCAAATGTTGTTACTACGGCTTCCCGCTTGAGAGACTTTATGAGGATGAACCCTTCTATGTTATATAGGTCAAAAGGGAATGCAGATCCCTAAGACTTCATTGATAAAGTTTACAAGATTCTCTATGTTATGGTGTTGACTTCAAATGAAAAAGGCAGAGTTAGCTACCTATCAACTCAAGGACGTAGCTGAAACATGGTACAACCAATGGAGAGATAATAAAGCCTTGAGAGCGGGTCCTATCACATGGGAGGTATTTAGAAGGGCTTTCCTTTATCGTTTCTTTCCTAGGGAGAAAAGGGAGGCGAAATTGGAAGAATTCATCAACCTTTGTCAAGGAGGTATGAGTGTGCAAGAATACTTCTTGAAGTTTACTAAGTTGTTCAAATATGCTCCTTCCTTGGTGTCTAACACAAGGGATGAAATAAGTCTCTTTATCATGGGAGTGTCCGATCACTTGGTTGAAGAGTGTCGTTCGGCAATGCTCCATGATAATATAAATATCTCTAGGTTGATGGTTCATGCACAACAACTTGAAGAGACTAGACTCAAGAGGAAGAGGAAGGATTTTAATAGGGCTTATGAGGGAGGTACCCTAAGGGTAGGTTTGAGATTCAAGAAAAGCCTAGGTTCAAGAAGAGGGTTTCCAACCAAGTTCCTTCAAACTTTTCCAAGGCTAACAAGGATAGGGTGTCTAACCCTAAGTCACAAAAGGCAAGAAGTGGAAGTTCACCTAACAAGAAACAAACTCTTTCAAAGTGTGTTAAGAAGCATTGGGGTGAGTGTCTAGTTGGGACGGAGAATTTCTTTGGGTGTGGAAAGAGTGGCCATAAGGATAGAGATTGACCTAACACAAGGATTCAAGAAGAGGGAAGTGGTTAAGCTAATCCTTGTGCTACTAGTTTCGAAGATCCTAAGAGAAACCATTTCTATGCTCTCCGCTCTATGGGTGAGCACGAAGAGTCTCGTGATGTGGTTACCGGTATGTTACAAGTCTTATTTATTTATGTTTATGCTTTACTTGATCGCGGTCATTTGTAACCCCTCTAGTAGATAAAAGGTTTGATTTTCTACCCGATGTTTTGATTAAACCATTTTCGGTTACAACCCTGGTGGGTGACTCATTTGTGGCTAGAAGAGTCTTTAGGAGTGGTCCTATATCCTTGCCCAATAGATTTACAAGGATGGATTTGTTAGAAATCGACATGTTTGATTTTGATGTTATTTTGGGGAAGGATTGATTGCATGCTTATTTTTCTTCCATTGATTGTCAGACTAGAGTAGTCAAGTTAAATTTTCCTAATGAACCCGTCTTAGAGTGGAAGAGGGAAATTCAATTCGTAGAGGTCGTATCATCTCTTGTTTGAAGTCTTGTAAAATGATCTCGAAAGGGTGTCTTTAGCATATCGTAAGAGTCAAAGATCTTGAATCCGACATTCCTCCTATTAATTCGGTCCATGTAGTTAAGGAATTTTCGGAAGTCTTTCTCGATGACTTGCCCAGAATTCCTCCCGAACTGGAAATTGACTTTGGTATTGACTTATTACCGGATACAAACCCCACTTAAATTCCTCTTTATCGGATGGCTCCGACCGAATTGAAAGAGTTGAAGGTTAAACTCAAGGATTAATTAGATAATGGTTTCATTCAACCTAGTATTTCTCCATGGGGTGCTTCGATATTGTTTGTGAAGAAGAATGACGTGTCCCTTAGGATGTATGTTGACTATCTTCAATTCAATAAAGTCACCATTAAGAATAAGTATTCTCTCTCTCGGATTGACGACTTTTTTGATCAACTCCAAAGGGCTAGCTACTTTTTCTAAGATTGACCTGAGATCGAGGTATCACAAACATAGGGTGAAAGGTGAGGACTTACCTAAAACAGCATTTCAAACTAGGTATGGTCACTATGAGTTCCTAGTAATTTATTTTGGTCTCACTAATGCCCCGGTGACTTTTATGGACCTAATGAATAGGGTGTTTCGAAATTACCTAGATTGATTTTTCATTGTCTTCATTGACGACATCTTTCTATATTCGAAGAATGAGGGTGAACACATGGGTCATTTGAGAGTGGTGTTACAAGTCCTTAAGGAACACCAACTAGTTTCCAAGTATGACAAGTGTGAGTTTTGGTTAAGATCGGTGTGGTTTCTTGGTCATATCATTTAAAGTGAGGGTATAGAGGTTGATCCAAAGAAAACCAAGGTGGTTAAGAATGGGCCAAGATCATTAACTCCAACCGACATTAGGAGTTTATTGGGTTTAAACGGGTACTATAGGAGGTTCGTGGATGGTTTTGCGTCCATTGCTTCTCCTTTGACTACCTTGACCCAAAAGAGTGTGAAGTTTTAGTGGTCGGAGGCATGTGAAAGAAGCTTCCAAATTCTGAAAGATAAGCTTACATCCAATCCGGTATTGACTCTATCGGAGGGTATAAAGGGTTTTGTGGTATATTTTGATGCATTCCAAGTGGTTTTGGGCTGTGTTCTTATGCAACATGGGAAGGTAGTAGCCATTGCCTCTAGACAACTTAAGGTGCATGAGAAGAATTATCCAACTCATGATCTTGAGTTAGTGGCCGTAGTGTTTGCTTTGAAAATATGGAGGCATTACTTGTATAGTGTTCATGTGGATATGTATACCGACCATAACAATCATCAATATGTGCTTACTTAAATGAGTTGAATATCCGTCATAGAAGATGGTTGGAATTGTTGAAACAATACGACATGAGTTTTCTCTACCACCCCGGCAAAGCTAATGTGGTGGAGGATGCTTTAAGTTGTATGACCATAGGTAGTGTTTCTTATGTAGAAGAAGGTAAGAAAGACCTAGTGAAAGATATTCATAGGTTTGCTAGATTCGGTGTTTGGTTAGAAGATTCCCCAAATGGTGGTTTTTTGGTGTGTAATAACTCCGAGTAATCCTTAGTGGTTGAGGTGAAGTCCAAAAAACATCGTGATGCGCTATTGATGGAGTTCAAGAAATTGGTACTTAGCAAGTTGAATGAGTCATTCTTCCAAGGGGCGATGGTGTGCTAAGGTACCAAGATAGAATATGGGTGCCGAATGTTGATGATTTGAGGAATAGGGTGTTAAAGGAAACACATGGTTCTTTATACTCTATACATCCGGGTTCAACTAAAATGTACCATGATCTTCGAGAGGTATATTGGTGGGATGGTCTAAAAAGAGACATAGACAAGTTTGTAGCCAAGTGTCCAAATTGCCAAAAAGTGAAAGGCGAGCATCAAAATCCTAGTGGTCTAATACAGGAAATGGGTTTTCCTACTTGGATGTGGGAAGAAATTCACATGGACTTTGTTGTTGGGTTGCCTCGGAGTAAGAGGCAAAATGACTCAATTTGAGTTATAGTGAATAGATTGACAAAGTTCGCCCACTTTATCCCTGTTAACTCTACTTATACGGCAAAAAATTATACAAGGATCTACAGTCATGGGATTGTGAGTCTTCATGGGATTCCTTTGTCCATCATATCGGATAGAGGTGCTCAATTCACACCTCATTTTTTGAGATTTTTCCAAAAAGGGTTGGGTATAAAGTGAAGCTTGGCACCGTTTTGAATCCCCAAACGGATGGTAACGTGGAGCGTACTATACAAATTCTTGAATACATGTTAAGGGCTTGTGCAATAGATTTCAAAGGGAATTGGGATGATCCCTCGCCGTTGATTGAGTTCTCCTACACCAATAACTATTATTCGAGTATGGTAGGAGATGTATATCTCCTGTTGGGAGGTTTGAGGTGGGAAAGTCTTCATTATTTTGTCCCTAAATAGTATATGAAGTTTTGGATAAAGTTCATATGATAAGAGATAGGTTGAAAACAGCCAATAGTCGGCAAAAATGCTAGGTCGACAATAGAAGAAGAGACATTGAATTTGAAGTAGGTGATATGTTGCATTTGAAGATTTCACCTATGAAAGGTGGATGAGGTTTGGCAAAAAGGGAAAGTTAATTCCCCGGTATGTAGGTCCCTATGAGGTTTTGTAAAGGGTCGGAAAGGTTGCATATGAGTATAGGTTACCTAGTGAACTAGATTCGGTTCATCCGGTATTCCATGTTTCCATGCTTAAGAAGTGCATTGGTGATCCCGTATCCATACTTCCTATTGAAGGGTTTGTTGTGGATGAGGACCTCTACTATGAAGAGGTTCCAGTGGAGATCCTTGATAGGCATGTTTAGATGTTGATGAACAAGGAGGTGGCATATATAAAAGTGTTATGGAGAAACCACAAAGTTGAAGGGGCACCATGGGAGGTCGAGGCCGACATGAAGTCCCGTTATCCTCATCTTTTTGCTAATCAAGGTTAATCATTCTAATGAATATTGAATATAATAAGTAAATTTCAATTTGACTTGTTTTGCTAAATGTGCATAGTTATGGTAAATGGTTTATGCTAAAATGAGTTTTCATGAAAATTGCTATTTTGCTTGATTTGCACATATTTGTGTATTTGAGGGTTTTTTGCCTTCATTAAATAGTAGTGAGCATGTTGATGTGTTGTAAGAAAAGTTGGCATAAGTAACTTGATGATCATGTTGAACTCATGTTGATATTTAGAAGGAAATTTCTCATGATGTGATGTTAAGCTCTTAAATGTGGTAAATTTTGAGTTGAGTAACGATGTGAAAATGCCATGTTGTCATGTTTATTTGAGTTGTAACTCATGTTGATTATGTATGTTGTTGATTTGTAGGCTAGTATTGAGTCTATCCTTTCCTTTCAAAAGATTTTTGTGTCATTCGGGGACTAATGTTCCTAAGGGGGGATAATGTAACACCTCGAAAGTCTAAGACCTAATCTAGAGCCTCACATTTTGGTCTAAGGGTTGACACTCTTTTAAGGCCTACATTAATGTTTATGAACCATTTAGTTAGTTTTAGAGTCAAGACATCAAGGAACGTCCATGACGTACGGTGAATTGTAAAATTGAGGTTAGTGTGCCTTGGACTGTTTCATTAGGTTTTAGGAGTCACAATATCATGAAATTTGGTATGAAGGTGTAAAAGATGTATTAAAGTATGTTTGATGTCTAAACGTCTGGGTACGACTCCCCAATGACTACCCTAAGGGTCCTTGGAGAGGACCCTTGCATTTGACCCAAATCTGTAAATTTTGAAGGGGTTGACACTAGCCACCTACAAAGCCAATCGACGGGGCGTCGTCCTATTGATGGGGCGTCGATGATTGCGTAGTCCCATACTTGGACACTTTTCCAAAGGTGACCAAAAGACTAGTCTCTGAAATTAACTATGGACGTGCAGGACGGTGGGGGTCAAGGGGTGTCGACTAACCTACGGACCGTAGGTCGGGGTCTCATACGTCATGCATATTTTCACTGTCAAGTATTAAATGAGAGTAACTTAATTAGTTAATTAGTTAGGAGTTGAATTAGGGGTTAAGGGGTGGTGAATTAAGTTAGTTAAGTGACTATATAAGATACCCTAAGTCTAAACCCAACTTAACACCCACAATTCCCAAACTCAAATTCTCTTCATTCTCTCTAATTTCTCTCTCCCGAAAGAAGACTCCATAGAGGACCAAGGTCAAGGGTTTAGTGCTGAAAGAACTTCACTTTCTCTCCATAAATCTTCAAATATTAACAAGGTATGGTAAATAATCACCTTTGGGACTCCTTTTCCCAAAGGGTTCTTTCAAATTGATTTCCAAAAAGATGAGAAAACATGGGTTTCATTACTAATCCGAAATTGATATTTCAAATTGTATTTTTCTTGATTTCGTTTAATTATTATGGTTGTATAATGATGTATTATTGGTGAATTAGGGTGGTTCTTGATGTTAAAAACTAGTTCTATAGAACAGATCATGAATTGACCCTATTTCCCTAACCCTAGGTTATGAATTGGTGTTGAATTGATAGTGTTGATTAAATTGACATAATTCTTATGTTAATTACTATTAAATAACGTTATTATGACTATTAATGGATGAATATTATTTGTTGGCGGTAAGACCATGGATGAAGTCTTGTGAAGGTGAACTGGTAAAACCTATGATCTTGAATCCTTACTTCAATTGTGATGACTTTTACATAATGATGACGTTCAATTGAAGTGTTATTTGTGATTAGATTATATAGTTATGGTATGATGAATGTAATTGAAATGTCTTGACTATATTCATAGTGAGACTGTAATTAAGATCTATTGATATAAGGTTGGTTATGAACTACCTATGTGCCTTACTATGACATGATGATGATAATGTGTTAATCTCACATATGAGGGTTGTATTGAAAGGATATTCTCATGCAATTCCTCATGAGCTAATGATGATGATATTAAGGGGTAGTCCTCTATGACCTATACTAAGCTATGATGATTAATAAAGGCTCAAAGACATTTCAAAAAGGACTCTAGCTTATCACCGAGTGAACTAGTAATGAGGAGTGTCCCTTCACAAGTATGGAAGATAGGTGCACTTTTGTACTCATGAGATAGAGATTACAATGCCAATGGAATAGAGAGGGTCTCAAGCATGTCTCCTAGTTCTTGAACTATGTTGCCCCCATAGGAATACTAGCTCGTGGATTCACCTATGTGCTATGTTCATATTTTGGTACTACCTTGGCAAGTAGTCCACCTTCTTTCGGTGTAGGGTTTCATGACACCTGATTCCACATTAGCTCATGTGGTCTATGTCGGTTAAGGGAAGTGGTTCCGAAAGTAAAATAAAGTAATAAAGTTAACGCTAACTAGGGTGACTTAAGGGGTTTGACTTAGTTGGGTAGGGGTATATGATTCTACCTATACATTGCACTAATTGGACGTGAGGGAAGTCCTAGGAGGATGTTCATATGTTCTTGTAATGTAAATGTTATGCATATGTTGACTTTACATTTTGACGATCCTATATGATGTTGGTTTCACTTATGAACATGTTGTTCGTCTATATTGCTATATATGATTATGACTACTCATGATGCTATATTACTTGAACATAAACATTATTTGTGATCATTTGTTTGGTTTTCTTGGTTGAGTGAGGTTATAGAACATTACTTGGTCATTGCAGTAGTAATCTTTGTAACGGGTTATAAGTAAGGGACTTGATTATTTTGTAATGTTATGAATTCTTGTACATGCGTTGTGGTTATAACATGATATTTGAGTTTCTTTAGTCATGTGCCGTAATGTTCTATTATCTATATTTATTTGACTTGACTTGATGATGTTGGTCTTGTGTTGAATATGGTATTGTCTTAATGAATGTATGATTATGGTCGTATATGGGTTCTTGGTTGTGCATAAGGCTTTTCAAAGTAACTTAGCATGGTTTTGAACAAAAGTCCCTTTTAGCATGATTTCAAATCTTTATGTGCATATGTTTCCATACTTAGTACAAGTGGATGTACTAACCCATTTCCTTTATATTTCTACAATTATTTAGGTTCTAGTCGTGAGTTTCTAGAAGGTCAATTGAAGAATTGATTCTTTTTTCTCCAAGTTTGGTAGGTCCTCAACATTTCGGCGGCAATGCCACTATCTAGCTATTGATGTTCTTATAGTCTTAAAAACATTTAACTTCTTTCCTCTTTCATTTGGATAGTGATGTAAGCCTATGTTGACATGTTGACTTTGTATTGGCTATGCCAAAGATTTGTATTCGTTTAGATGGTTCAATATGAGATGAAGTATTAGACTAATTCCTATGTGTTAATTATGTTATGTAAAAGTACAAGCCTATGTAAGCTTCCTATGCGAGGAGTCTATGTAAACTCCCTGAGTATTATGTGAGAGGTCTATGTAAACCTCACTATGTAGATGTATATGAAAAGATTTAATTTTCTGCATTTTTATCCAATGATATGTAATGAAGAATAATAAGAGGCTAGTCTCAGTACTCTCCGATGACGACGATGCCAGTTACGTCTACGGGGTGCTCCCTGGTTATGACAGTGAAGGTAATGAACATCCGGTGGTTCCCCCCGACATGACTATGGGGACATTAGAGAGGCTCTCATTGCCTTATCCCGAGCCATTACCACTCATTTGAATAGAGGTGTTGAGCCTAGGGTGAATTCTTTGGAGGGACTTTGTGATGATTAATCCTCCTATGTTCCTTGCCTCTAAGGTGGGAGAAGATCCCCAAGAGTTTCTTGATGGTGTGTACAAGGTTTTAAGTGCTATGGGGGTGACTTCTAGGGACAAGGTGGATTTGGCTTCATTACAATTGAGGAAGTTTCTCAAGTATGGTACACACAATGAAAGGACAATAGGCCGGTTGAGTCGAGTCCTATAGATTGGGAAGAGTTTAAGGGGCTTTCTTAGGAAAGTACTTTCCCCGTGAGAGGAGGGAGGTGAATGTTGAAGAGTTCATTAACCTTAGACAAAGTAATACGAGTGTGGAAAAGTATTCCTTGAAGTTTACTCTCTTGTCTAGGTATGCTCAATCCTTGGTGTCTAAACCTAGGGATGAGATGAGTAGGTGTGTAACCGGTGTTTCCGACCTTGTGAAAGAAGAGTGTCGTACTGCCATGCTCTATGGTGACATCAACTTGTCTAGGCTTATGGTGTATGCACAATCCAGTGAGGAGTCCAAATATAGTAGGATCTCAAGGAATTTGAAGAGGGGAAGATCAGATGAGCAAAACCAACCTAAGTTTAAGAAGAGGGATCCAAGTCAAGATTGTTTTAGTGCTTCTACAGTCAAGCTTGAGAGTTGTATTGGTTCTCAAGGTGTCAACCCTACTTGTGCTACTTGTGGGAAGAAGAACTTTGCCAAGTGTTTAGCCGGTACCAATGGTTGCTTTGGTTGTGGTAAGGATGATCATAAGGTGAGAGATTGTCCTACTATTGTGGCTAGAGGAAGAGAAGCCAAGCAAGTTCCCTCTAGTTCTCTGGATATTGGTACTCCAAAGAGGAATCGCTTCTATGTTATCCATGCTAAGGCAAATTCGGGTGAAGATGCCGGTATGTTATAGTTTTCTCGCTTGTGTTGTGATGTGTTACTTCTAAGTGGGGGAGTATGGTGAATAGTGTAGTTGTGATTTGTTGTCTATTCTACTCTATTCTATTCAATCATGAGAGAAGTTGTGATTTGTTGTCTTTTCTCTTTTATTCTATTCAAGCATGAGAGATAGTGTAACACTCCGGAACATTATGACCTAATCTAGAACCTCACATGATGAACAATGTCTTGTAACACTACTTATAGGTCTAAGCGATGAGCCGTCGTCCTTGAGAAGGACCCTTCCATTTGGACCCAAAAGCTGTCACTTGAAAGTGTGCAACCAGGAGCCAAGCAATGAGCCGTCATTTGATCGACGCTCCGTCGATGCCTCGTGGGTTGACACTTAGTAAATTGTCCAGGATGCTCCAAAAATATAGTCTATGTCCCAAATGACGACCAGCAGCATGGGGCCGTCGATGGGACTACGGGGCGTAGGTCGGGAAGTCGTCCATTGGAGGTCTTTTTTTACTGTCAATTTTTTAAGTTAACGATTTCATTAGTTAGTTTGTTAGTTAATTAATTAAGGGTTAGGGGGTGATAATTAAGTTAGTTGATGTCACGACCCAAAGTACACCCTAGAAGTTAGGGCATCCTTCAAGTCGGAACATGGTGTAATTGACCTCTCAGAGGTCTTGTACAAGCCCTTAGACATCATTCTTTGCATATATACGAAAAGTATTGAAGAATTAAAATTTTCTTTCAAAAGCTAACGTAGAAAAGAACATAAAATACAACATATAAGAGATGTCATTTGATGATATGAGGACTCACCAATCTTCACTTCTTGAAAGACATGTAAACTCTACCCTTCAAAGCAACTCAATCTCCTCAAGACTCTGCGTTGGATTAGAATGTTGGCAAAATAGGCGTTAGTACGAAATGTACCAAACATGGAAACTATCATACCAAACATAAGATATCTCAAAGGGTTAGTCAATAATAGACATAATCCTAAGAGATATAGAATTAAGCATAACATGAATAACATAAGAATAATAAAACATCATTACCATATAAGAGTCCATATTTAATTCATTGTTTTTCTTACTCAAATGAACTACATCACAACCTACCTCCAAGTATACTTGTGAAAGGCTAAGGTAGCATCCCATACTACTACCAAAGCTAAGTACATCTCTTTGGTCATTCTTGATCATAATCCACTATCATATTTAAGAGCTATATTCATCATATCATATGAGCACTATGCCCCTAGGCCACCTCAAAGCACACTTGTGCAATGCATGTGAAGCATCACATTCTACCTCACACACTAAGCATATCTTAAAGTCACCCTATTCCCTTTCATTTTAGTTTAGGATTCTCTAGTTGACCTACTTAATATTGACAAGGAACTGTCATCTTAAGTCAATTATGTCATGGAATGCAACTATAGTCACTATCAAAGATAATCATACATATCATAAGGGTCATGTCATATGTAGCTTCAAGTTATACTTGTGCAATGTATGGATAACATCCCATACTACCATCCATACGAAGTACTTCTCTAGACTAACCTACTTTTAGCTAACTTATCATGCAACCTTGTCTATTAAACTCAACATACTATCATAATAGACCTACTACCATGGAAAGCATCTCATCATACTGACCAAGCACACTAAGGAAGGATACAAGCATCCTAACTACCATGCAACCAATCATATAGATGCAAGATAATAATAAGTTAGCATGAATCCTCAACCCTAAGCTATAATGAGAAACTAATCCCAAACTATTACATGGAATTCATTTGCATGCAAGTCAAGCTACAATAAAATGAACCTTGCATGAAAGTCAAGCTACCATTAGGAGAGTATAGGCCTTTCCCCTAAAGCTACCATGAAATGGTTTTGGCCAAACAAGTCAATCTACCATTATCAAGCATCCTAGCAACACAAGACCAAGCTAACATGAGTGAGTTTCCTTCCTCCATCCCAAGCTACAATGAAGTTCATCACCTCAAGCTACCATGAGTAATTCAACTGAAGCTTCCATGATATTAACCATCTCAAGTGTCCCATCCGAGGAGAACCCCCTAGAAGTAACATGGCGTACTTGACCTCTCGGAGGTCTTATACAAGACCATAGTTATCATTTATCGCATTGACATAGTAAATTTAGAGGAAAATTTAGAACTTTTTATAGCACATCATATGCTAGAAACTTTACTTCATATGCACAAAAAAAATAAGTCATAATATATATTTTGACCTTAAGTCTCTTTGCGATCTTAGACTCAACAACATAGAGTACATTAGGGACACGGACCTTAAGACATAATACATAACTATACAATTTTCAAAACTCTACAGTAAAGACATAAGTAGGAGATCCTTGTACTTAAGGATTCATTTCATTGAGCTTTGGAATCATCTATCAAGTTCTTCACCATTCAAGACATCCTTTAAGAAACCATAACCTACACTTTGTGTAAAATTGAAGAATGGGATTAGTACAAGAATGCACTAAGTATGTCAACCATGCAAAAACATGCATTTAAAAGGGACATTTTCTTGAAATAATACTTCATGCCTTTTTGAGTAAATATTCATAAGCCCTTTATCCAATAGCATTTATATCATTCACATACATCATATAAACATATCCAAAGGCCAAACATTTCATACGATCACATATAGAATTTATTACTTTTTCAAGTCACATTACAGTGAGTTATTCCTATTTTATGGTGAGCATTTCTTTCTTTTATTAATTAACATCCCAAGTAACCCTCTAGTGATACTTGGTGCGATGAATCACCTTAAGGTCATGAGTAAACATACATATAACCTACATGAAGAAACACTTACCGTCATAGGAGTATAGTACAACATACACATATTTAAACCAAGACTAAAAGGACTTATAGTGAACTCCTAGTCATTATGCACTTATACTTAATTTACTTCACATAGAACCTTATAAGACCTAACTCATGCCCCCAATCTAAATTTACTAGTGCAATATACATTTAAAGCCCCATAACCTCAAACATACTTAGTAAAGCTATCATGAGGCCCCAAGCCTTTACATCCAGGTCATACATCAATATAGTAAAAGAAAACAACTTCATTTATGTCAAGAAAGAGCTTCATCATATAGTCATTTAGACCAACATAGTTCCTATAAGGGTAAGATCACATCACATAGATTCATACCATGCATATATTCATAACAAGTAGACAACTTCTACAATATCATGCATAAAGACATATCCATTATCATACACATTAGGTCGCCTTCCTAGGACTTTCTAAGGACCTACTTGTGAAATGTCTATACGGGTTCATTACTTCCACCTATCCTAAGTAACCTCCCGTATGTCATCCTAGTTAGGATCCTAGTTATTTACTTCCATTGTCCATTTTACTTTAGGGAAACTATAGCCTTAACAGACACTAAGACCATGGGTGTTAAACATGAAATTTGGTGTTGTAGAGACTTACACCAATGGAAGGTGTTCCTACCTATCCAAGGTAAAACATTAACATATATCCTAGCATCCTAAGTGAATTCACTTCACTAGATCTTATGTGGCAAGCATAGTTTATGGAACTAAGAGATAGGTCTTCCCTCTTCATACCACTTGGTAATTGGGGCCTCCTCTCATGAGAAAACATGGGTGAAACTTCCTCAAAGGTAAGTCAACAACTCATGTGGGTCCATAGGTGATTATTCTTCTAAGGGAAGTCAACACTCTATAAGGGACAAATGGTGAATCTTCCTCGAAGGGAAGTCAACACCTCTCAATGTCAAGTTTACTCGTTGCTAAGCTAAGTTTCCTTTATTGAAAAGACTTTATTACATTTTTTCATAAAACATAGGATTAGATATTCATTCCTCATATGCTTATAGCATACTCAAGCACCTATCTAGTTTTAGAGTATTCTTGGGAACCCCTATCATGGACCCTCTATATACTAGATCATCATTCATGTGTGTGTGTACATATATGTGAGCAAACCTTTCACATAACACATAAAGACCACACATGACCATACAAGCCTAGGAACTATCCTATCAAGGTACACATGTGCAGTGCATAGACAAGGTCCCATTCCCTTGCCCATACTAGTACACCTATCAACTCATCCTAGTAAGGAATACAAAACATATATCACATACATATACTTTACATGCATAGTAGTAGACACTAGTGAATATGAGAACAACCTTTCATTTAGACACCATGACCTATACTACTTGTAAGCATGCATGTAGAGTGAGGGCTTGTGTACATTGGTCAATATGATCACATTATTACTATCAACAACAATTGATGCATCCACCCTCTTAATACCATATTACAGTTTCAAGCATAGACCACACAACACAATTTAGCATAGGAGGCAATCTAACTTCATATTATACTTTAAGGCTCCTAACATTAGCTATTCACACATTTACATATGGGTTAATGGGTAGGGGTAATCTATCATTAACACTTCATTAATGGCAACACCTACACATGATCTTGCATAACCCTTTACATGCTCATAACAATAGTAACATAACATAGATTCACAACTAAAGTAGAAGACTAGGCACAAGTTACACATAAGGTGATCATAATAATCACTCAATCATATATTCATCAATTTGCCTTCAAGTCCATGGTCAACACATATATAATGGCAATAAAGTAAACACCTTCACCATAAGTGGACCATACCACACAATGCCATACAAGGCTTCATCAACATTATTATAGAAAAATAGAGAAGTAGAAAAGTAGAGCAATTCTTACCCATCCTTTAGCCTTTGGTCATCATTGACAATTACTACTCTTTCATCAATAATACAAGTATCGGGAAGTATATAAAGTACCATAATCATAAAATAAACCATGTACAGTTCTCTACAAGATCATATTACAATCTAATACAATACACCACATATATACTAGAAAGTAGAAGAACATAGATCATTAACCAAATTCGCTTTCCTTGATAATCAATAACAATTTATCATCAATAAACATGTAGGGAAGTAGCTAAAGAGATCATTACTCAAACGAAATCATGCTTTATCTACCCTAACATTTAGATCATGGCATATACATTACAATAGTCACTTTATAGGTTAGAAGAATCTAAATCAATCTTTACCAATTCCATGGTTATCTATTCATATTAGATCAATTATACCTAATTATCATTACATTGTACATATAGGCAGTAGTTAAGGACAATTAACCATCATCGAGTCACAAGAATACCAACCTAACGTCAAGATCACAAGTTACTACTTGATAGACTAGAAGAAACTAGATCAATTCAAGCCTATTCTTATTTACTTTGATCATATGAGATTACTATCTATAATTTAATCATGATATTAACCTAAAACAGTAGCTATAATCATCATCACCTATTCGATTTTAATATTAAATCACAAAAAACGCCATGTTACAGTGAATCATGGAAAACTAAGATAAACATGTTTAATCCTTCATACATTGATCCACATGGATCCTTCATCATGATTTAATAGTCAATTCACGTAAATAACATTAGGTATAAGCAATTCAACATAAGAGAATCACAAATTAACCATTAACAAGCCATGATCACAAAGCCCATGCAAGGAATAAATCAATTTAGGGAAGGAAAATGGGTTCATCATGCAATTGGATTAAAATAACGTTCAAACAAATACATTAACATCAATTAATCATGATTTAAACATTCAAAATGTTTTTAGAAAGAACCCATTGCTAGATTGAAGAAGAAGAACTTTGATCATGAAACCTTCTTTGAAAACTTGAGATTAACTCTCCAAATGAAAGGTAACTTGGAGATATTGGATGACCATAACTTTTTGTAGTTGAAAACCTCTAAAATATCATGAATAAACCAGGTGAATCCGATTTACAAGATGTTCTTGAGCTTCAACAACAATGGTGGTTTCTAGAGAGGATATTTTTGGAGGGAAAGGTTCAATCCGTGTAGAGGGGATTGGGAATGAGATTTTCACGTGTTTGATCCATTATATACACCCAAAAATAGGTAAATTAATCAATTAGAGTCAGTTGAGTATGTGGGGTAAATTTCCCATTCACCACCTAAATAAAACAAATGCAAGGCAGCACTTACAGGCCACCATCGACGGTCCCAATCGACTGGCCGTCCTTTGGTTTCCATCTGTAACATTCCAGAAAATGTACTTGTCTAGTGAAGAGCCTATTAGGTTTTATGAATATGTATTGATGTACATAGGCATCCCATTGTCCAATATTTAGTAATATTGGGCATGTTAGAGAATATTGGCTTAAGGGTGTTAGGCAATTTTTGTATGTATTCACAAGTAACTTATAACTTTCAATACACCTTAATGTTCAAATGCTCCAATCCAAGCTTATTTAAGAATTGTACCTGCAATGAAGACCCTAAGATAAAATAATTATATTCATCGCATACTCACATTTGGTACGAGGCATCCAAGTGTCAAGCCTAGTTACCATAGCACATGATCATTTACAATGATCATATAGATTAAGAAGTGCCCAAGGACATAGTGAGTATACTTGGACAAGGAGTGAACTTTCCAGAAGTGTAGGGTTAGGAAAGTGCACAGCAACACAAGTGCAAGCACATGTGCAACCGGCCGAGAGACTAGCCCAACCGATTCTGTTAGGGCGGTTAGGGGACAGGCGTGTCGGATCAATCCACGTGTAACCAAACCTAGGTTCTAATTAACCGACCTAACTAACTAACCAACCTAGGACTAATTAAAATAAACCAAATAGTGTGCTTGAAATCATAAGACCTAACCGGGTGACACTAGCCGAGTATCTAACTAAAGAAACATCCTAGTACCTAACTTAGGATGGTCCAAAGGGGTTGGTTATGGTCCTAGTGACTTGGGGGTACGTTAGTAATTACCGTAGGTTACTTAATTAAATAAATTAGCAACTTAATTACTTAATTTAATTCATGGTCAAACCAGAAACCCTTAGTCAAATGTTCACCTACTTTTAGTCGATTTAGGATGGGCGTTTTGGTAATTTAACAGGAGGGTCTTTTGGGTAATTCATGGGACGACTATATATTGATATAAGGTCAGTTTTAGAACACTTTTACACGTCCCAAATTATATCAAACAAAATTTCTCCCAATCTCTCAAGAACGCTCTCTTTTCATAACTTCATTGAAGAACAAGAAAAGCTTAAGGAAGAAAACGAAGGTTTCGAAGATTCCAATAAGATTTTGTGGATTCTTAATCTATAAGGTATGAATTTTCACTCTTGTGATTCCTTTATCCAAGAGGTCCTTTCAAGGTAAGTTTTCAAGAACTTCAAATATTAGGTTTTTTACTCTACAAAACGGATTTTCTTCCTAACCCTAGATTTGTGATTTTCAATGAAAAGTAAACGCTTTCTATATTCAATTTCGCATGAATTGTTGAGTAATTGATTTATAATGTTTGAATGTCATGTGATACATGATCTTTCTCAATGTGATATTTTTGAATGGGTTGTTTGTAGTGTTTGATAACGTGAAAACATTAGGGTTAGAATTTAAGGTTTGAATGAACCCTTTAATGACATGTTTACCTTTTCCTATGCTATATATTGATCTTATACCTGATTTTATGAGTTGTTCTTGAATATGTCATTGAGTATTTCACTACGTATAATTATGAATATTGCATGATGAATAAGATTCTTGGAAGCAAGAGGTAAGTCTTCTAAGTGTGATTATTCTAAATGTTTATGTTAGCCTATAAACTATGATACTATGTTATGAAATGTATGTATGATGTTGTTATGAGAATATGCTGGGCTATGAACATATTACTTGTGAGATTATGATAAGAATATGAATATTCAAGTTATGATACTCTCTTGTATGATTTACACAAGATGATTCTGCCATGTAAATCTTACAGAAGAAAGGTTACGATGAAAGGACAATTCACATCTAATCTAAAAGAGCTCATGATCATGTTATACAAGGAGATAATCTCCTATGACCTGTGATAAGTTTATGAAAAAGAAAACTTAAAGGTTATTTCAAGAAAAGGGACTTAAGCTACGCAACGATGAACTAGATATGGGAAGTGTCCCTTCCCTAGCGGGAAGGTAGGTTCATAATGATTCTGATGAGAATGAGGATACCATGTAATGTGGAACTATGGGTCTCTAATACATCTCCTAGTTCTAGAACTATGCTGCCACCATAGGATACTAGCTAGTGGATCCACCTAGAAAGCTACGCCATGTTGGGTTCTACTTTGGCTAGTAAACCACCTATTTTCGGTGTGGGGAAGACACTGGATTCCATGTTTAGCTCACATGGTCTATGTCGGTTAATGAGTATTTTCCCTCATGTAAAACGAAAGACAAGTAAATGAACGTTGACTAGGGTGACTTGAGGAGTTAGCTTAGTATAGGTAGTGGTATGGGACGCTACCTAGATATTGCACAAGTTAACTCTAAGGGAAGTCCTAGTAGATTATTCTTATGTAATATGATGATATGAAATATATATGTTTATGATATATGATGTTACTCTTATATGAATGTTTGTCATTCTGATGAATATGTTATTTGGTTATATTGTTATATGAATTGATGACTACTTTTTTACAAGTTACATGAAGCAAGGCTTTACTTATGGTCTCCTATCCTATCTACATGGTTATGTGGGGTTATGGGGCTTCACATGATCATTGCACTTGTAGGTTGGGGATGGGATCATTGGTAAGTATTTTGTATGTTATGTTTATATTATTGATTGAATATGAAATGTTAACATGCCTCTATGAGAATATGTCTTTGATTATGATGATGTTTTAAGTTTGATGAAATTCGTAACTTGTATGTGTTATATGGTATATGCATTGAAGACTTTTTATATGACTTAGCATGTTTTCTAAAGAGATGATAAATGATCCTTTTTCATTCATGTCCCTATGTGTTATGTGCATATACCCATACTTAGTACATGTGACGTACTAACCCAATTACTTTAGATTACTACAACTGTAGGTTCCGACCATTGAAGTTAAGCAGCTCGATTTGAAGAAGCTTGGAACCCTTTCTCGAAGTCTCTGTAGGTCCTCATGTTTGGGACGCTACTATTCAAATTTCCATCTTTATGAAGACTTAGTAGTTTTTAGAATACGTTATTCCCAATATGTTCTTTGGATTCTTTTGTATTAAGGCCTATATGACATATTGACTATTATTGGCTAAGTCCATATTTTCACTCTTAGATGGTTTCTATATATGTGACACAGTTTTAGAATATCGTATATCTTTATGAATCTTAATTACGAAGCCTAAGTATACATCATTAGTATGTTAAAAGTTTTCAATTTTCCGCAAAATTTAACTGTATGATTGTGATGAAAGCTAAGAAGAGGCTTGTCTTCGATCTTTGAGAGGTTAACGACGCCGGTCTCATCCAGAGTCTAGGATCCGGGTGTGACAAACTTGGTATCATAGCATGAGGTGAAATATCCTTAGGATGAATATCTCACTAAAACACATTACCTAGTGTCTTGTTCATGGTTGTGAAGCGCACCACAATTTTGGACGAGAGGCTATGTGATGATTAGGAAACTTCTCTTTTCTTGATACTCATATGTCGTGCCTTTAGAGTTTTAACACTAAGTGTCTTTTAGCATTTAATCCCTTTCTTGTGTATATAGGTGATGAACACAAGAAAGACAACCGCTAGAAGTATAGGAGGGAGATTGCGAATGCGGGAGGTACTCCTCAAGGTAACCGAAATGCTCCTGAAGTGCAAGCTACTGCAAATGATCAAGTTCGGTGAATCCTCCGGCTATGAAGGATGGTGAGGTGAGGCAAGCCCTGTTCCAAAAGGCCCAAGCCATCACCACCCAAGCTCAAGCCATCACGGCTCAAGCTAACAGAGAAGTTGCACCTCGAGAGAACCATGCTAGTACTATGGCTAGCCGTTTGAGAGACTTTACAAGATGAATCCTCCCATTTTTCTTGGGTCAAAAGTTAATGAAGACCCCCAAGATTTCCTTCATGAGTTCTACAAGATTTTGTTTGCTATGGGGGTGGTACTACTGAGAAGGCCAAACTTGCTACTAATCAACTAAAGGACGTGGCTCAGACATGGTACAATCTTTGTAAGAATAGTAGGAATTTAGAGATGGTCCCGTGACTTGGGAGGTCTTCAAAAAGGCCTTTGTTGACAGATTCTTTCCAAGGTAACAAAGAGTAGCTAAGGTAGAGGAATTCATCAACCTTCGTCAATGAGGTATGAGTTTTAAGGAATACTTCTTGAAGTTCATTAAGTTGTCCAAATATGCTTCTTCTTTGGTTTCTAATGCTAGGGATGAAATGAGCCGTTATGTAACGGGCGTGTTCGAAGAACTTGAAGAAGAATGTCGTGCAGCCATGCTTCATGATAATATGGATCTTTCTAGTTTGATGGTTCATGCTCAACAGGTTGAGAAAAGTCGCCTAAGGAAGAGGAATAGGAAAGCTAAGAAGGCAAAGTCTTTTGAGAGTGGTTCTTCTAAAAGTAGGATTGATGTTCAAGACAAGCCTAAGTTTAAGCAGAGGTTTTCAAACGAAGTTCCTTCAAATTTCTCCAAGAATCACAATGATAGTGGTTCTAATCTTAAACCTCAAGAGGGGAGAAATGTTGATCCACCAAGAGAAAGACCAACTTGTGGTAAGTGTGGTAAGAAGCATGGGGGTGAATGTCTTGTTGGAACTAATAGTTGCTATGGTTGTGGCAAAGGTGGCCATATGGTGAAAGATTGTTCTAATGTGAGAATTCAAGGTAAGGGTAATAGTCAAGCTCAACCAAGCGGTCCTAAATCTGAAGCTCCAAAAAGGAACTGTTTCTATGTACTCAAGCCTATGGGTGAGCAATAAAGCTCTCCCGACGTTGTGACGGATACAAGTTTTCTCTTTCAATGTTTATGCTTTGCTTGACCAAGGGTTGTTCATACCATGTGGTGAGGATAAAGGAGGCTTTTCAAACGTATTGAATTCAAGAAAACCGAAACTAGGGTTGTTCCCAATGAAATTGTCGAATGTTAATCTCCCTAGTTCTCCTTATTTTTTATTCTAGTATTATGTATAATGCTCAAGATTACAGTAAGAAGGTAAGAAAGAAAGAAAGAAAGAAGTAGGAAGATGAGGGGTGTTCGGATAGGATGACCAAAGGGTGAGGTTAGACTAAGTAATGATATAAGTCATTCTTAGTCATTGCAGAGAAAGATCCTAATGGAAGTCTTAAAAGAATATCCTAAGTGAACCTAGCATGTTCAAAGTGAACTTGAGATAAAAGAAGAAGAAATGTAAGTTCAAAGTTAACTAAGTAAGCAAGAGCTTAAGAATGTCAAATCATCAATATTTGATAAGAATGGAGTTTTAACAAGCTATTGGTTTATGTCAATATTGGAGTATGAATATATGCCCCAAGAACTATATATTATGCAAATAATCAAAGAATGGGCATAGCCAATAAGATTGGCTTATAAAGCCTTCATGCCCAATTTAACAAGAATGAAAAAAAATAACTTCTTCACTAAATAGGTGTATGTTTTGGTAAAAGATAGTACCAACTAGAGTTTTAAGAAGATGTTTTCATACTCTATTCTTTCACTTATGTGAAACTTGTATGAATATGTTTTCTTGAGATTTTGTTGTTTTGTTGTTATCTTGAGAAGATTAATAGCATGGTAACTCCTTGATGCATTTTGAGATTATGATAAGGTTGAGAAGGAAATTTCTCACTATGTGTTATGAATATGTTGCTCTTATATGTTTCTGCATCATAAATTGAGTGCTAAGTGTAATGATATGTTATGTGCTGGTTGTGCTCCTAGTATTGATTCTATTTCTTACCCTCCAAAAATTTTTAGTGTCATTCGGGGACGAATGTTCCTAAGGGAGGGATAATGTAACATTCCAGAAAATGTACTTGTCTAGTGATGAGCCTATTAGGTTTTAAGAATATGTATTGAGGTACATAGGCATCCCATTGTCCAATATTTAGTAATATTGGGCATGTTATAGAATATTGGCTTAAGGGTGTTAGGTAATTTTTGTATGTATTCACAAGTAACTTATAACTTTCAATACACCTTGATGTTCAAATGCTCCAATCCAAGCTTATTTAGGAATTGTACCTGCAATGAAGACACTAAGCTAAAATAATTATATTCATCGCATACTCGCATTAGGTACGAGGAATCCAAGTGTCAAGCCTAGGTACCATAGCACATGATCATTTAAAAGGATCATGTAGAATAAGCAGTGCATAAGGACACAGTAAGGATCCTTGGACAAGGATTAAACTTTCCAGAAGTCCATGGTAAGGAAAGTGCACAGCAACACATGTGCAAGCACATGTGGAACCGGCCGAGAGACAAGACCAACCGATTCAGTTAGGGCGGTCAGGGGACAGGCGTGTCAGATCAAGCCACGTGGGGACGATCCTCCTAACCAAACAAAGGTTTTAACTAACCGACCTAACTAACTAAAGAACCTAGGACTAACTAAAATAAACCAACTAGTGTGCCCGAAATCCTTAGACCTAACCGGGTAACACTAACCGAGTATCTAACTAAAGAAACATCCTTGTAGCTAATCTAGGATGGTCCCAAGGGGTTGGTTATGGTCCTAGTGACTTGGGGGTACGTTAGTAATTTCCTTAGTCCACTTAATTAATTAAATTAGCAACTTAATTAATTAATTCAATTCATGGTCGAACCCAAAACCCTTAGTCAAATGTTCTCCTACTTGTAGTCGATTTAGGAGGGGCATTTTGGTAATTTAAGTGGAGGGTCTTTTGGGTAATTCATGGGACGACTATGTATTGATATTAAGTCAGTTTTAGACCACTTTTACACGTCCCAAATCAGATCAAATGAAATTTCTCCCAATGTCTCAAGAACGCTCTCTTTTCCAAACTCCATTGAAGAACAAGAAAAGCTTAAGGAAGAAGACGAAGGTTTCAAAATTTCCAATCAGATTTAGTGGATTTTTCATCTATAAGGTATGGGTTTTCACTCTTAGGATTCCTTTCCCAAAGAGGTCCTTTCAAGATAAGTTTTCAAGAACTTCAAATACTAGGGTTTTCTCTAAAAAATGGATTTTTTCTTCCTAACCCTATATTTTTTATTTTCAATGAAAAGTAAACGCTTTCTATATTCAATTTCGCACGAATTGTTGAGTAATTGATTGATAATGTTTGAATGTTGTGTGATATATGATCTTTCTCTATGTGATGTTTTTGAATGGGGTGTTTGTTGTGTTTGATAACGTGAAAACGTTAGGGTTAGAATTTAAGGTTAGAATGAACCCTTTAATGACTCGTTTAACTTGTCCTATGCTATGTATTGATCTTGTACATGATTTTATGAGTTGTTCTTCATTATTTCATAGAGTATTTCACTATGTATGATTTTGAATATTGCATGATGAATAAGAATCTTGGAAGCAAGAGGTAAGTCTTCTAAGTGTGATTACTCTAAATGTTTATGTTAGCCTATAAACTATATTACTAAAAAGTATGTATGATGTTGCTATGAGAATATGCTGGGCTATGAACATGTTACTTGTGAGATTATGATAAGAATACAATATTCAAGTTATGATACTCTCTTGTATGCTTTACACAAGATGATTATGCATGTAAATCTTACAAAGAAAGGTTATGATGAAAGGAAATTCTCATCTAATCTAAAAGAGCTCATGATCATGTTATACATGGAGTTAATCTCCTATGACCTATGATAAGTTTATGATAAAAGAAACTTAAAGGTTTTTCAAGAAAGGGACTTAAGCTAAGCACGATGAACTAGATATGGGAAGTGTCCCTTCCCTAGCGGGAAGGTAGGTTCACAATGATTCTCATGAGATTGAGTGCCATGTAATGTGGAACTATGGGTCTCTAATACATCTCCTAGTTCTTGAACTATGTTGCCACCATAGGATACTAGCTAGGGATCCACCTAGAAAGCTATGTCATGTTAGGTTCTACTTTGGCCGGTAGACCACCTCTTTTCAGTGTGGGAAGACACTGGATTCCATGTTTAGCTCACATGGTCTATGTCGGTTAATGCGAATGTTCCCTCATGTAAAATGAAAGACAAGTAATGAACGTTGACTAGGGTAACTCGAGGAGTTTGCTTAGTATAGGTAGGGTATGGGACTCTACCTAGACATTGCACAAGTTGACTCTAAGGAAGTCCTAGGAGATTGTTCTTATGTAATATGATAACATGAAAGATATGTTTATATATATGATGTTACTCTTTATGAATGTTGGTCATTATGATGAATATGTCATTTGGTTATATTTTATATGAAGTGATGACTACTTATGTTACAAGTATATGAAGCAAGGATTTACTTATGTTCTCCTATCTTATCTACTTGGTTGTGTGGGGTTATGGGGCTTCACATGACCATTGCACTTGTAGGTTGGGGATGGGATCATTGGTAAGTGTTTTGTATGTTATGTTTATATGATTTATTGAATATGAAATGTTAACATGACTCTATGAGAATATGTCTTTGATTATGATGATGTTTTAAGTTTGATGAAATCCGTAACTTGTATGTGTTATATGGTATGTGCATTGAAGACTTTTTATATGACTTAGCATGTTTTCTAAAGAGATGATAAATGATCCTTTTTCATGCATGTCCGTATGTGTTATGTGCATATATACATACTTAGAACATGTGGCGTACTAACCCTATTACTTTATATTACTACAACAGTAGGTTCCTGCCTATGAAGTTAAGCAGGTCGATTTGAAGAAGCTTGGAACCCTTTCTCAAAGTCTCGGTAGGTCCTCATGTTTGGGACGCTACTATTTTAATTTCTAGCTTTATGAAGACTTAGTAGTTTGTAGAATACGTTATTCCCATTATGTTTTTTGGATTCTTTTGTATTAAGGCCTATATGGCATATTGACTACTATTGGCTAAGTCCAGATTTGCACTCTTAGTTGGTTTCTATATATGTGAGGCTGTTTTAGAACATCGTATATCTTTATGAATCTTAATTATGAAGTCTAAGTATACTTCATTAGTATGTTAAATGTTTTTAATTTTCCGCAAAATTTAACTGTATGATTGTGATGAAAGCTAAGTAGAGGCTTGTCCACGACCTCTATGAGGTTAACGACGCCGGTCTCATCGGGGTCTAGGATTCGGGTGTGACACCATCGATTGGTACTTGGCCAATTTTTGGGTTGAGACTTGCCCAAGCTAAGTGTCAATCGACGAGATCTCACTTACGGGTCGTTGGTCAACCAACTGGTCGTCGTTTGGTTCAGTCGATTGACACTGCCAATGCAGTGCCTCGACAATTCTTGGGTCCTTCTTGTTGTCCCTTTTGATGGGACATTTAGAAGTCGTACCCGGACGTTTCCCACGTAAATACAAACCTTAACAAGTTTTAGACCTTCCACATAAGTTTCTCCTAAAACAAATACTTGCAACTCGTCAAAACATGCAAGGCCCCATCAAGACGCACATGAACGTATCAAGGGCTAACTTATGAACGTCTTGGACGTTCTTGGATGTTTGACCTCCAAACTTCACGAAACTCTATATAATACAACTAAAATCATTATAACTCATTTTATGACTTAATATGTTCATTACATACAATTATAGGCACGCGTAGACACATTAGACACATAGGTAACTAATCGTCGAACGTCTTGGTCGTCCCTTGATGTTTGACTTCCAAATCACCTCAAACTTTACACACTACATCAATACCATATTATAAGCCATTTTAGGACATTAGAACCTTAATACAAACATGTTAGGCTCTAGACACCCTAACTCATTTTGGGGGTCTTACATCAACCTACCATGAGTATTTCAACTCAAGCCTCCTTGAAATTTACTATCTCAAGCTACCCTGGAGATCTACCATCTCAAGATATATTCAGATTCACATCTCAAGATATCATGCGTAGGTGTTGTCTCTTCAAGTCTACTACATAAGAAGTGACTGTACCATCCATCTTCAAGCTAGTCTTAGTCTATCATGTCTTGATTCATTTTAGGTTCTTAGGTCAACCTAGGATTAATCTATGTGAGAGAACTTGCTTATCCTATCGTATTCATGTCTTAGTGTAGAAGAAAACATCATTATAATCCATTCATAATAAATTCACCCCAAAAGCCATAGCATCAATAGCAAAACAGCCCATAAATGAAAAATTAATTCAATTCATCATGATCAATGTTGAATGAAATGCTTAATTCATTCAATTAGATGATTAGAAGGTAAGTCTAGGCATACATGATCACATAGGTTCAATTCCAACTTTACTTGTCAAGACAGTAACATTCCAAAAATTCGAGAGCTAATCTAGAGCCTAACATAAATTTCTAACATTTTAGATACTGTTATAAGACCTAAAATAATTTTTATAAGTCATCCGAGAAGTTTTAGAGCCAAGACGTCAAGGAACTTCCATGACGTCCGGAAACTAGCTTAAATTGGACTAGTTGACGTCGCTAAGTTTTGTGAAGGTTTCGGAGGGTAAAATGAATTCTAAAATATATAAAAAAACTTTGGATAGATAGAGTGTAGTATAGAGGGTCTAAATGTCCAATAACAACGCCCCAAGGATAACCCGAAGTGTCCTTGAAAAGGACCCCAATATGGGTGGGCAGACTGCAAAAGCAGCATGCGTGAGTAAAGAATCAGTGGGCTGCTGCGCGTCACGCAGACCACACGAACCCTAATGCCTCAATTCATTTTTCAAAAATAAAAATGCGTGTTGGCCTTGCGACGCAGAGCCACTTCCCAAATTCGGTAAAATCGTATTTTTGAAATTTTGACTTCACAAAAAGCCCATTTAAGTGAGGGGTATTTAGGGTAATTTAGGGGGTGAGTATATATTGACTTAGGAACAGTTTTAAGCCGTTCTAAGTCACACAAAACCCAATTTCCAAAACAAACCCAAAATCTCTCACCTCTCTCTACTTTCTCTCTCCCCAAATTCCTCCATTGAAGAAGGAACAAATCTTGAAGAAGAAGGTCCATTTCTCTAGCTTTTCACTTCAATTTCGTGGATTTATCTTCAATTAGGTATGTGTTCTTCACTCTTGGTATTCCTTTTCCCAAGATATCCTTTCAAAGTTGATTTTTAAATTACCCAATTCCATGGGGTTTTCCAATTCTATTGGGTTTTCTTCTAAACTTCAAATTGATGATAAATTGTGATTTCCTATGTCTAATTGATTATATATTATTGATTAATTGATGTTAATTGATCCAATTTCCTGTTGATAATGTTCTCTTCCCCAATTCCCCAAATCTTGGATCTCAGTCATAAATTGATAGAAATTGAAGAAAGAATTAATTATTACACTTGTTTTATCTATTCTAATTCATGAATGGATTGAATAGGGTAATGTATGGTTGGTATTGGATCTAATTATTGATGAATTCATGATTGTAACAACCCGAAAATAACTATGCGAAGTAATGCCTAAACGTACCTAGAATGCCTAGATTAGACCGGGTTCACACGGCTTTTGCACGTGGAACCAGAACTCAGAACCCATGCACTAGCAAAGCCAACAAACTTGGTGAGTTAGTTGAGCTAGGCAAGGTTGGGACAAACCATGTAGGGCACCCGAATTGAAGAGATTCACCCGGATGAGTTTTTACTGGACTTGAAAAGGGTAATCTTAGGTTTGGAGGGTCTAGGGGTAAAATGGTCTTTTCCAGGCTAGGGGTAGTATTGTAATTACCCTAAGTATTTAATTAATTAATTAATTAATATAGAAAGGTGGTCAATTCGGGTAGGGTTGGCCGAATTTGACTCTTTTCGCAAGTTAAGCTTCACCCGGGTTCGATCCTTGGTCGAAGCAATGTTAAATTGAATTAATTAATGTTAATTATTTGATTTAAGTAAGGGGAATGATGAGTCATTTCACCTAAACCTTAAAAAATCAGATTTTAATTAATAAATAACAAGGAGTCCTAGTTTGACTAAGTCTTCAACTAAAACTCCTACACTTACTCTCACCTCTCTCCACTCTTATTCCCATGACTTTCTGCACTCTCTTCTCACGTTATTTATCAGCAAAAAGAGCAAAAAAAGAAAAGTTCATCACTTTAAGAACTTGCACACAAAAACTCAAAAGAAAAACTAAACTAAAAACGAAAAGCGAAAGCATCTTTCAAACGGTTTGCGCATGAGTTTTGTTGCAGAAGAATTTGTTTTTCGTGGGAGTTGGAAGCACTTGAGATCAGATTTGAAAGGTGTTAAACGACGAGAAAAGGTATGGGTTTTCTTCCTTTTGGTCCCTTTCCCAAGAGACCCCTAGGATTCAGTCGAATTTAATTCCGAAAAATAGGAATGTTCCCCGTTGCATGTCCCTGTCACTAGCTCCCATCGAATTTGTAGGTTGTGTATGTTTTGCTAGTAGAATTTAGGGATGTGATGTGTTTTCGTGATGATTATGTTCAATTATGTATGTTCGGATTTTTGTGAGTAATAAGCATGTTTTACGAAATTATGTGTTAAATGTGTGTGTGCGTTGTGTATGTCGTGGCTTTGGTCATGGGTTGAAGTGTGTAATATGCATGTTAAATTCTTGTGTTTTGTATGCAATTACTTGAAGTAAATCGTGATGTTCATAAGTGGTGTAATGTTGCTGAATTGAGTGAAAATCTTGATCAAATGTAACCACGAAAATGCACAAAATAAACGTATGAAATGTCCAATGAATTGTTTAAAAATCTAACGTATAAAATGTTGAGGAAATGGACTGGAATGTAAATCTGGAAAAAAAAATTCGGCCAAGTTACTGGAAAAATTTTGAGTTTTAAAAAAAAAATTAAAAATGTATGAGGTCATTAGGGATTGAACCCAAGACCTCACCATATGCAAGCTATAAAAAAGTTCAATAATAAAAATGAGGTAAGAGGGATTCGAAATGGGGTAAGGCTCAAGTGAAGAGTTAGGAGAAAAATGAAAGAAAAAGAAAATGAGTGGTGTGGGGATCGAACCACAACCTCTCGGATAGGTTAGGGAGAGAGGAGAAAAATGAAAGAAAAAAAATGCGTGTGTGGGGATCGAACCCACAACCTCTCGATCGACAAGGAAGTTAGGAGAAAAATTAAATAAAAGAAAAATGAGGTTGTGGGGGATCGATCCCACATCCTCTCGGTCTAAAACAGAAAAGTCAAGGACAGAAAAGTAAGAAAAGAAATGTAGGCGTTGGGATTCGAACTTGGGTCCCCAAGCTTAAATTTTAAATAAAAATTTAATATAAGACTAAGTGTTGCTCAAGGGATTTTAAATCGGGTTCCCTTACCCAATTCCGTATTGATGCATAAGTCTTACGTGAATAAATACTTAATGAAAGCTGCCTATAGGAATCGAAATCGAGACCTTGGCATACCTACAAGATGCATAAGTCTTGTACCATATAGTCTTGGGTAAGTATGAATTACTTAGACGGATTATGAACGAAGACTTATGGCTTGTACGTATGGATCCATAAGTCCAGCGTATGTTTAAAAGTATGTGAACCTAAGATGTATGTAATGAATTGATGTGAACCCATGAGGGTTAAGTGAGTGTGAAACACACTAAAATTCCAAGTGCATTGGTATAACACGAAATGAACATTCACGTGATGAGGTGAGTAATTATGTTATACTATGATGCTAATGAAAAGAGTGACTACATGACTATAGGTTAGTGCAAGTGAGACAAGTTGCATCTATGCCTAAAAATCAATGTCACTAAATGAAATTTCTAAGAGAGTATATTTATGCTAAACGATGAATAAATCAAGAAAGAGTGGCTACATGAGGATAGGCTAGTACAAGTGAGACAAGTTGTATCTACGCCTAGAATCAATGTCCCAAAGTAAATTCCAAGAGAGAATATGTATGTTATACGATGAACAAATAATGAAAGGTGAGTAAAGATGAAATGAAAAGATGTTAAGAAAGAACAGGGTGGTATCAGAATAGGAGGCTAGTGAAAGTGAGACAAGTTGTACCTACGCCAATATAAGGTCACCAAAAGTACTCACCTAAGAGAGTGTTGAATATTAAGAGACAATTCTCAATCACACTCTATATGTAAGTGTAAGGACAATTCAAACTTAATACGTAAAGAAGAGATGATAAATCATCTAATGAGCTATGACTACCTCATGCTAGAAGCAAGCTTCGACGATGTATGAGTTGAATGTAAATATGAACTTTAAACGGAGCACCGATAGGCTAGCTATGAGTGGTGATGCCTTCTTTCGGGAAGGGCGGAGGATCACGTAATTCTCATGAGATGAGACTATCCACCAAGGTGGGTATGGGTCTCCCTAAATCTCCTAGTCTTTGAACTATGCTGCCAACATAGTGAACTAGCCAGTGGTTTTCCACCTAAGCGAGCTAGGGATGTTTTGGTTTAACCTTGGCCAGTGACTCCACCTCTTTTCGGTGTGGGGAAGACACCAGATTTCATGATGCTCACATGATCTATGTCAGTTAAAGTTGAAGTTCCTCAAAGTATGAAAGATAATGAAATGAATGATACCAAAGGTGTTTGGATAGGATAATCAAGAGGTGAACTAGACTCAAGTAATGGCACTAGGTCATTCTTGGTCATTGCACAGTAAAATCGATGAGAGTCTTAAACAACATCCTAGGTATAGCTGGTGTTCACACTAGCCTACGAACGAATGAAAATGAAGTTTGTATGAATGAATGAAGCAGACTCTGTGTTTGCTAAAGAAGGCTCCCTAGTTGAGGTCCCATATGTTGAGCCCTCATTTTGGAAAGTCCTAATGTTAAGTCCGTGATTCCAAGGTCTTACGACATATGAACGAATGATATGTAATATATATGTGCTATCGGAAATATGTTATGTGATGTGTGCAATATGAAAAGAATGATGATGCATGTTACTCTCCTAATCTGATTTTGCAAGTCCAACTGACTTGGCTTTCCATAACTCATATCGGTAGGAGAGAGCTCTTCTTAATCGTTCATGTCCTTGGTGTGTACTTGCATACACCCATACTTAGTACAAGTGTGTACTAATCCAATACATTATACTAATTTAGGTGCAGGTTCATGAGGGTGTTGAATACATTCATTGCAGCTGTTCGGACATCAAGTTTTTCATCCGGACTTGGTAGGTTCTCATGCATTCGAGGATGCCTTCCGTTATGTTTCTACCTTAGTAATAAGTTTAGGCTAGTGGAGCATGTTCAGACTAGTATTTCTTTGTCACGAATCGGATTCTGGAATCCGGATCGCAACAGGCGTCGTTGACCTCTCAGAGGTCGCAGACAAGCCTCATCTTGCATTCATCACATTCATCTAGTTAAATTTGCGGAAAATTTAAAACTTTTTATATGTATGAAGTATACATAGACTTCATATAATTATTAACTAGATACATCATATACTAAGCTCAACATAAGAGAACAACCATCTAACATAAAGAATCAATTCGAAACTGAAGATGAATATATCATAAATAGTTTGCCAAACACGGCCTTATTACAAAGCTTCGAATTGAAGGTACGAAAGAAACGCTAGGGACAACATCCACTAGGTATGTCTAAAACTAAGGCTAGACTAAATCTGTAGCATCCTCGAAATCATGAGGACCTACCAATTGGTTTGGAGAAACGCTGAAGTCCAAACCGCTGCAAGTTTCGTCAACCTGTTCTTTGACCTGCACCTATAAAATAGTAAATAGTAGGGGGTTAGTACACCACTTGTACTAAGTATGGGTGTATGCACACATACACATAAAGCTATGCATGATCAATGAAAGTTCTTCCTAAGCAACATGTCATTTCTGGAAAGTCTAGTCATTAGACTTTCCTAATTCGTTAGTTGTGAATTGTAGTATGAATATGTTGTATTTTAATGCATTCAAAGCACACAACTCATTTTCTATATGATTACAATACATTAGTATCATCAACATAATTTTAGAACAACTGGAGCGAAGATTTGATATTTTGATCCTCTTAGGCCGAGAGCTCCTCTTTGTACACTTAGATTATTTTTCAGTATTTTTCTTCTTGTTGTTGTGTAGTTCAATAACTACTTTGGTCCTATGTTTTACTTACAAGTGCAATGATTCATTGTATTCCCATACCCACAATGAATCAAGTAAGTAATTCAAGAGATTAAGGAAATGACTTAACTACAATTTGGGGCATGAATATATTTATAAGTCAATACTTATTGACTATACTCATTCTTTAGGTTATTGCATAATGTTCATAGTTCTTGGGCATATCATTAAATCTTATGATCTTGCTTACTTTGGGCATGAATTCATCATAATTAGTGACTATTCCGATTATTGTATCATTGGCCTAATGTAAGAAGTCATTATAAGTCAATCTTATTTGGCTAATATCTTTTGCCAATTATATAAAGTCATTATAAGACAATTTATTTGGCTTTATCATTTTCATAACATTAGGATTCATTATTAGTTATGCCCTTTACTTATTGTAAACTTTATTGGACACAATTTGACTATCCTTACAACAAGTTATTCATTACATCAAGTATTCATTATATTTCATAAGCCATTCTCTATTGATTATGCCATTGATTTCATTACTTTCATGTTTTGTATATTATACATTTCATATACACGAGTCCTTGGAATCGTTGATATAGCATTAAGACATCTCAAGTGAGGACCCAACATATGGGACCTCAACCCGAGGGCCTTCTTTAGAAAACACAGAGTCTGCTTCATTCGTTCATTCGTACTTCACATTATTCATTTCGTTCATTCGTAGGCTAATGTAAACACAAGCTATACCTAGGATGAATTTCAAGAATCTCATCGGGATCATGAAGTGCAATGACCAAGAATGACCTAATGTCATTACTTGAATCTGATTTCACCTCCTGATTGTCTTGCACAAACACCTTCGGTATAGTTCATTTCATTATCTTTAATACTTTGAGGAACTCCAACCTTAACCGACATAGATCATGTGAGCATCATGAAATCCAGTGTCTTCCACACACCAAAAAGAGGTGGAGTCATTGGCCAAGCTGAAACCAAAACATGCTAGCGTATATAGGGAATTGAACCCTGCTATATCCATATATTGGCAGTATATGTTCTAAGATTAGGAGATATAAGGAAACCCATACCCGGCATGCCAGAAAGTCTCATCTCATGAGAGGTACGTGAACCTCCGCCCTTCCCGAAGGTAGGCATCACCGCTCAAAGCTAGCCTATCGGTGCTCAGTATAAAGTTCCATTACATTCAACTCATACATAAGGAAGCTGGCTTCTAGCATGAGGACATCATAGCTCATTAGATGAATTCTCATCTCATCATTAGTATTAAGTGTGAACTGTCCTTACACTTATATATAGAGTATGATTCAGACTTATTTACTCTTTTGATGACTTGTCATCCTTACTTTACATTGATGAATGTGAATTGTCCTTACATATCATCATTACTTTACATTGATGAATGTGAATTGTCCTTACATATCATCCTTACTTTACATTGATGAATGTGAGTTGTCCTTACTTATCATCCTTAGGTGTTAATGAGACTAGTCTCACACATTCTAACACCTTCATTCGTGATTATTCTTTTAAGAAATTAGCTTTGGTGTAAGTAAGACTTGTCTCACTTCCTTTAACAAGCCATTCTGGTCACTTACTTAATTTAGACCCCTTTAATTATGTTATAACTCACGTTATTTCTTTACTTTAGTGTAGTAGCTTCATTTCATCATTTATGGACGATGAGCACTTTCAATGAGGTACATATTTTCATAGTTCATTCTTGTAGAGCATGTTGGGAGTTGTCCCAATGAATGGAATGCCCTTGGTTATGGATTCATTGAATTAGTTTAGAAGTACTTGAGTTGTCATTTCATTGTTTTGGCTACACAAGATTGGTATATGATTAGTATTGGCCTAGAAAATTTGGAAATAACTTCATAGTCAATTTATTGGAACAAGCCAAACATTCGTTCAAATATAATTTCATGGAATCATTAGCCAATTCTATTACATATCTTTGGAGATAATATTGTAGGCCAATTTATTGGCATAAGCCATACTTTCACTACACTTTTACTTTTAACCTTTGATTAACTTACAAGAACAATTCAATGTTTTTACGTTCACAATTCGTGTGGAAAGGGTATGTTAGACTAACCAATTCAATCTTTTTGGCATAAGCCAATTTTTACGTATGTTCATATTTAAATTGCCATATGTATGAACCATTAGTCAATATTTTAATCATTTACATAAGTTCCTAGCCATTAGCATATATTCATTTTGACCAAGTAGAGTTAGCCAACTTTATTGGAACCAGATAGCCAATTTATTCAGGATATGATTTCATATATGTCTTTGAGCCAATTCTTAGTTTATGGCTTTTAGTGTCACGTTTTAAGAACATATTGGACTGCATCATATTAAAATTTTATGGCTTTAGCATCTTCATAACATCACAACAACAGCAAGTCAACATTCAGCCAAAGGCACATAATTCACTTAACACATCACGGACTTATCTTAGCATATTATCGATCCTTAATTATCATGATAAGATTAACTTTACGAATTTACAAGTTCATAAGTTCATTCGATACTCATCATTCAAGAACAATACATGTTAAGAACAGCCAGCACCACATATCAACAACATGATCTCTAACCTATTCAACATTGAAATTGAAAAGGATACTAGGGAAGGGAAGTTCGACGAGAACGACGCGAACAACCCTAGTTTTCAAGATCTTGTGTATCGTTCGAAGGATAATACTCTTGGAGAAAGAATTCAAGGAGAGAACCCATACCATAAGTAGAACTTAATCTACGAAGACCATCTTGAATGAAACCTTGAAGAAACCTTGAAACCGCCCTGGAGAAGTCGATAAATATTTGTTTTTTCTTTTGTTCGCTGCTTGCTGTTTTTGCGTCGCCTTTTATATGAGTTTGAACGTGATTTTTAGGTTTAAGAACTGATATTGAATTATAAAACTTAGGTTTAATAAGTTAATTTAATAAACTAATTAACTAATTACATAAAAGTCCCTCCTAAGTTGACTAAACATAGGAGAACATAACACTTAGTCAAATCTGGAAATTGGTGTTGACTATGGTTTTGGTCAACATTTTGACTTTATGTTAATTAATTATATCCTTAATTTAATTTATTTAGGTACCTAGGGTAAGTACTAAAGTACTCCTAAGTCATTGGAACCAAAATTAACCCCTTTGGACCATCCTAGGTTAAGTACTAGGATGTTTCTTGAGTTGTACTAGGTTAGTGAAAGAATTTCGTTTTAATCATTTAAACTAATTAATTAAATTATTAATTTAATTAATTAGGTGACCTAAGGTAATTACTAAAGTACCCTTAAGTCGTTAGGAACATAACCAATCCTTTGAACCATCCTAGGTTAGGTACTATGTTGTCTTTTTTCTGGTTTTAACCAAAATTTGGAAATTGCTTTGTGATTTCGGTTTTGCCCCTTTAAATTAATTAATTAAGTTGCTAAATTAATTAATTAAGTATCCTAGGGTACTTACTAAAGTATACCTAGGTTTTTAGGACCTTAACTAACTCTTTTGACCATCCTAGGTTAGGTACTAGGTTGTGCCTTTCTTGTCTTAATCGAAATCTGAAAATTCCCTTTTTAGTTTCGGTTTTAGCCCTTTTAAATTAATTAATTAAAATTAGGTAACCTAGGGGAATTACTAAAGTGCCCCTAAGTTGTTAGGACTATAACTAACCTTTTGGACCATCCTAGGTTAGGTACTAGGTTGTCTCTTTAACTAATACTACGTTAGTGTCAACCCGGTTTTGGTCCTAGGTTGTCGGGTGCACTAATTAGTTTATTTCGTTTGGTCCTAGGTTAGTTAGTTATTTAGGGCAGTATTTTAGAGTCTAGAATTATTTAGGAAGTTAGGCCCTACATGGAGGGGACCCTTGTGGACGTTTTTCCCGCCTAACTACCCTAACCGATTCGGTTAGGGTGGTCCCCTCCTTGGACACTTCTTCACATGTCTTGCACATGTGATTGCACATGTGCTTGCACATGGGTTGGTTTACATTTCTAACTAACTATTATTTCTAGTTCATTTGGGAATGGTTACTTATTGTCTCAAGGACCCTCACCATATCCTTGGGCACTGCTTAATTTACATGATCATTTTAAATGGTCATGTGCTATGGTGCTAGGCTTTACACTTGGATGCCTAGTACTTCATATGTTTTGTTGAGATGTCATTTAATTTAGCTTACGGTCTTCATTGCAGGTACATTTATTGAACATCAATCTTGGATTGGTGTATGACAACCCCAAAAGTATATTTCTTATTCGTATATAGAAAATTGGCTAATATCTCTTAGCCAATTATTCTATACTATGCCCAATATTTCTCAATATTGGGAATTGGGGTGCCTATGTACCCCTAATAGGCTATCCTAACGGCATACTGGTCTCTTCATTAGACATATGATTTTCTGGAACGTTAAATTATCCCCCCTTAGGAACATTCGTCCCCGAATGACATTTACACATCATTTAAACAATGAGGGTGATTTTCGAAAGTTACTTTATCATGCTTGAACTTTTCTCTTTTGTAAATATATGATTCACACATATTTGGATGATGCATATAATTCAAGCTTATCTCTAAGGCTTCATATTTAAGATTGAGGAATTTCCTTCTCAATCACACTTAACTTAATGCACATCACAAATCATGCAACACAGAAAACATGCCTATGCTACACAAAAACAGCAACATAAAATTAAACATAACTTCGTTTTAACTCACATAGAGCTATTATAAGACAAACGATTAGTGACTTATAACACCAAATCAACTAAAGCACTTAAACTTAGAGTTTGTTAAACATAAACCAGACTTAGGAAGAGTATATCTAACCTCAAGAACTGAACAAATGAGGGTAACGGGATCTCATATCGGCCTCAGCCTCCCATATTGCCCCCTCAACAAGGGTGGTTCCTCCATAATACCTTAACGGTGGCAAACTCTTGGTTCCTCAACCATTTCACCTTGCGATCTAAAATTTCAAAGGAAATATCTTCGTAAGAAAGGTTCTCATTGGGTCCTAACCCCTTAGATAACATATTATTGGTCTTAAGATTTGAAACTATTTGGATTGTTGCATTTGAACCACACCCTTCCCATTCCAGCTCTAACTCATTTGGAAACTGAAGTCTCACTACCCTGTTTAGACAATCTATCGTAGCATAACACTTATGGAGACAATCTATACCTGAGCCCCATCCTTGAGCTTATATGCCGCCAACTTAGCCTTCTCCTCTTTATTAACACCTATGACATGCATTTAGAATTTACGATGTACTCACCTCCATGCGAACGACCACACTTACTACACGTCTTTTGGTCATGCTAGGCATTTCCATCATTGCCCCTTCTTAGGAAGGCCAGATCTTCAGTCTGGCGCCTTAGACCACTTGGCCATCCTAATTCTTGTGTGTATTCTTCTACGCGTTCACACAAGAAGGAAGTTAGATACTTATAATGACACAAAGTTTTAAAGCTCTAGATAGCACGATAATGAGTAGAAGAAGGGAAGATTTCCTATCATTGCGTAGTCTGTAAATCATGATTGTGGCGCGCTACACAACCATAAGCTAGAAACTACGTAACGTGGTTGTGTTGAGCTTTAGATCCTAGGTAATTTAACCTCATGCTCTGATACCAAGTTTGTCACAACTCGGATTCTGGAATCCGTATCGCAACTGGCGTCATTGACCTCTCAGAGGTCGCAGACAAGCCTCATCTTGCATTCATCACATTCATCTAGTTAAATTTGCGGAAAATTTAAAACTTTTTATATGTATGAAGTATACATAGACTTCATATAATTATTAACTAGATACATCATATACTAAGCTCAACATAAGAGAACAACCATCTAACATAAAGAATCAATTCGAAACTGAAGATGAATATATCATAAATAGTTTGCCAAACACGGCCTTATTACAAAGCTTCGAATTGAAGGTACGAAAGAAACATTAGGGACAAAATCCACTAGCTATGTCTAATAATAAGGCTAGACTAAATCTGTTCCATCCTCGAAATCATGAGGACCTACCAATTGGTTTGGAGAAACGCTGAAGTCCAAACCGCTGCAAGTTTCGTCAACCTTTTCTTTGACATGCACCTATAAAAATAGTAAATAGTAGGGGGTTAGTACACCACTTGTACTAAGTATGGGTGTATGCACACATACACATAAAGCTATGCATGATCAATGAAAGTTCTTCCTAAGCAACATGTCATTTCTGGAAAGTCTAGTCATTAGACTTTCCTAATTCGTTAGTTGTGAATTGTGGTATGAATATGATGTATTTTAATGCATCAAAGCACAAAACTCATTTTCTATATGATTACAAGACATTAGTATCATCAACATAATTTTAGAACAACTCGAGCGAAGATTTGATATTTTGATCCTCTTAGGCCGAGAGCTCCTCTTTGTACACTTAGATTATTTTTCAGTATTTTTCTTCTTCTTGTTGTGTAGTTCAATAACTCCTTTGGTCCTATATTTTACTTACAAGTGCAATGATTCATTGTATTTCCATACCCACAATGAATCAAGTAAGTAATTCAAGAGATTAAGGAAATGGCTTAACTACAATTTTGGGCATGAATATATTTATAAGACAATACTTATTGACTATACTCATTCTTTAGTTGATTGCATAATGTGCATAGTTCTTGGGCATATCATTAAACCTTATGATCTTTCTTACTTTGGGCATGAATTCTTCATAAACCAATCTTTAGTGACTATTCCTATTATTGTATCATTGGCCTAATGTAAGAAGTCATTATAAGTCAATCTTATTTGGCTAATATCTTTTGCCAATTATATAAAGTCATTATAAGCCAATTTATTTGGCTTTATCATTTTCATAACATGAGGATTCATTATTAGTTATGCCCTTTACTTATGGTAAACTTTATTGGACACGATTTGACTATCCTTACAACAAGTTATTCATTACATCAAGTATTCATTACATTTAATAAGCCATTCTCTATTGATTATGCCATTAATTTCATTACTTTCATGTTTTATATATTATACATTTCATATACACGAGACCTTAGAATCGTTGATATAGCATTAAGACATCTCAAGTGAGGACCCAACATATGGTACCTCAACCCGAGGGCCTTCTTTAGCAAACACAGAGTCTGCTTCATTCGTTCATCTGTACTTCACATTATTCATTTCATTCATTCGTAGGCTGATGTAAACAACAGCTATACCTAGGATGAAGTTTAAGACTCTCATCAGGATCATGAAGTGCAATGACCAAGAATGACCTAATGTCATTACTTGAATCTGATTTCACCTCCTGATTGTCTTGCACAAACACCTTCGGTATAGTTCATTTCATTATCTTTCATACTTTGAGGAACTCCAACCTTAACCGACATAGATCATGTGAGCATCATGAAATCCGGTGTCTTCCCCACACCGAAAAGAGGTGGAGTCATTGGCCAAGGTGAAACCAAAACATGCTAGTGTATATAGGGAATTGAACCCTGCTAGATCCTTATATTGGCAGTATAGGTTCAAATACTAGGATATATAAGCAAACCCATACCCGGCATGCCGGACAGTCTCATCTCATGAGAGTTACGTGAATCTCTGCCCTTCCCGAAGGAAGGCATCACCGCTCATAGCTAGCCTATCGGTGCTCAGTATAAAGTTCATTACATTCAACTCATACATCATGGAAGCTGGCTTCTAGCATAAGGACATTATAGCTCATTAGATGATTTCTCATCTCATCATTAGTATTAAGTGTGAGATGTCCTTACACTTACATATAGAGTATGATTGAAACTTATTTACTCTTTTGATGACTTTTCATCCTTACTTTACATTGATGAGATGTGAATTGTCCTTACATATCATCATTACTTTACATTGATTAATGTGAATTGTCCTTACATATCATTCTTACTTTACATTGATGAATGTGAATTGTCCTTACATATCATCCTTAGGTGTTAATGAGACTAGTCTCACACATTCTAACACCTTCATTCGTGAGTATTCTTTTAATAAATTAGTTTTGGTGTAAGTAAGACTTGTCTCACTTAGTTTAACACCCCATTCTGGTCACTTACTTAATTTAGACCCCTTTAATTATGTTATAACTCACGTTACTTCTTTACTTTAGTGTAGTAGCTTCATTGCATCGTTTATGGAAGATGAGCACTTCTTTCAATGAGGTACATATTTTCATAATTCATTCTTGTAAAGCATGTTGGGAGTTGTCCCAATGAATGGAATGCCCTTGGTTATTGATTCATTGAATTAGTTTAGAAGTACTTGAGTTGTCATTTCATTATTTTGGCTACACAAGATTGGCATATGATTAGTATTGGCCTAGATAATTTGGAAATAACTTCATAGTCAATTTATTGGCACAAGCCAAAAATTCGTTCAAATATAATTTCATGGAATCATTAGAAAATTCTAATACATATTTTTGGAGATAATATTATAGGCCAATTTATTGGCATAAGCCAAACTTTTACTACACTTTTACTTTTAACCTTTGATTAACTTACAAGAACAATTTAATGTTTTTACGTTCACAATTCTTGTGGATAGGGTATGTTAGACTAACCAATTCAATTTTCTTGGCATAAGCCAATTTTTACGTATGTTCATATTTAAATTGCCATATGCATGAACCATTAGCCAATCTTTTAATCATTTACGCCAATCTTTTAATCATTTACATAAGTTCCTAGCCATTAGCATATATTCATTTTGACCAAGTAGAGTTAGCCAACTTTATTGGAACCAGATAGCCAATTTATTCAAGATATGATTTCATATATGTCTTTGAGTCAATTCTTAGTTTATGGCTTTTAGTGTCACGTTTTAAGAACATATTGGACTGCATCATATTAACATTTTATGGCTTTAGCATCTTCATAACATCACAACAACAGCAAGTCAACATTCAGCCAAAGGAACATAATTCACTTAACACATCACAGACTTATCTTAGCATATTATCGATCCTTAATTATCATGATAAGATTAACTTTACGAATTTACAAGTTCATAAGTTCATTCGATACTCATCATTCAAGAACAATACATGTTAAGAACAGCCAGCACCACATACCAACAACATGATCTCTAACCTATTCAACATTGAAATCGAAAAGGATACTAGGGAAGGGACAGTCGACGCGAGAACGACGCGAACAACCCTAGTTTTCAAGATCTTGTGTATCGTTCGAAGGATAATACTCTTGGAGAAAAATTCAAGGATAGAACCCATACCATAAGTAGAACTTAATCTACGAAGACCATCTTGAACGAAACCTTGAAGAAACCTTGAAATCGCCCTAGAGAAGTCGATAAATTTTCTGTTTTTCTTTTGTTCGTTGCTTGCTGTTTTTGCGTCGCCTTTTATATGAGTTTGAACGTGATTTTTAGGTTTAAGAACTGATATTGAATTATAAAACTTAGGTTTAATAAGTTAATTTAATAAACTAATTAACCAATTACATAAAAGCCCCTCCTAAGTTGACTAAACATAGGAGAACATAACACTTAGTCAAATCTGGAAATTGGTGTTGACTATGGTTTTGGTCAACATTTCGACATTATGTTAATTAATTAAATCGTTAATTTAATTAATTTAGGTACCTAGGGTAAGTACTAAAGTACCCCTAAGTCATTGGAACAAAAATTAACCTTTTTGGACCATCCTAGATTAAGTACTAGGATGTTTCATGAGTTGTACTAGGTTAGTGTAAGAATTTCGTTTTAATCATTTAAACTATTAATTAAATTTTTAGTTTAATTAATTAGGGGAACTAAGTTAATTACTAAAGTACCTTAAGTCTTTAGGACTATAATCAATCCTTTGAACCATCCTAGGTTAGGCACTAGGTTGTCTTTTTCTTGTTTAATCGAAATCTGGAAATTGCTTTGTGATTTCGGTTTTGCCCCTTTAAATTAATTAATTAAGTTGCTCAATTAATTAATTAAGTACCCTAGGGTACTTACTAAAGTATTACTATGTTTTTAGGACCTTAACTAACTCTTTGGACCATCCTAGGTTAGGTACTAGGTTGTCCCTTTCTTGTCTTAACCGAAATCTGAAAATTCCCTTTTTAGTTTCGATTTTAGCCCTTTTAAATTAATTAATTAATTTTCTAAATTAATTAATTAGGTAACCTAGGGGAATTAATAAAGTACCACTAAGTTGTTAGGACGATTACTAACCTTTTGGACCATCCTAGGTTAGGTACTAGGTTGCCTCTTTAATTAGTACTAGGTTAGTGTCAACCCGGTTTTGGTCCTACGTTGTCGGGTGCACTAATTAGTTTATTTTGTTTGGTCCTAGGTTAGTTAGCTATTTAGGGCAGTAGGTTAGAGTCTAGAATTAGTTAGGAAGTTAGGCCCCACATGGAGGGGTCACTTGTGCACGTTTTTCCCCCGTAACCACCCTAACCGAATTCGGTTAGGGTGGTCCCCTCCTTGGCCACTTCTTCACATGTCTTGCACATGTGCTTGCACATGGGTTGGTTGTACTTTTCTAACTAACTATTATTTCTAGTTCATTTGGGAATGTTTATTTATTGTCCCGAGGACCCTCACCATGTCCTTGGGCACTGCTTAATTTACATGATCATTTTAAATGGTCATGTGCTATGGTGCTAGGCTTTACACTTGGATGCCTAGTACTTCATATGTTTTGTTGAGATGTCATTTAATTTAGTTTAGGGTCTTCATTGCAGGTATATTTATTGAACATCAATCTTGGATTGGTGTATGACAACCTCAAAAGTATATTTCTTATTCGTATATAGAAAATTGGCTAATATCCCTTAGCTAATTTTTCTATACTATGCCCATTATTTCTCAATATAGGGCATTGGGGTGACTATGTACCCCTAATAGGATATCCTAAGGGCATACTGGGCTCTTCATTAGACATATGATTTTCTGGAACGTTACATTCTTTCCTATTTTGTTCAGACTTATGTAATGGTGCCATTTTGGCAATTGTTACTTATGGTATAAGACTAATTATTTCTAGATTGAATGATTCTTTATTAGATGGTTGATACACATGAGCAATGAACTTCTTTATACGCATATGCATGTTATAACTATAAAGTCTATGTACACTTCAAACAAAACAAAAAGTTTCAAATTTTCCGCTAAAATTAACCTAACGAATGTAATGAAAATGTAAGTAGACTGGTCTGCGACCTCTGAGAAGTAAATGACACCGTTTTTGACTAGGGTCTAGACCCCGGTCGTGACAAACTTTGTATCAGATCATTAGGTTGAATATCTAAGACATCAGGCTCATATCAACCATGTTAAGTAGTTCCTAAGTTATGGTAGTGAAGTGCACCACTATCATGAATTAGAGACTGCATATGTAAGACCTCGATAATGACATAGGTTAACTAGAGCCTAATATGTTTTTATTGATGTTGTAAGGTACTAAATATGTTTAATATATAGTATAGAGGCAATAGCTAAAATATTAGGTGTGTTGGGAGTCAAACGTCAAGGGACGACTAGGACGTTTGACGACTAAGTCACCTAAATGTCTCTTATGTGGTTCTATGTGTTTATGTGTGTTCCATGGTGCTTTAAGGTTCTTAATAGAGTTAATATAGCATGTATAGTCAGTGGTTAAAGTTTCATGAAGTTTGGAGGTCAAACGACCAAGAACGTCCAAGGCATTCGAAAGATATGCCTTGAGTCGACCTCGTACGTCTAGGCGAGTTTCGTTGAGTTTTACGTGTTCTTTTTATATGAAATTAATGTGAGAGGTGTTAATCTCATAGACTATCATATTTGGGTTAGAAACGTCTAGGAAATTATCCCCAAGGACCATCGAAGGGTCCTTGAGAAAGGACCCGAAACTGATGTGGAGGCAGTCCGAGGCAGCCTTGGCGACGGAGCTATCAAGGGCCAGTAGTGGCTGTGAAGCCCCGTCACAAGGGTCTCGTCGTGGGGGACTTGTCCAAGGGTGTATAGGGGACACTTGGCAAGCTAGTGTTGTGTTAACTCCTTCAATGGAGATGTATTGAGAGGAAAGGAAAATCAACAATGTAAAGTGAAATGTAATTTGTATTGAATTAGTTACAACAGAGCATTATACTCATCTATATATATACATCACTTCATATATCTATATATCTATATCACTCTAACCACTACAATCTGTTATAACAAAATTATATTCCTAACTAACTATTATGCTGAATCAGTTAACTACTTGACTAATTACTAACTAACTACTTGACTAATTACTAACTAACTATTGTTATCTTTAATACTCCCCCTCAAGCTGTATGGTGCAAATAAATTGTATACACCCAGCTTGGATAATAGAAAGTCATGTTGAGTCCTCCCTAAACTCTTTGTTAATATGTCAGCTAGCTGCATTCTCGAAGGCACATGATCTGTCTGAATAAGTCCTTCTTGTATTTTCTCTCGAATAAAATGGCAATCGATCTCTATATGTTTAGTTCTTTCATGATATATAGGATTAGCAGCAATTTGAATTGCTGCTTTGCTATGACAAAACAGTCTAACTGGTAATTCCAGTTCTATCTTCAACTCGTTGTACAAGCCTATTAACCACACAACTTCTGATACAGCATTAGCCATGCTTCTATACTCTGCTTCAGCAGAACTTCTTGATACAGTATTCTGTTTCTTCGACTTCCACGAAATTAATGAATCTCGAATTTTCACCATAAAGCCACTAACAGATCTTCTTGTCATAGGACATGTAGCCCAGTCAGCATCGCAATAAACTGAAAGTTGTTTAGAGATCTTTGATGTCAGCATAATTCCCATAATTGGTGCATTCTTTAAGTACCTGATTACTCTTAATGCACCCTCCATATGTGACTTCTTAGGCTTGTGCATGAACTGGCTAAGATTCTGTACTGCATAACTAATGTCTGGCCTTGTCATGGTGAGGTATAGCAGTTTACCAACTAGTTTCTGATAACCTGTTGGATCACTAAGAACCACATCTTCATGTGTATCCCGAGCTTTACAATTCATGTCAAAATCTTGACTTGTGAATTTTTGATTGACTTCCAAAGGAGTGCTAATTGGTTTGGTCCCTGCAAGACAAAAATCTGAGATAAAATCCAAAGCAAATTTCCTTTGACTCACCATAATACCATCTTTGTTCCTTGCAATTTCAAGACCAAGGAAGTATCTCATCTCCCCCAAATCCTTGATCTTGAAATGATTCTGTAACATAAGTTTGGTGTCCTGAATTAATTGAGAACAAGAACCAGTGATCAAAAGATCATCCACATAAACTAAGATAAGAACCAAATCAGAACCAGAACATTTGCTAAACAAGGAGTAATCATGGTGACTCTGGCTGAAACCAGAACCTATAAGAGCCTCACTAAGCTTCAAATTCCACTGCCGAGAAGCCTGCTTTAAACCATAGAGTGATTTTTTTAGTTTACAAACTGTGGATAACTCCCCCTGTCGTAGCAGACCAGGTGGAGGAACCATGTACACCTCCTCAACTAAGTCACCCTGAAGGAAAGCATTAAAGACATCTGTTTGGTGCAAAGACCAATCATGCATAGCAGCCAAAGAAAGTACAACTCTCACTGTCACCATCTTGACGACAGAGAAAATGTCTCTTGATAATCCAAACCTTCTTGTTGTGTGTACCCTTTAGCTACTAGTCGAGCTTTATACCTTTCTACCTCACCTTGAGCATTGAACTTGACCTTGTAAACCCACTTACACCCTATAGCCTTCTTCCCGGGGGGCAATGTGACCAAGTCCCAAGTATGATTATCATGTAAAGACTTTAATTCTAGTTCCATAGATTGAAGCCAATTCGAATTCTGAACAGCCTCATCATAAGAAGTGGGTTCTTGTATAGCAGAGAAATTGCACAATGATTGAAAGTAGGATGGGGATATGGAAGCATAAGACATATATGTGGATAAAGGATGAGCAGTAGAACAAGTGTGAGAATGTGCAGGGTTGTGAGAAGCAGTATGAACAAAACCATGTAGCCAGCCAGGAGGCTTAGAAGATCTAGTTGACCTTCTAAGGTCAGGTTCAATAGTGGTAGAAGGAGATTCAAAGGGTTGTGAGATGTGAATAGGTGATGAAGAATCTGGATCAGGAGATAAAGAATCTGGACAGGAGAGACAATATTGGGAGGATCATCATAAACAAACATATCAGAAATCTCAATGGAAGAAGAGTCACAAAACTCAGCCTGAATATGTTGGAATGGATATTGAACTTCTCTAAACAGGACATCCCTACTAATGAAAAAAGATTTAGTGGACAAATTATATAGTTTGTAACCCTTTTGCGTGGTAGAATAACCCATAAACACTGACTTAATAGATCGTGTGTCAAATTTATCACCATTGGTATGATGATTGACAGCATAGCATAAGCATCCCAAAACTCTAAGATGATGTAAAGAGGGTTCTCTTCCAAAAAATACAGCAAAAGGAGATCTTCCCAATAATGCAGTAGATGGTATTCTATTGATCAAATAAGCAGCATTTTTAACACAAAGACCCCAAAATTTGATGGGCAAATTAGCTTGAAATCTAATAGCCCTGGCAACCTCTAGAATTTGTCGATGTCTCCTCTCCACTACCCCATTCTGTTGGGGTGTGTGAGCACAAGAGCTTTGATGAACAATACCTGCTGTTCTAAACAAATCACTACAATGAGAATTAAAAAATTCTGTACCATTATCACTTTGAAATATCTTGATATAACCACCAAACTGCCTTTGTATTAGCTGAAGAAAGTCTTTCAAAATAATGAACACATCACTTTTCAATTTGAGAAGGAAGATCCACACCATTCTACTACAATCATCTACCAAAGTAAGAAAATATCTATTTCCATCATAAGTAGGAAATCTATATGGACCCCAAACATCAGCATGAATCAAATCAAACACATTATTAGATCTAGTAGAACTTTGAGGAAAAGGCAATCTAGTATGCTTAGCCAAAGGACATACTGTGCAAGGTGACAATTTTGAAGAATTAGAGATATGTGGTATTTGCATTTGCTGAAGAACATTGTGAGGAACATGTCCTAATCGTCTATGCCACAAATCAACAGTATCCATTGTGCTCAAAGCAGCTGAGGGAGACATAGTAGAAGCAACAGTAGAAGAAACATTGTGTGACCAGTAGTATAAACCATTTTCCATGCTACCAGTCCCCTTCACCTTCCCAGTGTGAAGGTCCTGTAATATGCAATGATCAGGATAAAATACAATACAACACTGCAATTCTCTAGTCAGTTTAGAAACTGATAACAAGTTGTAGTTAAAATCTGGAATATATAAAACATGAGATATATCTCCCTGTGTCAATCTAGATTTCCCACTAAAAGCAATAGGTATTTGTTGACCATTAGGCAAATGAACTTTATTGAACTCTGTTGAAGGTATAAGTTGAGATTCACAAAGCAGATCTGGGATAGATTTCATATGATTTGTTGCGCCTGTGTCAACTATCCATCTATGACTATATGAATTATGTACTACTGAACAATTAACAATACCTGCAGTATCAGGTGAAGGAGAGCCATATGAATTAGAGTGATTAAGTTGATTGCCTGTGAAAGCCATGTTAATACCACCACTTCCATGACTATATGATCCTGTAGATCCACATCCATGAGTACACATGTCGGTAGTGATATTAGATCCTGAACAACCATGAGATCCATGTAATCCAACATGACCATGAGTGTGTGCTCCTATGTGACCATTTCCTCCAACAGACCTGTGAATTTCACCTGCAGGATTATGGTTGTGAGAAAAGGATAAATTTCCATAAGAAGGCCCTACATTACGACCACCATATTCAGGATTAAACACAGGTGGTACATTGTGATGCACATTAGATCCATCTTTCTTCTTCCCTTTATACCAAGGTGGATATCCTATAAGCTGAAAACAATCACTTTTCATATGACCTTTTGTATTGCAATGATCACAAAAAGCATTTGGAGATTTGTATCGGGGCTTTGGTGGATGCTTAGCAGTCCAAAGAGCTGTGATATCATTTCCCTCAGCTACAGCTTTCAATCCCAGAGAATTACAATTCACATCAGACCTTTGACTCTTTTCTTCAACAATCATAGCATATGCCTGATTAAGAGTTGGTTCAGAAGTTTTCATGAGAATTTGCCTCCTAGCCTGTGAGTGTGATTCATTTAAACCTCCAAGAAATTGAATCAGTCCTTGCTGATGCAAATGCTCAACATAATCCTTTGATTTTGAACATTCACAGCTCGGAAATATCACCATTGCATCATAATCTGCCCATAATTCCTTCAGTTTCATAAAATAAACTGAAAACAGTATCGATCCCCTTTGCAATCGTAGCAATTTCTCGATGTAGCTGGTAAATCCTTACACGATTAACCTTATCAAACCGTTCCTTCAGATCTTCCCAAACTAGTGACGCATCAGACGCATACACGATGCCACTTAAGATACTGGAAGATACAGTGTTCATAAGCCATGAGAGAACAATTGCATTACAGGTATCCCATTGATCATGATACTTAGTCTCGAAACTTGGTCTCTTACAGGTTCCCATCACAAAACCTAACTTCCTCTTCGCTTGCAAAGCAATTCGCATGGATCTCCGCCATAGTCCATAATTTTCTGATCTTGTCAACTTAACAGGACAAATCACAGACCCTGGAGTATCCGATGGATGCAAGTAGAGAGTATGTGTGTAAGGAATAACGAAGTCGACCTCCATTGTTGTTGATTCACTTCCGAGCTCTGATACCATGTCAACTCCTTCAATGGAGATGTATTGAGAGGAAAGGAAAATCAACAATGTAAAGTGAAATGTAATTTGTATTAATTAGTTACAACAGAGCATTATACTCATCTATATATATACATCACTTAATATATCTATATATCTATATTACTCTAACCACTACAATCTGTTATAACAAATTTATATTCCTAACTAACTATTATGTTGAATGAGTTAACTACTTGACTAATAACTAACTAACTACTTGACTAATTACTAACTAACTATTGTTATCTTTAATATGTTTCTTGCAACAGAAGGCCATGACGCCTCGTTTCAGCCGTGATGCCCCGTCATGGGCAGGTCATCGTGGGTTGTTCCCTGCGTGCAGATTTTTCTGCCAAGTCAGGGGTGAATTAGTAAATTCACCCCACTTCCATATAAGAGTTTAGGAGGTTTATTAAGGGTCTTATGGGTATTTTAATTAACTATATAAGTAGTTAACACCCTAAAGACTTCATTCTTCCAAATTAAAAACCCAAAACTCTTAGAAATATCCCCAAAACCTCCATTGAAGACTCCATTGAAGAGGCAGCTTGTGAGGGATTCTTGAGTGGAAATTCTTCATCAAAGTGAAGTATTATCATCCTTGAGGTATGGATTTTGATCCTTGAAACTTATTTCATCAAGGAGTCCAATCCTCAAAATATTTTACAAAGTTTTCTAAAGTGAATTGTCCAATTTCGGGATTCTACCATGGGTTCTTGCATAAATGATTTCTAAACATTGAAATATGATCTAATTGATATTGTATTGATGATTTCAACATAAATTATCTATGAACCCATGTAAATTGATGAACCCTAGTTTTGACTACTTGTTGGGTTACTTGATATTAAGCTAATGTTCATGAATTGTTGTGTAGTTTCTTATGAGATTTCTAATGATTTAAGAATTTTATTCAATTGATATATAATTGATCTTAGATTGTTAAACCTATATTGAATTGATGTAGATTCATTGAGTTTTATGGTTATTGCTTTGAATTATTGTTCATGGCCATGGGTAAGGGCCTTGTGATGTTGAATTGGTTGATTTGGTATTGAATTGAAGTGTGGATATGGGGATGAAGGTATGCTTTCCCATTTTCCTTAATTTGATATTAATTATACTTCGATTCTATTTTGATTTGTATGGTCCACTTATGGTGGCGGTGTTATGTGTTTTACTTGCAATTGTTGTGGCCTTGTCGGCGTTACTTTATGCAATATTATGAGCATGGCCTTAGTGGAAATTACATAAAGTTATGTGGCTATTTGTGTAGTTTGATGACATTACCTATCTACATGTGAAGTTATATAGTCATGTATGTATTCTTCTAGTTATGTTTCCTTAAGTGATCATGTTAGACTTTGACTTGACATTATGAGTGTAGTGTTAAGTTAGGTCTTGGTTATTCCTACTTGACTTTATGAGTCTATGTGGATTATATTAATGATGTTATGATGGTATATAGGATGACTTGAAGATGTTAGGTTGTTTTAGAGGTGTTTCTAGAATGACTTGTATTATGTTTTAAAGGTGAAGTATGTGATGTCTTGTCTTGGTTGACTTGTATATCTTGCTTGATGTATATATGATTATGGATATGTGATGTCTTGATTTAGGGTGTTATAACTCTTAGTCTTGAATAAATAAATATAGGTTAGACCTTAATGATAAGAGGGTCATTTATGTGGAACCTTGAACTTAGTGGCAAGGTTATAAATTGTGAAGTAGTTAGCCGTAATGGTATCCTTCATGTGATGAGTGATGGACTTAAGGTGAATTGGCTGAAACGGCATCATATCATACCTTAGGGAAGTCTCTATGAGATTCTTGTCGCCAAAGTGAGTTATGCCCTAGTGGACCTTGCTTTGGTAGGGTGAATGTAATGGGGTCATGAACTAGATAAGAGACCTATTTATAAGAACCTTAATGTGAATTAATCTATAAGAACTAAGGCTAGCACCGAGTGAGTATGAGTAAGGGGGAAGTGGATTCAGTTAAAGAAGAGACTGAATGCTTATTACGCCCTTCATATTCCTTAACCATGTGCCTACATGGGATGTGTCCAAGTTCTACCATTGGAAAGTAGAACAACCTCATCGGAGTAGGATAGAACTTCGGATTCCATGTCTTGCTACCATGGTCTATGTCGATTATTGCCTATTCTCATAATGTGGAATACCTTTTAGCATTAGATAAGTTTATGAGGTTTAGGTGGTGGTATGGGACGCTATCTATACATTGCACAATAGAATTTGAAGGTGTTATGTGGAGTTTCTAGGTCTTGTCCAAGACCATTATGAGAGTGTCTTATGTGATGCATTATGTGAGTGTCTTATGTGATGCTTTATGTGAGTGTCTTATGTGATGTATGAGTCTTAATGAACTAATGAACTAATGACCTATGTTAGTAACTATGTAAATGATTGAGTACCTAATCTAAAGTGACTTAAGCATTCCTTAGCTAAAGTGTGAGGAGGGCATGAAATCATGGTCTCTTTATGTCTTATCTTTGGAAGTCTTGAGGATGACTCTAGTTAGGGAAGTTGGTTAATCTTGTTGACATGATCTAAATATTAGGAAGTCTTAAGGACTATTTAGGTAATCTTGAATAGGTCAGTTCACTATGGACATTATCTTCTCGATTTACTTAAGTAGGTCTTTCGATAGTCTTTGGAAGGAGAATGTCTTTTAATCTAAGTGTAGGTATGTTTAGTGAGAATAATTCTATTTGAGGTAGTCTGTAGGATCTCTTGTGTGTGTGTGATAGAGATTGTATGGGCGGTCGCTCCACACTCACTAAAGTGAACCTTGGAAATCACCTTTGGTAGATGAATCTTACATAGATGTTTATGATTGTTTTCTAAGTATGTATGTGACTCATTGTAGGTAATCTTAAGGGTCGTTTAGGCACATCTAGAGAGGGGGTATGGGCGGTTCTCTTTGTGTGACTTAAGTGAATCTTAGGATGACTTTAAGTGAGAGAATTACATGCTAGGAAGACTTAAAGTGATGAATGAAGTGCTTCACTGTAACAGTGAATTAATTCATTGTACAGTGAATATAGCTCACTGTAAAGTGAGTTCTTTAAATGGTATTTTTGGTTAATTGTTATCTTATGTGTTTCCTAATTGCTAAATGATGTTCTTATGCTTAAACTATAATTTTCCAAATGAAAAGATGCCTATTTCCAATAAAGTCCGTTTTCATGATTTTATGCATATAGCCATACTTAGTACATGTGGTTGTACTAATTCCGTGCTTTATTTTCTATCTATAGTTCTTGGTAGGTGAAGAGCTTGTGAAGTGAAGACTTGGACTTAGAAGATCGTTCAAGAAGAAGTTGAAGTATGTCCTCAATTGACTCGAGGGCATATGTCTTTTATTGTTTTCTTTGAAGTATTGTAATAGACTATGTCTTTCTATTTTCGTATTGAAGTATGGGCCGTGTCCCAAAGTACTCTTGTGTCTTAAGATGATGAGATTGAGACTTAGCATTTCTATTACTTTTATATGAAAGAGATTTTTAAAGACTATATTATGTTTTGTGAAAAGTTTTAATTCCGCACTACTTTTCACTATGTATATGCATGGAATGATATGAATGAGGCTTCTATTAGAACTCTGAGAGTTCGACGACGCCGGTCGCAATAGTAGATTGCACTCTATATTCTAGGGTATGGTTTCGGGTTGTGACAACATAATGCTTAGGAAAATTCTCTTATTCTTATCTTATCATGCCTTCTCTAATGTCTGATTACTTGGTGTTATGAGAGTATCTAATATCAATTCTTATCTTTTAGAAATGAACGCAAGGAGGAACGCTAGTCGGGGAAGAGGAGGAGCAGCTGCTGGGGGCAACCAAGTTTCACCCCAGGCCCCAGCTGCTGGAATGGAGATGCCTGTTAACCCAGATGGATTGACAGATAGAGAAGTGACGACAACCCTAGCACAGATGCCCCAATCCATCACTTTACAAGCTCAGGCTATGACAGCCCAGGCAGAGCAACGAGGTATTCCCAGAGAGAACGCACCTTCCAGCACAATGGCTAGCAGGTTAAGGGACTTCACAAGGATGAATCCTCCCGTTTACACTGGATCTAAGACTGTGGAGGATCCCAGGAGTTTGTGGATGAGATCCACAAGATACTGTGTGCAATGGGTTTGACTAAGGTTGACAAGGCTGAGCTGGCATCCTACCAGCTAAAGGTGTAGCTCAATCCTAGTATAAGATATGGCAGGATATCAGGGCCTTAGGAGGAGGTCCTATGACTTGGGATCTTTTCAAGACGGCTTTTCTGGAGCGGTTCTTTCCCAGAGAAATGAAGGAGTCTATGGTTGAGAAATTCATCAACCTTAATCAGGGCTCGATGTCAGTCAGGGATTAATCCCTGAAGTTCGTAAAACTTTCCAGGTATGCCATTTCACTTGTGTCTAACAGTAGAGACTAGATGAGTAGATTCTTGACAAGGATTTCTGAGGATCTTGAGGAGGAGTGTAGGTCAGCCATGCTGCATGACAGAATGGACCATTCTAGGCTTATTGTCCATGTCCAACAGGTGGACGAAAGCAGGAAGAGGAAGCACACTAGGGCAGGGAACATGTCAAGGCAAGCTGAGGAGAATTTTTTGAGGAAGAGTAGTACTGAAATCGGGGATAAGCCCAGGTTTAAGAATGGACTCTATTACCAAAGGGAGTCAATATAATTCAAGGCTCTCTATGATAGGGATTCCGAGTCAAGAGTTAAGAGAAACAATAAAGTAGATACACCTCAGGAGTGGCCACCTTGTAGGAAGTGTGGCAAACTGCATAGAGGAGAGTGTATGATGGGATCTAACGCTTGTTACAGTTGTGGCATACCGCGTCACATGATGAAGGATTGTCCGAATAGGAGAGGTCAAGAAAAAGGGAAGGAGAGAGTTCAGCCGAATGGTCTAAGTGAAGAGGCTCCTAGGAGGCAACGATTATTCTCACTCAAGTCAAGGGGTGCAGGGGAAGACACTCCTGGTGATGTCTCGGGTGCGTAGCCTTAATTAGTCTTTCATGTGTTTGACTGTGTATGGTCTTATGCACTAGTATGAAGTTAGTATGTTTGAGTCATCATGTTGGTTGCTGATTTGTGTGACTTATGAGTTTACTTATGTTGTATGCTTTGATGAGACTAGTTTAGGAATGAGTTCCTTAGTCTATTAATGTGAAGCTGCTAGTATGTTTCAAGGATGTGCACTATCATGTTAATATGTGAAACAAATATTCACCAATGAGGAGTATTGAATTGCCTATGTATGCATATGTTCTATATATGACTTACTTGTTACTAGTAAAGAGTAGTGTCATTCGGGGACGAATGTTCCCAAGAGGGGGGGGATAATGTAACAACCCGAAAATAACTATGCGAAGTAATGCCTAAACGTACCTAGAATGCGTAGATTAGACCGGGTTCACACGGATTGTTGCACGTGGAACCAGACCTCAGAACCCATGCACTAGCCAATCCAACCAACTTGGTGAGTTAGTTGAGCTAGGAAAGGTTGGGACCAACCATGTAGGGCACCCGAATTGAAGAGATTCACCCGGATGAGTTTTTACCAGACTTGAAAAGGGTAATCTTAGGTTTGGAGGGTCTAGGGGTAAAATGGTCTTTTCCAGGCTAGGGGTAGTATTGTAATTACCCTAAGTATTTAATTAATTAATTAATTAATATAGAAATGTGGGCAATTCGGGTAGGGTTGGCCGAATTTAAACTTTTTCGCAAGTTAAGCTTCACCCGGGTTCAATCCTTGGTCGAAGCAATGTTAAATAGAATTAATTAATATTAATTATCTGATTTAAGTAAGGGAATGATGAGTCATTTCACCTAAACCTTAAAAAAATCAGATTTTAATTAATAAATAACAAGGAGTCCTAGTTTGACTAAGTCTTCAACTATAACTCCTACACTTTCTCTCATCTCTCTCCACTCTCATTCTCACGACTTTCTCCACTCTCTTCTCACGTTATTTATCAGCAAAAAGAAAAAAAAATCAAAGTTCATCACTAGAAGAACTTGCACACAAAAACTCAAAAGAAAAACTAAACTAAAAAAGAAAAGCGAAAGTATCTTTTAAACGGTTTGCGCGTGAGTTTTATTGGAGAAGCATTTGTTTTTCGTCGGAGTTGGAAGCACTTGAGATAAGATTTGAAAGGTGTTAAACGACGATAAAAGGTGTAGGTTTTCTTCCTCTTGGTCCCTTTCCGAAGAGACCCCTAGGATTCAGTCAAATTTTATTCCAAAAACTAGGAATGTTCCCCGTTGCATGTCCCTGTCACTAGCTCCCATCGAATTTGTAGGTTGGGTATGTTTTGCTAGTAGAATTTAGGGATGTGATGTGTTTTAGTAATGATTATGTTCAATTATGTATGTTCGGATTTATGTGAGTAATAAGCATGCTTTTCGAAACTATGTGTTAAACGTGTGTGTGTGCATTGTGTATGCCGTGGCTTTGGCCATGGGTTGAAGTGTGTAATATGCATGTTAAATTCTTGTGTTTTGTATGCAATGACTTGAAGTAAATCGTGATGTTCATAAGTGGTATAATGTTGCTGAATTGAGTGAAAATCTTGATCAAATGTAACCACAAAAATGCACAAAATAAACGTTCAAAAGGTCCAATTAATTGTCCAAAAATCTAACATATAAAATGTTGAGGAAATGGATTGGAAAGTGTGATCAAATTTCTAGATTTGCTAGAAATTTGGTTAGGCCGAGTTACTGGAAACAATTTGGGTTTTAAAAAAAAAATTAAAATTATGAGGTCATTAGGGATTGAACCCAAGACCTCACCATATGCAAGCTATAAAAAAATTCAATAATAAAAATGAGGTAAGGGGGATTCGAAATGGGTAAGGCTCAAGTGAAGAGTTAGGAAAAAAATGAAAGAAAATTAAAATGAATGGTGTGGGGATCGAACCCACAACCTCTCGGATAGGTGAGGGAGAGAGGAGAAAAATGAAAGAAAAATAAAATGAGGTGTGTGGGGATCGAACCCACAACCTCTCGGATAGACAAGGAAGTTAGGAGAAAAATTAAATAAAAGAAAAATGATGTTGTGGTGGATCGATCCCACATCCTCTCGGTCTAAAACCGAAAAGTCAAGGATAGAAAAGTAAGAAAAGAAATGTAGGCATTGGGATTCGAACTTGGGTCCCCAATCTGAAATTTTAAATCAAAATTTAATATATGACTAAGTGTTGCTCAAGGGATTTGAAATCGGGTTCCCTTGCCCAATTCCGTATTGATGCATAAGTCTTACGTGAATATATACTTAATGAAAGCTGCCTATAGGAATCAAAATCGAGACCTTGACATACCTACAAGATGCATAAGTCTTGTACCATATAATCTTGGGTAAGTATGAATCACTTAGACGGATTATGAACGAAGCCTCATGGCTTGTACGTATGGATCCATAAGTCCAGTCTACGTTTAAAAGTAAGTGAACCTTATATGTATGTAATGAAATGTTGTGAACCTAGGAGGGTTAAGTAATAGTGTGAAACAAGCTAAAAGGCCAAGTGCATTGGCATAAGACGAAATGAACATTCACGTGATGAGGTGAGTAATTATGTTATACTATGATGCTAATGAAAATTGTGACTACATGACTATAGGTTAGTGCAAGTGAGACAAGCTGCATCTACGCCTAAAAATCAATGTCACTAAATGAAATTTCTAAGAGAGTAAATTTATGCTAAACGATGAATAAATCAAGAAAGAGTGGCTACATGAGGATAGGCTAGTGCAAGTGAGACAAGTTGTATCTACGCCTAGAATCAATGTTCCTCAAAGTAAATTCCAAGAGAGCATATGTATGTTATACGATGAACAAATAATTAAAGGTGAGTAAAGATGAAATCAAAAGATATTAATAAAGAACAGGGTGGTATCACAATATGAGGCTAGTGCAAGTGAGACAAGCTGTACCTGCGCCAATATAAGGTCACCAAAAGTATTCATCTAAGAGAGTGTTGAATATTAAGAGACAAGTCTCAATCATACTCTATATGTAAGTGTAAGAAAAATTCACACTTAATACGTAAAGAAGAGATGATAAATCATCTAATGAGCTATGACTACCTCATGGTAGAAGAAAGCTTCGACGATGTATGAGTTGAATGTAAATAGGAACTTTAAACGGAGCTCCGATAGGCTAGCTATGAGTGGTGATGCCTTCTTTCGGAAGGGTGGAGGTTCATGTAATTCTGATGAGATGAGACTCTCCACCAAGGTGGGTATGGGTCTCCCTAAGTCTCCTAGTCTTTGAACTATGCTGCCAACATAGGGAACTACCCAGTGGTTTTCCACCTAAGAGAGCTAGGGATGTTTTGGTTTCACCTTGGCCAGTGACTACACCTCTTTTCAGTGTGGGGAAGACACCGGATTTCATGATGCTCACATGATCTATGTCGGTTAAAGTTGAAGTTCCTCAAAGTATGAAACATAATGAAATGAATGATATCAAAGGTGTTTGGATAGGATAATCAAGAAGTGAACTAGACTCAAGTAATGACACTAGGTCATTCTTGGTCATTGCACAGTGAACTCGATGAGAGTATTAAACAACATCCTAGGTATAGCTTGTGTTCACACTAGCCTACGAACGAATGAAAATGAAGTAAGTATGAATGAATGAAGCAGACTCTGTGTTTGCTAAAGAAGGCTCCCTAGTTGAGGTCCCATATGTTGAGCCCTCATTTTGGAAAGTCCTAATGTTAAGTCCGTGATTTGAAGGTCTTACGGCATATTAACGAATGATATGTAATATATATGTGCTATCTGAAATATGTTATGTCCTATGTGCAATATGAAAAGAATGATGATGCATGTTACTCTCCTAACATGACTTTCCAAATCTTATTTGGCAAGTCCAACTGACTTGGATTTCCATAACTCATGTCGTTAGGAGAGAGCTCTTCTTAATCATGCATGTCCTTGTTTTGTACTTGCATACACCCATACTTAGTACAAGTGTGTACTAATCCCATACATTATACTATTTTAGGTTCATGTTCAGGAGGGTGTTGAAGACATTCATTGCAGCTTTTCGGATATCAGATCTTTTCATCCGGACTTGGTAGGTTCTCATGCATTCGAGGATGCCTGTCGTTATGTTTCTAGCTTAGTAATAGGTTTAGGCTAGTGGAGCATGCTCCACTAGTATTTCTTTCCTATTTTTTTCAGACTTATGTAATGGTGACATTTTTGCAATTGTTACTTATGCTATAAGACTATTTATTTCCAAATTGAATGATTCTTTATTAGATGGTTGATACACATGAGCAATGAACTTCTTTATAACTGTGAAGTCTATGTACACTTCAAACAAAACAAAAAGTTTCAAATTTTCCGCTAAAATTAACCTAACGAATGTAATGATGACGTAAGTAGGCTTGTCTGCGACATCTGAGAGGTTTCGACTCGGGTCTAGACCCCGGTAGTGACAATGATGAACCCTAATTCCCCTAACCCTAGGTTATGAATTGATGTTAGTTACTATTTATTGATGTTACTACCCCTATTGTTGGATGTAATTGGTTGGTTGATGGTAAGACAATGATGATGGCTATTGAAGGAATTGAGTAAGTCTTTATAATCCTAACCTTTACTTAAATTATGATGGCCTGTGATTTATGATGTAGTTCAATTGATGCATGGCTTGTGATTAACCTAAGTAGGTGTTTGTATGATGTTGAATTGAAATGTCTTGACTATGTGATTGTGAGATATTGTTTAAGATGAAATGATATAAGGTTGGTTATGAAGTACCTATGTGCCTTATTATGACCTGATGATGATGTTATGATAATCTCACATATGAGGGTTGCAATGAAATGATATTCTCATGCAATTCATAATTAGCTAATGACAATGACTACACAAGGGATTAGACACTATGACCTAAACTAAGTGATGATTAATGAAGAAAGACATTTCAAAAGAGACTTAGCTTAACACCGAGTGAACTTGACAATGAGAGGTGTTGGCTTCCTATGGAGTTAGAATGAACTTGCACCAAAATCTAAAAAATCCAAAGTAGGGCAGTTGTTTGATCTAGAATAAGGCATGTGGTTAAACAATACATCAATATAGCATGTTAAGAAATTATCTTATGCCAGAAGTTGTTTATATAATTAAAAAAATCAATATAGTTGATCCTTTAGGCTCTTACTATAAATGATGAAAGTCGAGTTAGTTCTTCCTAGATTTTTCACAGTAAACATTTCTCTGTTAAATTCATGTGGGTAAAAATGACGACAAGTATTTGCTTTTTTCTGACAGTGACATTTCCATAATGCTAATATGTAAACATTTGAAAGATGTTAATCGTCAACCTTGTAACTAAGCATACAAAAACAAAGAAAACTAATGTAAAATGATTTGACTAACTTTTAAATAAATGATTTTCTAAACCTCCATTTAACAGGACTTGATAAACAAGAAGTTTATTATCAAGATCCACACAATATCCAAGTGTCCTCACTAGATTTGCATGGTTAAGCAGACAAAAGCAGTTAGCCTCTGCCTGCAGGTCTGGTTATTTCGAAAACAAAGATAAACCACAAAAGTACAAGTGCTACAAAAGTGGTTAACTAACAAGGTATTTCCACTCACGCCAAATCCCACATCAAAATGCGAGGGGATGTTTAGTGATCATAATAGGCGGAGTCACAAATTCAACTTTCACTCAGGTCCAATGCGGATAGTACCTTGGTAATTAGACTTGGACAGTTACAGTTTATGTTATTTACGACATACACGCCATTTTCACAATATATTGTAATTTTGGTCTTCTAAATAAAGTGTTTGAACTTCTTTAAAATGTTGTTTACAATTTCAACCTCCTTCTAGATAAAATTTCTTAATCTTGATTAGTTCATTTAATTGTGTCTATTATATTGGTTTACTTTCTTTCTTAATTGTGTTTATCCTATTCATTTTACTTATTTTTTCTTGGTAATATCATAAACATTAAAAAAAATTGTGGATGATTGAAGGTTTGATTTGGAATAGCACAAGTGTAATGACTAGGTAAGAAACTTACTCGTGACATTTAAAACATATTTGTGAAGTAGTAAACGATTTAATGATTGTTATTGAAAGATTAAATATCAAATATCTTGATCTTCTAGGAATTCAAGTATCCCATCGAAGGATTGGATGAATTTAAGGTATATCAAATAGTATATTCATGGTGTTGAATCATTCCTACATTTTGCTTACTCTTATGGAGATCCAATAGTAGAGGAAATTTAGTGTCCATTTGAAAAATGTTGTAATATTTGCTAGACTTGAAGGAATGTAGTGTATGATAATGTAATATGCTATTGATTCGTTAAAGGTTATACTAGATGGATCAATCACGGGGAATGGGATGTAAAGTTGAATGTTGTCGATGATATGAGTTGCTGGTATGATGATATTTTGGGGTTATTGAATGATCAATTTAGAGATTTTGCAAAGGGTGAAGGAGTTTATGATGGTCCAAATGAAGATGCCAAGAAATTCTATAAATTATTTGACGAGGAAAACAAAGAATTATATGCTGGTTGTACAGGATTCTCTAAATTATCATTCACATTTTGTTTATATTTGTTTAAGTTCCTAAATGGATGGAGAAATGAATCATTCACTTCTCCTTTTGAGTTATTAAAAGAGGTGATGCCCGAGTTGAACATTCCTCCGTCTTACAATAAAACTAAGTGTATGGTTAAGAATCCTTGTCCATATTATGAAAAAGTTAATGCATGTCCCAATGATTGCATGTTTTACAAGAATGATCATAAGGATGATGAATTTTGTCATTCTTGTGCAGCTTCACGATATAATAAATCTCCTGAAGTTGATAGTGAGCTTGAGCCTTCGAAAAAACAACATCGAGTTTCATCAAATACATTGAGACACTTTCCATTAATTCCTCGACTCAAAATGTTGTTTATGTTCTCCAAGACGGCAGATTCTTTGAGGTGGCATGACGAAGAGCGTTCTAAAGATTGATAGTTAAGGCATCCCGCTGATGGTCTAGCGTGGAAAGATTTTGATGGATTGGATTCAAATTTCGCACTAGATTCTCGCTATGTGAGACTTGTCATGTCAAGTGATGGGTTCAATCCATTTCAGACCATGAGTTTATCACATAACACATGGGCAATTATGTTGATGGTGTATAATTTTTCGCCTTGGGTGTGCATGAAATCTGAGTATTCTATACATTCTTTACTTATAATTGGGCCGCGATCACCTAGAAATGACATTGATATTTACTTGCAACCATTGATATATGAGTTCAAATTATTGTTGGAATTTGGGGTTAAAACATATGATGTTTCATGAAATCAAACTTTTCAAATTTGGGCAGCTCTTATGTGGACAATCCATGACTTTCCTGCATATGCTTTGTTATCTGGATAGAGTACAAAAGGTAAGTTTGGTTGTCCGTGTTGTAACAATGGCACTAATTCTCGCTATCTTAAATATAGACGGAAAATGTGATATATGGATCATTATGTTTTTCTACCCATGGATCATCCATGGAGATATAACAAAAGATATTTCCATGGAAAAACTGAATTTAGGGCTCCTTCATCTTTATTATAGGTTACTGATGTGTTTAATAGCTTACACGATTTTTAAAATGTGTTTGGAAAGAAGAAAAAGAGATCAAATGATGACCCATTGAAAAAAACGTCAATCTTTTTAGAATTACCTTATTGGAAGCACAACTTGTTACGCCACAACCTCGATGTAATGCACATTGAGAAGAACATAGTTGACAACATTCTTGGAACTCTTTTAGATATTTTTGGAAAAAACAAAGGATCATGCAAAAGCCCGCTATGATTTGAAAGATATGGGAATCAGGAAGAACTTCATCCAAAAGATACAGAAGATAGTAAGAGAAGAAAGTTTGCAAAGGCGTGCTTCTCAATAACAAATGGTGAGAAATCAATTTTTTTTTTGTGGAGTTTCAAAGACAGCCAAGCTAGCTGATGGTAGTGCCTCCAATATATTTAGGTGTGCGCACTTTCATGAAAGAAAAGTGTCTAATTATAAAACCCATGATGCTCATTTCATGTTAGATTACTTGCTTCCAATACCAATTAAAAGCATTCTTCCTAATCATGTGGATATTCCTTTGATTCGTCTTAGTTCTTTCTTCCATTGTCTGTGTCAAAAAGTAATCACATTGGAGGAACTGGATCTCTTAGAAGTACAGATCATAGAAACAATAAATCAGATGGAGCGAATTTTTCCTCCTCCATTTTTTTATATAATGATTCATTTGCCTATTCATTTGGTGACTGATGTGAGATTAGGAGGTCCAGTTCAAAATTAATGGATATATTCCACAGAAAGAGAAATGGGTACATTCAAATCATACATCCGGAACAGATGTTATCAACAAGGTTGCATAGCTGAGACATGAGTGGGAATAAATTGTGTGAATTTATTCTCAAAATATCTACGTGGGGGTGTGCATACCAGATTTAAGAGAACAGCCCGAAATAATGATTAATGTGACCCAAGTGATGCAGAAACAGTGACTTTGTTTCCTAACAAAGGAGTTTCTTTAGAAGCAAAGAAAATTGATCCGTTCATTTTAGATGACAAGTCACTCAGTCAAGCACATGCATACTTATTGAGAATTTGTGACGAGGTTGAAGCATATATTATGTACCTTAATTTAAATATAGTATTTGTTTTGTATAATTAATTTTTAACTTATTTATTTATTTCTTTAACAAAAAATGTTCATGGTGTGTAGATAGCATGAGCAAGAGGTAAATAATCAACCACAAAGATGTAAATGGAGCAAGGCCAATAGTGATTGTAAAAACTTCTCTCAATGGTTTGAAACTTGTGCTTTGCAAGAGGATATGCCTGATTTGATAAAACAATTGTCTAGAGGACCAAATTATGTTTCAAAAAGATATTCTGGCTATCTCATCAATGGATATAGATTCCATGATAGGCAGCGTGATTTAAGACATAAAACACAAAATAGTGGTGTTACACTAGTTGTCTCAACTACAAGTTTTGCAAGCTTAAAGGATAAAAATCCGATTGCAGTAGATTTTACTTATTATGGTAGAATAGGTTATATTGTTGAGTTAGACTATTACGGCCATTTTAATGTTTTTCTATTTAAGTGTGATTGGTATGAGGTTGAAAATGATACTTATGGCCTTACTTATGTCTATTTTAACAAGAGATGCTCTTAGAAAGAGCCTTTTGTGCTTGGATCTCAAGTACACCAATGCTTCTATGTGAAAGATCCATATGATCAAGAGACATGATGTTATGAAGACTGATCCGAGAGACTTGTTTAACATGAGTGATCAAGTTAAATCTAATCTCTCAAAAAGTTATGAAAATGAGCAATCTGAACATTCGATGGGACCATCCATACTAAAAGATAATGGTGAAGTTCTCTTAACAAGGATTGATTTACCAGAAACAATTATTAATGTGCCTTCGGAAGAATTTCTTATTCAACAACTTGAAGTCGAGTATGAAGAGGAATTCCAAGATGAGTGTGCAGATGAGTTTGAAGACGAGACTGAAAATGATTATGAAGATGAGTCTGAAAATTAGTATGAAGATGAGTCTGAAGATGAGCTTGAAGATGAGTCTGACGAAGAGTTTGAACATGACGCACCATGAGTTCCATTATTGTTGTGATGACCATGTGGTGCTCGCTTACTTTTTTTTATTTAATTGTTTTTTTGTACAAATACATTAAGATATCTAATATTTGGTTTTGAAGATTAGATTGCTACAATATTTAAGTATTTTGTTGGCTTTTTTCATGCGCCCAATTGTTTGGTTAAGTAATTTATGTTGGCTTCTTATGTGATTTTTGTTTTGAGGATTTACTTCTAGCTTACTATTGTTTTATTTGACTATTCGTAGGCACAAACTTATATGACTAAGATTAGTAATCTCTGTGCTATCATTGGTACAATTATCAATATGATTTATGACATGTATTGGTTATTGTTGTTTCTTGGTAGGCTCACTTTTTGGTGCTGATTGTTAAATGTCATTTGCTTCTGACAAGTAATCTTGCATTTCTGAATCTTGTTGGCTTATCTGTATGTGAAGGTTACATTGATACTTACTCGGAGAAGAAAGAGGTATCATTTACTATCAAACATATAACTAATACTACTTGCTGACTAAATCGTAGATGAGCCATTAGAAATGGTTACATTGTGATGAAAATTATTTTCCTGTATGCATTGAGAAAAAACTAGTTCCAGATGCTAGTTAAATTCAGCATATTCATCTAGGCTTGAAACATAAGCTTTTGGTAAGACAAACATTCTGTAGGTGTTTAGAAATAGTAGGTGTTGCAATTGCAGAATAGTTTCAGTGTCTATATAACAAATAGGCATTGACCATTCTGTATCTATGTAGATACAGTAGGGAGCATCAAGTTCCTGCAGATTGTAGTTGTTATTGGAAGCATCAGGCTCATAGTTTTGATGACCAGGTGGAGACGCGACAACACTTATTTGTTGACTTTACATGGACTAGAGGAGAACGACAAGATTTGATGTCAAACTATCAAACAAACTTTGCTATGGATAAAATAGAGAAACTAGATAAAGTTCCACAAGGAGGTGGCAACTGCAATTTTTGGAAACATTGATATATCATACTTTGAAAGCTAGATATTGGAAAATATTTAGGAACGAGCAGTCCATTAACCTTTTTGTAAGGGGATTGTAACTAGTGTGTTCTTTAGATACTTTGAATGTTAATTATCGGTTGTCTTAGCTTATAATTATTTCCTTCACTTAGATCCAAAATAATAATTTTAATGTTTCATTATTATTAAACATCAACACAAAATACACTCAATTTGTTTGTATTTGAAGCAGAACACACTACACTCTTCTTTTAGCTGAATTCTCTTCATTTTAACATTTTTTATTCTCCTATCTGTAAACATCAATATGTGTGGTCTAGAATAACCACAAGTGAAGGTGCATAGTTTTTGCAGAATAACTTAAATGTTAGTGTACAGGTTATATCAAAAATTTACAGTACATATATATAGTAGGTTTTAACTTGAACTAAACTGAGATGCTGCAATCTTTTATTATCAATGCACATAGATAATTCGATCACTGTGTGCACATAGAAAATTTTGGCCAGTTAATTTTTCTGATTATTATTTTGTAGGTTTACTTAGTACAAGAACAAAGCAACAAGAATGAATCAATAAGCAATACTGTCATATCCGGTGAGCACCCCCTAGAAGTAACATGGTGTACTTGACCTCTCGGAGGTCTTATACAAGCCCATACTTATCATTCATCGCATTGACATAGTAAATTTAGCGGAAAATTTAAAACTTTTTATAGCACATCATATGCTAGAAGCATCACTTCAGATATATATAAAATATAAGTCATAATACATATTTAGACCTTAAGTCTCTTTGTCATCTTAGACTCAACAACATTATAGTACATTAGGGACACGACCCTTAAGACATAATACATAACTATAAAATATTTAATAAACTTTACAGTAAAGACATAAGTAGGACATCCTTGAACTTAAGGATTCCTTTCATTGAGCTTGGGAATCATCTAACAAGCTTTTCATCATTCAAGACATCCTTTAAGCATCAATAACCTACACTTTGTGTATAAAGTAGAGAATAATGGAGTTAGCACAAGAATGTACTAAGTATGGTAACCATGCAAAAACGTGCATTTAAAAGGGACATTTTCTTGAATTCATATGTCACATCCCACAAGTACACCCTAGAAGTTAGAGTATCCATGTGATGTTCTCATATCATTTTGCATAACAACATACTAAAATGAGTAAGAATTTAAAACTTTCTTCACACACGAAGAACTCTTTTCATAAACAATACACAAGCGGAAGAGTTTCATTAAAACATTAAACCTTTACAATAACCCCTTGAACCATCTAATCTTTAGAGTATACAACATTTGGTACTAAGACCATACAAGACATAAAGTAAAGACTTAAGACATAACGGATCATGTGGATATTGTCCTCGAATCGATGAAGACTCGACAATACTTCACCTTCAACCCTTGGAAACCTATCCATCCTCCATGGCAAATCAAACTTTCAATTCCCTACACTTTAGTCAAAAGTATAAGAAGGGGTTAGCACATTAGATGTACTAAGTATGGAAGCCATGCAAAAACCATGAAAAAGGGACATTAATAAATAGCATGCTTTTCATGAATTTCGAATAAAACATCATATTATAGCCATAAGAACAACATTTAACACTTCACAAATACATAAGAAATCAGCCTGGCAATTATTCACATTTTAAAGAAGCAACTTACTTCACTGTACAGTAAAGTTTTCCACTGTTACATTGAAGTTCATTAGCTTCACCTTGCACACCTTTTAACATATAATTCCCTCACTAAAAGCTATCCTAAAACTCACTTAAGTAATACAAAGAGAGACCGCCCATACACCCTCCCTAGGAACACCTAAATGATCCTCAAGAATACTTAGAATGAGACACATTCAATTACAATGCATCAAGCACATCAACATAAGATCCTTCAACAAAGGTGATTCCAAGGTTCACTTGAGTGAGTGTGGAGCGAACGCCCATACTATCCCTACCACACACACACAATAGATCCTATAGACTACCTAGGATAGATTCATTCTCACTTAATACAATAGCATATATCAAACATGACATTCTTCTTTCCAAGGTTATCCAAAGACCTACTCAAGTAACTCAAGAAGAGAATGTCCATAATTGACCTCTTCAAGATTATTTAAGTAATCCTTAAGACTTACCTAAGTTAGGATCATGTCTACATAATCAATCACATTTCTTTAACTAGAATCATTACTAAGACTTATCTAAGTAAGAGATGAAGTGACCATTTATTTGCCCCCTTCACACCTTAACTAGACAACCCTTAACTACTCTACATAAGTACTTATTCATTTAACATTCTTTCCTTAAATTAAGTCATTATATTACTTAGATCATTTAAGAGACATTCATCACATAAAGGACATTCAAGTAATGGTCTTGAAGAAGACCAAGGGACTCTCATTATCATCTTCAAAGCATATTGTGCAATGCCTAGATAGCGTCCCATACCACGAACTGAACTTCATAGAGCTTCTCTAATGCTAGTAAGTATCCCATATGATGAGAATAGGCAATAACCGACGTAGACCAAGGTAGCAAAGCATGGAATCTGGAGTTGTAACCTACTCCGATGGAGGGTGTTCTACTTGCCAATGGTAGAAAATAGACACATCCCATGTAGGCACATGGTTAAAGATTATGAAGGGCGTTCTTTGTAATCTAGTCTCATCCTTTAACTAGAACTACTTTCCTTACCATACTCACTCGGTGCTAGCCTTTGTTCTCATAGATTAAATCACACTAAGGTTCATACAAATGGGTCCCATATCATGTTCATGACCCAATTACATTTACCCTACTAAAGCAAGGTCTAGTAGGGCAATCTCACTATGGCGACAAGAAGCTCATCATGACTTTCAGAAGTATGATATGATGCCGTTCCAGCCAATCAACCTTAAGTCCATCATTCATTACATGAAGGATACCATTACGACTTTCAACTTCAAGTTTCATAACCTTACCACTAGATTCAAGGTTTCACATAAAGGACCTTCTTGTCATCATTCAAGGTCTTACATAACATTCATACATGCAAGACTAAGACTCTTTAGTTCCTAAGTCAAGATATCACATAACCTTACCACTAGGTTCAATGTTTCACATAAAGGACCTTCTTGTCATCATTCAAGGTACTACATAACATTCATACATTCAAGACGAAGACACTTTAGTTCCTAAGTCAAGATATCACATATTCATATTCATACAAGCATCAAGTAAGGGACAAAAGTCTACCTAAACAAGACACAACATGCTTCACTTTAGCACATATAACATACATTCTTTAGACACTTAGGAATGACACTTATCAACCTTATGTCAACCTATTCGTTACCTTAACATCATCAACATAACCATTATAGACTCATATAGCCAAGTTAGGAACAACCATGTATCAACTCTTAGACTATACACCTAACACATAGTCATAGCATAACATGATTACCTAAATAACATCAATAGAAGAACACATACTTCCACATTACTTCACATATAGGTAGATATGATCATACTTCACATAATCAATTACACAAATTAATATAATACTTCAAGTAGTGACGAAAAGGCCATGATCATCATAATACTTAAAATAACGCCGACAAGGCCACATCAATACGTATAACACCACCACCATAAATGGACCACACCAATCACACATAATCCAAGATCTAAATTACAATAGCTATACATAATAATAAAAGAGTTAGGGAAGCATACCACCCACTTGAACTCACCACTTCAATCCCAAGCTAAATCATCCAAATACATACCATAAGGCCCTTACCCATGGCCATGAACATCAATCCAATGCATAAATCATAATACTCAATGAATCTAAGTCAATTCAACATAGATTTACCAATCTAAGACCAATTAGATATCAATTGAATACAATTCTTACATCATTAGAAAGCCCTTAGAAATCTACACTAGAATCTATAAGCATTAAGTTCATATCAATTAAATAAGCTTAACATGCAATAGATCTAAGAGTATTCATTACTCAATTAATAAAATTGAAACATCATATACATCATACATACATAATCTATACATGAATCAAAAGCCCATAACAATCACTAATGAATTCATTAATCTCAAAGCATAATCAATTCACCCATATTTTAGTGAAAATTAGAGAATCAAGGGTTCATAGAGAATTTCATTGGAAAACATCAATTAAACATCAATAACATTATATCTTAACGTTTGAAACCTTTCATGCAAGAACCCAAGACTTAGAGTAGAAATTGGACTTTTTCATCTTTTTGAAATCCTTTGAAAATCATCTTTGAAATTTACTCTAAGGTGATAGAAAGCCTTAGATGAAGAACTCCCATACCTTATTTGAAGAACCCAATGCTAATTGAAGAATAAACTCCATTGAAGATCCATTTTCAAGCTTCATCTTCACTTTGAACTCTCAAGGAGGTTTTTGGAGAAACTTTTGGAGGGAATGTGTTTTGATCTTAGTGTTACGGTTAAATGAGAGTTTAATGACTTATATACTCTTAAAATGCCCATAAACACTCAAAAAATCTGTCCAAATACTTATAGGGGCATGGGGTGAATTTACAAGTTCACCCTCAACTTAAAAGTAAGTTGGCAGGAAAACAGGTTGCACCATCGACGCCAATACCAATGGACCGTGGTCTCACCCACGCCCCATTGTTTGGGTCTCGTGGGTTGCACCTGCAACTCCCCAATCTGCAGGACAAGTGGATCCATTGACGATACCCATCGACGGGCTTTTTCCTTGTCGACTGGCCGTGGTTTGGGTCGTGCATTGCCACTGCCTCGCAATGTTGAGTCATAATGTTGGGGTCCTCCTTTAGGCCCCCTTGTGGGTGTTATGTGGAGTCGTACCCTGATGTTTCAACACCACAAATGTACGTATACAAGTTTAGGACCTATCACATGACTTTCATAAAAAACTAACACGTAAAACTTGACGAAACATACTTAGACACACAAGGTCATCTCAAGGTGCATCTTTCGAACGTCATGGACATTCTTGGACGTTTGACCTCCAAACTTCACGAAACTTGACAAACTAACTATATACACCATATAAACTCATTTAAGGACCATATAAGCTCATACATCACACATAAACACATAGAACCACACATAACCACATATGAGGCACTTAGGTAACTTAGTTGTCGAACGTCTTGTTCGTCCCTTGACGTTTGACTTCCAATGCACCTAAACTCTTATCTAGTGCCTCAATAACACTTTAGAGACAATTTAGGACCTTATACCATCATGACAACCACGTTAGTCTCTGTCTTAACCTAAGTCATTTTTGGGACCTTACAATATCCCCCACTTGGACAACATTCGTCCTCGAATGACACTTGCCACTCTCCGAACACTTCCAAGACTAGGGATTCAATTAGAAAATTTTGACCATACTATATAACACCTCATACTATACAAACATCCAAGAAAACATCAATTTCACATAATTAAGAGAATCACAACACAACAAGAAACTAGAAAATATTCTATAACTCATCATCCTAAAAAACTCACATGCTCCATTCCAAATAGCAAAAACTCATTTTATATTCAATATCATGCTCATATATATCAATTCTAACCATATTACAACAATTTAACCAAAGAATCAATTAGTCAATTTTTGAAAAACTTCAGAGTGAACAGGCAGTGCATTACAGGGAATTGTGCAACTTTTGCAAAAATGCAACTTTTAGGTAATATATGATATAAACATGCTAATATGCAAGGTAACATCATATAAACATCTTTTACAACATGATAATGACTTCATAAAATACATAATGCTAGTAGTTAATGAAATTCAATTTCAACCAAGCATGCATATCATAAGGAGAATGTTTGGAACTCATTTTCCACAAAAACTCCTACACAAATCAAGTTACTAAGAACTCTTTGTTTTAGGCTTGAATAAACACATATAGAAAGTTTAAGGGTGCCTAACTCCTAACAACCATACTCTTCACCATACTCCCCCACTTAGGAGAAACGCATTCTTAGGTCAACATAACATCTATCTCAAGAAACTCCCTCAAGGAACCTCAAACCTTACTAATACTATCTGACCCAAAGTCTAACTCATGAAAACTAAAGACTCTCAAGGTTCAAACATATAACCATTACACCCCTTATTAGGAGAAACTCATTTTTACTCTTTCAAAACTCTTGACTCCCTTCTATGGTTGGGTCTTAAACAACTTCAAAAGACCTCAACAACTATTCCTTCACATTTCTAACTCTATATTTTACCATTCTTTTCAAATTATACAACCTTTCAAAGGCAACAAAACCATCTTAGGGTCATCAACACCATCTTTCACAGCTCATCTAGCAAACAATAACTCATCTTTTCTCTCCCTCAACCCAAACTTCATAAAGTCACACTACAATGACCAAACACATAAGGGAGACAAGGGAAAGACACCATACACAAGGAACTTAGGCACGGTTAGATGAATGAAGAAGTGAAAGTTTTCCTAGCACATAATAGCCTCCTATTCATAATGTGGTGCGCTTCACATTGTAAAGAAGACTCTATTAGATGTGATTCATAAAACAACTACAACACTCCTGAACCTTATGCTCTGAGATCAAGTTTGTCACATCCCACAAGAAAACCCTAGAAGTTAGAGTATCCTTGTGATGTCACACGGCAAATGAGACTTCAAGAAGTCTCATCTAAGCCTGTCATATCATTCATTGCATAATAACAAAATAAAATAAGTAAGAATTTAAATCTTTCTTCATACACGAAGAACTCTTTTCATAAAAATACACAAGCGGAAGACTTTCATTAAAACATTAAACCTTTACAATAACCCCTTGAACCATCTAAACTTAAGAGTATACAACACTTGGGACTAAGCCCATACAAGACATAAAGTAAAGACTTAAGACATAACGGATCATGTGGATATTATTCTCGAATCGATGAGGACTCACCAATACTTCATCTTCAACCCTTAGAAACCTATCCATCCTCCATGGCACATCAAACTTCCAATTCCCTACACTTTAGTCAAAAGTAAAAGAAGGGGTTAGCACATTAGATATACCAAGTATGGAAGCCATGCAAAAACCATGAAAAAGGGACATTTAGTAAATCGCATGCTTTTCATGAATTTCGACTAAAACATCAACTAGAAATCAATAACATGATATCTTAACGTTTGAAAACCTTTCATGCAAGAACCCAAGACTTAGAGTAGAAATTGGACTTTTTCATCTTTTTGAAACCCTTTGAAAATCATCTTTGAAATTGGCTCTAAGGTGATATCAAGCCTTAGATGAAGAACTCCCATACCTTATTTGAAGAAACCAATGCTAATTCAAGAAGAAACTCCATTGAAGATCCATCTTCACTTTGAACTCTCATGGAGGTTTTTGGAGAAACTTCTCGAGGGAATGTGTTTTTATCTTAGTGTTAGGGTTAAATGAGAGTTTAATGACTTATATACTCTTAAAATACCCATAAACACTCAAAACAACCATCCAAAGACTTATTGGGTCATGGGGTGAATTAACAAGTTCACCCTCAACTTAACAGTAAGCTGGCAGGAAAACAGGCTGCACCATCGATGCCCATACCAACGGACCGTGGTCTCACCCACGCCCCGTCATTTGGGTCTCTTGGGTTGCACCTGCAACTCCCGAACCTGCAAGAAAAGTGACTCCATCGACGAGACCCATCGACGGGCAGTTGCCTGGTCGACTGGCCGTGGTTTGGGTCGTCGATTGCCACTACCTGGCAGTGTTGAGCTCCATTGTTGGGGTCCTACTTTAGGGCCCATTGTGGGTCCTATGTGAAGTCGTACCCTGACGTTTCAAACCCAAACACAGATTTATACGATTTTAGGACCTACCACATGAGTTTCATCCCAAACGAACACGAACAACTCGAGGAAACATACTTAGACACACAAGGTCATCTCAAGGAACATCTTTCGAAAGTCATGGACATTCTTGGACGTTTGACCACCAAACTTCACAAAACTTGACACACTACCTATATACACCATATAAACTCATTTAAGGACCACATAAGCTCATGCATCACACATAAACACATAGAACAACACATAACCACATATGAGGCACTTATTTGACTTGGTCGTCGAACGTCTTGGTCGTCCCTTGACGTTTGACTTCCAATGAATATAAACTCTTATATAATGTATAAATAAAACTTTATAGACCATTTTAGTACCTTAGACAATCATGACAACCACGTTAGGCTCTAGCTTCACCTAAGTCATTTTCGGGACCTTACATCATACGTCATGCCTTTTGAGTAAATCATCATAAAACCTTTATCCAATAGCATTTATATCATTCACATACTTCATATAAACATATTCAAAGTCCAAAAATCACATAAGATCACATATAGAGTTTATGACATTTTTGAAGCCACTTTACAGTAAACTACTTTTATGTTACAGTGAGCATTCTTTCCTATTATTCATTAACTTCCCAAGTAACCCTCTAGTGATACTTGGTGCAATGTATCACCTTAAGGTCACAATAAAGCATACATACAACCTACATAAGTCATCACACATCATCATATAAGCACAACCTATCAAAGACACATTTAGGTCAATGCCTTAGGAACATTACAGTGAACTACATCCATTTACACATATTTTCACTTCTTTTCACATTCATCATTATAAGACCTTGTTCATGACCCCAATCTTAGTCTACTAGTGCAATGCACATCTGAAGCCCCATAACCTTACACATACTTAGTAAACTCTTCATGAGACCACAAACCTTAACATACAATTCATACATCCTCGTAACAAGAAAACACAACTTCATTCATGTTAATACAAGACCTTCATTATATAGTCATTTAGACCAACATAGTGCATATAAGAGTAAGATCACATCATATATATTCAAACCATGCACATCTGCATAACAAGTAGACAATTACTACAATGTCATGCATAAGGACATAATCATAATCATAGGTCACCTTCCTAGGACTTTCTAAGGAGCTACTTGTGCAATGTCTAGATAGGTTCATTACTTCTACCTATACTATCTAACCTCCCTTAAGTTATCCTAGTTAGGATGCTATTCATTTACTTCCATTGTCCATTTTACTTTAGGGAAACTATAGTTTAACTGAGACTAAGACCATGGGTGCTAAACATGGAATTTGGTATTGTAGAGACTTACACCAATGGAAGGTGTCCCTACCTAGCCAAGGTAGAACATTAACATACATCCTAGAATCCTAAGTTAATTCACTTTGTTAGATCCTATGTGGCAAGCATAGTTTATGGAACTACGAGATATCTAGTTTCCTCTACATGCCATTGGGCAATTGGGGCCTCATCTCATGAGAAAACATGGGTGATCCCTTCCTCAAAGGTAAGTCAACATCTCATGTGGGTCCATAGGTGAATATTCCTCAAAGGGAAGTCAATACTCTATAAGGGACAAATGGTGAATCTTTCTTCAAGGGAAAGTCAACACCTCTCAATGTCAAGTTCACTCGGTGCTAAGCTAAGTTTCCTTTATTGAAAAGCCTTTAGTTACACTTTTATAAAAACATAGGCTTAAGTTATTTATTCTTTATATGCTTATAGCATATTCAAGCACCTATCTAGATTAGAGTATTCTTGGGCACCCCTATAAAGACCCCTATCACTTACTAGATCATCATCGATGTGTGTGAGTGTATACATAGATGTGAGCAAACCTTTCACATAACACATAATTTTACACATGTTCATATATCGATGCATGAGTCTATAGGTGTACCTATATGAGCAATCCTTTCATATTAACACTCTAAGACAATATGCACATTCCTACTTCATCATATCATATGCTTAACAACATATCATATACATAACATCATATTTACAACATGTTCATAGAGTTCTATGCATCTCCTTAGAAGACCAGCCAAGGAACTATCCCCTCAAGGTGCACATGTGCAATGCATAGTCAAAGTCCCATGCCCTTGCCTATGCTAGTAGATCTATCAAGTCATCCTAGTGAATGATTCATTCAGCTTACTCAACACAGAATCTTTCAACTCCATCTGTACTGGTTCGAGATGCTTCTTAGCTTTAACATCTACAACAAATGAGGATTCAGAACTGGAATGAACTGAAACACCCCCATTTGGTGTACCTACCAGTCGTACTCCTAACCTAGACAATTTTTGTACCTCTTTAACCAACTCCTTCTTCTCATCATTGATATGAGACACACTGCCCATGCTCAATCGGCTCAAAGCATCGGCCACTACATTGGCCTTACATGGGTGATAGTGGACACTCATGTCATAATCCTTGATTAGATCTAGCCATCTTCTCTAACGAAGATTCAATTATCTATGTGTAAAAACATACTGAAGACTTTTATGGTCAGTAAATACATCAACATGTACACCATATAATTAATGCCTCCAAAGTTTTAACGCAAACACCACAACAACTAACTCAAGATCATGGGTAGGGTAATTCTTCTCGTTGATTTTCAACTGTCTTGATGCATATGCAATCACCTTGCCATCCTGCATAAGAACACATCCCAAACCTACTCGGGAAGAATCACAGTACACCACATACCCTTCACCACTTCTCGGCAATGTGAGAACTGGGGCCGATTTGAGTTGGTCTTTTAGCTCCTTGAAGCTCTTTTCACAAGTTTCAGACCACTCAAACTCCGCCTTCTTCTTTGTTAAAGTTTTAAATGGAGTAGAAATTACGGAAACGCCCTCAACAAACCCGCGATAGTAACCAGCCAAACCAAAGAAACTCCGAATATTGGTATGAGTGACGGGTCTCGGCCAATTCTTTACTGACTCAATCTTTTTTGGATCGACCTCTACACCCTGGTTGGACACAACGTGACCAATGAAGGTCACTGATCTCAGCCAAAACTGACATTTCCTGAATTTTGCATACAACTGATGTTCTGTGAGTACTTGCAATGTCATTCTCAAATACTGTTCATGCTCTTCTCTGGTCTTAGAGTATATGAGGATGTCATCTATGAATACTATTACAAAAGAATCAAGGTACTCACGGAAGACTCTATTCATAAGGTCCATAAATGCGGCTGGTGCGTTAGTGAGACCAAATGACATGACAAGAAACTCGTAATGACCATACCTAGTACGGAAGGTAGTCTTAGGAATATCCTCTTGTCTCACTCTAAGCTGGTGATACCCTGACCGGAGATCTATTTTAGAAAAGAATCTTGAACGTTGGAGCTGATCAAATAGATCATCAATTCTTGGAAGAGGGTATTTGTTCTTTATAGTGACTTTGTTGAGTTGTCGATAATCTATACACATTCTAAGAGTTCCATCCTTTTTCTTAACGAACAACACTAGAGCACCCTATGGGTATATACTTGGCTGGATGAAGCTCTTATACAGTAGATCTTTTAACTGCAACTTCAACTCTTTGAGTACATCTGGAGCCATTCTATAGGGAGGAACGGAAATTGGTTTGGTGTTGGGATCTAAGTCAACACCAAAGTCAATTTTGCGTTTAGGAAGGATTCCTGGTAAATCCTCCGTAAAGACATCTTGAAACTCATTCACTATGGATACAGAGTCTATGGAAGGAACTTCATGTTGTAAGTCATTGACTCTGACTAAGTGGCATAAATACCCCTTAGATAAGATCTTATTGGCTTTAAGATTGGAAATTGTTTGGCCTGTTGGATTTGAACCACGCCCTTCCCATTCCAGCTCTAACTCATTTTGAAACTGAAACCTTACTACCCTGTTTCGACAGTCTATGGTAGCATAGCATTTATGGAGCCAAACCATACCCAAAATATATCAAAATCAAGCATGGTTAATTCTATTAGGTCCGCATAGGTAACTCTATCAAGAACAGTTATTGGGAAATCTCTATATACTCTTTAAGCCCTAATGATGTGTCCTATGGGAGTACTAACTATAAAAGGTTCATGCAAGATCTCGGTAAGCAAGTCTAACAGTGACCACATCAGCGGACTTATCCTGCTTCTCTCTTCCTTTCAAAGCATAGAACCTGTTCCTCTTGGGAGACTCGGCTTCAGTAGTAGGATTAGGCCGAGACTGAGTATCTGCCTTAACCTGATTCTTCACATGTGAGAAGTCCCTGATCATATGCCCACTCTTGCCGCACCCATAGCAGACATTAGAACCTATCATGTACTCACCTCCATGCGAACGACCACACTTACCACACGACTTTCTGTCACGCTGGGCATTTCTATCATTGCCTTTTTTTGGGCCAGACTTGTCCCTTTTGGCATTAGTGTTCCTGGAATGAGTAGGATTACCTGAGTGCTGGTGCCCCTTCTTGAACTTGGGCCTATCCTGGACTCCAAATGAACTCCTACTAGTGCTAGAACCACCCTTATCCGAGGTCCTAAGCTTCTTGCCTTCTCAACCTGTCTTCCTCCGATGACTCTCCTCCACCTGTTGTGCCTGTACCATCAACCTAGCAAGGTCCATGTTATCATGCAACATGGCTGCCGACATTCCTCCTGCATATGCTCCGATACACCAGTCATAAACCTGCTCATCTGATACCTGCTACTGGACACCAGGGAAGAAGCATATTTGGAAAGTTTAACAAACTTCAAGAAGTATTCCTTGACTGGCATACCTCCCTGACGTAGGTTGATGAACTCCTCAACCTTAGACTCTCTCTGCTCTCTGGGAAAAAACCTCTCCAGGAATGCAGTCTTTAGAACATCCCAAGTGATGGGGACTTTCCTCGTGCTAGGCATCTCCCCACATCTTGTACCGCACCTGAGCCACATCCTTGAGATGGTTTGCAGCCAACTCAGCCTTTTTCTCTTCATTAAACCCATAGTACAGAGAATCTTGTGGACCTCGTCCAAAAACTCCTAAGGATCCTCATTGGTTCTGGACCCGTAGTAGACTGGAGGATTCATTCTGGTGAAATCTCTTAATCTTCTAGCCATGGTGCTAGCATGTGGGTTATCCGTGGGAGCACCATCTCTAGTGGCCTGGGTTTTGATAGCCTGTGCCTGAACAATGATGGCTTTAGCCTTCTGAACTAGTGCTTCTCTCACTTCTCCATCCGTCAACGCAGCTAGGTTGACATACACTTGCACTCCAGCAGCTTTTGCTTGAGGAGGAGCTTGGTTTCCCCCATCAGTTGCTTCTCCAACTCTCATGCCTGTGTTTCTTCTTGTGTTCATTTTCTACACGCATACACAAGAAGGGAGTTAGATGCTAGAATTACACAAAATGTCAAAGCTCTAGACACCACGATAAAGAGTAGAATAAGGGAAGATTCTTAACATCACTAAGTCTCTAAGCCATGGTTGTGGTTCACTTCACAACAATAAGCTAGAAACTACGCAACGTGGTTGTTTTGAGCCTTAGTTCCTAGGTAATTTAACCTCATTCTCTAATACCAATTTTGTCACACCCGACTCCTAGATCCCAGATGAGACCGGCGTCGTTAACCTCTGAGACGTCGCAGACAAGCCTTTTCTTAGCTTTCATCACAATCATACAGTTAAATTTAGCAGAAAATTTAAAACTTTTTAATACTTACTGAAGTGTACTTAGAATTCATATAATTTATGCATAAGAGTGATATACTAATAGCTCAACTAAACAACCATCTACCAATAGATTAAACAATTGAAATGAAGAATCATAATATTAGTAATAGTTTGCCAAATCGGCCTTAATACAAACGCTTGAACAAATGTTTTATGAAACTCTAGGGACAACATCCACTATATATGTCTAATTTACTAAAGATAGAAGTAAATAGTAGGCATCCTCAAACTCAAGAGGACCTACCAAAGTCTGGAGGTGCTAGTCCTAACAGCTTTGAACGATCTTCAATCTTCTCAAGGACCTGCACCTATAAAAATAGTAATAGTCTATGGGTTAGTACACACTTGTACTAAGTATGAGTGTATGCACATAAACACATAAGAACTATGCATGATCAAGGAAAGCTCTTCCCATAGCAACATGCCATTTCTGGAAAGTACTTCACTTCACTTTCCTAATTCGTTATTTATAAATCATGCTATGAATATGAGATATTTTCATGCATTTAAAGCACACAACTTATGTTCTTTATGAACATAAGACCTTGTAATCATGAACATAATTTTAGAACAACTCAAGCAATAGTTAATAATTTTGCCCCTCTTAGGCCGAGAGCTCTCTTTCCCAGCCTTAGTTTAATTTTCAGTATTTTCTTCTTTCTTGTTGTGTAGTCCAATGATATCTTTTGATCCTATGTTTTACTTACGAGTGCAATAATTCATTGTAGTACCATACCTACAATGAATCAAGTAAGTAATCCAAAAGACTAAGGATATGATTTGGCTACCCTACTGATGAGTTATTTTTTCATTCTTGTTAAATTGGGCATGAAGTCTTTATAAGACAATCTTTATTGGCTATGCCCATTCTTTAATTATTTGCATAATATATAGTTACTGGGGCATATATTCATACTCCAATATTGGCATAAACCAATAGCTGTTAAAACTTCATTCTTATCCAACATAACGATTTGATATTCTCATACTTTGCTTACTTAGTCACTTTGAACTTACATTTCTTCTTCTTTGATTTGTTGTTCACTTTGAACATGCTACTCTCTTTCTTTCTTACTTTCTTAAAGAAATCTTTAGCATTAACTGATGTAGATCATGTGAGCTAACATGAAATCCAGTGTCTTCACCACACCGAAAGGAGTTGGCTCACCGGCTAAAGTGAAACCGAATCCAGTGTCTTCCCCACACCGAAAAGAGGTGGTTCCCCGGCTAAAGTGAAACCGAATCCAGTGTCTTCCCCACACTGAAAAGAGGTGGTTCACTGGCTAAAGTGAAACCGAATACTTTCTTGAGCATTTAACCGAATAGATCATGTGAGCTAACATGAAATCCAGTGTCTTCCCCACACTGAAAAGCGGTGGTTCACCGGCCAAAGTGAAATCGAATACTGCCTAGCTTTCTTAGGTGGAATCCACTAGCTAGTTCCTATGCTGGCAACATTGTTCAAGGACTAGGAGACTTTGGAGACCCTGATCCACCTTGGTGGTGGTCTCGTCTCATGAGGCTTACATGTGCTGGCACAAGCACATTGCTAGTCTATCGATGCTTAGCTCAGACTTATTATACTTTACAACTTTTAGAGTTGACTCAAACATTATGGAAGCTCGCTTCTAGTATGAGGTATACTTAGCTCAATAGATGACTGGTCATCCCTTTCTTTACTTGATGAATGTGAATTTAAATCTTACATTATCATCATGGTGTGAGTGAGACTTGTTTCACGGTTTCTAACACCCTCTTATGTGAGTATCTTTGACGTAATCGTTTAAGTGTAAGTGAGACTTGTCTCACTTCATTTAACACCCTATATAAGGTCAATTTCATAACTCATAAGCTTTTAGTTATTTTATTACTCACCTTATCTTGTTCAGCGTTAATTGATAGTCTTGTACCGTTCTTTATAAAAGTTATAAGGACTTATTCAATGTGCTATTATGTTCACAATGTTCATTTAGATAGGGTATGTTGGGACTTGTCCCAATCGTTGGCATACCCTTGGTTATGAGTTCATTGGGTTACATCTTGTCAAATCTCATTCTTTTAACATGTATATGGCCTTACAAGAAACATCATAATTTACATTGGCCATATAAGATTTGTATGATTTAGTCATTGGCCAATTCTAATAATATTTTGGACATAATATAGCTAGCCAATTTATTGGCATAAACCAAACTTTCACTAAATATTTTTCATTATATTATCACTAGTCAAGTCTATTAAATTAATGTATATACTATAGTAATCTCATCATTTTGAGCAGCCAATTTTTAGCATTTGATTAGCCTTTAAGAACAATTCCATCTTCTCGAACACAATTAAGCATTACAACAATTATTATCTCATGTAAATAATACCCTAATCATACGGATATAACATATAGGTCTCATTCGACATTATAAATCACAGAAACATACACATAATGATCAGATAGCACCACATACCAAAAACATTCTCGAGATTATCATTATACATACTACTAAAATCAGAAATAGGGAGAACTAGGGAGATTAACGTTCAACAATTTCATTGGGAACAACCCTAGTTTTGGTTTTCTTGAATTCAAAACATTTGAAAAGCCTCCTCGGGAAAGGAATCCAAGAGAGAAAACCCATACCTTACAGTAGAATTGAATCTACAATGAAAACCCTGTTCTTTGCACGAAAACCTTGAAGAACTGCCTTGAAATCTCCTAAGGTTTTCTTACGTTGTTCACTGTTTATCAATCGAAGGTTTTCTAATGGTTAAACGTGAGTCTAAGTCTTAGGAACTGAACATTGACTATTTCAACTTAGTCTAAATAAGTTAATTAAATAATTGAATTAGTTAATTACAAAAACACCCCTCCTAAATTGACTAAAAATAGGAGGGCATTTGACTTAGCCAAAATCTGAAAGTTTGCTAAGGGTCTCGGTTTGACCATTTAAATTAATTAATTAAGTTACTAATTTAATTAATTAAGTGACCTAGGGTAATTACTAAAGTACCCCTAAGTAACTAGGACCATAACCAACCCTTTTGGACCATCCTAAGTTAGGTACTAGGATGTTTCTTTAGTTAGTTACTCGGCTATTGTCACTCGGTTAGGTCTTAGGTTGTTGGGTGCACTAGTTAGTTCATTTTAGTTAGTCCTAGGTTAGTTAGCTAGTTAGTTACGTTAGTTAGAGACTAGGAGTGGTTAGGAAGCTCGGCCCCACGTGGCTTGACCCGACGCGTGCCTGTCCCCTAACCGCCCTAACCGAATCAGTTAGGCTTGGCCTCTCGGCGAGTAGCACATGTGTTGCCGTGCACTTTACTAACGTGCACTCTTTGCACTTGGAATGTTCACTTCTTTTTGTCCCAAGGATCCTAACTAGGTCCTTGGGCACTACTTAATCTACATGATCATTTTAAATGTTCATGTGATATGGTACTTAGGCTTGACACTTGGATGCCTAGTACCTAATGTGTGTAAGCGATGAAAATAAAACATTTAGCTTAGGGTCTGCATTGAAGGTACGATTCCTAAACAAGCTTGGTTGTATTTTAAGTGACTTGTGTATACATAGAAATTGGCTAACACCCTTAAGCCAATACTCTCTAATATGCCCAATTTTAGTAATATTGGGCATTGGGATGCCTATGTACCCCAATACGTATTCTTAAAAACTTATAGACTCTTCACGAGACAGGTACATTTTCTGGAATGTTACAAATATATATCATGTTGATAAGTTGAACGTGATTCTAATTGACTCATGTGTGTCATGTTGAGCTCATATTGTTTTTTTGAGAAGGAAATGCTTCGTGAAGTAATGTTTGAGTCTCATATGTGGTAATTGAAGTTTTTGAATTTGCCTTCATTAAAATGATATGTATTATGTTGTATTGCATTTATGTTGGTTTTGCTACTAGTCTGGAGTCTATTCCTTCATTCAAAAGAATTTTTGGTGTCATTAGGGGACGAATGTTCCTAAGGGGGGTATAATGTAACATTTCGGAAATCCAAGACGTGTCGTAAAGCCTAAACATAGGTGTCATGATGTGTAGACATTGTCTTTAAGGTTAGTTTAATGAATATAGCTCATTTAGGAAGTTTAGAAACCAAAACGTCCAAAAACGTCCATGACGTTCAAAAGTTGGTTCAAAAAGGTGCTAGTGTACCTTAGCCTATTTGACTAGCTTTTAGGAGTCAAAAATTCATTCAAAGTGGTGAAAGGGTATCTAATAGGTGTTTAAGTTGTTTCATGATCAAAACATCCGGGTACGATTCCCCAAGGACCAACCAAGGTCCGTTGAACAGGACTCTTGCATGTTGGTGTCAAACTGGTTGGGCAGTGTTGCAAGCCACGAGATCCAAGGGACGGCTCGTGTGTGGATCGACGGGCGTCGATGCCAGACATTGTCCCACACTTATCAAATGGAAAAGCCTCACCTGCAAAAGACTCTGACCAAGACGACGGTGTGCAGGATGGAGGGAGGACCAACCGTCGACTCACAGACGGCCCGTCGGCGAGGTTCCGTCTGTGAGGGTCTATTTTACTGCTCAAATTAATTTAAGTTCAAATTAATTAAGTAAGGGTCTTGGTGTTTAGTTAGGGGATTAGTGAAGATTAATTAACTAATATAACACCTCATATAAAGACCCCAACCCTCATTAGTCTTAACACAACTCACAAAATAAACTCTCTTCATTCTCTCTACTTTCTCTCTCTATTGGAAGACACCATTGAAGAATAAGGTAAGGAAGGGCTTTGGGGGCTGGAAAGGGACGAATTCATATTCAAATATTTGTCAAAACGTTAAGGTATGAGATCTCTTCACCTTTGAGACCTCTTTCCTCAAAGGGTTCATTCAAAGTGTTGTCAAATCTAGAGTTTTCAAATGGGTTTCATCCAATTACGAATTTGAAGTTATGAATTGAGTTGTTGATGTTTTATTTAGGTTATATTGACTATATTTACATGTATTCTAACTTGATTATGGTAATTTTTGATGGTATTGCCTAAATTGAAGAACATGATCCTAAGTCCCCAACCCTAGGTTGTGATCTTTACTTATATTGTATCTTGTTCATTCAATTGACTTGGTTAAGGGTTGAATTACTACTAGATGTTGTTGTTGTGCTAATTATTAATGAATTAGGGTGATGTATAGTCTATCATACTAGTTCTTGAGAAGTGATCTAGGGTATGATGAATTGACTTAATCAAAGCTTTGATCTATTATAGTATTGTGATGTAATGATTCTTCTAGCCTTGTGATTATATTGGTTATTGAATTATGGTGATTTGATGACCTAATTGAGCTGAACTAAGGTTTAAGGGTAACACCTTGATGAGGATTGTGAAGGAGACTTGGTAAGTCTTGTGATCCCTGTACTTTGCTTCAATTATGATTAATTGTGATTAAGTCATGATGATTGTGTTGGAGTATGCCTTGTTTAGGATTGATAGGGTGGTATTATATTTAATTGAAATGTCTTGCTTATGGTTGATGGTTGATTAAGATGTAAAGTTATAAGGATGATGGTGATTACCAATGTGCCTTATTATGAAAGAGTATGTAATGTGTTAACCTTACTTATGTGGATTGTTATGAAAGGATTATACTCATGCAATTCTTATTGAGCTATTATGATGATGATTATACAAGGGATAGACCCTATGACCTAAACTAAGTTATGATTGATAAATAAATTTTAAAGACATTTCAATAAGGGACTTAGCTTAGCACCGAGTGATCTTGTATGTGAGAGGGTGACACTTTCCCACATAGGGAAAGTAGGGTTCACTACGGTTCTCACGGGGTGGATAGCCTCATGACCCAAATAGGGTGTAGAGTGATGTTTCCAATGTTGCCCCAAGTTCCACAAATATGTTGCAACCATAGAAATACTAGCTAGTGGATCCACCTAGATGCTACGTTTCAGGTTAGGTTCTATCTTGGCTGGTAGACCACCTTCCATCGGTGTAAGGTTTTACGACACCAGATTCCACATTAGATCATGTGGTCTATTTCGGATAAGGCAAGTGTTCCCTAAACTAAAATGAAGTAATGCTGTATAGACTAACTAAAGTGATTTGAGGGGTTTGACTTAGCTTAGGTAGGGGTATGGGACTCTACCTATGCCTTGCACTAGTTTGCCTTGATATGAACTTTAGGAGGTTAATATTATGTATATAAATGATGATAAATGTAGTTGACCTTATATGATGAATATGATGCTTATGAACATGTAATTGGTCTTTATTGCTAAAGTATGAACTTATGTGTACTTGAAGGCTATGTTAGGTGAAGTGAGTTACTATTTATGGTTCTTATTGGGTTACTTGATTGAGTAAGGTTATGGGGCTTTGATTGGTCATTGCACTTGTTGAATTTATGAGGATTATGATTAGTTGTCTTGCTTTGCTATTTACATGATGATCTCTTATTCATGTTTGTGATGTTATTACTTGGTGATAGAGTTATATGAGATTATGGGTTCAAGTATGTTGATATGCATATAGCTTATTTAAATTGTTACACATGTCTAAATTGTTGGTATACTTTATTTGCCACGACCGGGGTCTAGACCCTAGCAAAAACCGGCATCTTTGACCTCTCGGAGGTCGCAGACAGGCGTACATACGTCATCATTACATGGTATAGGTTAATTTTAGCGGAAAATTTAAAACTTTTGTTTGCTTTGAAGTATACATAGACTTCATAGTAAGAATTGCATTATATCACATCAGTTCACGACAACCATCTAATATGAGATATTCAAATGAAGGAAATAGTTCATAACTGCATTAATATAAAGTTGCCAAAATGGCACCAATACGACGTCTGAAAATAAGTAAGAAAGAAATGCTAGTGGAACATCCTCCACTAGCTCATGCCTACGCCTAAGCTAGAATATAAGAGATAAGCATCCTCAAAACCATGAGGTCCTACCAAGTCCGGATGAATGCTCCACGTCCGGATAGCTTCAACGTAGTCTCGTAAGCTCTAGCGTCCACCTGCACCTTCACCTAAAAGTAAAGGATTGTATTGAATTAGTACACACTTATACTAAGTATGGGTGTATGCAAGTACACACCAAGGACATGAATGATTTAGAATAGCTCTCTCCTAACGATATTATGGAAAGCCAAGTCAGTTGGACTTGCCAAATCAGATTAGAAAGTCATGCTATGAGAGTTACATGCATTATCATTCTTTTCATATTGCACACAACACATAACATATTTCATATAGCACACACATATATAACATATCATCCATTCTATACCATGAGACCTTGGGATCACGGACTTAACATTAGGACTTCCCAACTGAGGGCTCAACATATGGGACCTCAACTTGGGAGCCTTCTTTAGCAAACACAGAGTCTGCTTCATCCATTCATACGTACTTCATTTTCATTCATTCATATACCTAGGATTTTGTTTAAGACTTTCATCGAGTTCACTGTGCAATGACCAAGAATGACCAAGTGTCATTACTTGAGTCTAGTTAACCTCTTGATTATCCTATCAAAACACCTTTGGTATCATTCATTTCATTATGTGCAATACTTGAGGCTGACTTCATTCTTTCTTTGGGAACTTTAACTTTAACCGACATAGATCATGTGAGCTCATGAAATCCAGTGTCTACCCCACACCGAAAAGAGGTGGAATCACCGGCCAAAGTGAAACCAAAACATGCTTGCTAGTATAGGGAATTGAACCCTTCTCGAACCCTATGTTGGCTGCATAGGTTCAAAGACTAGGAGATATAAGGAGACCCATACCCGCCTTAACGGACAGTCTCATCTCTTGAGATTTACACGAACCTCTGCCTTCTTGAAAGAAGGAATCGCGACTCATATCTAGCCTATCGGTGCTCCGTATAAATTCTTTACGTTTATCTCATACATCATAGAAGCTGGCTTGTAGCATGAGGGCATCATTGATCATTAGATGATTTATCATCTCATCATTAGTATTAAGTGTGCATTAATCTCAATACTTTCGTTAGAGTGTTTCTTAGAGACTGGTCTCTTTATTAGTTTTACACTCTCATAGGTGAGTACGGTTTTCGGTAACACTTATGAGGCACATTTGAGATTGATATCGTCTTTCATATTAGCCTCTTATCATGTTGTCACCACATTCATTAACTTTAGCATATTAGCTCTTCATAATTACTAACCCCATTACGTGAATGTTCATTTCATCATATGCCAATGCACTTGGCCTTTTAGTGTATTTCTCACTCATACTTAACCCTCTTGGGATCACACATTTCATTATACATCTTAGGTTCACTTACTTTTAAACGTACGCTGGACTAATGAACCCATGTATACAAGCCATGAGGCTTTGTTCATAATTCGTCTATGTGACTTATACTTATCCAAGATTATATGGTACAAGATTTATGCATCTTGTAAATATTCCAAGGTCTCAATTTCGATTCCTATAGGCAGCATTCATTAATTATTTATTCACGTAAGACTTATGTATCAATACGGAATTGAGCAAGGCAACCCGATTTCAAATCCCATGAGCAAAACTTAGTCTCATATTTAAATTTTTAGTTTATATTTTTGGCTTGGGGACCCGAGGTCGATCCCCAACGCCTGCACTTCCTTTTTTCTTTCTTTTCTTTCCTCTCTTTTTTGGTTGGGACCAAGAGGATGTGGGATCGATCCCCCACAACCTCATTTTATTTTTCTTTAGTTTTTCTCCTACTTTTCTCACCTATACGAGGGGTTGTGGGTTCGATCCCCACATTCCACATTTTATTTATTTCCCTTTTTTTTTTCTTCACCCAACCTTACCCCATTTCAAATCCCCCTCACCTCACATTAAATATCAAATTTTTCAGCAGCCTACATATAGTGAGGTCTCGGGTTCAATCCCTGATGACCTCAAATATTTAAAAAGATTTTCGAATATCCAATTCTCCAAGTTGCATAGCCAAAACCAAATTTCGAGCAATCTGTAAATTTGATCACGTTTTCCAGTCCATTTTCTCAACAGTTTATACTGTAGATTTTAGGACAATTCAAAGAACATTTCGTACATTATTAGGTGCATTTTTGTGGTTACATTAAGCCAATAGTTTTCACTCAATTCAATAACATCACACCTCATATGAACATCACGTTTTTTACAAGCATTTGCACATAAAATACAAGGATTCAACATGCCTTTTCACACTTCAATTTGTGACCAAGAGCCACGGCACACACAATGCACACACATACTTATCAAATAGTTTCAGAAAGACATAATTATCAGTCACATAAATCTGAATATACATACATGAAAATGATCATCACGAAAACACGTTACATCCTTAATTTCTACCAGTAAACATACCCAAACTACAATAATCGATTGGAGCTAGTGACAGGGACATGCAACGGGGAAACATCCTAGTTTTCGGATTAGAATAGACTGAATCTACGGGGTCTCTTGGTTAAGGGACCAAGAGGAAAACCCATACCTTTTTCTTCGCTTAACACCTTTCAAACCTGATCTCAACTGCTGCCAACTCCCACAAAGAACAATGCCTCTCCAACGAAACCTCACGCGCAAACTGTTTGAAAAATATTTTCGCTTTTTGTTTTTAGTTATTTTTTCTGTTGAGTTTTGGCGTACAAGTTCTTCAAGAGTGATGAACTTTTTTTTTTGTTCTTTTTACGGATGATGAGCGTGAGAAAGAGAGTGGATAGGCGTGAGAAACAAAGTGGAGAGATGTGAGAGTAAGTTTAGGAGTATGAGTTTTAGTTGAAGACTTAGTCAAACTAGGACTCTTTTAAATTCAAAAATCTGATTTTGCCTTACTTAAATCAGCAAATTAAATATCAATTAACTCAACTTGATATTGCTTCCACCAAGGATCGAACCCGGGTGGAGCTCATCTCGCGAAAATGTGTCAATTTGGGTCAACCCTACCCGAATTGTCCACTATTTTCATTCATTAATTAATTAATTAAATACTTAGGGTAATTACAATACTACCCCTAGTCTGCAAAAGACCATTTTACCCCTAGATCCTCCAAACCTAAGATTACCCCATTCAATTCCGGTTAAAACTTATCCGGGTGAATCTTAATATTCGGGTGCCCTACATGGTTGGACCCAACCTTGCATAGCTCAACTAACTCACCAAGTTGGTTCGCTTGGCTGGTGCATAGGTTATTAGGTCTGGTTCCACGCGCATAAAGTCGTGTGAACCCGGTCTAATCTAGGCATTCTAGGTACATTTAGGCATTACTTAGCATAGTCATTTTCGGGTTGTTACATTATTGATCTTGCATGAGTCCTTAAATAGATAAAAATGGCATGTTTTAACTAAACGTCCCTTTTTATCATGTTTGGTTGTTATATGTGCATATTGTCTCATACTTAGTACATGTGGCGTAATAACCCCATTTTCTCCCTTTGTCTGAAATATTTTAGGTTCCGCTTGTTTATGATTGGTTCGAGGTGATCTATAAAGAGGCTTGGATACTCTTAATATCCAAGTGGTAGGTCCTCATTTTCCCGAGGATGATGCCAATATTCTACCTATGAATTTGATTAGATTTGTAGACACTTATGTTGACGCTTTCATTTGAGAACAAGTTGTATAAAGCCTGTATGTGGCTTACTTTTATTTTGTAGGGCTATGCCCAAGTTGATATTGTCATTCTAGATGGTTATGAGATGAGACGGATTTGATGACTCTATTTCTATCTTATATATATGTATGTGAAATAAAAGTAGAAGACTAAGTTGTCTTTTTATACGAAGGTTCTATGTATATTTGATAATAATACTATAACGTGTATGTAGAGTTCTATGTAAACTCCAATTAGATATAGTTAAAAGTGTTAAATTCTTCCGTATTTTTGACTTGTGAATGCGATGATGATAATTAAGGGGCTAGTCTTAGTCCTCAAAAAGGACGACGACACCGGTTACGTCTAGGGGGTAAACCCGGATGTGACAATGAACTTAGTCGTTCTTGTGTTGTTATGTTAGTTTAGCTACTGCCCTAAGAGCCTTATTATGATGAAATGTGATAAAATGCTTATAGGTTATGATGGCTTGGTTAAATGGTGAGTTGCTTATACTGTATAGTTCTTATGATAAATTGATCTTGAGGGGTATAGTCCATCTTCTTGGTGGTGGTGTTTACTTGATGAATTATTTATGTTTAGTATGTATTGATAATGTGATCTTGAAGGTATAATTTGTTAAATGAAGAGATATTGGAAATGGGTCTTGTATTGAGTTTTGTGAAGCTTTAATTGTATGTTTGACCTAAATTATGTTTAAATGAAGTATATGATAATGTGAAGCATGTAAGGTGTGTGAATTGATGAATGAAGGTCTAAATCATGTATAGAAGTAATGTGCATGAAATGATGCTTATAAGCATGGTGTGCTCACATGTACACACACACATTTAAGTGAATGTATGAATCTAAGTTGAGTAAAATAAGGGAGTCCTGGGGTGGACACTCTTCGTGAGTTGAGATGAAGTGTCTAGTAGCAACCTCACTATTCCTAATGAGCTCTCCAAGATAGGTCGGAGGATTAATGCCCTTCTTGAGTTGAGATGTGGTATTCACTAGTTATCCTTAACCTATAGTTATAATGTTGATAATCCATGGGGAGTTATTCCTAGCAACGAGAGGATATGAAGAAGGGGTGGTTACACTTCGTGAGTTGAGATGTTGTACCCAATGTACCTGTTGAGATGAGTACTCCTCGTTAGTTGAGAATGAGTTACTTAGTAGCAATCTCTTTCTCCCTTAACTATGTGCCCAAATAGGTGTAGATATTGGGAAAGCCATGTAAAAGCTAAGAAGCATGACCTTACTCTAGGCAAGTGAGGATCCCTCATCCGATAGGGGTTAATATCGGGATTCCATGTCTATCTCTCATGGTATTTGTCGGTTAACCAAACCCCCACAAAAGTAATGAAAGTAATAAGTCTTCTAAAATCATGTGCTACTTATGTGAATTGAATTAACTAAGTCTTCTATAAAAATGTACTACTTAGGGTAGGTGGTGGTATGGGACGCTACCTATCCATTGCACTAAGTAGGACCTTCCGAAAGGGAAGACTTGTTGTCAAACCTTCTAAAAGAGTGTACTACTTAGGGTAGGTGGTGGTATGGGACTCTATCTACTCATTGCACTAAGTAGGCATACCGAATGGAAGACTTTGGTGTTTTGCTGGGTGTTTTACTAATGTGTTGTAATTTGAGTGGTGACTTGTTCTCCCAAAGTGAGTAACCCGAAGGGGTAGTCTTGAGGATCACCTTGGTGTGCATTAAAGGAAGTGTTTAGACATTTCCTTCATGTCTTACCTTGGAGAGTCTTAGGATTATGATTAGGTAGGGAAACTCCTACGGAAATGAGTTCACTTTCTCATTGGCAATAACTTGGAAGTTCACCATTGTTGGAGACTTTTTAGTTCGCTATAAATCTTTTGAACTTACTGTAATGTTTTATATGGTTCAGTGTAATGTGGTTAAATTGTTGTAAAAGTGCTAAATCCATGGGAATCCATTAGGAGCGCTAAGTGAGAGTGGTAGTACGGGATGCTACTCTTACATTGCACTTAATGTGACCTAAGAGTCCTATTAGAGAAGATTACTTGCATGAAATTCGTAGGAATTGAATGGTTTACTGTTAAGTTGGGAAGTTACTATAAATGTCCCTTTTTGTTCAAAGTTATGGAAGTTCTTCCTTAAGTGTTAAATGGTGTTTCTTATGATGTTTTGCTTCTAAATTAATGAATGTTATAATTATTTGGCATGAAAGCTTATTTTATCAAAATGTCCCTTTTTACATGTTTTTTGCATATGCCATACTTAGTACATTGTTTGTACTAATCCCATACTTTTCTATACCTTATAAGTATAGGTTGTTGGAAGCTTTTGAAGGTTGAAGTTGAAGCTTTGGAATTCTACTCTCTAAAGATTTGGTATGTGCTCATATATTCGAGGACATAGTCTATGTCTCCTAGATTTACTATTAAGACTTAATATGTATTTTCCTTTAATGTAAAGGGACGTGTTCCTAATATATTATGTCGTGTCTTTAAGTTGTCTTGTGACAATGAGATTCTCTAGTATTTATGAAAGACTTTTTTTATTTAATTATTCGTGAAAACTTTCAAATTCCGCACTACTTTTCATGTCCTATGTAATGGACGATAGTTGAAGGGCTTGTATGAGACCCCAAAGGGTCAAGTACGCCTTTCCACGATCGGGAGTTGTCCCTAGCTTTTAAGGGGTGCTTTCGGGTCATGACAGACTTGGTATCAGAGCATAAGGTTTTGGAAATAGTTTAAGGTCTAAAAGTCTCACAAGCCACATCTAGCAGTATCTTGGTCATTGGTGTGAGTCGCGACACATCCATGGAAAAGACGCTATAGGATGCTAGAAGTTTCACTTTCTTTTATATTCTAATGTCGTGCCTTAGAGTTGAGTTCTATAAGGTGTCTTTTCTCAACCTCTTCTCTTTGTGTTTATAGGACATGAATACGAGGAGATCAACCTCTAGAAGGGAGGAGGGAGGTGTAGCTAATGAGAGGATTCCTCTCCGTGTTGACCAAGTTCCTACTGTTGGCCTAGAGGAAGAGAATGCGGAGGTTCCTCTTCAAGAACCTCAAGTGCCTCCGGAACCCCAAGGGCCTCAAGTGCCTCTTATGCCTCAATATCCTTTTGTTGAGGGTGATATGACTAATGCGGAGTTGAGGGCTGCCCTAATGAACTTGACGCAACTAATGACGGCTCAAGCTCATGTCATCAACAATCACTTTGTTGGCCAAGCTAATCAAGGAGATAGACCCCAACCAAAGGCTAGTACACTCGCTTCTAGGATTCGGGATTTCATGAGGATGAACCTCCTACTTTATATGGCACTAAAGTGGATGAAGATCCACAAGGTTTCATAGATGAGGTTTTCAATGTGGTGGATGCTATGGGTTTGACCCCTAGGGAGAAAGCGGAGTTAGTCGCTACCAACTTAAGGATGTTGCTCAAGTGTGGTATGAGCAACAGAGAAGTGCGAGACCCTTAGAAAGAGGTCCGGTTGATTGGGAGGAATTCAAAAGTCTTTCCTTGATAGGTTCTTTTCCCTATAGTGGAGGGAGAAGAAGATGGTTGAATTCATGAATCTTCTGTAACAACCCTAAAAATGAATAAGATAAATGCTTAAGGTGTCAAGAATGCTTGCGATTAGACAAAGGTTCACACGGATTGATACACGTAGAACCAGACCTCAGAACCCTTACTACGGCCAAGCCAACTAACTTGGGGAGTTAGTTGAGCTTCGAAAGGTTGGAACCAACCATGTAAGGCTCTCAAAAATGAAGATTTAATCGAAAGAGTCTTTACCGAACTTAAAAGAGGAAATTTTAAGTTTTGAGGGTCCAGGGGTAAAATGGTCATTTCCAGGCCAAGGTTAATATTGTATTTACCCTAAGGAATTAATTAATTAATTAATTAATTTAATTAAAGCATCAATACGGGTAGCGTCGACCCAAAGTGACCCATTTTTGCAAAATAGTGTCACTCGAGTTCGAGCCCTATTGGAAGCAACAAATTTATGATTTACTTATTATTAAAATCTGATTTTTTGTAAGGGCAAAATGGTCCTTTTATGTATAATTAATTAAATCAGATTTTAAGTATTAAGAAGAGTCCTAAATTGACTAAGTCATCATCTAATCCTAAACAACTTCACACGTTTCACTCTCTCACGTCTATCACATCTTCACGCTCAAAACTCTCTTGTTTCTCTCTGTAAATTAACGTAAAGAATAGAAGCCCTAACAAAAGTTCTTCACACTTGAAGAACTCACGAAAAAGTCTAAGAAAAACAAGTTAATCAAAAACGTTAAGGCAAGGGGAGATTCCGTCGAGTTGGTGGTGAAACTTTAGGTGAGTGGACGTGGTTTTGGAGAAAGATTTGGGCAGCAACTTCACGTTTGAACAAGAAAATTAAGGTATGGGTTTCTTTCCTCTTTGTACCTTTCCCAAGAGACCCCTTAAGATTCAAGATATTTTTTCGGAAAACTAGGATTGTTCCCCGTTGCATGTCCCTGTCACTAGCTCCCATTGAATTTTAGTTTGGGTATGTTTGCTGGTACAAAGTAGGGAGGAAATGTGTTTTCGTGATGTTTATGTTTAAGTATGCATGTTCGAAATTTTGTGAATATTGATTATGTTGAACGAAATCATGTGAAAAAATGATTTGTGTGTGCAATGTGTGGCAGTGAAGTAGTCACTGTTTTGGAGATGTGTAAAGGCATGTTAATTCTTGTATTTTATGTACTAATGTTGCACACAATGTGATGTTCATATGGGGTGTGAAGTTACTAATTTTGAGTGAAAACGCTTGACTAATGTAACTACTAAACTACACCTAATAATGCACTAAATGCTTGGTGAAATGCCCTAAGAAACTAACATGAAAAGGATTGATGAAAGGAAGCTAAAAATTAAGAATAAATTTCCAGCTTGGTACCTTAATTTTGTTCAAAAAGAAGGTTGGAAATCTGGAAATTAATACATTTTAAAGAGGTGAGGCCACCACGATTCGAACCTTTGACCTCACCCTTTGGCTACTGGAATTTGCAAGAAAGGAAAAAAGAAAAGGGGGCTGGGGGAATCGAAACTGGGTCTGCTGGGTTAGTAAGAAGAGAACATGAATTAAAATATATAAATGGGAGGCGTGGGAATCGAACCCACGACCTCCAGGAAGCGAGTGAAAGAAGAGAAAAATAGAGAAAAGAAAATGTGAGGCGTGGGAATCGAACCCACGACCTCAAGGCTGGAAAGGAGAAGCCGAAATTAATTAAGAAAAACAAAGTGAGGCTGTGGGGCTCGATCCCACAACCTCACTGCCAAACGCCAAACTTAGTGGATTTTTAATTAAAAATAAAGATAGGAGGTTGTGGGGGTTCGAACCCACAACCTCACAGCATAGCGAAATTAAAATTAAAATAAGGAGGTTTTGGGGGTTCGAACCCACAACCTCCCTATTTCCCAGCAAAAATTAAGAATAAATAAAAGAGGCTGTGGGGGTTTGATCCCACAACCTCTTGGTTTAGGCGAAATTGGGCAATGAGATATCAATAAAAAATAAAAAGGGGTTGTGGGGATTCGAACCCACAACCCTTCGACCAACTTAAGAGGAAAACCAAGCAGAAAATTAATGATACAATGTTAATGTTGGGGTTCAATCTAGAGTCCCAATGTCATGGAGATTAAAAATAAAATCAAAGAAAAATGTAAATGTTATCCAAGTGATTCGAACTTGGGTTATCCAAGAATAATGCCACCTACTTAGATCGAAATCAAGATCTTGGCATAGATACAAGATACATAAGTCTTGTACTACATAATATTAGGATTGTATGAATCACTTAATGAATTATGAATGAAGCCTCATGGCTTGTGTGTATAGACTCATAAGTCTAGCATACGTTTTAAAGAAGTTACCATAAGATGTATGTAATGAAATGACGAAACCCTAGAAGGGTTAAGTAAGAGTGTGAAACACACCAATGGCCAAGTATATTGGCATATTATGAAATGAACATTCACGTAAGATGGGGTGAATAATTATGAAGAGTAAATGTGCTAATGACAATGAATGTGGTGACAACATGATATGAGGCTAATGCAAATGATGAGAGCAATCTCAAATGAGCCTAAGTAAGTGTTACCAAAACGTACTCACCTATGAGAGTGTAAAGTTAATGACGAGACCAGTCTCTATGAACACTCTAATGAAAGTATTGAGATTAACACACTTAATACTAATGATGATATGGGAAATCATCTATTGAGCTATGATGTCGTCGTACTAGAAGCCAGCTTCCATGACGTATGAGTTGAATGTAATGGAACTTTATACTGAGCACCGATAGACTAGCTATGAGCGGTGATTCCTTCTTTAGGGAAGGGGGAGGTTTACGTAACTCTCATGAGATGAGACTGTCCGGCTTTCCGGGTATAGGTCTCCTTATATCTCCTGGTCTTCGAACCTATACTGCCAATATAGGGATCTGGCGGGGTTAAATTCCATGTACGCTAGCATGTTTTTGGGTCACCTTGGCCGGTGATTCCACCTCTTTTCGGTGTGGGGGAGACACTGGATTTCACGATGCTCACATGATCTATGTCAGTTAAAGTTGAAGTTCCCAATGAATAAATGAGGCCAGCCTCAAATGAAGCACATAATGAAATAAATGATACCAAAGGTGTTAGGATAGGATAATCAAGAGGTGAGTTAGACTCAGGTAATTACACAAGGTTATTCTTGATCATTGCACAGCGAACCCGATAAAAGTTTTAAACTACACCCTAGGTATAGCTGTGTTTACACTGGCCTATGAACGAAATGAAATGAAGTACGTATGAATGAATGAAGCAGACTAATGAAGACTCCCTAGTTGAGGTCCCCTAGTTGAGGTCCCTCATTTTGGAAATTCTTAATGTCAAGTCCATGACTCCAAGGTCTCATGGCATATGAATGAATGATATGAAAGAAGTTATGTGCTATATGTTATGTGCTATGATATGTTCTATGTGTTAGATGTTATGTACTGTGTGCAATATGATATTTATGATGATGCATGTTACTCTAATGGAATGACTTTCCTAATCCAAATTTGGAAAGCTCACTGACTTTCCTAATCCAAATTTGGAAGGTTCACTAACTTTCCTAATCTCAATTTGACAAGTCCACTGACTTGACTTTCCATAATCATGTTTTTAGGAAAGATCTATCTTTTCTCATGCATGTCCTTGGTGTGTGCTTGCATATACTCATAATTAGTACAAGTGTGTACTAACCCTATACAACTCTACAATTTTAGGTGCAGGCACAGGTGGACGCTAGAGCTACAGGTTGACACTGAAGCTATCCGGACGTCGAGCATTCATCGGAGTTGGTAGGCCCTCATGCTTTCGAGGATGCTGCCATTTATATTCTAGCTTAGTTTTAGAGTTGAGCTAGTGGAGCATGTTCCACTAGTATTTCTTTCCTGTTTTATTCAGACATTGTATTGGTACCATTTTGGCAAGTACATCTTTATTACTATATTATACCATTTATTTCATTTGATGATCTTAATATTAGATGGTTGATGGTGAACAATTATGTAATGATGAGAATGCTTAATAAGTATGTTAAGAAACAAAAAGTTTCAAATTTTCCGCTAAAATTAACCTAGATGAAGTAAGAATGACGTAAGTAGGCTTGTCTGTGACCTCTGAGAGGTCAACGACGCCGGTCTCGTCTGGTGTCTAAATTCCAGTCGTGACAAAGTTAGTATCAGAGCACTAGGTTAAGTTCCGAGAATAATAAGTTCACATCAACCACATTGAGTAGTTTCTAAGTCATGGTAGTGAAGTGCACCACTATCCCTGATTAGAGACTACATGATGCGTAGGAAAATTTCCCTTCTTCTGATCTTATCGTGCTTTTCCTAATGTCTGATTTCTTGGTGTTATGAGCGTGTCTGACATCAATTCTTGTTGTTTTCAGAGAATGAATACTAGGAGGACCATTGGTCAGAGGAGAGGAGGTGCAGCTGCTGGGGACAATCAGGTTCCACCCCAGGCTCTAGCTGATGGAGTGGCTATGCCAGTTAACCTAGTTGGGTTGACTGATGCTGAGGAGAGGGTATCTCTGGCCCAGATGGCACAGGCCATTACTATGCAGGCCCAGGATATGACTGCCAGGCCAACCGACAGGATGTTCAAAGGGAGAACCCACCGGTTCGTAGCATGTCTGACAGGCTGAGAGACTTTACGAGGATGAATCCTCCTATTTTCACATGGTCCAAGACTTCAGAGGATCCCCAGGAATTTGTGGATGAGGTGCATAAGATTTTGGTGGCTATGGGGGCCAAAGATACTCAGAAGGCTGAGCTGGCTTCCTATCAGCTCAAGGATGTGGCACAAACTTGGTTCAAGATATGGAAGGATAGCCGAGCTTTGGGCGGAGTTCCAGTCACTTGGGAGCTTTTTAAGATAGCCTTTCTGGAGAGATTCTTTCCCACAGAAATGAGGGATGCAAGGGTTGAGGAGTTCATCAACCTTAAGCAGGGATCTATGACAGTCAGGGAGTATTCCCTGAAGTTTGTTACGCTATCCAGGTATGCTACCTTCCTTAGTATCTAACAGCAAGGATAAGGTGAGTACTGAAGTTTGTTAAATTATCCAGGTATGCTACTTCCCTTGTGTCTAACAGCAGGGATGAGATGAGCAGGTTCCTCACAGGAATCAATAGAGATCTGGAGGAGGAGTGTCGGTCTGCGATGCTCCATGATAATATGGACCTCTCCAGGTTGATGGTGCATGTCCAGCAGGTAGAGGACAGCCGCAAAAAGAGGGGCATTCATGATGCTAGGAGGCCTAGGCCTCAAGATCAGGCAAGTCCCAGCCATGGAGGCCACAAAAATAATTTTGGCGTCCGTGAGCAGCCCAGGTTCAAGAAGGGGCAACAGAGTTCTGGGAACTCTAATTCTCAGAGGAGTACAACACCTAGAGAAGGCAGACCTGAGCCCAAGAAGGGAAATGGAGGTGAGATGCAGCGTCCTAAAAAGAACTGTGCTAAGTGTGGCCGAGCTCACAGTGGAGAGTGCAGACAGGGCACTAATGCCTGCTTCGGTTGCGGTAAGAGTGGGCACATGGTTAGAGAATGCCCACAGAACAGAGGTCAGGCTGGAGGTAATGCTCAGCCTAGGCCTAATCCACAGGGTGCAGCAGCAGCCGAGCCTCCTAAGAGGAACAGGTTCTATGCCCTGAAGGGCAGGGAGGAGCAGGAGAAGTCCGCTGATGTGGTCACAGGTATGCTGCAAGTATTCTCAACTTCTGTTTATGCTTTACTTGATCCAGGGTCTACGCTTTCCTTTGTAACTCCTTTGCTTGCTCTCACTTTTGAGATATTGCCTGAAGTTCTGCATGATCCTATAGTGGTTAGTACACCTTTAGGAGAGAATGTAGGAACTGATAGAGTATACAAGGATTGCCCAATAGTTGTAAGTGGTAAGACTATGTGTGCAGACTTGGTTGAGTTACCCATGCATGATTTTGATGTTATTCTTGGCATGGACTGGCTTCACAGTTGTTATGCTTGCTTGGACTGTCGTAGTAGGGTGGTGAGATTTCGTTTCCCTGATGAGCAAGTCTGGTAGGGGTACAACTCGAGTCGTCCTAACCTCTTGATTTTGAACCTTAAGGCCAATAAAATGATGTTCAAGGGGTTGTTGTGTCATCTTGTGAGTGTTAATAATTTAGATCATGACATTCCTTTCATAGACTCAGTGCCTGTAGTGAATGAGTTCGTAGATGTATTTCCTGATGATTTGCATGGAGTCCCTCCCCCTTGAGAGATTGATTTTGATATCGACTTAGAACCCGATACTAAACCAATTTCAATTCCTCCTTACAGAATGGCTCCAGCGGAACTCAAAGAGTTGAAGGTGCAGTTAAAAGATCTCAGTGACAAGGGTTTCATTCAGCCGAGCATATCCCCTTGGGGCGCTCCAATGTTGTTTGTGAAAAAGAAAGATAGAACCCTTAGAATGTGTATTGATTATCGGTAGCTCAACAAAGTCACTATAAAGAATAAGTATCCACTTCCCTGAATAGATGATTTGTTTGATCAACTCTAAGGGTCTAGTTTCTTCTCTAAGATTGATCTTCGTTCAGGGTATCATCAGCTTAGGGTTAGGGATGGAGATATCCCAAAGACAGCCTTTCGTACCCGTTATGGTCACTATGAGTTCTTAGTCATGTCATTTGGTCTTATGAATGCACCTGCTGCATTTATGGACCTCATGAACCGAGTCTTCCGTGAATACCTTGACTATTTTGTCATAGTATTCATTGATGACATTCTCATCTACTCTAGGACCAAGGAAGAGCATGAACAACATTTGTGACTAACCTTGCAGGTACTTAGACAACATCAGTTGTATGCCAAATTCAGCAAGTGTGAATTTTGGCTTAGATCAGTGACCTTCCTGGGTCATGTTGTGTCCGATCAGGGCGTGGAGGTGGATCCTAGGAAGACTGAGGATGTGAAGAACTGGCCAAAGCCTCTTACTCCCACTGACATCCGTAGCTTTTTGGGATTGGCTGGTTACTACCGCAGGTTTGTGGAGGGTTTTTCTTCCATTGCTGCCCCATTGATAGCTTTGACTAAGAAGAAAGCCAAGTTTGAGTGGACGGAGATTTGTGAGAAGAGTTTCCAGAAGCTCAAGGACAGACTCACTTCAGCCCCGGTGCTTACTTTGCCTAAGTGTGGTGAGAATTACACTGTTTACTGTGATGCATCTAGGGTTGGTTTGGGTTGTGTTCTTATGCAGGTTGGTAAGGTGATAGCCTATGCGTCCAGACAGCTCAAGGTTCATGAGAAGAATTATCCCACTCATGACCTGGAGTTGGCAGCTGTGGTGTTTGCACTGAAGCTGTGGAGGCACTACTTGTATGGAGTGCATGTGGATGTATTCACAGACCACAAGAGTCTCCAGTACGTGTTCACACAGAGGGAGTTGAATCTACGTCAGCGGAGATGGTTGGAGCTGTTGAAGGATTATGACATGAATGTTCACTACCATCCAGGTAAGGCTAATGTTGTAGCTGATGCTTTGAGCAGGATGAGCATGGGAAGTACAGCCCACGTTGAGGATGAGAAGAAGGAGTTGGTGAAAGATGTACACAGACTGGCCAGACTGGGTGTGCGATTGGTTGACTCTACTAGTGGGGATGTTTCAGTTCATCCTAGTTCTGAATCATCCTTGGTAGTTGAAGTCAAGCAGGGTCAGCATCTAGATCCTGTGTTGATGGAGCTGAAGGACTCAGTGTTGATGAAGATGAATGAGTCTTTCGCTTTGGGAGGTGATGGCATACTTAGGTATCAGGACAGGCTGTGTGTACCAGATGTGGATGATTTGCGGACCAGGATTGTTGCAGAGGCCCATGGTTCCAGATATTCCATACATCCAGGTTCCACCAAGATGTATCATGATCTTAAGCAGATTTATTGGTGGGATGGCATGAAGAAGGACATTGCAGAATATGTGGCCAAGTGTCCTAATTGTCAGCAGGTTAAGGCAGAGCATCTTAAGCCTGGCGGTCTGACTCAGATTATTGAGGTTCCGACTTGGAAGTGGGAGGCCATTAATATGGACTTCGTGGTTGGTCTTCCGAGGACTAGGAGGCAGCATGACTCCATATGGGTTATTGTGGACAGATTGACTAAGTCTGCCCACTTTATCCCTGTGAAGTCTACTTACAGAGCCGAGGATTATGCGAGACTCTACATTGATGAGATTGTGAGATGGCATGGGATTCCTTTGTCTATCATTTCAGATAGAGGAGCTCAGTTTACTTCACATTTCTGGAGATCTTTCCAGAAGAGCTTGGGCACGCAGGTAAAGCTTAGTACTGCCTTTCATCCTCAGACATGGGCAGGCAGAGCGCACCATTCAGACATTGGAGGACATGTTGAGAGCGTGTGTGATTGACTTCAGAGGTAGCTGGGATGACCATCTGCCTTTGATAGAGTTCTCGTATAATAATAGCTATCACTCCAGCATTGGGATGGCACCGTTTGAGGCACTGTATGGTAGGAGGTGTAGATCTCCAGTTGGGTGGTTCGAGGTTGGAGAGTCATCCATTTTGGGTCCAGAGATCATTCATGAGGCCTTAGAGAAGGTCAGAGTGATTAGGGACAGGTTGGCTACTGCTTACAGTCGGCAGAAGTCATATGCAGATAACAGAAAACGGCCCTTAGAGTTTGATGTTGGTGACCAGGTCTTACTTGAAGATATCACCTATGAAGGGGTGATGAGGTTTGGCAGAAGGGAAGTTGAGTCCGAGGTATGTTGGGCCATACGAGATCCTACAGCGTGTGGGTGAGGTGGCCTATGAGTTAGCATTGCCTGCGGAGCTAGCTTCTGTTCATCCAGTCTTTCATGTCTCTATGTTGAAGAAGTGCCTAGGTGATCCAGCATCGATTCTACCTGTTGAAGGTTTGGGGGTTGATGAAGACTTGTCTTATGAGGAGGTACCTGTTGAGATCTTAGACAGACAGGTCAAGCGGCTGAGGAACAAGGAGATTGCCACAGTGAAGGTATTGTGGAGAATCATCTTGTTGAGGGTGCTACGTGGGAGGCTGAGGCCGACATGAGATCCCGCTACCCATCTTTTCAGCTCTTGAGGTTAGACTTCCTACTCTTAAGTCTATGTTTCCTTATCTCTCCGTATTTGTTGCTATTGCTTGACTGTGCATAGTGATTATGTTATGATCTGACTGGCATTACGATATGTAGTGGTAGTGTCATTCGGGGACGAATGTTCCTAAGGGGGGGATAATGTAACAACCCTAAAATTAATATGATAAATGCTTAAGGTGTCATAAATGCTTAAGGTGTCAAGAATGCTTGCGATTAGACCAAGGTTCACACAGATTGATACGCGTAGAACCAGACCTCAGAACCCTTACTACGGCCAAGCCAACTAACTAGGGGAGTTAGTTGAGCTTGGAAAGGTTGGAACCAACCATGTAAGGCTCTCGAAAATAAGATTTAATAAAGAGTCTTTACTGGACTTAAAAGACGAAATTTTAAGTTTTGATGGTCCAGGGGTAAAATGTTTTTTTCCAGGCCAAGGGTAATATTGTAATTACCCTAATTAATTAATTAATTTTATTAAAGCATCAATTCGGGTTTTGTCGACCGAAACTGACCCATTTTTGCGAAATGGTGTCAGTCGAGTTCGAGACCCATTGGAAGCAATGAATTTATGATTTACATATTATTAAAATCTGATTTTTTGTAAGGGCAAAATGGTCCTTTCATGTATAATTAATTAAATCAGATTTTAAGTATTAATGAGAGTCCTAAATTGACTAAGTCATCATCTAATCCTAAACAACTTCACACATTTCACTCTCTCACGTCTATCACATCTTCACGCTCAAAACTCTCTTGTTTCTCTCTGTCAATTAACGTAAAGAACAAAAGCCTTAACAAAAGTTCTTCACACTTGAAGAGCTCACGAAAAAGTCTAAGAAAAACAAGTTAATCAAAAACGTTAAGGCAAGGGGAGCTTCCGTCGAGTTGGTGGTGAAACTTTACGTGAGTGGACGTGGTTTTGGAGAAAGATTTGGGCAGCAACTTCACGTTTGAACAAGCAAATTAAGGTATGGGATTCTTCCTCTTGGTCCTTCCCAGGACCCCTTAAGATTCAAGATATTCATTCCGAAAACTAGGATTGTTCCCCGTTGCAAGTCCCTGTCACTAGCTCCCATTGAATTTTAGGTTGGGTATGTTTGCTGGTACAAAGTAGGGACGAAATGTGTTTTCGTGATGTTTATGTTTAAGTATGCATGTTCGAAATTTTGTGAAAATTGATTATGTTGAACGAAATCATGTGAAAAAATGATTTGTGTGTGCAATGTGTGGCAGTGAAGTAGTCACTGTTTGGAGATGTGTAAAGGGATGTTAATTCTTGTATTTTATGTACTAAAGTTGTACACAATGTGATGTTCATATGGGGTTTGAAGTTACTATTTTTAGTGAAAACGCTTGACTAATGTAACTACTAAGCTACACCTACCAATGCACTAAATGCTTGTGAAATGCCTAGAAACTAACATGAAAAGAATTGATGAAAGGAAGAAAAAATTAAGAATAAATTTCCAGCTTGGTGTACCTTAATTTCGTTTAAAAAAGAGGTTGGAAATCTGGAAATTAATACATTTTAAAGAGGTGAGGCCACCACGATTCAAACCTGCGACCTCACCCTTTGGCTACTGGAATTGGCAAGAAAGGAAAAAAGAAAAGGGGGCTGGGGAATCAAAACTGCGTCTGCTGGGTTAAAGAAGGGAACATGAATTAAAATAAATAAATGGGAGCGTGGGAATAGAACCCACGACCTCCAGGCAGCGAGTGAAAGAAGAGAAAAATGAGAAAGAAAATGTGAGGCGTGGGAATCGAACCCACGATCTCAAGGCTGGAAAGGAGAAAGGCAAAATTAATTAAGAAAACAAAGTGAGGCTGTGG